>OZ023264.1:122407061-123607061 GCA_964006375.1 Tillus elongatus
CTACAGAGTTCTTAAGCCAATTACTGTTTCAGTTAGTTTACCTATTTTTTAAATGCATGGATCCGCAGATTTATAGCATTTACATTTAAAAGAAAATAACAAAGAAAATCTCTATAAACATATATTTTTCAAGCGCTAGAAAAACTACTCACTCTTGTTTAAACATTTAATTTAAACTAAAGGTTCGGAAAGCCACCTTTACTGACAAACGATAAGTTAATAAAAAGCGAAAATAAAATGTCGGAAGTTAACGATGCTTCAAAGACTTATAACTAAGAAGTCAGTTACATGCGTGTACGGCCTTTATATGAAAAGAGGTAGCGAACTTGTAGATTACCTGAACGAAGACCGCACTTTATACCTGCCTGAGATACTAGAGAAACGCTGCCATCACTAAGGCAATCGAAGAAAGGAGGGTTGAGAATGAGATACCCTTATTGCTTGAAGACCACTAAGTGAAGATTATAACCTGTGATGAGCACTGATAAGTACATTTGGAAAACCCAAATCACCACACCTTGTCAGTTACATGCGTGTACGACCTTTATATGAAAAGAGGTAGCGAACTTGTAGATTACCTGAACGAAGACCGCACTTTATACCTACCTGAGATACTAGAGAAACGCTGCCATCACTAAGGCAATCGAAGAAAGGAGGGTTGAGAATGAGATACCCTTATTGCTTGAAGACCACTAAGTGAAGATTATAACCTGTGATGAGCACTGATAAGTACATTTGGAAAACCCAAATCACCACACCTTGTCAGTTACATGCGTGTACGACCTTTATATGAAAAGAGGTAGCGAACTTGTAGATTACCTGAACGAAGACCGCACTTTATACCTGCCTGAGATACTAGAGAAACGCTGCCATCACTAAGGCAATCGAAGAAAGGAGGGTTGAGAATGAGATACCCTTATTGCTTGAAGACCACTAAGTGAAGATTATAACCTGTGATGAGCACTGATAAGTACATTTGGAAAACCCAAATCACCACACCTTGTCAGTTACATGCGTGTACGACCTTTATATGAAAAGAGGTAGCGAACTTGTAGATTACCTGAACGAAGACCGCACTTTATACCTGCCTGAGATACTAGAGAAACGCTGCCATCACTAAGGCAATCGAAGAAAGGAGGGTTGAGAATGAGATACCCTTATTGCTTGAAGACCACTAAGTGAAGATTATAACCTGTGATGAGCACTGATAAGTACATTTGGAAAACCCAAATCACCACACCTTGTCAGTTACATGCGTGTACGACCTTTATATGAAAAGAGGTAGCGAACTTGTAGATTACCTGAACGAAGACCGCACTTTATACCTGCCTGAGATACTAGAGAAACGCTGCCATCACTAAGGCAATCGAAGAAAGGAGGGTTGAGAATGAGATACCCTTATTGCTTGAAGACCACTAAGTGAAGATTATAACCTGTGATGAGCACTGATAAGTACATTTGGAAAACCCAAATCACCACACCTTGTCAGTTACATGCGTGTACGACCTTTATATGAAAAGAGGTAGCGAACTTGTAGATTACCTGAACGAAGACCGCACTTTATACCTGCCTGAGATACTAGAGAAACGCTGCCATCACTAAGGCAATCGAAGAAAGGAGGGTTGAGAATGAGATACCCTTATTGCTTGAAGACCACTAAGTGAAGATTATAACCTGTGATGAGCACTGATAAGTACATTTGGAAAACCCAAATCACCACACCTTGTCAGTTACATGCGTGTACGACCTTTATATGAAAAGAGGTAGCGAACTTGTAGATTACCTGAACGAAGACCGCACTTTATACCTGCCTGAGATACTAGAGAAACGCTGCCATCACTAAGGCAATCGAAGAAAGGAGGGTTGAGAATGAGATACCCTTATTGCTTGAAGACCACTAAGTGAAGATTATAACCTGTGATGAGCACTGATAAGTACATTTGGAAAACCCAAATCACCACACCTTGTCAGTTACATGCGTGTACGACCTTTATATGAAAAGAGGTAGCGAACTTGTAGATTACCTGAACGAAGACCGCACTTTATACCTGCCTGAGATACTAGAGAAACGCTGCCATCACTAAGGCAATCGAAGAAAGGAGGGTTGAGAATGAGATACCCTTATTGCTTAAAGACCACTAAGTGAAGATTATAACCTGTGATGAGCACTGATAAGTACATTTGGAAAACCCAAATCACCACACCTTGTCAGTTACATGCGTGTACGACCTTTATATGAAAAGAGGTAGCGAACTTGTAGATTACCTGAACGAAGACCGCACTTTATACCTGCCTGAGATACTAGAGAAACGCTGCCATCACTAAGGCAATCGAAGAAAGGAGGGTTGAGAATGAGATACCCTTATTGCTTGAAGACCACTAAGTGAAGATTATAACCTGTGATGAGCACTGATAAGTACATTTGGAAAACCCAAATCACCACACCTTGTCAGTTACATGCGTGTACGACCTTTATATGAAAAGAGGTAGCGAACTTGTAGATTACCTGAACGAAGACCGCACTTTATACCTGCCTGAGATACTAGAGAAACGCTGCCATCACTAAGGCAATCGAAGAAAGGAGGGTTGAGAATGAGATACCCTTATTGCTTGAAGACCACTAAGTGAAGATTATAACCTGTGATGAGCACTGATAAGTACATTTGGAAAACCCAAATCACCACACCTTGTCAGTTACATGCGTGTACGACCTTTATATGAAAAGAGGTAGCGAACTTGTAGATTACCTGAACGAAGACCGCACTTTATACCTGCCTGAGATACTAGAGAAACGCTGCCATCACTAAGGCAATCGAAGAAAGGAGTATTGAGAATGAGATACCCTTATTGCTTGAAGACCACTAAGTGAAGATTATAACCTGTGATGAGCACTGATAAGTACATTTGGAAAACCCAAATCACCACACCTTGTCAGTTACATGCGTGTACGACCTTTATAGGAAAAGAGGTAGCGAACTTGTAGATTACCTGAACGAAGACCGCACTTTATACCTGCCTGAGATACTAGAGAAACGCTGCCATCACTAAGGCAATCGAAGAAAGGAGGGTTGAGAATGAGATACCCTTATTGCTTAAAGACCACTAAGTGAAGATTATAACCTGTGATGAGCACTGATAAGTACATTTGGAAAACCCAAATCACCACACCTTGTCAGTTACATGCGTGTACGACCTTTATATGAAAAGAGGTAGCGAACTTGTAGATTACCTGAACGAAGACCGCACTTTATACCTGCCTGAGATACTAGAGAAACGCTGCCATCACTAAGGCAATCGAAGAAAGGAGGGTTGAGAATGAGATACCCTTATTGCTTAAAGACCACTAAGTGAAGATTATAACCTGTGATGAGCACTGATAAGTACATTTGGAAAACCCAAATCACCACACCTTGTCAGTTACATGCGTGTACGACCTTTATATGAAAAGAGGTAGCGAACTTGTAGATTACCTGAACGAAGACCGCACTTTATACCTGCCTGAGATACTAGAGAAACGCTGCCATCACTAAGGCAATCGAAGAAAGGAGGGTTGAGAATGAGATACCCTTATTGCTTGAAGACCACTAAGTGAAGATTATAACCTGTGATGAGCACTGATGAGTACATTTGGAAAACCCAAATCACCACACCACATTAAAAAAACTTGACGACCTTTTCACTAAGCAAGTCTGTTATTTTAGATCTTTTTGCCCTCTAATGACGCTAACTTGGTTATTGAAACGATAGTCAGGTTTTTCAAAATGTGTTGTGGTGATTTGCGTTCTCCAAGTATACTTTTAAGGACCAGCAAAGAGCATTTGATTATGTGGATAGAAAAATAGTAGTAACTTATATAAGGACGAAAGCTAGATTGGTTTAGAGAGATATGATCATTATTCCCAATCTACAGACTGTCTCACTTAAGAGTGTAACACCCTAATTTTTTCTTTGGTTTTTATCCGATCGGAACCAAATTCATCCTGAATTATAAAAACAGTATGGTTTACTTATGTCGAAAAAGTCACTTCCCTATTTCAAACACAAAGTCACCTGTGATTTTTTTTTAAATTTGAACAACACACCACGAGGGCTTACAGCCTAAATACTATCGTACCGCGGGTGTTGACAAGGAGGTTCGGAGGAGAAGGAAAAACATGTGCCGGCAAGGAATTCCACAGCTTGGAAGTCCTCGGGACAAAAGAGCGGGCATAACAAGATGTTCTAAGTCTGGTGACCTGGACAGTAAAAGGGTGCATTTGCTCTGTTCCCCTGGTAGATCTGTTGGGGGCAGCAGGTGGAGGAATTATGGAAGAAAGCTCCTCTGTGCAGTGCCCGTGCAGATATCTATAAAAGAGAGAGAGGTCACCACCGGCACATCGGTGGGCAAGGGATGGCAGCCTTTGGGTGAGAGTAGGGTTACTGATGAGACGTATAGCTCTCTTCTGAATGGATTCCAGGATAGCGAGTGTAGAAGCGGCAGCGGCACCACAGATGTGGGAACAGTATTCGAGGTTTGGCCTTATTTGTGAAGTATATAAGGTATATAGATTAGCTGGTGAAAAGTATTTGCGAGCCCGGAAAAGGAAACCTAATATCTTAGCAGCCGCTTCTGCAATTGATGTGACATGTTGGTGCCAATTAAGATTTCGATCCACAGAAATGCCAACAAGAGAAAAGGACTCATTACTTTGAATAACTTGGTTGTTCATTGTGATAGGTCTAGGGCTGGTGTATCTCTTGTGAGAAAGAAAGCAAGACTTAGTTTTGGTGGGGTTGAATTGTACAAGATTTCTACTTCCCCAGTCTAATATTTTTTGGAGATCCACGGAGACAGAACCCTCCATGAGTCTGCGATCCTCATCTAATTGGGCTAAAGAGACAGGCTTAGAATATTGTCTATTTGAATGGAAGGTGCTGTCGTCCGCGTAGCTGTGAACTGGGTTGGATGTTCTAGAAAGGAGGTCATTGATGTGGAGAATAAACAAAGTAGGGGCTAAAGCTGAACCTCGAGGAACTCCTGCATTAATTGGATACAGTTTAGAGGATTGGCCATCCACAACAACAGATATGCTCCTGTTGGAGAGGAAATTTGCTGTCCACATACAGAGTTTTGGTGGTAGGCCATAGGCCGGAAGTTTATTAAGCAGCGCTGCGTGCCAGACCTGGTCGAATGCTTTGGATATGTCTAGAGCAACAATCTGGGATTCACCGTGTTGTTCCATGGACTTGTTCCAAGAATGGGTGACAAATGAAAGGAGGTCGGCAGTCGATCTGCGCTGACGGAATCCATACTGCCTGTCGTGAATTAGACTGTGCTTTTCAAGAAATTTTAGTAATTCGGTGTTTATATACTTTTCCATCACTTTAGACACGACTGAAAGGAGAGAAATAGGCCTGTAGTTGCTAGGAAGCGCTTTGGATCCTTTCTTGGGGATGGGTTGTACTCGAGCAGTTTTCCAGTTACTAGAGAATATGCCTTTATTATAAGATATCTGAAACTGACGAGTCAGGACAGGAGCAAGCTCTGGTGCGCATTTTTTGAGAACAATTGCTGGGATTTCGTCAAGGCCAGAGGCTTTCCTGGTATTAAGAGAAGAGAGCATCTTTCGTACCTTTTTAGTTTTGAAAATGATATCGGTCATTTTATGTGCGACATTGGGGACTGTTGGTGGTTGAACATTTGGAGGTGGGTTGAGAGTAGAATTTCCGGCGAACAACGAAGCAAAAAGTTCAGCCTTGCCCAGGGCGGTAGAAACAATTTCATCCCCTGAGACAAGAGGTGGGAACGTGCTTTTGCAGAAATTATTCCCAATAGATTTAGAAAGAGTCCAGAAGGGTTTTCCGCCGTTGGAGCTTAAGAGGACTTTGTTTTTGATGTGGTTATTAAACGAGTTTTTTGCCTCAAAAAGAATGCGGACATAGCGGTTTCTTGCGACGTTAAATGCTTGACGATTTTCTTGACTGGGATTGTGTAGAAGCGTTTTGTGAGCTTTGACCTTTTCAAGTCTGGCCTTGTCACAGGATTTAGAGAACCAGGACTTTTGAGTGGCTGAAGAGGTTTTCTGTGTACGTGGGATAAATAATTCCATGCCAGCTTGGATAATTTCGGTGACGTTTTGTGAGATATCAGAGGGGTCAGAATGAGAGAAGCAGACAGACGCCCATGGAAATGAAGAAAATTAATCCCGCATTTCGTCCCAGTTTGCGGAGTTGTAGTGCCAAACGATACGTGGGTGTGATGACTATGTCTAGTACGCATTTTTTAACAAATATTTTCCTTAAATAAAAAAAATAGGTAGTTGGTCTGCATGCCGATGCTTATTATCAAATTCTTTAGCAACTTTCATTGCTGTTCTGAGATTATCACCCACTAATCTTTCATTTCATCTTTTTCGAAAATGGTAAGTATTACCACAGACAGAAAAATAAACACGCACTCAAAGCAACCAATCAATTTATAAATTAATAATTATCAACAATGTGACACCAGCATTTTATTTTGGATATAATTGCCAGAGCACTCTTTAAATACAATAATTTGTATTTAACTATATTTTTTAATGCATTTAAAAAAATATTTAACAAAACTTTGGAATTAAGCTTTCAGGTCAATTCTAACAACTTATTTAAGTAAAATTTTTGATAAAAGAATGCCTACTATGTTTTTTTTATAATTTTTTAGTTTTATTTTAGGTTTACAGGTGGCTTTGCATTTGGAATGGGGGAGTGAATTTTCGGCGATAAGTAGACCATACTGTAGCCTATAATTAAATATCAATTTTGTTTAAATATGATAAAAACTAATGAAATACTATGATGGTAGACTAGTTAAGTGAGACACAGTGTATATAAAAATTAAATTACTATAATATATATTAACCGACACGAAATTGTAATAAGCAATGATGTTTATTATCACCACAGTTGTTCAGTTAACTTTTAAAAAACCCAGTTAATAAGCTAAAGAAAAATACTGCAGAAAGCAAAGAGAATGAACAACGCTTCTATTGCTTAAATTACGCTGACGACATAGCCTTGGTAGAAGAAACTAAGAAATAATTACAAAAAATTTTCCGTGTTCTCTGGATAGGGTATTAAGAGAAATTAAACTAAAAGTCAATATAACAAAAAGGAGAGTAATAAAAACAAGTAAGGATAGGCATGTGAAAATAGATATAAAGCTAGACTTTCAACAACTTGAAGAAATATCATGGTTTACGTACCTTGGGAGTAATATTATGGATGTAGCAAAGAATGTAGAAAAATGACTGCAATGGCAAAACAAGCGTCAGATAAACAAAATACTGTTCTCAGCAACAAACATTTCAACTTGGACCTGGGGAAGATATTCATCAAGTCATACGTATAAAGTTGTTTGTATGGAAAATATTAATATAACATCATGAGATGGTAGAGACTTATGGTAATTAACGGTAATGGTTGACGTATTAGGAGGTCGGAAATAAAAGAGCAAAATCAATAATATTTTGGTACGTCAAAATTTCAAGTCTACTGAAGTTGGTGTAGGAGTGTCAAACAGTTTGGGAGGCAACCTTTTAAATTGTGTTACAATGCAAACACATGTCTGAAACTTATTGTATAAGGGTAATTTATATTTTTTTGCCAATAAACATTTATTAAAATGATAATAATAACAACAATAATAAATTTTTAAATTGTATGGGGCCGAAAGCGGAGATTTGGATAGACAGACATAAAAAGAATTGTAGCTTTGGAATGTTGATATGGAGAAAAATTACAAAGACAACGTATACCGATAGAAAGACAAAGATGTGCTAAAAAAAGTAGGATGCTTGCTAAGAAACATTGACAATGAGAGGGAGAGGGCAATATTTGTTGAGCATTTTCAAAGATAATAACTTTTTTACAACAATACTCGAGGGACACATATTTGGAAAAAGGACGCAGCAGATCACGTGAAAGGCTTTCAGAAAACCTGCCCCAGTTGATGAATTACGGAAGCTAAAACGCAATGACAAGAACTATTGGTGAGATCATGGTTGCGGCGACAGTGCGACATCGCCCTTAGTCTGTGATGATGGTGACAATGTTTAATTTTCAACAAAAATATATAAATCTGCCGAATTATTAGGGTATAACAATTTTTAACTTCATTTAAGGGATTGTGCCCTGGAAGGATTGCATTTTGGGAATAACTATGATTACTTAAAATCTAATATTTTTGCTATCGACCTTTTCGAGGACGTAGCCTCTGCGTTTTAGAGAATATTAGAAAAAATAACTGATTTTTTATGTCGGGAGAAAGAGAGACAACTACTAAAGTATATAAATACGCATCGTGTCTGCATATATAGGTCTTGTTATATGTTACATTCCAGCGAGGACCACGAGGAGGTATTTGAGCACCTTCGCCACCTGAAAAAAAGGTGAATTAACAAATTGGCAACATTGTGAAAGCATACTTTGAAAATATGACAAATTTTGTTACAAAATAACACAATTATTGTATAAGATAAATCATGCACATGCGCATATAGATCCTGAAATGTAAAGAATAAAAAGTAAAGAATACAGTTAAAAATCTGGTTTTTACAAAGTTTCAAGATAATCCAAAAGAGAAACCTGCTGGTTTTAGGTATTCAAATAAACGTTGAACCTTGGAAATAAATAATTTAATCAAAATAAACAAACTGCACAGTTTATCATGTTTCTATTGAGAAGTTTGTTTAAAATTTTACTTACGTGTCTGTTATACTAGAAAGAAAAAATAACCACAAAACTTATGTATTAAGTATCTGGCTATATTTATAAGTACCCACGTTAAATACAATTATTAAATTATTAAATTAAACAATTGGCGCCGAAGTTAAGCAACGTCGGCCACGGCCAGTGATTGGATTGGGTAACTACATGGGATCACTGTGTGCTGTTCAATGCCCTCGGAAGACAATGGCAAACCACAGACTATATTTGCCAATCAAGTTGCCTTTAAGAAACAGCATTTATTATAACTAAAAATTATAAGTCACAGTATATAACTTGATAATATAGATGACAAAATGTCACCACTGCTGAAATGAAATATTGTTAACAATATATTTATATGCAAAAAGTTTCTAAAATGTAACCAGCGTAATATAACATTAGATAAAAATAAAGGTTGGTACATTAAAATATCAATTTTAAAAGTATAGTTAAACTGGATAGTTACTGCCAATAAGAGCGAAAAAGCTAACCAATGCTAAAAATCACATATCAAAGGCTTGTACAGAAAATAAATTTGAAAAAAGTATCACTTGTGTTACAAATTAGCTGCAAGAAAAGTTAAAACGTTAAGTTTGCAAATAGGTTTTGGTTGCCATCTTTCAGAAGGAAGGCAACGGGAAATTACCCAGTTTCACCTTTCCCCAAAACGTCAACCATTGCGAATACAATCATGGTTGCAACGACAAAGCGTCGTCGCCTTTGGTAGCGATGATGTATTAATTAAGAAATAATTTGAAATATAAAACGCAAACATAACAAAAATAGCTTGAATTACGAATGCTACAAAACCTCGAAAACTATAAGATATACAAAGCTGGTTGAATGAGATTAAAGTTACACAATATAAAGGCATCGTTGATGTTCTTCCAGATTTGAGAAAAGTTTCATATGTTACTGGATAGACAAAAACTTAAAAAATGGAAATTTTCTTTTTCTTTAATATTCCAAAAACCAGATAGTCTGGAAGTTTGAAATTATACAATTTTAATTGATCATCCTGATTATTATTGTAATTTTAAAATTTTTAAAGTTCGTTTAGTGAAGATTTGAATCTGTGATGAGCACTGATAAGCTTGGAGAACCAAAAGTCACCACTACAAATTTTAAAACGTTTATATAACTGCGAAAGCCGTCTTTTGTGCTTCTTATGGACGTCATATTGATTTCTTTTTATCAAACGATCAAATATTTTTTTCTGGTTACAGTAATGCATCATCTGAGGGAGTTTTGTTCAATTTCATGTAAAACATACTGAAAATAAGTGAAATCGTATGTTCTGGGCAATATATTGAAGAAGAAAGATGTCAGATGTTTATATAATAGGGGTAATAGGAGGGTGTGTATACGAAGATGTATGAAGACGCGAGAAAGGCTTGTTAGGACAGAAGTGGATGGAGAAACACTGTTAACAAGCAGAATGGGCTTTGTGGTGTGCCTACTCCGTTATGGGAATGGCGTGATTGGTGGTAATAGTAGTAGTAGTTCGCATAAAACAAATAAAATTCCCTCAAGTAATACATTACTGTAAACAAACAAAAATACTCTGTCTTTTGATTTAAAAGAAATGAACATGGCATACATAAGAGCAAAAGTTGACTATCGTGGGTCAAAAACGTATAAGTTTAGATATTTTCTGAGACCATCAGGACAACCTAAATGGGAAATTATGACATCGTATAAAATATGAGACTTCTGGAATATATGGTTTTTGAAAAATTATAGAAAACAAAAATGCCAATCTCTTTTTATCCCTATCTAAGAATCTATGCATTTTTTTAATATGGAAGGACGTCCGAGATGATTGTGCAACTTTTGCCTACTTTTTCTGTTTTTTTTGTTCCCTCAGGGCTCGTCCGCGGCCTTGCCGCCATGATAGCACTGCAACCTTTGGTTGATTGTGCATACCCTTAGTCTTACTCCACCCAGCAACCTTTGGTTGATTGTGCATACCCTTAGTCTTACTCCACCCATTCCAAAATCACTGTGCCTTGAACTAGTCTGCACAGCGATTGGTAGGGTGAAGTTTTATATTGCTCTGTCTCCGGTCTAGACTGACCGTAGATCAGTTGTCTTTTGCGGTCCAGAGCTTTACACTCGCACAAGATGTGCTGGGCTGATTCCTCCCCCTCGCCGCAGAGTCTGTATGCGAGGTCCCCTTCGAACCGTCCCATTTTATGCAGGTGTTTCTTGACGGCCATGTGTCCCATCAAGAGACATGTTGTGTTTCTGAGCTGTCCTCTGCTAAGATTTAGCAGCTCCACAACTCTCTTTGAACTGGGTCCGTCAATTATTCACTTCCCATGTCTGAGCCCTGGACAGTCCGCCCAGTACACCTTGTGTTGGTTTCTGACCCAGGACTTAATGGCTCCCCTGGCAGTGCTCTTTGACACGCCCAGAGCCGGTTCTGGTCCCATAAATGGTTCTGCTGACCCTCTCTTCGCGAGACTGTCAGCTTATTCATTGCCTTTGACCCCCGAGTGACCCGGCACCCAGATGAGGGTCACCTCATTCTGCCCAGCCAGGTCGCTCGTCTCGTCACTCACTCACCAGCCAGGAGTTTACCCGTGGGCTACTTAGTGCCTTAAGTGCTGCCTGGCTGTCTGTGGCTATGAGGATTCGCTTGTTGGTGTAGCCCCTCCTCTTGTTCTCCCGCACACAGTGCAGGATGGCGTACATCTCGGCCTGAAACACCGTTGCATGGGCTCCGAGGGAAATACTATGACTTACCCTCGGTCCTTCCGAGTAAACACTTGCCCCCGTCCCACGCTCCCCGCCGTATCCGTCCGTGAACCAGACGAGCGCGTCCCGTGGTATGCCCGGCGTCTCCTCCCGCCATGCCTACTTTAGCCAACATTGTATCTTTATAGTCTTCAAGTAGCCAACAGTGTAGACACCGAAAATCCCCCACCCCACATATTCGGCCAGGAACTCGTGTAAGGCTGTTCCACACTCTTAACGACTTGTATATTAAAATTCCAATTGGACAACTAACCTGTACACAAGAAAATATTATTATACTTACCAAAGCTGAAAAAAACACCGTTAATGCTGCAAAATAATTTATTCAAATTTATGATAAAAAAATGATATTGTCATATTTGAAAAAAAAACTCGTCGGCCTCACCTATAGACAAGTAAAAAGTAAAAAAAAATAAAGGCGACATTAAAAGGTTTAACAACATATACGAAATTTACTTACGTATCAGTGCTGAAAAGCTAAAAAAAGCATAAAGGTGTGTAAATAATTTATCTTAGTTATAAAAACTAAGAATTCTAGAAATCCAAGAAAAATAAATAATATTCTTATATAAAATACAACCTAGTTCAGATAACAGAAAATTAATATACTTCCAGATAAAATGTTAGTGCTATATAATCATTCATACTAATTAATTATAAATCAGTGAATAATGGACGAGCCGTAATAAATTTTGGAAAATTTAGCCATAACTTGAATACCTGGTTCAAGTTTAAAAATATAAGAAAACTTTTAACCTTACCAATGCTGAAATAAAATTTTAGTGTTGCATATAAACTAAATATAAAACAATATAAATTGAGCGTGGGCTGAAAGGAACAGTAGGTCATAAAATTCGTTTAATATTAACGAATTGATCTAAGATGACATAAAATTAGCAATACAACTTACCGATGCTGAAAGAAAAATACTAAATAACAAAACATTTAAACACAGACAACCCTTTTTAGATAATTTAAAATAACCAACAATATTAAAATTACCTGGGGTCTTATAATTTGTTCGTAAAACTATCAAGTTGTGTAAGACAATATAGCAAAAGATACGAAATAGAATCACAATAAACTTAAAAAAATTAACTTGAATACGGACCAGGTACTTCAAACATTTCCAATTTACTCCAGCAGCATTTTACACATTACAATAATATCAATAAAGCTGACAACACCTTCAGTGTCTAAACGACATCAACTGATTACGTTAATTTTGTTGATGAAAAAGGTGTTCGTTAGTTCTTAAAGCTAGTAGTGGTAATTCGGCTGTTTTAAAAATATACCTATCAATGCTCAGCCAGTAAATCAAATATTGCATCGCAAAACTAGTTTATTTACAACGGCAGTTTCTAAATTATAACAGTCTTATTAAAACCGGCAAAATCAGACAATAAAATTAGAAGCCGATTTTAACCTCTCAAAATTTAACCTTGTTATGATTGTTGATTAAAGCTCTGGCGATAACTTTTGTTCGCTAAATATATGCATTTATTAAGCTAACAAATGCACAAAGTATAACCAAACTTACCATTAAATAAAATAACCTGTAAATCTCGGTTATATACAAATATACATTTGAATCAAGCGAAAAGATATAGAAACCATTGAAATTGGCAAAAGCAGAAAATACAATTATATTCTGAATTTACCCTCTCTAAATGGTAAACTTGTTGCGTTTCCAGTGTTTTGATAAAATATATGCATTTATAAAACTAAAAAATGCACAACGTATAACCAAACTTACCATTAAATGATAATACCTAAAATATCGGTTATATAAAAATATACATTTGAATGTGAGCAAAACTATATAGAAACCATTAAAACCGGCAAAATCAGAAAATAAAACTAGATTCTGAATTTATCCTTTCAAAATCGTAAACTTGTTATGATCAAACTGTTGGGATTCAATTGTTTTTATAAGATATATGCGTTTATCAAACTAAAAAATGCAACAAGTATAACCAAACTTACCATTAAATAATAATTCCTTAAAATCTCGGTTATACAAAAATGTACATTTAAATATGGTGAGCGAAAGGATATAGAAACAATCTGCGTAAAATTCGATGTTCCAAAAATCATGATAAAAGGTAAAAACTAGAATCTGAATTTACCCTTTCAAAATGGTAAACTTGTTATCATGAGACTGTTGGGATTCAATTGTTTTTATAAGATATATGCGTTTATCAAACTAAAAAATGCAACAAGTATAACCAAACTTACCATTAAATAATAATTCCTTAAAATCTCGGTTATACAGAAATGTACATTTAAATATGGTGAGCGAAAGGATATAGAAACAATCTGCGTAAAATTCGATATTCCAAAAATCATGATAAAAAGTAAAAACTAGAATCTGAATTTACCCTTTCAAAATGGTAAATTTGTTATGATCAAACTGTTGGGATTCAATTGTTTTTATAAGATATATGCGTTTATCAAACTAAAAAATGCAACAAGTATAACGAAACTTACCATTAAATAATAATTCCTTAAAATCTCGGTTATACAGAAATGTACATTTAAATATGGTGAGCGAAAGGATATAGAAACAATCTGCGTAAAATTCGATGTTCCAAAAATCATGATAAAAAGTAAAAACTAGAATCTGAATTTACCCTTTCAAAATGGTAAACTTGTTGTGATCAAACTGTTGGGATTCAATTGTTTTTAAAAGATATATGCGTTTATCAAACTAAAAAAAATGCAACAAGTATAACGAAACTTACCATTAAATAATAATTCCTTAAAATTTCGGTTATACAGAAATGTACATTTAAATATGGTGAGCGAAAGGATATAGAAACAATCTGCGTAAAATTCGATGTTCCAAAAATCATGATAAAAAGTAAAAACTAGAAACTGAATTTACTCTTTCAAAATGGTAAACTTGTTGTGATCAAACTGTTGGGATTCAATTGTTTTTATAAGATATATGCGTTTATCAAACTAAAAAATGCAACAAGTATAACCAAACTTACCATTAAATAATAATTCCTTAAAATCTCGGTTATACAGAAATGTACATTTAAATATTGTGAGCGAAAGGATATAGAAACAAATTGCGTAAAATTCGACATTCTAAAAATCACGATAAAAAATAAAAAGTATTAAAGTATACCTACATAAAGTTATCGTTTACTGCATCTTAGAGCCAATTTTCAGTGTATTTGATTCACCACTGTTATTTAAAACCTTTATTTCCTCTAACCTTTTATTTTAGTAAGGTTTAGTAAAAGTAAGACCCTGAAACAAATTTTCATGGTTGGCGTATAGCCACATGTTACATGCTCGTAGGAATACAAATAAAATACTCACCTGCTGTTTAGATTAAAAACGTATCGATCACCACACAAAGATCATGCACTTTTAACTGTGTACAGGTATGTATTCGCATAAAATAAATTTATTTTATGCAAACAAAGCTTTTGCACCATTCGGACATGCATATGAAAAAATCCGATGCATGACTAAACGCTTAACGAATTTCGCCTTCTGACCGCAAAAGCGTAGAACAGCCGCAAAGCGAAAACATCTAAAAACACTAATCTTAAAATTCTTAAAAATAATCAACTTTAACTGAAATAATGTCCTTATACTATTTTTATATTTAAAAGGAAAATAATTTACGCATTAAAATTTTAGGTTTGTAAAATGTTGACTTTAAAATGAAAATTGTCAAAACAGGATGGTACATAATTTAGTTAGGACTTAAAAGTCAAAAATGAGCAAAATTTTGAACTGAAATTTGGAACTTGTACAAAATTTTAAAGTTAAAACCGAAAGTGTGTTAAAAATGTGATTTTAAACTGTCAGTCATCAATAACTTCGGTATTTAAGTTTACGTGACTTTTTGCTCGATTAACCTAAGACAGACGCTGAAAAGAAAAATACACTGACCTAGATGGAATGCCCTTTAGGCTGGCTGATATCCCACGTCGCAGCAACACTCTTCAATACTTACCCTGGAACAAGAGAACAATTTGTTAGTGATATATTAAAAATAAAAATATAGGTACACCTAGTACATGAAAAATTATACCTACATAAGCTTAAACGCTTGTAAAAAACGCCATTTTAGTGAATTTTCGTAGAAAAAATTCGCTATTGGGGAGATCCCGACTTTTGAATTTTGAAAAAATTTTGTAAATGAGCGCGAACTAAGACCCCTAGAACCCATATCCGGGGTCAGTTTCAATTTTTATATGTTTATATATATATATATATATATATATATATATATATATATATATATATATATATATATATATATATATATATATATATATATATATATATATATATATATATTAATATATATATATATATATGTGTGTGTGTGTGTATGTATGTATATATGTATGTATCACACCGATAACTCAAAAAATAATGAACCGGTTTTGATAAAATTTGGCATGTACCTTCCTTTCGTAAATGGCTTGGACAAGTTCGTTAGTTGGGAAAATTGGACGAGGATTTCCGGCAAAATTTTGAGTTTTCATAAAAAAAATAATTTTATCTCAAGAAATTAAAAACTCTGATAACCAAATTCGGTAGATAGGTTTACGATATAAAAAGTAAACTACACACCAAAATTTAGATTTCTATGTTACAAGGAAAAAAAGTTATAATAAAATATTTTGTGCCAGATCATTTCTATGCAAATTCACTACCATAACGCACTTGCTGCGTCCAGGCTTTTTAATATGCGTCAATAATTTAACATGATTTAAAATATTTTATTTTATGGTTAGGACTACATGCCTTTAAATGAGAGGCTAAATAAAAGCTCTTTGGTTTTTTGTTAAATTTTTTATGAATTATTCAATATAAACTGAACAGTGCTTTGAATTCTTTTAGATGAAGTAAGAGATAAATTACCTATATTAAAACTATTAAGAAACGATGTATTTTTGCAACTAAAAAACATTTGTTAGCATTTAGAGTTTATATTTTCAGAAATGTTTTAATTTTCTAAAAGAAAGTCAGTTGCTCATTAGCAGATGAAAATTATATATTGTAAACATCTTCTATGATTGATATTTGATAAAAATTAAGGGTGTGTTTTTATTATCACTCAAAAAGATGATATATATATTTACGGAGGCTAATATAAAATAGATATTATAAAATAATCCTTATATTTTAATTATTTGAAAACCTACTACAGAATCTGTACGTTCTTCAATTTAAGTACCGATATCTAGTGTAACAATGAAAAAAATAACAAGATACATTGAAAAGTTCACAATTATACAATTTTTCTAAGTAAAGGATAATTTTGTTTTAAATAAATAAATAAACATAACATTTGTGACATAAATAACCTTGTAACCTGGCACTAGGTCATTTTTGAACAGACCTTCTTAAGTCAAGTCACCTGCGCTTCTAGTTTATATTAATGCTCTACAGTCTACCTACTCTACTGTTAAAAACTAAAATACCCCAAAATAATTTTACTGGATAACTTGATCTCTTGATTTATCAAGTCAGGTAGGAAATGCTTCAACAAAGCAACAAAAAACTCTACTTACGATATTATCCGGAATCCTTTACAGTCCGCGCAACTGAACTGGACCATGACGTCGCCATCCAACCAGACGATGTGGGGAAACACACACCAACACATTGGTTTATCGAAGAAAATAATAATTAATTATTAAATCAGCACTTCACTTTATTTTGAATATTTAAGCAAATAGGGAGAAAACACGCACAAAACACACACACACACACACACACACACACACACACACACACGTTATGCTAGTATATTTCAGAGATGTTAGCATTTGTGCTTAAACATAAATATACTCAACCATAATTGTTAACACTTGAAAACAACTAGCCGCTGAAAATCTGCAAAAACCGACCCGAATTGAAGTTTTAAGGGTAAAAAGTTTAATACGTGTTTACTCAACGAACATTGGAAAAGAAGTGCATTTCGAGGAATAAACAATTGCAGGTCTTCACGGTATAGAGACGCTGAAAAACTGGGTTGCTATTGGTGATATATTGTGTCATGAAAATGCCTCATTGGTTGAGAAAGTCATATGATTATAGTCGACAGTGGTTAGTTTTTTTTTGTTACTTGTTACAGATAACAGATAAACATTATTGTAATAAAATGTTCAAATTAACCGGAATTTAGTTTAGAGTTTCACAGTTACCAACCTTTAAATAAATAAAAATTAAATTATGCTGAGTGCATATTTGAAAATTAAATATTATTTTTTAAATAGAAACTCAGTGGCTATATAATATATAGTTAATTTTTTTTAAGTGTAAAAAATATTCAAATCAAACGGAATTTATTTTAGAATTTCACAGTCCCCAACCTTTAAATGAATAAAAATTAAATTATGTTGACTGCATATTTGGAAATTAAATATTATTTTTCACAATGGAAACTTAATGGCTATATAATATATAGTTTAATTCACAAAAAGTTCGGGACGCAGCAAGTGCGTTATGGTGGTGAATTTTTATTAAATGGTTCAAACTTGGATAACTCAATTTTCGATAAACTAAGACAGTTGAATTTTGGTATGTAGTAAGGCCCTTCCCAAGGCCACATATCTGCCTAATGTCATAAAAATATCTTTGTAATTTTCGGAGGAAAATATTTTTTTCGAACAAAAACTTAAAATTTGAAAAACTCAATTTTCTATAAACCCAGAAAGTCGAATTTTGGTACGTAGTAGGGACTTTCCCAAGGCAACGTATCCATTAAATTTCATTAAAATAGCTTTCTAATTTTCGGATAATTTTTTTTTTGTGGAAGAAAACTCAAAATTTTCCCGGAAAACCTTGTCCGATTTTCCTGGAGAACGAACTCATTCAAGCCATTAATAAAAGAAAGGTACTTCCCGAGTTTCATCGAAATCGGTTAATTATTTTTTGAGTTATCGGTTGGATATATATATATATATATATATATATATATATATATATATATATATATATATATATATATATATATATATATATATATATATATATATATATATATATATATATATATATATATATATATATATATATATATATATATAAACATATAAGAATTGAAACTGACCCTGGATATGGATTCTAGGGCTCCTAGTTCGCGCTCATTTGAAAAAGTGTTTGCAAAGTCTCACCATCGACACCTCTCTATTAGTGAATTTTCATAGAAATGATCTGGCACCAAATATTTTTTTCCTTTCACATATAAATCTAAATTTTGGATATAGTTTCGTTTTAATGTCGTAAACTTGTGTACCAAATTTGATTACACGGCTTTTTTATTTTTGGAAATAAAAATTTTTTCCGAAAGAAAACGCAAAATTTTCCCGGAAAACCGGGTCGGATTTTCCTGGCTAACGAACTTATCCAAGCCACTTACAATAGGCAGGCACATGCCAAACTTATAATCTACCCATTATTTTTTGAGTTATCGGTGTAACACATACATACATACATACGTATATATATATATATATATATATATATATATATATATATATATATATATATATATATATATATATATATATATATATATATATATATATATATATATATATATATATATATATATATATATATATTGAAACTGACCCCGAATATGGGTTCACGCTCATTTAAAAACATTTTTCAATCAAGGATCTCCCCATTAGTGAATTTTTTCCAAGAAAATTCACTAAAGAAGAGTAGATTTAATTAACATATAATATATAGGTATTATAATTACAAGTCATACTACGGATATATGAATAAGTATCAGGAAAAATCATAACAATGAAAATTTAATAGTTTTTGTTGAGATATTTGAGAGTTTTGCTAATTAGGTATATATTTTGATGATAATTGCAAGTAGTAAAAAATACATTGATTCTAATCTACCCAAACAACGCCTGTTATGTTTTTTAACATTATAATTAGCAAGAGCAGATTAACTAAAAAGTAAATATCCTTCGTAGGTTATTATACAGGTGGCCTATTGAAAACGAGCTGGCAGCGATAACTGCCAGCAACAGATTTTGTCAAAAAAAACCTGAAACACGTCAAGTTTGCTTGTAAGGGGACAACATGTGACGCAAAAAGTATAGCCCAAACTTTAGCCACCTAAGCGGGGGTGTCTTCCCTCAAATTTTTTCAAATAGGAATAGGGGTCATCTAATGCTCGTTGAAAATACATTTTGATTCCCTATACACTGCTTTTTAGGTTTTGAAATTCGGTCTATTCATTTAGAAGATCTGGAGTTTTGAAATATCGCTAATGAATTTTTCGGGAATTTAAAAAACTAAATCGTTTCACTTAAAAATAATAAGGACCAACCATACTATGGAACCAACAAACCAACATATCAACGAATTAAACTTTAATCCAATAAATCTTCAAATTGAGCACCATCAACTTCCATACAATTGTATAAATTTGTGCATAACATTTTTTAGAGCACCTTAATCTAAATGAGCTTTTATTACCTACTCAAACCTTTAACAGCATTTTTATCTTGTAATGGACTCTGGTGAGGCCCAACTCAAGCTTTAAGAATTTCTCGGTAAATGCATTAGTGGTATTTCAAAAATCCATATCTTCTAAACGAGTATTAGTGGTATTTCAAAAATCCATATTTTCTAAACGAGTAAACCGAATTTCAAAAATAAAAAACCAATATATATATGGAATTAAAAGCTCTTTTCAACGAGCTATCACATGGCCCTTATTCCCATTTGAAAAAAATTGTGGGAAGCCGCCCCCGCTTAGGAGGGTTAAGTTTGGGCTATACTTTTGCGTCAAAAGTTTTCCCCCTCACAAGCAAACTTGAAGTGTTTCAGGTGTTTCTCGACAAAATATTTTCCTGGCAGTTATGGCTGCCAGCTCATTTTCAATGGGCCAGCCTATAATATACATTGATAATAGCTTTAACACTTTTTTAGTGGCCAATTAGACAGGGCGTAATTGTTGTGTAAGATGCTATAATCAAAAATAGGGCCTAATATATTCTTTGACTCAGATTTTGTTGTAGTTGCATTTTCCACAGCAAAAGGCTGTAATTTGAAAATGATAAACGATGCCTAAAATCTATAGATAGTTTATAAAAAAACGTACAGCTAACTGAAAATACAAGATACAGATGTAGAGACTACTTCTCTGGCTTCACAAGGGTTTGCTTTCTTCTTTGTAACCTGTTTCGTCGTTTTACGACACCGTCAGGTCAGGTCAGGTCAGGTCAAGAAAACAAACACTTGTGAAACAATATCTCTATTATGTGGAACAGTTTCACCAAGTAAAGGCACAACGATTAATGAATTGAAAATACAATGTTCTTAATGTTTCTTGGGTTAGGATCACCCTCTTTTAGGCAAAATAAAACATGTCATTCTACATAAACAATAACTTAAAAGCAATATATTGGTATAAGTTTAATCCTTTTAGTGAGGTTAAGCATTTTTCTAAATAGTTTCAAAAAAGTACTAGAATTATTTGAATTTCTTTGTAAACTATAAAAAATATTGATGTATATATATATATATATATATATATATATATATATATATATATATATATATATATATATATATATATATATATATATATATGCGTGTGTGTACACACTTATAACTGTTTTTTTTTTCCCTTAAATTATTAGGATTGACAGGGACACAATCGGGCCCAGGGATCCGTCACGGCCACTTAAAAGACACTAGCAAGACCACGTAACCTAAGGTATATGTACAGAGGGAAAGACAATAGGAGACTTAACATAAACCTGCGTACCAAATTTGGTTGCCATTGTTTTGTTATTTTCGGAGATTTCTGAAAGAAAACCCAAAATTTTCCCAGAAAATCTCGTCTGATTTTCCCGGCTAACTAACTTATCCAAGCTATTTTTAAAGGATAGCACGTATCAACTTTAACCGAAATCAGTCTATTATTTTTTGAGTTATCGGTGTGATACACAACCATATATGTGCAAAGCGCCACCTCTGGTGTTGTGACGGTTTTAGGCTCTCACACACAGTCCAGCAAGAGGAAGGAAGCTGAGGGAAGAAAAATAGTGAGCGAAAACAACTACTCCCCGGATAATACCACGACGGGCATTGATGTACATCATTCGCTAGCCACCATCACTTTAGTCCTGCTGTGACTGGTGATTAGATGTAAAGCAGGAGACACAGACTGGTTTCGCCCTTCTTAGGACTCCTCAATATGCTATACGTGCGCTCCAACAAGTCGGCCATAAGACCGAGATTGCCATAATATGCAATGGCGAATAGCGCCAGCTTTGGTGTTGTGACACTTCTATTTTTCTTCCCACAGTTTCCTTCTTACGTATACTGTGGGTACGTACAAGCTGCTGTGGAAGCCGCTGTGGAAGCTGTTGTGAAAGCTGCTGTGTAAGCCTAGAACCGTCACAACACCAAAGAGGGCAATTGTATTGTAACACAATTGTGATTGAGCTGTTTTGTTTCTAAACGTGCAACTGCCAAAATATTTTATTTACCTACTGTCACTCAAAAATTGTTCATCCAAATTGTAGCTTCTTAATACTCCCGTCTTCGTCTGCCACCAACAGTTTTCCACAAGAGACTTGGGTATTGATTTCTGTGTTATTATAGAAATTATCGACTTTACAGTCTATATTTTCCTTGTAGGTTGTACCTACATTATTACTAAGTAAAGATTGGCACCTGTGATGAGCACCGATAAGTGACCTAATCCAATTCACCACAACACATCTGTTTAAAGACCTAACGATCGTTCCGCTAACAAAGTTAGCTTCATCAGAAGATAAAATATTCTGATATGCCTACATTATCATATTTATTTCATCATCTAGTGAGTTTCTTATCCTGCAGATGGTATCCCTTTATTTTTCTCCCTCAGGGCTCGTCCGCGGCTTTGCCGCCCCGATAGAACTGCAGCACTTGGATTATTGTGCATGCCCTGAGTCTCTTCACTCCACCCATTCCACAATCACTGTGCCTTGAACCAGCATGCACAGCGATTGGTAGGGTGAGGTTTTATAATGCTCTGTCTTCGGTCTAGACTGACCGTAGATCAGTTGTCTTTTGCGGCCCAGGGCTTTAGAGTCGCACAATATTTGCTGGGCTGATTCCTCCCCTCGCCGCAGAGTCTGCATGTGAGGTCCCCCTCGAACCGCCCCATTTTATGCAGGTGTTTCTTGGCGGCTATGTGTCCCGTCAAGAGACCTGTTAGTGAATTTTCTTAAAAAAAATTCACTAATGAGGAGATCCCGACTTTTGAATTTTGAAAAAATTTCTTCAAATGAGCGCTAATTAGGCCCCCCAGAAAACATATCCGGGGGTCAGTTTCAATTTTTATATGTTTGTATATATATTATATATATATATATATATATATATATATATATATATATATATATATATATATATATATATATATTTATATATATATATATATATATATATATATATAATATATATATATATATATATATATATATATATATATTTATATATATATATATATATGTATCACACCGATAACTCAAAAAATAATGGGCCGATTTTGATTAAATTTGGTGAAAAAATTCCTTTTGCAAATGGCTTGGATGAGTTTCTTAAGCAGGAAATCTGCCTAGGTTTCCCCGGAAAAATTTTGTGTTTTCTTTCTAAAAAATTTATATCTCCGGAATTAACAAAGTAAGGGCAACCAAATTTAGTACGCTGGTTTATATCCTTATAAGTAAGCTACCTACCAAAATTTAGCTATGTAAGTCAAAAGACAAAAAAGTTATAGGCATTTTAAGAAAATAAATTGGGGTTTTCCTCAAAACGTCAAAGTGGAGATTTAAAATGTCAAAATTGGCAATATTTAGGCAAATAACTTGAATCTAATACGGGCTATAGAAATAAAATGTCTCAAGAATAATGTTTAACAAACCCTAAAGTCTTAATTTCAACCGTCATTGTCCTTCATTTTACTAAAATATTTGCAGAAAATTCATTTCAAATAGACCCTTTCTCTGATGCTTGGCAGTAGCCTTAGCTATAGAGTTTATCGTTTAATGGTATATAATTTTTGTCGAATTTTCGTAAAAAAATCAATAAAGCTCAATATATCCGTTATTATATAAGATATGAAAAAATTTGTATATATTAATTATAGGGTGTCTTGAGCTACATCTTAAAATAATATTTCTACAATCACAGAGTGGCCCATAAGTCATTGGTGATACAAATTTCCTTTTTTTTTTTAATCAAACACGCCTTAAGTTATTGCATTTTTGCATTTTCCATCGAGATATAATGCATGTTTGTAAGAAAATAAATTCTAGACGCAGCAAGTGCGTTATGGTAGCGAATTTTGATCAAATGTTTCATATTTGAACAGCTCAATTTGCTATTAACCTATAAGGTTGACCAAGAAACGTGTTTTTTCGGGAACACTTTAAGTTTACTTTGGAAAATTTTGTACATTTTCACACAATAAAGTTATTTTGATGAAACATGGCACATTGTTTCTAATATATAGATTATACTGGTAACCAAATTTGATGCCTGCTTTCTTAAAAAAACACACATATTTGTTATTAAAAACATTTTAATGAAAATTCACTACCATAACGCACTTGCTGCGTCCAGAATTTTATATTTATGAGCTGTCCTCGGCTAAGATTTAGCAGCTCCACAGCTCTCTTTGAACTGGGTTCGTCAATTATTGACTTCCCATGTCTGAGCCCTGGACAGTATGGTATCCCTTAGTCTGATACAGTTAGATGGGTTGTGTTCTGATTCTGATTGTTTTACCGCCTAAGTTGAATTGTATAAGATTTTGTGTGTAAATACTGGAATTTCGTGAGTAGTAGCCCTCTGTGAACTTTTTGGAAGGTTCAAGTAACTTCTGAGGATTGAAAGTGAGTAATTAATTTTTAAGGTAATCTAGTTTTATATGTATTTTTCAGTAGCAAAGTAAGTGTAAAACTATAAAATCACTATGAGAAGTTGTCAAATAAACTGGCTACAATCAACGCCCTACAATAGACTCCGCAATTATTTTTTAAAACAAAATTTTACTTATTCAACATAATCTCTTCTAAGACTTACACATGTAATTAAACAAATCTCTATCTTGGTCTTCAAACCACTCTTTAACGGCACATGTGGCTTCGTTTTTGGTAAAATAAATCGTTTACCTTTCAAATTCTTTGAGCTTCAGGAATAAATAATAGCCCAACGGTGCTAAATCCAGAGAATATAGCGGTTGGTTAACGAATACAAAACCAATTTTGTCGATTGCTTCCAAAACAATCAACGATTTGTGAGCAGAGGCATTGTCATGCAAAAAGAACCCAGTTTTGGCAAGTTTTCCGCGACACGTTTCGACACTTTTCTCGTGTAATTTAGTGAGCGAGTCATTATAGTAGAGATATTCTAGCAGAATTATGCCATATTTGAAACAGCAAACTAAAGCAACGAGAACCTTGCCAGCTGCCTTTTCAACACGTAATGGTTCCATTTTTTTGATTGCTCTTTAGTCTCTGCATCATATAGTGATGGATCCATCTCTCGTGTATGGTGATAGGGCGACCCTAAAAGTCTAAGGTACCTTCTTCAAAATCGTGATACTTTTTCTTCGACGTTATCAAACGAGCGCGCTTCTAATCAGAGCTCAGACATTTTGGTAATAACAAGCGCATTAAATGTGTAAATTGAATTAAATATAGCCCTTGCATGGAAACTCGTCTTTCTAATTAAATATATCAAACAATACATCTACCTACATTAAAAAATAGTTGTAATAATGAAACAAGTTGATATGTGTCGATTTTTTCATTATATTTATTGCTGTTATTGTTAATTAGTTATTTTATTATTATAATTGTGGTTATGGTTACTATTGTTATAAGTTAATTAAATATAATATTAAATATTGACATACATCACACAGACATTTTAAAGACGTGCGGTCTGTCGTTTTTATTTAATTTTTTAAGAACACTTTGATAAAAATACCATAACGTTGCAACCGATTTTGATTTATAGTTGTCATGAATACGTATAAACAATTCAATTTTCTCCTGTCTAACGATGCCGTAAAAGGGGAAACCAGTTACAGAGAAGAAGACAACAATGTGTGAACTCAGAGAAGTATCTACTTGTGTTTAGTATAGAATGGATTCCATCAAGTAGTGGTAACAACTAACAATAAATTATGTTTATTTTCATAAGGAAAATAATAGAACTCTATTTCAATAATTGATGACGTAAAAAATTGTAGTCAGGTTAGGTTTAGGGCAACAGGAATTCCTGTGTGTAAGACTGCGTCAGCAGCAGCAGCACTCAGGAAGACATTGTAGATGGTAGGAACTGTGTCAGGCTGCAGCCAGCTAAACTCGGTCAAGGATCGATGATAGAGCAGTGTTGTCAGATGAACGAACTTGAAATTTATGCAGCTTTTCATTTCATAGTCATTGTTTAAAAAAATCGTACATAGTTAATAGTTGACATCAGGAGTTTGTTTAAATATGGAGGATACTTATGGTAACAATTGACGCAAAGCCCTAGAATATCGCGATATTACAAGTAGTCACTTCCCATGCAATTATTCCATAAAGCGAGAAGGAGAAAGTGGAAGGTATGTATTTTAGTATAAAAGAAATGTGTAAGGACGTAACCAAACCGGAATAGATAATACTTATAATGATGTATTTAATGCGATACTAGGCGAATAATTGGAAACTGCTGTAGTTGGAATATTTGGATAAGGTGGAAACATGAACAAAGAGGTAATGCTAATGGTTTTCTGCGAGGAAACATATCTAAAACGAATGCAACGTTTGAAGTACCTAAGAAAAAACGCTATACATTAAAAGCACCAGCGGAGACAGGAAGGTACCAAATAAATCTTATTTTTACCAAGAAATGTCACATAAATTTGTTTATATCCAGCTAGACATACATACCCTGCAGCAGGGACTATAACCTGGTATTAGCAAGAAGCAAAAACACATTAACCATGAATAGAGGAAGTACTAGAAGGAAATGGAATTTACACGAACTAAAAGATGCAGATAAACTGAAACAGTTTAAAGAAAAACCAATATGGTAATTGTCAACTGCGTGGACGGACATAAGAAGCGGGTAAAGGGCGGCTGCAGAAAACGTAATGTGCAAGAAGAAACTAGAACTAGAAACTGTGGATCATATGATAAATACTAGTTAACTCTTAAATGACTTTTTTAACATCGGAGTATTGCCGCGACTATGGCAAATCACCGGACGCCAGGGAGCAGTTTCAACTTACTATCCTGGAAATTTTTGCCGAACCCCTGCCTTTCTCTAAGAAGGGCAGGGACCTTTAACGTGCCCAAAATCGCATGAGCACAAGACCAACGGATTTACGCCCCCTCCGAAGCGCGGAACGTGGAGACATTCAACCTGTTCAAACACAATGCCAAAACGTCGGTTAATGTTAATTTTACACTATGTACTGAAAAAGGGGAACCCTGGGAATCGAAACCAGTACCCTTCGGTTCAGAGGCACACATCCTTACCACTGAACCACCGAGGCTCTAACTTGCCAAGGACAACGATGCAAATGTATTATTAGAAAAGGACACATTGATAAACGTTGGAAAGCATAAATAAATATATATATATATATATATATATATATATATATATATATATATATATATATATATATATATATATATATATATATAGAAGAGATTATTATACCATGGAGAGAAAATTAATTACAAAGAAGGGTATATACAGGGTGAGTTTTTATAGTGTTACAAAGGCATATATAAAAAAACGGTTTAATTTTTGTTGAATTAATAAGGGGCTAACTTTGGATTTTTAAATGTGGTATATTTTTTCTTATAAAATTAGTAAAAAACTAGGTATGTGTGCAAAACAATTTTTGGTTTGCTCTTTCGGTTACGGAATTATGATTTATTAGGTTACCTCAATTATTAAACCAAAACATAAACTCAGACATGTGGTGTCAACAGGATGGAGCTCCACCCCATTATGCAATATAGGTCCGTAGTTATTTAAATGGAATACTTCAAAAACAGATGAATTGGTGAAGCACGTTCGGTCAACTGGCCTGCAAGATCGCCGGATTTGACCCCCCTTGATTATTATTTTTTTGTGATTTTACCAAGGACAAAGTGATGGTGATTGGATCTACAGCTCTTTAGATGATATGAAAAGCAGAATCCGCTTCGCCTGTTCATTGACACCTGAAATGTTGCAGTATGTACTGGATTCATTTAGAAAAGCCTGGACGGAGCAAGTGCGTTGTAGTAGTGAATTTTCATGAAAATGGTTTTAATTCCAAATATGTTTTTTGTTTAACGAAAGACATCAAATTTGGTAGAAGTATTATATTTATAGTAGAAACCATGTACCATATTTCATCAAAATAACTTGTTTAAAGAAATATAAAAAAATTCAGAAAATAAGTAAAGATATGCCGAAAAAACGATTTTCCGGGCCAACAATTCAAACACACAAAAACTACATTTACCAACATATAATTATCTTTTATGTGAAGTCGAAAATATCTTTTTTTACAATAACTTATTACACATTACTTATTAATAACTAACATTTTACAACAATATCATATAAAATAATTTCTGCGAAAACAGACTGATATATTTTACATGAAAATTTGCTGATAAAATACATAAAATTCAGATTATATAATCTGAAATAAAATACAGGCTGTTTCATTTGAAAAAGCTGAGTTATGTAAGTATTGAATTTTTTAAAATTTAGTCACTATTTGAGAGCGCGCTGTATATAAAAATCTGGATTTTTTCGAGAAATAATGTAAACGAAAACCTCCTTGAATGCGTCATTTTCATGGGACTCCGCTATCTATTGGTAAAAACGCCGTATTACAATTTTTGACATGTGCCAAAAACGCGAGTTGCAAAACAATTGAAATAATAAGTACACTTAGAGAACACAAATCACCACAGCACATATTTTTTACATACCAGACGATCGTTCCACTAACAAGGTTAGCGTCATCAGAGGATGAAAAATTCAGAATTTTTGTGGTGATTTGGGTTCTGTACTTATTATTTCAATTGTTTTGCAACTATCGTTTTTGGCACATGTCAAAAATTGTGATACGGCATTTTTGGGTTCTCCAAGTGTACTTATCATGCTCCAAATTTCACTTAGTGAACTCAAATATAAGGAGTGTCCTATTTAAAAAAGAAATGGTTGATGACCAACTAGTTCTGGGCCAGCCTTTGATTATTAAAATAATGCAACTCAAGACGCGATATAGCTATCTATATTATGATTAATATATGTATTTCTTTCTCGTAACTTGTATTATAATGGATATATTGAACTTTACCGTAGAAATGCGCCATCCTGTATATACAAACATGTAAAAACTGGAACTGACCTCGGCTGTGGTTTCTAGGGGGGCTATTTCGCGCTCATTTGAAGATATTTTCAACATTTAAAAGTCGCGATTTTCTCAATAGCAATTTTTTTGTAAGAAAATTTGCTCAAAATTATAAACTATTAAACCACAAACTCTATAACGGAAACTACTGCCAAAGCATCAGAGAATGGGTCTATTTGAAATAATCTTTCTGCAAACATTTTAGTAAAATGGCGGTTGAAGTAGAAACTTAAGGCTTTGAAAAACCCATTTCTTATGATATTTATTCTACAGAAGCCACGTTAGTTTCAGAATCTTTGTCTAAAACTCGTAAATTTTGACGTTTCTAATCGCATTGTTTTAAGGAGGGAAACTGTAAAACTTTAATTTAATAAAGTAATTTTTATGGTATTTCTTGACCTTTTGCGTCAAGGTAACTTATTTTTTGTCTGTAGTATTCAATACATTTTGTTAATATTTTGGTCATCCTTTGATCACCAGCGGCACCCAACATTTTTTTCTTTAAATGTCTAGAACTTTTTGTTCGTTTTTTGGTACATAGTTTACTTTTTACAATGTAAACTTGAGCACTAGATTTGGTTGCCATAGCCTTGTTACTTTTGGAAATATAAAAATTTGCCGAAAGGACACTCATTTTTCGGAAAAACTTGTCCAATTTTCCTGGCTAGCCGCTTTCAAAAGGAAGGTACCTGCCAGATTTCATCAAAATCGGCCCATTATTTTTTGAGTTATCGGTGTAGTACACACGCACACACATTTATAATATATATATATATATATATATATATATATATATATATATATATATATATATATATATATATATATATATATATATATATATATATATATATATTGAAACTGACCGCGGATATAGGTTCTAGTGGGCCTAGTTCGCACCATTTGAAGAAATTCAAAATTCAAAAGTTGCAATCTTCTCACTGGTGAATTTCTTTTACTGAAATTGATTAAAGATATATATATATATATATATATATATATATATATATATATATATATATATATATATATATATATATATATATATATATATTGAAACTGACCGCGGATATGTGTTCTAGTAGGCCTAGTTCGCGCCATTTGAAGAAATGCAAAATTCAAAATTTGCAATCTCCTATTGGTGACTTTCTTTTACTGAAATTTATTAAAAAGGGTGAGAAAGTGTTTAGAAGTTTCGAACAATTTCTCACCCATGACATAAGTTGAAATTTAATTGGCAATATTTTTGTTGTGTTTTAACCTAATAAATCATAATTTTGTACAACTTTTCAACGTAGGTTTATACTGTGACATACCTCTAGAACAAAGGTTTTTTAAAAAGATATATACTTAAATCAAGGCAAGTGCTATGCATTTTAGCATAAGACGAAAATTGGGTAAGAGTGTGATAAATTGCTTTGCAGATTATCTAGGAGTTTTCCTCCAAACAGGAGAAAATTCCCAAACTTAAACTGTTGAATATACTGACCATAGTTTTTTTAAAAGAATTTTGAACTGGTTAAATTTATTAAATCTCATGGAAGGAAGACAGCAAATATTCGGGCTTCAAAATATCTTCAAGATAAGAAAATTCTTTATAAGTTTTGACATTTAGAAGAGTGTGCCCTTTTGGATTCAGCAACAGATGCATTCTACCTTGTGCCTTTGAAGAGCTTACTTCACTTTATCAGTGACCATTCTAATTAAAAAAGAAAGATTCGAGTATCCTCAAACATTGAAACAATCAATGGCCAAAAAGCTACCATAACTTTTATTGTAAACTAAATTTCAAGCAAGGGTGTGAGAAGAAGCACTGAGATATTTTGATTTGTGTGTGAGTGTCTTTGTTTGTTTATCGTCGGTGTATTTCCGCGACTGTGGACAATCATCGACGCCAGGGAGCAGTTTCACCTCACTATCGTGGAAATTTTGCCGAATCTGGTAAAGAGGGAAAGGTTTTTCAACGTGCCCATCATCGCATTGACACAGGTTTACGACGACCCCTCCGAAGGGCGGAACGTGCAGACATTCAACTTGCTCAAATACAATGCCACAACCTTGGTTCATCGTAATTGCTGTAAAATGTTCGTTCCCAAATCATGTTTTCTATATGTTTTGACACTTTTTATGACGTTTAAGTGAAAAAAAATTTTGAAATGTTTGTCGCCGATGCCATTCTTCCACTCGTGTTAACTATGTGGAAGTAAAAACTGAAAACAGGTAAATCCGCATGAATAGGCAACATTGTAACAGAGCTTCACGGAACCTTTAAGTGAGCTAATAATTGAAAGTAAAATCTGAAACGGTGCAACAGGGTTGCAGAAGCTACTGTCCTACTACACTTTAATAGGTTTGTTATTTTGTGTACGCCATGCTGTGGTCGTGGTCCTGGTCCTACATTCTGTCACTATTAAGTAGAGTAAGATGAAATGAAGCATGTTAATAAAGAGATAAAGCGTTGATTAGGCTGGATAACAGATAAGCTACAGAAGTGTTTTATGTATTACACAAGATATTAATTTACACATTATGTGTTCCTAATTGGACACAGCTTAAAAGCGGTTCTAACATTAGCACACCTTTCTAGTTAAAGATTAAAGATGCTTGTTTATTTTTATGCAGCTAAAGGAGGCATGCAGTGTGGATTATGTCAATTACTCTATCAGGCTGAACGATATATTGTTATTGTTACCTAAAAAGAACCCTGTCATCAACATTGTTAAATCCACAAAGTGTAGGCCAGCTTAGGTTTTGGTCTTGCCAACATTTCAAAATACTCTTTAATATATTTAGCCAGGAATTTAAGTACGTGAACGGTATACCATTCAAAGTGGTTACATTCCGTGATTTAAAATTACCGTAATTTATATTTTTACTAATTTACCGTGGTAACTTACAGGTTTTAATTACCCAAATTAATTAGCGTGATAATAAATTTGTGTCGTAAATTACTGTGGTAATTTACCTTAATATTTTTTTAAACTAATAACAACCAAATTACAGTGATTTACTGTAAACTGAAAGTAAACAAATAGCGAGTTTGTAAAAAGGTAAGTGCAAATTGAATCTGTCTCTATCTTTTGAAAATTAAAATTTGGACAGAAACACACTCAGCGTGCACCTTGTTTTGGAATAAAATATACCGTTTTTCCAAATTAAAAAAAAAATCTGGATGCAGCAAGTGCGTTATAGTAGTGAATTTTCAAAGAAATGATCTGGCACCCAATATTTTTTTAAACTTTTTTTCTTCTAACATAGAAATGTAAATTTTGGTATATAGTTTCCTTTTAATATGTTAAACTTAAGTATCAAATTTGGTTACCATAGCTTTTCTATTTTTTGAGATAAACTTTTTTTCCGAAAGAAAACCCAAAATTTTCCGGGAAAACCTGGTTCAATTTTCCTGGCTAACGAACTTATCCAAGCCACTTACAAAAGGAAGGTTATGCCAAATTTCATCAAAGCGGACCATTCTTTTTCGAGTTATCGGTATCATACATACATACATACATACATACATACATATATATATATATATATATATATATATATATATATATATATATATATATATATATATATATATATATATATATATATATATATATATATGAAACTTACCCCTTACCCCGGATATGGATTCTAGGGGTTTAAGGGGTTCTAGGGGTTCTAGGGGTCCTAGTGCGCGCTCATTTCATGAAATTTTTTCAAAATTCAAAAGTCGGGATCTCCCCATTAGTGAATTTTTTCTAAGAAAATTCACTAAAAACAGATTCTTGTAATGGTTTTTCAATCAATACATAATATTGATTTGGAAATAAAATTAAGGTGTGTAAATATTGGTGTCGAATACTGTCGCACATAGAATTGTTTCATTTGTTATTTGTTATCGTTTGTAAAAAATAAAACTAATCGTTTTCTCTTCAATATTATTTTACGTAACCACTAACCTATGTTATCAACATATCGACTGTGACAACTGCCAAAACGTACTTACTTAAAGTGCAAATATCGCGTTTTTGACAATGTGAATCCCCGACAATGGTCTAATAATCCCCGGCGGCCGGCAGTAATTCCCCGAACCGATCGCACATCACTGACACAGAACTCGCTGACGGACGTCGCTTTAGAGAAATATGGTATATTACAAGAAAACATCGTAAATGACCGTAAATTACGCAAATGTTTTACCGCAAAATCGGTAATTTGTCTTGTAAATTGCGAGACTGCGGTAGTTTATCGTTAATTTACCAGCTCATATCTCTGGTTATATTAGATGATATTAAACTGATTAAATCTGAATATTTTTCCTTAATTTCGGTAAAGCTGCTTTATCGCTACGGTATTGGGTATAATCGTATAAAGACCGCTTATATATATATATATATATATATATATATATATATATATATATATATATATATATATATATATATATATATATAATGATATAGGTATAGTTCATGAAAGGCAAAGCCCATGTGTCTCCAAGACATCATGCACTTTGATTGATTGTTACGCCACGAAATTGGCGTGTACCCGTTTCTTGAATGATTGGTGATTATATGTCTTCGGAAATATGCCTGCCGGGAGGACATTCCAAAGCTTAGATGCTCTAGGAAAGTACAAGGAATCCTAACGAACCGTTCAAGTAGGTAATTTGATCTTAAAAGCGTGTGCTTTTCTACTAAAACGGGTTGGCCGATTAAAGGACGTAAGCAGAGGTACTAACGAAGCAATTTTTAAGGAGCAAGTCGATAGTAATATCAATAGAAGAGGCAGATATCTCCAACATTTCTCCTGTGGTCGAGTGAAGTGAGATTGACTGTGATAGATTGTGACCGCCCACTATCTCTTTAAATCGATCCTAGGAATCCCTGTTCCTAAAAACCTTTACCACGTTTGAAAGTCAAACAACCTACATACGACGATCGATAGAAAGGTCAACGTTACCGGAAATCTAGGTGGCCCCTAGCTTTTATACAGTGAAGATGGGCAGGGTTCTTTATAAGGTGTTACTCTATGAGGGCGCCACTTGATTGTTTTACACCTAGTTCCGGATATTTATAAGAGATGTTAATTACGAAATCCAGCTTACCAAGAATCCAACACAACCAAGAACTCCTTGGACCTCCCTGGCAGCTGCACCTAAAATCGCAGGCTTATACGTCGGAACGTACAAATGTGGGAACGAAATCTTACAGTTGGAATATCTTAAAGGCTTACGTAGAAGCTGACAAACACTAAACAGCACCTAACGTTACTAATACGGGAGTGAGAGGTGAGTGCAGAACAAACGACACACAAATATATATATAAAATAAAATTCTAGTTTATTATAAAATCCAGATGATGCCTACAAGTGGTCAGACAGATCAAAAACAGTATTATATATACACATATATAACCTATAAATTGCTAGCATGTATGTTAAATGAATAACAGAGTCCGCAAAATGACTCGCTTGCTATATCTCAATAATTTACTGCTAAACAAATAGCTTTAAGCTACTAACGTTCGTATGGTAAGCAATAACAAGTCAAGTAATTCAAACGCAACAATAAAAGTAACTAAGCTAAATCAAATGGAAATTTGTGTCCTTTCGTGATCACGATCAGCTTACAAAGATGTTAAAATATGAAAAGGTGTATCAAATGGTAGCCTAAATAATGATAGTACTTTATCAAACTCAAAGCAATTATATTAATGATAATGTGAATATAAATCATCAGCTGACGTGTAGGGTTCAAATAAAAAGCTGGGTATCTTATCCTATTGTGTTATCGTTAAAACTTTATCTTTGAATTCCAAAACTTGACCACCATAAGTAGAGTCACAGCTTAATACTGGATTTAAAAGTCCAAACAAACAAATTGAGTTCTTTATTAACAATACAACTTAAAGACTACTACCTGTAAGGTCTGATCTCCAGTGAACCTTCTCTGGTCGATTTTTCGCTAACAAAATATCTACTGTCCACTGTGTCGGTACCTTCCGGCCACCTGTACTTCCTCTACTCAACAACGAAATGTCCTCGGCAATCTGATGTTGCTGGGAATGACTTATAATTGAATTTGCGCCACAAAATGGTACCATACCAATATTCTTATTCTCCCATTGACCACTCGTTAGTTTAAGACAATATGTAGGCCTATTGCTTGTCGATTAGGCACTATAAAATCAATTAAAGCAAGACAAAAACTGAAACTAGAACTAAAACCAAAGGCTAAAACCAAAACCCTGTAACAAATAGAAAGAGAAAACACGCCTTAGTTACACATAAAAAAAAACTACGAGTTGGGTATTACCTCCAAATCCTGAGGGTTTCTATGTTATGTCAAGGTGTTTTGTTGACCACAGTTAGACAAGCCGGTTCTGATTGAAAACAAGCCACAAAGCCACTTGCTTTTTCGGCTTTACGTATGTGACATTTACTCTCCACCACGGGAATATTATAGTATTCAAGTACTATGCGACTAATTCGCTTCAACTTCCCAAACCTCCAGAATACTATAATCGTTTTACAGCCTAGAAATTAATCTCCAAACTAGGATGAATGGCCCACTTGCCTGTTTCTTTTTTCTAGCTGAAATCTTGCCACACACTCAAATTAAATTGCTTCTTCCACCGTTTTCAAAACCAACCTTTTTTCTCAAAAATGTTTTCTCTCCCAGGTCATAGCTAATCTTGCTGATTCGCTATCGGTCAACAAAAAAAAAGACGACAAGAAATGGTGTCCCGTTCTTCCATCAAAAATATCAAACTCTGGCAACGAATAACTTAATACCGCAGAGTTGCGACATTTACACGAATGGGGAAATTCGGGCTTCGACCGCAAGACCTCGACATATGTAACACACCTAACTTCCAATATTAATCTCGATAATAAACTTCTTCCACAGCTTATAGAGACCGTTGTAACCACAGTTCTGCATGGAAGAATTTATCTCACTACATTAACACATAATTCAGTAATTTCCAACCAGCTAAAGTTAGACAGACAATAAATTAATGACGTGCTGGCAACCATGCCTTCACAAGACAGTGTACTCTGCCGTTGTCGACTGTTTCGGTGGTAAATCTCGACTTCTAGAAATTGAAACTGAATGAATGTAGATAACAAATTAAAGATGTTCGTTCACAGCTGTCCCTAAACCAATAACAATATGAAACCGAATAATTATATGGGGTGTTTTTGTTTATTTTGCCTGCTACGTGTAATTAATGATGTTAATATGCTTAAGGTGAATTTTACACGTAACAATCCCCCCCTTACTTCAAGAGGATTAACCGTAAGGTTAAGCCTAATCAGAAGGAACAAGCTTCAGGTCCTTCACGTGCCAAACTCCACTATTCTGGCCAGCTTTGTCTCTAAGTTCATACGTCCATGGAGACACCTTCTTACTAACATAAAACGGTCCTATGTATCTTGGAGCTAACTTACTAGCAAAGTTCTTCGTTGCATCTGACAACACGTAATTCCTCCTCATCACAGGTTGATCCACCTCATACTCTTCATAACGTCTGCGCATGTTATACCTCGCTACAGCCTTCTTAGTAGCCTTCTCCAGTCTCTGTTTCACGTCCCTGTACACCTCCTTGAACACGATGTTCCTGCTCTTGTCAACCAACACATCTTCATCCTCGCCGTCCAAATCAATCTGATTCTGGTAGTCCGCTCCTGACAATGCCATACATCGCCCAAAATTGACATAATACGGTGACAATCTAGTCGTCTCATGTCGAGATGTTCTCACAGCACAAGTCACCTGTTGTAGCCCAGCATCCCACTTCTTGTGGTTATCATTCACATACATTGCCAACATGGTCTTGATTGTACGATTAGTTCGCTCGGTAGGGTTTGCGCGCGGATGGTAATTCGCGCTAAACTTCAAATTGCACTGGTATTTCTCGGCAAACCTTTTGAAAGCTGAACTTTTAAATTGGGGACCATTATCACACATTATCATCTTCGGTACGCCAAATAACAGAAATACACCTTCTTCCAGACTTCTAATAATCGTGTCGGTGATGGACTTCCTCAAAGCGAAGGTTAACACAAACTTGCTCAAATAATCTGTGACAACCAGGATAAAACTATTGGCTTTCGATGAACGTGGTAAAGGACCCACTAAATCCACTGATATCATCTCCCACGGCCTCGACGGTTTAGCATGCGACACCATCATGTCCTTGGGACCTCGTTGATCCACCTTGTGCGCAGCACATATGGTACACTTGCGGACATAGTTCGCAACGTTCTGTCGCATCTTCGGCCAATAATATCTATCAGTTAACCTTGAGTAGGTTTTATAGACTCCCATATGACCCGATGTAGCTGGATCGTGAGCTTCTGACAAGAGTCTTCGTCGCTGGTCTTTAGGAACGACAATCTTCCAAACATCTTGCTTAGGCGTAAGTGCTGGATAATCTTGCCTCACGTACTTATACAACTTGTCACCTGACAATCTCCAATTCCCAAACTTCAGAGGTGTAGTTTGTACCCGCTCTATCATCTTCAAATACCACTTGTCTGTAGTCTTCGTCTCTGTCTCCACACTGTTCAGGACGTCTAACACTGGTACAGATCTGCTCAGTACATCCGGTACTACGTGGTCTTTGCCTTTCCTATGAACAATCTCAAAATCATACTGCTGCAAGCGTACAGCCCATCTTGCAAGTCTTCCTGATGGATCCTTGAGGCTATGTAACCATTTCAAGCTATAATGATCGGTGATGACAGTAAACTTTACTCCCTCGATGTAAGGACGCAGTTTTTCTATTCCCCACAGAACCGCTAAACACTCTCGTTCTGTCGTGGAATAATTACGTTCTTGGCGTGACAGAGAACGACTCAAGTAACAAATCACACGATCACCATCTGGATGCGTCTGAGATAACATCGCACCAATACCATAGCCCGATGCATCTGTGTGTACAACAAACGGTAAAGAATAATCTGGACAACTCAGAACAGGTGCAGATATCAACAACTCCTTAATCTTCCTGAAAGATCTATCACACTCAGGAGTCCAACAAAACTTAGTACTTTTCTTCAGCAACCCTGTGATTGGTGCGACCACAGTAGAAAAATCAGGACAAAATCTTCTATACCAGGACAGCATACCTAGTACACGTCTCACTTCCCTCACATTGGTCGGAGTAGGTAGCTCGATCATTGCTCTGACCTTATCAGGGTCCACTCTTAACCCTTCTCTATCCACCACGTAACCCAAGTACTTCATCTCGGGCTTACAAAACTGACTTTTCTCCCAATTGACGGTTAGATTGGCTCTTCTCAGGCGTTCAAACACTTCCTCTAACACTTCGAGGTGCTTTTCAAAACTTGGAGTCGTGATCACTACATCGTCTAAATATACAAACACGTAAGGTTCCAGGTCCGATCCTAACACACGATCGATCAAACGCTGCCATGTTGCAGGAGAATTATGCAGGCCAAATGGCATCCTTTTAAACTGAAATAGTCCTCTATTGGGGACGGTAAACGCAGTATACGGTCTTGAAGACTCGGCAACAGGGACTTGGAAAAATGCACTCTTCAGATCCAAACTAGAAAGATACTTCGCATCTCGAAGCTTGTCTAACGTGTCTGTAACCATTGGCAATGGATAGCCATCACGTTCGGTCACTGCATTAAGCTTCCTGTAGTCGACACAGAACCTATAACAACCATCCTTCTTCTTTACAAGAACTATTGGCGACGCCCACGGACTACTGCTAGGTTCTATGACATCGTTCTTCAACATATCTTCTAATTCTTCATCGATGTATTTCTGAAGCACTGGGGATACCCTATAGTATCTCTGCTTAATCGGTGGTGCATTAGTCTTGATCACATGTTCCGTCATATTTGTACAACCCAAACTATTTCCGAGCAAAGTCTTCTTCTTGTTGATTAACTCCTCCAACTGCTTCTTCTGTCCAACTTCCAAGACTGACTGATCAGCTATATCTACTGTGCTTACTTCAGGACAGTTAGAAAATTGCCACTCGTTATGCCTCAGATCAGGAACAATCCCCATCCTTATCCAAAAGTCTGCTCCCAAAATCAAAACATGTGGTAGTTCAGGGACAACCATCACCTCTATAAACTTTAGACGCTCACGAACCTTCATTGGTAATTCACACGTACCAATACTTTCACATTTCTCTCCATTAGCGACTGTGCATGATGTCTTCTTCGATTCGTCCAGGGGTATTCGCAACTTCGCGATACGGTCCCAACCTGATCCACCTAAAATTGTTCTCGACGCCCCGGAATCTAGGAGTCCAAGCAAGGTAATCCCTAATATGTCCACTCTAAGGTGAGGCCTTTCATCGTTCTGTGCATGGTCAATGATGAAATCTAAAACAGGTTTGACAGTAGCCGAGTACTTAACGGCAGCACTATCAGCTCGACTCTCTAAGAGCGCTGCACTCCGTTTCCCGAAAAACCTCTGGGACAATTACGAGCAATGTGGCCTTCCCTATTGCACTTGTGGCAGATGAGTCTATTTCTCTCGGTACAACCTGCTGCTATGTGGCCTGGCTTCCTACAGTTGAAACAGACGACGGGACTATGCCTCGTCTGGCTACGCCCACCCTGGTTAGACGATACTTGCAGTCTCTCGGTCTTCTCTTCCAAACCCACGTATGCCAAATCAGGCTCCAAAATCTGCTCTTTTTTTGGCGGATGTGCAAACTCACCAGCCTGGGATCGTTGTTCTATCCTCTTGCACAAAGTACGCAGCTGGGCGATTGAATTTATTTCCATAGCACCCAGTTGGCTACGATACATCGGTGCTAAGTTGCGCATTAGGAGACTCAGCCTCGTTTCCTCCGAGACTTGACATTGCAATCTTTGAAAGTATTTCGACATAATAGCCAAATAAGTTCCTATGGTCTCATCTGCTCCTTGTTTTCTCTTCTTTATCTCATCCAGAAGCTTCTCGCTATAAAAAACGGGTTGATATTCTTCCTTGAATCTTCCTACAAGTTCATCCCACTGGGACACTTCACTCCTAGCATCCTGATAAAATTCATATGCTCTACCCTCGAATAAATCTATTCCTGACTCCAATAGGATCTCCTTACTGACATTTCTGGCCTTTCTCATTTCCTCGACACGTTCGAAGAAAGCAGTCACAGACAGTCCTCTTCTGTCTCCACCAAACCTCAAGTTCCACTTGTGAGGGAGCACCGGCTTAATCAACGACGCGTTAAGCGACTGCGCAGCAGACATCATGGGTGAAGAACACGACTGAGGGGTTTCGAACTTCAACTGATTCCCTAAAGATGCTTCCATTACTTGCAAACCTAAAGGAGTGGGTTGTGTTTCACTCCCGACTTTTGACGCTTTGGTGTTGAGCTGGTCAATCATCGATAACGTACGAGCAAGTAATTCACCTCGAGTCTTCTTCTTTTCTTCATCCGCAGACTCCATATTATCTATCCTTCCCAATATGTGAGCCAACTTTGTCTGCAATTTTAGAAACTGCTTGTCCTTGCTATCTCCTTGAAATTCTTCTAAGACAGCCAACACGCCTTCCAGTTTTCCCTGCACAACACCAAGATCTTCCTCAAACGTAAATGGATACTTAGGATAATGTAGACTATCGCCAGACTTTTCCATTTGGCGCGCTAAGGTTAAACGACCGCGCATATCTTCCACCGTGCCAGTAGCTATGCCACGTACCGTTAATTCATATACGAGCTCTTCTTTGTCCAGTCTATATACATCCATACGACGAGCCATGATTGAAAAAAAAATAAACCCACACTGGAATCAAGATAACTACCTAACAATACAGTAAAAAAAATAAAAAAAATAAATGCAGTCTGCACTCTCACACCCGATTAGTTGAGAAAGCTAACAACACCATACATCGGCAAGATCAATACGCCAAAACCAAACGACTTTACTCCCCAAAGCCCTACTCTCACAACTACACAAAAGTTCAAGTCCAATACTACGGCTTCCAAAATCTCTAAAAACCCAAAAAATAAGCCCTTTTTGAGCTGAATCGAGCCCCACGTTGGGCGCCAAATATGTGACCGCCCACTATCTCTTTAAATCGATCCTAGGAATCCCTGTTCCTAAAAACCTTTACCACGTTTGAAAGTCAAACAACCTACATACGACGATCGATAGAAAGGTCAACGTTACCGGAAATCTAGGTGGCCCCTAGCTTTTATACAGTGAAGATGGGCAGGGTTCTTTATAAGGTGTTACTCTATGAGGGCGCCACTTGATTGTTTTACACCTAGTTCCGGATATTTATAAGAGATGTTAATTACGAAATCCAGCTTACCAAGAATCCAACACAACCAAGAACTCCTTGGACCTCCCTGGCAGCTGCACCTAAAATCGCAGGCTTATACGTCGGAACGTACAAATGTGGGAACGAAATCTTACAGTTGGAATATCTTAAAGGCTTACGTAGAAGCTGACAAACACTAAACAGCACCTAACGTTACTAATACGGGAGTGAGAGGTGAGTGCAGAACAAACGACACACAAATATATATATAAAATAAAATTCTAGTTTATTATAAAATCCAGATGATGCCTACAAGTGGTCAGACAGATCAAAAACAGTATTATATATACACATATATAACCTATAAATTGCTAGCATGTATGTTAAATGAATAACAGAGTCCGCAAAATGACTCGCTTGCTATATCTCAATAATTTACTGCTAAACAAATAGCTTTAAGCTACTAACGTTCGTATGGTAAGCAATAACAAGTCAAGTAATTCAAACGCAACAATAAAAGTAACTAAGCTAAATCAAATGGAAATTTGTGTCCTTTCGTGATCACGATCAGCTTACAAAGATGTTAAAATATGAAAAGGTGTATCAAATGGTAGCCTAAATAATGATAGTACTTTATCAAACTCAAAGCAATTATATTAATGATAATGTGAATATAAATCATCAGCTGACGTGTAGGGTTCAAATAAAAAGCTGGGTATCTTATCCTATTGTGTTATCGTTAAAACTTTATCTTTGAATTCCAAAACTTGACCACCATAAGTAGAGTCACAGCTTAATACTGGATTTAAAAGTCCAAACAAACAAATTGAGTTCTTTATTAACAATACAACTTAAAGACTACTACCTGTAAGGTCTGATCTCCAGTGAACCTTCTCTGGTCGATTTTTCGCTAACAAAATATCTACTGTCCACTGTGTCGGTACCTTCCGGCCACCTGTACTTCCTCTACTCAACAACGAAATGTCCTCGGCAATCTGATGTTGCTGGGAATGACTTATAATTGAATTTGCGCCACAAAATGGTACCATACCAATATTCTTATTCTCCCATTGACCACTCGTTAGTTTAAGACAATATGTAGGCCTATTGCTTGTCGATTAGGCACTATAAAATCAATTAAAGCAAGACAAAAACTGAAACTAGAACTAAAACCAAAGGCTAAAACCAAAACCCTGTAACAAATAGAAAGAGAAAACACGCCTTAGTTACACATAAAAAAAAACTACGAGTTGGGTATTACCTCCAAATCCTGAGGGTTTCTATGTTATGTCAAGGTGTTTTGTTGACCACAGTTAGACAAGCCGGTTCTGATTGAAAACAAGCCACAAAGCCACTTGCTTTTTCGGCTTTACGTATGTGACATTTACTCTCCACCACGGGAATATTATAGTATTCAAGTACTATGCGACTAATTCGCTTCAACTTCCCAAACCTCCAGAATACTATAATCGTTTTACAGCCTAGAAATTAATCTCCAAACTAGGATGAATGGCCCACTTGCCTGTTTCTTTTTTCTAGCTGAAATCTTGCCACACACTCAAATTAAATTGCTTCTTCCACCGTTTTCAAAACCAACCTTTTTTCTCAAAAATGTTTTCTCTCCCAGGTCATAGCTAATCTTGCTGATTCGCTATCGGTCAACAAAAAAAAAGACGACAAGAAATGGTGTCCCGTTCTTCCATCAAAAATATCAAACTCTGGCAACGAATAACTTAATACCGCAGAGTTGCGACATTTACACGAATGGGGAAATTCGGGCTTCGACCGCAAGACCTCGACATATGTAACACACCTAACTTCCAATATTAATCTCGATAATAAACTTCTTCCACAGCTTATAGAGACCGTTGTAACCACAGTTCTGCATGGAAGAATTTATCTCACTACATTAACACATAATTCAGTAATTTCCAACCAGCTAAAGTTAGACAGACAATAAATTAATGACGTGCTGGCAACCATGCCTTCACAAGACAGTGTACTCTGCCGTTGTCGACTGTTTCGGTGGTAAATCTCGACTTCTAGAAATTGAAACTGAATGAATGTAGATAACAAATTAAAGATGTTCGTTCACAGCTGTCCCTAAACCAATAACAATATGAAACCGAATAATTATATGGGGTGTTTTTGTTTATTTTGCCTGCTACGTGTAATTAATGATGTTAATATGCTTAAGGTGAATTTTACACGTAACAAGATGAATCTCCCATAAGGCGAACAGCTCTCTTCAGAATATAATTTGGGAACCACAAAGTTGTCTTTGGAGCGGCAGCACATCATACATGAGAACAATATTCTAACTGTAGAGCTATCTGCGCTTTATACAGTGTCAAAAGCCGCTGCGACAAAAACGAACTTTTAACCCGAAACAGAAACCCAAGCTTCTTTGCTGCTGCATGGGGAATATTGGAAACATGTAAATGCCAGTAAATATCCTCCGCAACAGTTAAACCCAATGTAGAGGTTGTGGAATTTTTGAGCAGTATTTTGCCACTTATCTGAACGCCTGGGCACTGCTGGTTACTCTTCCTAAAGAAGAGGCAATTCTGTGTTTTTGAGGCCATAAATATAACTAGATTTGCAGAGCCCTAGTCATTGATAAGGAGCTAGATGCAGATATTGCGTGAGACGATGAGAACGTGCTGCGAAGAGTACTATCATCGGTGAAGCTGTGGATCGGATTGTTGGTTGTTACGTGTCCTCGATGTGTTCTTCTTGCTCAGTATGTACAGGTTGTAGATTTCATTATCAAACATCATCTCGTCATTTTTCGTAACCGCTATGTTAGTAGTTTCACTCTCAACTTCCTGTTTGATGGCATTCAGTCTCGTTTGTGCAATAAGCTAGTTCCTAAGTATGACACGATACTGACCCGCTACTCTTTGTTGCGTCACTGGGATGTGTTGATGCATGCTGAGAAATTCAGTGTAAAGTTTTTGCCTATATCCGATCGTTTGTTGTCCGAGTTGTGTTACTCTGTAGTAAATGCGCACGATTCATTCATATCTATAGTCCATTTTAGGCACCATCTTAGTAATCCTATCTGGTTAAGTGCTTACTGATTTTCCTGCGCAACATCCTCAGTGGGGGAGCTCTTGGTCTCATTTGGCCCTCCTGCTGGTGATTTTGGGCTGTAATTACTTGCATGACATGGGCCCGCCTTATCAGTACATTGCCATTGACGTACTGCATGTTGTCATCTCCAGCGTCGGCTCCAGACATGCCCTGGCGATCCCCAGGCAGCTCAATTTTTCCAAGGCAATGTACAATGGATAAGGGAATAGAGTATATTAGCAAGGTAGGTAATAGGTTAGTAGCACAGCGGCCAGCTGGAGTCGCTGGCTATACCGTCTACGTCGTTACGGGTAGCGGTGAGCACATTGCTGTCAACCATACACCCACCGACCAGACATTTAATTATTATTTCCATTTCAGCACTCTCTGTGGGAGGTTTGAAGGATCCGCTCTCAAGTTGTATATGCCAAGTATCCTTCAGAATACCCGAGGTGTATTTGATTAAGATATACTTATCTCAGATATTTGCAACACAAATAATTTTTTCAGAGCATTTCAGGCCAATATTTAAGCTTTTCGGCAGTAGGTATTACGTACGTCTCGAATATTGTCTGTGCCTGCAGTTTCCTCATAACGATACTTGTAGGGAGCTGCCGAGGGTGTCATTTCAGTGCATGTGTTGTAGTGTCGAGTGCCTCTATGACTATGGGTATTATGTTTGTCTTCATGCCCCAAAAGCGTTCTATTTCAGCTGGCAAGTCCCGTGAGGCTAGATGCATTTTCACCATAATTATAAACGAATACCGGTTTCGCTTTTATTAGAGCTTGTCAGTGCGCTATACTAATTACAGCTAGAATATACCCAAAGTAATACGGCTAAAGTAGCCAGCGTCCTAGAACATACGACAGGTTCGTCATCTCGATATAGAAACAGATAGCACACATACTACATACCTACACGGCAGCTCCAATAAACACAAAATGTTATAAATAGAGATTGTGTACAACCCACCAACAATTTTGAAAATTGTCAGCCCTAGCCCTTTCTTCCCTAATACCGGAATACGCAGTATTTTACAATTTTTTCTGCCTCTGTTTTATCGACATTAGCATCGCTAGGAATTGAGACGTCAATCAGGGTGCATGTGTTGCCTCCATAATTCTTGATGACTGTATCTGGGTGGTTTGCAGTGATAAATCTGTCAGTATGGATAGTTTGGTTGTTTAAGATCGTGACTCTGTCATTGCTGACTACTTGTATGAGGTCACCCAAGAAAAATAATCTATCTACGGTCGTTGTCTGACATAAAACGGGTGCAAAATATTTATAAGATATTATTATTCTTTGGCTTCCTGAAGAAATATTTTTCAAATGCCATTCCTAATTTTCCGTCAAGCTGTAAATTTAAAACGTGACACTTAGCATAGCCTCTGTCAAAGTAGTCTAACTGCTAAATATATATATATATATATATATATATATATATATATATATATATATATATATATATATATATATATATATATATATATATATATATATATATATATATATAATTTAATATGGCTGTAACGTAACTATTTTTTGAGATATACAGACCTTGAATATGCGTTCTAAACTTTTATTTTGCGCTTATTTGGGCTTGGAATTTTTCTGCAAAGATTTGCTAGAAAAGAAATTACTCATAATATTTTAATGAAGAACCTATCAGTAAAAAGCGGATATTTTTTACTTTTCTATGAAAATTTAAACATACTTGTCGAGCTTTCAAAAGTTTCCAACAATTCATCTATTCATGGTTGTATACAATCGATAAAAGCTATATCAGAAAGCGACCAACACCGTGCCAAGATACATAAACACATTATCCGCTAACTCGTTTCAAATTAAACTGAAATAGATTGATTACATTCCATAAAACAGTAGACGCGCGACAATAAATTATATTTACGCCAGGGTGGTTCGATAATACAACAAAATTCCATTATAGACCAGGAAATTCTGGACCGGAAAAACTAGGTCGCTACGACAGCAAAGCCTAAGAATTTAGGTCGGGTATGAGTAGGTCAAAGTAAAAGATTATGGTCCCACTTTTTTACCGCATAAAGGCACATGTGCTTATTGATTTAGGAAAGTTATTTCAAGTTATACCCCCTAATAAAAACTGTGCTTATTTCTTTAATTAGATATCAGACTGACAAAATTCTGTATTGAAAATAATCGGTTAAAACTTTTGTAAAACTCTTTGTTGAAGTTACTGATATATATATATATATATATATATATATATATATATATATATATATATATATATATATATATATATATATATATATATATATATATATATATATATTGTAGCGTAGATGTGTGTATGCATATGTATGTGTGTGTATGTGCACATGAAGAGATAATGTGCATTTTCTGTCCTGCACATAGTGTCAAGTACTGGACGTATAAAGCCTATTGACGAGAGTGCGTATACATGAGTGTATATGCGCTCGCGTATGTGTGTGAGTGGAGTACGTAAGTTTTAATTTTAAGATATATTTTTAGTAAACAGTAAGCGTATAGGGAGATAAAAGAAGTTAAAAGGAAAAAGTTAAAGAGCTTGTTAGATTAACATTTTTAAGGCACGTTTTTCCATAATGAAAAGCATGGTCAGATGCATCCTTGTTCATTTTGAAGACTGTCAGTGACTGAATGAGCCAGTTCTCAAAGTCAAAACTCAAATTAATATATATATATATATATATATATATATATATATATATATATATATATATATATATATATATATATATATATATATATATATATATATATATAAACTGGCGATATTCTTTCATTCTTCTAGCGTAAACAAGTTCGTTGCTATGGCAACAAATTTTTCTTAAATGGCAAGGATGATTTTTTTTTGCATCCTCGGAAAGAACGCCTCTTTCGTTATTCCGGTCCCATAAGAAAAAAAAAATGAGAAAAAATTAACTGTCTTAAAAATCACCTCCTTCGGTTGGCCTTCATTATTCAATTCGTTGATTGTTGTTGCCCTTACCAGGTGAAACTGGTCCATACTACATACGGACTTGGAGACTACTTCCCTGGCTTCACTGCTGGTTTTCCTTTTTGCAAATGAAGGACCTAGCCAGCTCGCAAGCTAACTGGAGCAAATGCCCTTCTGAATTTTAGGTGTTCTAGGATGTTCTCCAATGTTTCTGTAACCAGCATCCCCAGACAAAAGAAAATTGCATCGATATGAAATCATAACACTTACAAATAAAGATCTGTTGCTATGTTATGTTGTTTCGACCACAAAAAATAGTCTTTAAAAATAAAAATAAATAACAAAATGACGAATGACGCCTTTAAAATAATTAATAATAATTAGTAATAACAACTACAACAATAAAATGACTAAACAATAACAGTAATAAAGTAGACTCTATACATTGAAAATATCGACACGCATCAACTCATTATTTTATTACAACTTTTTTTTTGAAAAAATAGTTTTATCTTGTTTGAATTATCTAATTAGGAGGAAGAATATCCGGGAAAGGGAATCCATTAAATCGATCTGTTCATTTAAAACAAGGTAGCTATTGTCGTGTATGTGGTTTTTTACTTCTAAAGCTTAAAGAGTCTAGTTTACGTTTGCCATTACAAAAATGTTGTGGTTTTATGTGGTTATTTACTGTGGGTCTATGTTGGGTATCAATAATATATTTTACAAATGTAGATTTGTCACCGTACTTAATTGTAAATGCAGAAATATGTTTTTTGTATCGGGTGTTAAAATTTATAGAAGTTTGACCGATGTAGATTGCGTTACAATGTGTACAAGCTAATTTATAAATTCCAGCTTTTGTTAAGAAACAAGGTTTTTCTTTCGCGTTAAATAACGATTTACAAAAACGAAAACTAACAGTGTATCCAGATAAGTAGTCTCCAAGTTCTCCATGATTCAATTTCTAATCAAGGTACCCATTGCTAAAATGTGACATTTTTGTAACTGTCAATTGTAAATATTGTTTGTTGTCAGTTATCTGCAGTGTGTTGTACTTTAGAGAGCTTCACATCAGAAAATAGAGAAATGAGGCAATTTAATAATGATTATTATTATGGAGAATTGGGAGAAAAGCTAGGATTTGACATATTAGTGAGCTACGGTCGCAGGAAACGTAGTTATAAAGAGGTGTGTATGCTTTTTGATGAAGTGTATCCTATCGGTCATAATTAATGAAGGGTACCTATGTTTCCACAGTTAATGAAGCTTTGTTCCAGCAAGAGGAGCTCACACTCAATTTGGGAGACGCGTGTGTCAATATCTGGATGAAGTTGCGCCAGAAAAGTGGATCGGACGCGGTGGTACTCTTGAGTGACCTGTGGGCTCTCCTGATTTGACGCCACGAGATTTTTTCTTTGAGGTAACTTGAAGAATGTTGTCTACAAAGACAGATAATGAAATCCGAAAGACCTAAAAGCTAGACTTGTTGGTAAAACAAGTCGGATTGTGCATTCAAGCTTAATTATTGTAATAAATTCTTTCGGAAAGCGAAATAACAAAGTCGATATAACTCATGAGTTCAATTGTATACTGACAATAATGGACAGCATATTGAATATTTAATTAGTTAATATTTATAATTGTTGTTTAATTTTTTTTGTCGGTTTCTTTTGGAATTAAAGTCCCTGTTTGTCAATTTTTTTCTTATGGAACCCAACTGAAATTTTATAATGCCGTATCAAGAAAGATACGTTTTTTTCTAAAATACAAAAAATTAAATAAATTTTTATTTATTTTAGTTGCCGCAGCAACGGAGTGGTTTACGGTAGGAAAAAAATTGAATATCGCCAGTATGTAGCAAAAAGTTTGTGCAAAAACTTTTGTTACATTAAAAATCTAGAATATAAATTACTAAATTTTAACACAAGCTCGATTCTCTGTATAGGTGTTCACTTGGGTACAAGTCCTGATTAAGTATGGTCTTTAACATTCTTTTCTGAATAACTGCAAGCCTTGTCTGTAAAGTTCGAACCTTGGTCCCCGGGTTCAAGCCCCGTATTCAAACAGTCGGTTTTTTCCCACAAATGTGGAATAACCGGCTTCTGATTAGTTATGGTTGGGGTTTTTGTCCATACGCGTGTGTAAACTCCCCCACACAAGTCTTAAGACCTTTTGGTACGGAGTTATCTACTTTGTTAATATTTTTATATTCTTAACGTAATAACTTTTTAACAACATTATTTTAAGGACACTGCTGGAAAAAAGGAAGACGTAGCCTAAACTACAAGAAACAAAAAAGCTGCTGCAGACAGAGTCTTGGTTGTGACAACAAGGCGACATGGACTTTGGACTGGGATAATGATTGTTTCATATGTAACAAAACAGTGGCAGTTTCTTTAAGTACAAATGACCGAAAACAGACTCTAATAAAATGGTCAAAAGAAGGCAAAAATAAGTCCAAAGGAAAACAAAATTATCTTCAAAAATAAAGAAAACTGATTTTATATAGTAAATTGAAACCATTTGTCTGTTCTATTGCAAAGTAATTTTAATGTTCACACAAAAATAAAGAGAGCACTGGCATATACGTAGCCATACATTTTAAGTTAAATAAAATAGAAAAAGACTTGCGTCTAACTCGAAGAATTATTATTATACCTTAAGTTTTATGTGTAGAACGAGCAATGCATTTTACAGCTATCTTTAAATCTGAATTTCTGCCAAAACGTTTTGTTTATAATACGACCACAATGCGCATACCTTAGTAGATATGTGAAATGAATGCCTAAAAATAGGGCTATAATTTTTTTAGGAAAATTAAGATTTACTTACTCTTAAAATAATATTTGCTTCATTTATATGTAGACGTTCAGATGAATAATGCCGTTAATAACTACAGTACTTAAGTTCTATGGGTTAAAAAATAGTGGACGGTGACAGTAGGTGATATTTTATTTTACTCGGCTTGGGATTTTATCTCTTCTAAGAAACTTTTCAGTTAAAAATATTTTTGACGCAATGTTTATTAATAAAGATATTTTGTTTGGTTCTCATAAAACAGAAAATTTGTGTTTGGATCAGCTAAGTTCTCCAGGTTGCTAACCAATGATCTTTTGATATTTTAACCTGACGTGTTGTCTGTAGCTGCGATATATTTTCAAATATGATGTGACTGAGACTGAAGTAACCGTTTCTGAGAATTAGTTCATTCACCACTATATAAAAACTTCAGGGCGCAGCAAGTAGCCAATTTTCATTAAATGGTTCAAATTTCAATAACTCAATTTTCCGTAAAACTAAAGAGTTGAATTTTTGCATGTAGTAAGGTCTTTTCCAATACAACATATCCAGCAAACTTCATCAAAATAGCTTTGTAATTTTCAGAGTTAATATTTTTTTCGAAAGAAGACTCAAAATTTTCCCGGAAAACCTTGTCCGATTTTCCTGGCTTATCCATAACTCATCCAAGCTATTAATAAAAAGAAAGATTATTGCCGAGTTTCATCAAAATCGGTTAATAACTTTTTGAGTTATCGTGTGGATACACACACACAGATATATATATATATATATATATATATATATATATATATATATATATATATATATATATATATATATATATATATATATATATATATATATATATATATATATATTAGTAAACAGCAAGTGTATAGGAAGATAAAAGGAAAAAGTTAAAGAGCTTGTTAGATTAACATTCTTAAGACAGGTTTTGCCATTGTGAAAAGCAAGGTCAGATGCATCCTCGTTCATTTTGAAGATTGACAGTGACTAAATGAGCCAGTTCTCAAAGTCAAAACTTTATTAAAAAAATTTTTTTTTTCCTATGTGAATTGTAAACTTTTTTCTTTCCATCTTGTAGCCTTGATGTAATAAACTTTTCCGAAAGCTCGGCATTTGATAAAGAGTTTTATTTTGCAACTGACGGCTTTCCCACAATTTTTTGAGTAAATAAAACTATTACCGTCACAAAAACTGAATGCTATATATCAATAAATGTAAACTAAGCGTCAGGTTCGAGTGGGAAAAGACCATGGTTTACCAACCTGGAAAACTTAGTTGGTAGAAATAAAGATGATCTGTTTTATCAGAACCATACTAACTATTTTTATTAGAAACATTTTGAATTAAGACCTTTCGGATAAAATATCAAATTTACAGGAGAAAGCTTTTAAGCGTTTCTTACCTAGTTGGCTGAATCCCTTACTGTGAAATAACGGGAGGCATGTTCTCCCGTGTGTGTGTTGCTGGCAACTTTAATGTCGATACATTAAAGCAAACAGCAGAAAAACATTCGTTGGTAGATATCACGGAATCATTTGACCTGACTCATATTATTCAAGAACGCCATTGTGTACCAGCTTTAACATGCTGACGAATTGATAACGTATTTTTCAATATAGAAAAGAATAGTTTCGATTCACAGGCTGTCGACCCGTCCTAGTTAGACCATTTGTCACAAAAAATTGTATTGACAGCACTTGTTAAAAAAAGACGTCATTTTTACAGATGCTCCATAAACAGGCAAACTGGAATGTTGGATGTAATATAAGTAAAATTGTTTGCAAATTTTCATAGAGCTCTAAAAACTTTTTCCAACAGACAAAAATTACTGTCAAAAAGTTAACTTCTCTATACAAATATAAAGACTTTGGTTCATCCTAGTAATTTGGCGGGATTGCATAAAGAAGTAAAGGCAGCACAGACCATTTATAAAGTGGCAAAAAGTGATGAGTCCAAAAAGTTGCTTAATCACCTAAAAACGCAACTACGAGAAAAATTTGCATTCTGCAAGGAAGAGGAAAACGTAGACTTCGTTGATAGGTAATATAAGACCAAAGATGTGTACGAGGCAATTAATTGAGTGTGGCGATTTTTCAAAATCTAAAATTAAAAGATACGACCTATTTACGGAATCAAAAAAAACCTTACGTCAAACATGGTAAATTGAATGGAGACAGTACACCCTAAATAGCAATAATTATTATAATATATAGGGTGGCGCATTGAAAACGAAACAGACCGATTTGCGTCCAAAGGATTTTTTTTAAGAAACGCTGAAAGACGTCAATTTCAATATTGAGGGGGACATGTTTTGACATAAAACTCAACTTTGTCACATCAACCCCTTAAGAGTGGTGATTACAACCCTTATATTTTAAATAGGGAACATGGGTCGAGTGTTACATCATTTGAAAGCTCTTTTTTTTTCTGAATTCGGCACATTAATATGAAGTTTTATCAACTCGTTTAAAAATTATTCACAGTTAAAGGTGCAAAAACGCATTTTGCTCATTCCGATAAGAAATGTGCTCAATGTTTTGTTGGTTTGTAATCAAAAAATTGACTATCAGAACATTTCTTACTGGAATTAGAGAAATGCGGTTTATTATTTCAGTTTATCGGTCGGTTTGATACTTGATAGTACTACCGAAAATTAATTTCACAATGGTGTATTCTGTAGAAAAATGAGTTGAAATAATTACTCTTTTTTTCAAAAACGATGACTGTGCCAACCGTACCGCAAATTTGTTTAATGAACGACATCCGAACATACATGTTAACAGAAAATACATTTTGGAGTTAGTTGTAAAGTTTCGACAAAGTGGTTCAGTAGCCAACAAAAAACGGGATCCTGAACGTGAATTTTTCGTTAGAAATGAGACTACTGAGATTGAAGTTTTAGGACAAATTGCTGCAGACCCAAGTTCGAGCACGAGAAAATTGGCCACTGTTTCAAACATCAAAAGAAGAACTATGCAGCGAATATTGAAGCATCATAAATTTCACCCGTATAAAATTCATCTTATACAACAACTGAATGAAGATGATTTTGATCGGCGGCGGCGGGAACTTTCTGTTCAATATCTGTTTTTCAGACGAGTGTACGTTTTTGTTAAACTCTACAATCAATCGTCATAATTGTCGTTATTCGGCAGATAATAATCCAAGAAATTTTCACGATGTCCACACTCAAACTCCACAGAAATTGAATGTCCGGACTGGCATTTTTGGAGACCGTTTAATCGGACCAATTTATCTTGATGGCAATTTGAGTGGCGAAGCGTATTTGGAGTTACTAGAAGATGCGTGCATTTACAAGAAGTTACTCAAGATCTAATATAACCACAATGACTAGGTTAAAAAGTGATCATCCTAAGTATCCTGCACATCTCCATAAAATAGGAATGCTAGACACAGCGATTTGCACATGCAATGTGCAATCTGAAGCGTATTTGCACCACATATTCTTTACGTGTTCCAATTATTTAAGTCAACGCCAAAAATTGCTACAGTCCCTTATTATTTAAGAAATAAGCCTATCCTTAAACTGAATACATCTGTTGAGTCACGACAATGAATATATTAATGTGCTACTATTCAATTTTTTGCAGGAAGTAAATATTGTACTGTAAAATAAACTTTTAACTTATATATAAGTTTAAGGTTAAATTAGAGTTGACATTGGGTGGATTAGATTGTAAGTAGGTTATATAATTAATATATAAAGTTATGTTAAAAGTGCAACAGAAAATTCAAAAATTTTAAATGCCGCTCCTATCGTTTTTTCTAATGTTAACCCTTATCTATCCGTGGTCGAATTCTTTTCCGTTTTGTTAGTCTTGGTGGACCCCTAGCCGATATGTGTCCCAGTTTATCACATATGTTCGGCTTTGAAATACAAAGAACTTTTCAAGTAGTGATGGGAAAAACAGTTATTTTCTGTTAACAGTTGAAGCCGTTAACGTTATTTAATAATAACCGCTGAAAATAACGGCTTCAGTTATTTTAAACTGGATAGTCGATCGATAGTATCCTACATTCCCAAAGCTGTGAGCGATAGCGAGCACACTAGTATAAATGTATTGTATTTTTACCCCGTTATTTCACGTAGTGTATAAATCTCAAATTTTGTCGATATGAAAAGGAAACAAAGGGTTAAGAAATTATAATAAGCGTGTCGTAAATCTTTTGCCACTCTGAAGTGAAACTTTTAGAAATCAGAAAGGAGTCTTCTATAAGAATTTACTTAGATGTTTTAGGAATTATAAACTAGTCATTTCTCACAAATTTATTTTATCAGGGTCTTTACGTAAATGTCAATGCCACAGCAAGAATCAATAAATATCATTATTTATCACGCCTTGGGACGTTAGACGTTAGAACTTTTATTGCTACACAGGGAGTGATTCTAAGAACTCCATAACATAACGCAGTTAATAAAATTTCGGTAAAGAAACAGTATAAAAAATTAAGTTTGAGTTTTAAAAAAAATTGGAAGATATATAGTATTAATTGTTTATTTACTTATTTTAATATTAAAATTTAAAATTAGTTTCAAAAATTTCAAAGGGGCTGTAACTTGGAGGAGAAGGGGTTTCAAGAAAAACTTAATAAAAAGACACCCCTTATTTTTCGCCAAAGAATCACCCTATATATATATATATATATATATATATATATATATATATATATATATATTCATTTAATTTTTTATATTGAAATGTATATAGATATTAAAAAATGTTGTATCATTATATTTTTTTAATCAATTTGATAACTATTATCAGACAAACGAAAATGACGTGTTAACTGTTTTCTTAGGTAATGTATATAAATTTAAATAAATAAGTACTTTAATTTCACGTGAAATAACCCTATTTTGCGTTGTCTATAGTGAAAGTAATAACACGTTTTTACAGAAATTCATCTTTTCACCCAACATTTTTGATTATTAAATATTTGGCTTTACATACTAGTGGGAAACTCTACTGTTTCAAAAATAACAGCTTCTCAGTTTAACAGAATAAGTCTGTGTAGTAGTGGCCGTATGCCGTATCCCATCAACAACCGGTTAAAGTTAAAATTAAAATTAAACCGTTTTATTGTACCGAAGATCGTACGTCCCTAAAGCTGTGAGCGAGAGCGAGCATTCCCAATCTCAAGGCTATTCATCCCGTTAAATGGTTAAATAACAGTTGCCGATGAAAACCGAAGTTTATTCATCGAACCTAGTTGCAGTAGCACTGAAACAGACACGACTCCGAATTCTAGGTTAGTGTAAAAAGGGTTACTTTTTAAGCCGTTATTTTTATAAATCGATAACTGGTGGTTACCGTTACGGCTCGGTAACCGCTTAAAAATAGCTGACAGTTAAATAACGACCCATCACTATTTTCAAGTGTTGTTCTCAATGCACAAATTTTAGAAATTGTGAGAAATCTACATGTATGCAGAAATTGTTTTTTTTCTATTATTAATTTAGTTTATTAATTTACAAATATTGGTTTTATGACATAGAATTGGCTAAATCAGGAATTTATTTGGTCTACCAGCTTCTCTTGAGAAAGTCATTAAGAAAATTATTTTATAAAAATCTGTGGCTCTCCGAGGCTAACCCACCACACACACACACATACACACACAGATATATATATATATATATATATATATATATATATATATATATATATATATATATATATATATATATATATATATATATATATATATATATATATATATATATATATATATATATATATATATATATATATATATATATATATATATATATATATATGAACAGTACGCTTACAGCAGATCTCCTGAATAGTTATTTTGTGTACTATCAGCGGATGCAGTTGGACTTAAAGTTAAAACTTTAGAGGCACTATTAGAAAAATGTAATAGAAGTTAATTGTAGAGCTTCAATAAACGACAAGGGCTGCATTAAACATTGCTGAATAACTATTTTACATTGTTAAACAATGTTATTATAACCAAAACAAGTTTAAAGCAACCTTTATCTTGTGCTAGAAACATATGTAGACACTTTTTCTCTGGTTTCACAAGTGGTGGTTTTTCTGCAACCGGTTTCGCCTTTTACGGCGTCGGCGGACAAAATCGTTAGCAGAGAAGAATACAAGCACTTGCGAGGCCAGAGAACATGCCTCTCATTTGTATTTCGTATATAACGGTTTCACCAATTAAAGGCAAAAAGAATGAATTGTTTTAACATGTGATTTTTTTAACAAATAACACAAACAAAGTTTTTGATCTAATCAGTTATTCGTGTTCCTTATTTGAGCTTGAGCTTTGACAGGAATACGCTTGATGACGTTTGTGAAACATCCAGTGGCTCAATTCTACTTCACTCTGTCAATTTTTTAGACACGCCGGGTGTTTTCAACGTTTCCTATAAATAATTTACACATCTCAAAATAACCTAATAAAAGATATAATCAAGACATCAGCTAATAAACGCTCTATGAAAATATTTATGGTTGAGTAAGCCAATAACAATCGTTATCCTATTATTGGATATAAATTATTAGTTTACCGATCAAATTTTCATGCTGGCAATGTCTACAAGAAAAATTCTGTTGGGTAATTAATTAGCGCTAAATGATCGCATACCGCTAAGTTTTGATCATAAAATTAGAAAGAAGAAGCAGATCATTGACAGTCCAAGTCCGTTTATCTGGTTATTATAAGCTTTCAACTGTTTTATTTTCGTGCTGATGAATACATGAATCTGTCTTTGGTGCAACCGGTTAAGCATTATAATAAAAATAGAGTTTCGGTGTTGTGTAAAATTTCAACGTTGTCTAAATAAATTTTCCTGTTATTTGTTATATTTTGTAAAACATGTGAGATGAAGTGAATTCAACGAAAACTATTTTGGTTTGATTGAATTGTTGTTTTTGACAGTGATGATGTTTTCACCAGTCGAAGTGGAAACTGTTTATATGTCTACAGTAGAAGGTGTATGTAAACAATTGTTTCTTTTTTATTAAATGTTTTCATTTGAATGGTTTTACAGAATTCTCGTAGAAAAACTTGGAAATTGCATTGTCTTTGTACAAAACCTGGATAAAGATTAGTCTTTCCTGGGAAATTTAAACTTTTCTTTCGGCCAATTTGTGTATTGTGAAATAATTGAGGCATTTCAATGCAATTTAGCACATAAGTTACCTACATGAAGATAATATTGCGTAGCAGATATAAAGCTTTTAAACTAGTCAACTTTTTTTTAAGTAACTATTAATTGGCGCACTTGCTACGGTAGGACTTTTTCTAATAAAGTTCACTTATATTAACTTTTAGGATATTATTTGTTGGGAATTTTTGGCTCTGTACCTAAGAAGGGATGGTGCATTGTAACTATGTAGTCCGGAAGATGTTGATATCTATATTTAAAATCTTAAGTGATATCTTCGACTTGAAGGAACTTAAAAATGCAATTTAGCACACAAGTTACCTACATGAAGATAATATCGTGTAGCAAATATGAAGCTTTTAAACTAGTCAACATTTTTTTTAAGTAACTACTAATTAACGCACTTGCCACGTCAGGACTTTTTCAAATAAAGTTAACTTATATTAACTTTTAGGATATTATTTGTTGGGGAAACACAATAATTTAGAAACTATTATATATATATATATATATATATATATATATATATATATATATATATATATATATATATATATATATATATATATATATATATATATATATATATATATATATATATATATATATATATATATATATATATATATATATATATATATATATATACACACACACACACACACAGGGTGGCGCATTGAAAACGAAACAGACCGATTTGCGTCCAGAGAATTTTTTTTAAGAAACGCTGAAACACGTCAATTTTAATATTGAGGGGGACATGTTTTGACATAAAACTCAACTTTGTCACATCAACCACTTAAGGGTGGTGATAACAACCCTTATATTTTAAATAGAACATGGGTCGAGTGTTACATCATTTGAAAGCTCTTTCTTTTCTGAATTCAGCACACTAATCAACTCGTTTAAAAATTATTCACAGTTGGAATTGCAGGAACGTATTTCATTCATTGTGATAAGAATAAGGAACAAATTTGTCAATTTTTCGTTAAAAAAAAACTAAAAAACAAAGCCAAAGGTTCAAAAATGTTTATTCAGTTAAGTAAGTGTTCAAAGTGTTGACCACCAGCTTCCATACAAAATTACAAATTTTGTTCAAAAGGAGCTCTGACATTCTGGAGCATTTATGGAGTTATTAGACGGCATTCTTCAACAATGCGTCGTCGTAATTCTTCCAGAGACTCCGGTTCTGTTGCGTAAATTCTACTCTTTAAATGGCCCCATAGAAAGAAGTCTAAAGAAGTTAAATCCGGTGATCTAGGGGGCCACCGAATAGCACCTCTACGCCCAATCCATTGCTCTGGAAACTCTCTGTTCAAAAACTCCCTAACATGTTGTGAAAAATGCGGAGGAGCTCCATCTGGTTGAAACACTAATTGATTTTCTTGATAGCGATCATCATTTTCAACAAGGTCAATTAGTAGAGGGTAAATGATATCTTCTAGTAACTCCAAATACGTTTCGCCACTCAAATTGCCAGCAAGAAAAATTGATCCGATTAAACGGTCTCCAAAAATGTCAGTCCAGACATTCAATTTCTGTGGAGTTTGAGTGTGGACTTCGTGAAAATTTCTTGGATTATTATCTGCCCAATAACGACAATTATGACGATTGACTGTAGAGTTTAATAAAAAAACGTACACTCGTTTGAAAAACAGATATTGAACAGAAAGTTCCCGTTATCAGATATTCGTGCAGTCATAACTTCACAAAACTCCCGCCGCCGATCAAAATCATCTTCATTCAGTTGTTGTACAAGATGAATTTTATACGGGTGAAATTTATGATGCTTCAATATTCGCTGAATAGTTCTTTTGATGTTTAAAACAGTGGCCAATTTTCTCGTGCTCAAAGTTGGGTCTGCAGCAATTTGTCCTAAAACTTCAATCTCAGTAGTCTCATTTCTAACCGGAAATTCACGTTCAGGATCCCGTTTTTTGTTGGCTACTCAACCACTTTGTCGAAACTTTGCAACTAACTCCAAAATGTATTTTCTGTTAACATGTCGTTCATTAAACAAATTTGCGGTACGGTTGGCACAGTCATCGTTTTTGAAAAAATAGTAATTATTTCAACTCTTTCTTCTATAGAATACACCATTGTGAAATTAATTTTCGGTAGTACTATCAAGTATCAAACCGACCGATAAACTGAAATAATAAACCGCATTTCTCTCATTTCGATAAGAAATGTTCTGATAGTCAATTTTTTGTTTACAAACCAACAAAACATTGACTATCAGTACATTTCTTATCGGAATGAGTGAAATGCGTTTTTCCATTTTCAACTGTGAATAATTTTTAAACGAGTTAATAAAACTTCAAAAAAAAATTAGTGTGCTGAATTCAGAAAAGCAAGAGCTTTTAAATGATGTAACACTCGACCCATGTTCCATATTTAAAATATAGGGGTTCTTATCACCACCCTTAAGGGGTTGATGTTACAAAGTTGAGTTTTATGTCAAAACATGTCCCCCTCAATATTAAAATTGAAGTGTTTCAGCGTTTCTTTAAAAAAAAATTGTCTGAACGCAAATCGGTCTGTTTCGTTTTGAATACGCCACCCTATATCTTGGAATTTTTGTCGACTGTACCTAAGAAGCGATGGTGCATTGTAACTATGTAGTCCGGAAGATACAGATGTTGATATCTTAATTTAAAATCTTACGTGATATCTTGGACTCGAAGGAACTTAAAAATGCAATTTAGCACACAAGTTACCTACATGAAGATAATATCGTGTAGCAAATATGAAGCTTTAAAACTATCCAACCATATTTTTTTTAAGTAACTACTAGTTAACACACTTGCTACGTCAGGACTTTTTCTAATAAAGTTCACTTATATTAACTTTTAGGATATTATTTGTTGGGGAAACACAATAATTTAGAAATATATATATATATATATATATATATATATATATATATATATATATATATATATATATATATATATATATATATATATATATATATATATATATATATATATATATATATATATATATATATATATATATATATATAACCGCTGCTATCTTGGATTTTTGAGTTTTGAGCATAGCGACTGGACCAAGTGTCCAATTCTAATCGTCTTTGCGTCAAATTACGTAGTTTACCGTTCTTCTTTTGAAGCACTAAAAATATGAAATATTCTCAATTTTTTTTTAACAAACAAAATAATTTTTCTTGCGTTTGCATTCGGCCATGGTAAATATTACGTTAAATGTACCGGTTCTATGCAACACGGCAGTCAAAGGTTTGACGTCGTCATCGCTGTCCGAGTCAGCCACTTCCATGCGGTTTGCGTATACATGCCCAGCGAAGTAACTGCACATATCTATGCAACTGAGACCACTTGTCGTGCATTTGTATTTCTTTTCGCAGCCGGATTTGCAGTTGCAGGATATGACGTGGAGTACCCGCTCAGGTGCTGTATCCTCTTCAGTCGGGATGGATTTTAGCTGGCCTGCATGCACCATCCATCTCCATTCTCTTTAAGACAGGCGCTTTTTCATCCACACCTAAACGTAAATTTAAAGATGCGGAATTAGCGTACTTAGAGCTTAAAACCAGAGGAAATGACCGAATTTGGCCCTTAGCTGGTGGTAAACGCATTAGAAATGTTGTTCAGCTGCTGTTGATGGAGGTGGAAGTGCAGCCGAGTCACATGCTGGCTTGACGGACTGCTTAGCAACTGTCATCCGATATAGCATATGCCTCGCGTTGTTTGAGCTCTCTTTAATCACAATCGTAACAGCAAGAGAAGCAGATATTCCCAAACTTATGAGAATTTCTCGTTTGTAGCCTTCCCTTTATTGAAAACTGATACTTTATCCCACAAACAAGCGTCGTTTTGAAGCTTCTTGGAGGAGCCCCAATGACCTTTTCTGAAGAGGGCAAAAGTTGTATGGCACCTTGTTGCTGCATGGAAAAACAGGAGCTTGTCACGGAGATCTACAAGGGCGGCGATCAACTTACCACTGCTGAAGATCCAGGGTTCTGCATTGTTTTTTCCTGAACTTGCACTCAAAACCACCAAACCTTACACTGAACGTAGTTTTCAGTCCTAAAATCCTCCACCACACACACTTTCCTTGCAGACGATATTACACAAGTGAACAGAACACAGGAAAATACCAACCTTTAAATACCTCAAACTAGCACTGCCACCATATCTAGCTTCTCATAGCTGTGTGAATAATTTATAGCACAACGCACCGTGCTTTGAGACGGCGAATTTGAATCATGTGCCGTTGTGTTTTGTGTTATTGCTTACCTGAAGAATGCACTGGGTGTTTGTAAATAACAAAGAAAATATAAATGTTTATTTTCCCTTTTCATTATGAAAGAAATAAGTAAATGAATAGCATTCAATTTCGGTCAAAACAAACAGCTCATACGGTTCGACCATTTTTTCGTTTTCTTTCAACTACATTTTAACCCAGTGTAACCCATTACTATCGCTGTTTTTAAATCATGTAGGTTGTTACTATGATAATATAGGGCAGAAAAAAAAACAATGTGACGCAAAGACGCACACAACCGGGGTTTGGTTCGTCCGCTAAGCTCAGAACTCGAAACATCCAAGATGGCAGCGGTTTTTTGAAGATGGCGGTTTCTCCCTAAGTGATTGTTTGGGAATTTTGGGATTCGAATTAGGACGACATCTTCCAGGTTTGTACCAATTTTGAGCTTTTTATTTAAAATGTCCAGATTAAGGCGATTTTTTGTCTATTTTGACAGGACTATTTCTGACCACATAAATCTAAAGATTTCTTTTTTAGAATTACTTGAAAAATCACCCCGTAAAATATTAGACACTTATTAAAAAACCCTGTATATGCTACGTATATATGTCAAAAGCCAAAGGATACGCGCCCGCTCCACCTTCCCCCCATTGGCGACGCGCAGGCGTCCCTTTTATTGTAATCTTCATAATTTTTTCCTCTCCTTGATACAACTCTTATACTTTCAAATGTTTAGCAATACCTTCCTTTCCTAGTAATACATTTTGACCTCGTTGTTATCATGGTATATTTTTATTAGAAAATTAACAGTTCGTTGCCCATCTAAAAATGTGTAGCCTCTAAAAGTTTCAGTATAAAATAAAATTAATGACCCATGTAAGCGGAAGACATTAAAATTTTCAGTTTTGTTGAATGTAAATAATTCTTGTTATCTTCCTTAAGACGCCTGCCTATTTTATACTTTTCATACAAATTTTTATGGTTGTTTATATTGTTCTTACGTGTAAATATTTGATACGGCAGGTTAGTTTTGGAAACGAAGGTACACAACAATAGCTTGTTTGATTACGATTTACCTCATTAATGATACGAATAAAAATAACAAAATTTTGGCAGAAGATTCAGACCAGAATGCGGAACCGACCTATTTTAATTTTCGCAATGGCTTTTATTATAATGTTGATTTTATTTTCGTAGCGAGCTGTAAACATATGTGTTTGCCATCAAGTTCCTTATTTTGACAGGGGATAATAAAAATGTATGTAAATTTACAGTATAAAAGGATACAATGATTCAATTATGGTAGGTTTTGAGTTTTTAAGATTCCAAACTCTAAAAGCTTGAAGTCAAGGGTATCGTTTAAATTTTATACAGGGTGATTCATAAGTGGTGACCAAAAATGAAACCCCATGTTCTTTGAACAATTTTAGAGAGGGTATGTCCTATAAAAAATTCCTATAATCCTTCGTTAAAAAGATACAGGGTGTTGAAGTTGAATTTCAAAAGAATAAAATTCCCAATTTTTTAAAAAGTAGCACATATATTTTGCTGAAACTTCGCATGTGTAGGCTGCTATGTAAGACGCGTATTCTACCATAACAATTGAATCGTCTAATCCAGCAGTGACGCTGGTACCCACATGTCATTAGTTATCCCTCGAGAAAAAAACGAGTAAGCCAATGATATATTTTTTTATTTTTCATTTTTTGAATCTTACTTTCATTCGTGAGCAAAATGACTCTCTTGATAATTTTCTGTACGACGCTTATTTTACGGGTAAGCAACACTTACCTGATTCATTGCTTACTCGCGCCATTGCTGGATTAGCCGATTCAATTGTTATGGTAGAATACGCGCCTCACATAGCAGCCTACACATGCGAATTTTCAGCAAAATATATGTGCTACTTTTTAAAAAATTGGGAAATTTTATTTTTTTGAAATTCAACTTCAACATCCTGTATATTTTTATTGAAGCATTATAGGAAAAAAATCTTATAGGACATACCCTCTCTAAAATTGTTCAAAGAACATGGGGTTTCATTTTTGGTCACCACTTATGAATCACCCTGTATATGTATCACACCGATAACTCAAAAAATAATGGGCCGATTTTGACAAAATTTGGTGAATACCTTCCTTTTGTAAGTGGCTTGGATAAGTTCGTTAGCCAGGAAAATCGGCCGAGGTTTTCCCAGAAAATTTTGTATTTTCTTTAGAAAAAAATTTATATCTCCGGAATTAACAAAATAAGGGCAACCAAATTGGTACATGGTTTCATATCGCTATAGGTAAATTACCTACCAAAATTTAGCGCTGTAGGTCAAAACATAAAAAAGTTATGGGCATTTAAAGAAAAATAAATTGTGTTTTTTCTCAAAACGTCAAAGTGACAATTTAAAACGTCAAAATTCGCAACATTTAAGCAAAGAACTTGAATCTAATACGGGCTATGGAAAGAAAATCTGCCAAGAAGAATGTTTTACAAACCCTGAAGTCTTAGTTTCAACCGTCATTGTCCTTCATTTTACTAAAATGTTTCCAGAAAATTCATTTCAAATAGACCCTTCTCTGATGCTTGGCAGTAGTCTTAGCTATAGAGTCTATCGTTTAATGGTATATCTTTTGTCGAATTTTCGTAAAAAATCAATAAAGCTCAATATATCCGTTATTCTACAAGATATAAAAAAATGTAAACATTAATTATAGGGTGTCTTGAGCTACATCTTAAAAAAATATTTCTACAATCACAGGGTGGCCCATAAGTCGTGGGTGATGCAAATAATTATTTTTTTAGTCGAAAACGCCTTATTTTTTTGCATTTTTCATCGAAATATAATGCATGTTTGTAAGTAAATAAATTCTGGACGCAGCAAGTGCGTGATGGTAGCGAATTTTGATTAAAGGCTTCATATTTGAAAAGCTCAATTTGCTATTAACCTATAAGGTTGACAAAGAAACGGATTTTTTCGGTTACACTTACGTTTACTTTCGGAAATGTTTGTACCTTAGCAAACAATAAAGTTATTTTGATGAAATATGGCACATTGTTTTTACTATATATGTTATACTGGTAATCAAATTTGATGCCTGCTTTCTGAAAAAAAAACACATATTTGCTATTAAAAACATTTTAATGAAAATTCACTACCATAACGCACTTGCTGCGTCCAGACATTTTTGAATCTTACTTTCATTCGTGAACAAAATGACTTTCTTGATAATTTTCTGTACGACGCTTATTTTACGAGTAAGCAATGAATCAGGTAAGTGTTTTAGAGCACAGTTCATGATTTTTAACCAGTCGTTGTTTGGTAGAAAATCGCAATGATACACTTTTATCAGGCCTATAGTAATTTATTTATTACAATAAATGTTCAAAAATGCCTGCATTGGCCTGAATACACGCACGACATCTTTTTAATATGGAAAATTTAATGTCTTGAGGATTGTTGCTTGAATATGATGAAAAGCATTATTTATCAGTTGTTGTAGCTGCTCTGGTGTATTTATTTGTTCACTGTAGACCAGTCGCTTAAAATCACCCCAAAGATATAAGTCAAGTGGGTTTAAGTCCGGTGATCTTGCAGGCCAATGTATTGGTCCAGTTCTGCGAATCCATTTTTCATTATAATGTTCATGTAGCCATGTAACAACGTTTCGACTATGATGCGCTGGTACACCGTCATGCTGGTACCAGATTATACGTCTTGTTGCTCGTGGAATGTCATCTACAATGTTTTCTACACGGTTTTCTAGGAGCGCTAAGTACGAAGATCCATTTAAACGTTGTGGCAGGACTTCCATGAACAGTGAGCCGTTAAAAATACCACACCATAAATTAATGGAAAATCTATGTTGAAATGTGCGAGTCCTTGTTGCATGTGGATTTTCCAATGACCAGACATGCTCATTATGAGAATTATAAATACCATTTCTTGTAAATGTTGATTCGTCAGACCAGAAGATTAGATTTGGGAATAAGATATCTTGATTGTTCATTTCCAACATCCATTCACAAAAGACTCGTCGATGCACATTATCTCCAGGTAGAAGGCAATGAACATTCTGTCGATGATATGGATGTAAGGCTTCTCGATGTAAAGTTCTCCAAACAAAGCTTTGAGAATATTGTAACTGCGTGGCAATCCTCCGAGTACTTGTAGAAGGTTGATCCATCACTGCATCCACCACTCTCTCTTCGTCTTCAAGTTGATGTTGTCTTCTACCATTAGCTCTAGCGTCAGGACGTTGTCCAATACCGCACTGCCGAAGTCTTGAAAACGATCGAGAAAAAACCCTTGGTGTAGGTTGACGGCGAGTGGGAAACCTACGTTGATATTCCCGAGAAGCAGCTAGAGCATTTCCATCAGCATATCCGTAGATAAAAATTATATCTGCATACTCTTCTGAGGTGTACTCCATTATAAGAAGTAAAAGAGTAGAAAATTTTGCAATTTTATAAAGTTTACTACTTACACCTATTCAAAATAATAACTTGTTAAGCTAAACGTCAAGTGGCACTTAATGACAACTTTGGCAAACCAGACTACTACTTACTGAAATACAACAAAGATAATCGTCGTACAAACAAATATCAAGACATTAAATTCTCCATATTAAAAAGATGTGCGTGTATTCAGGCCAATGGAGGCATAAAAGTGTATCATTGCGATTTTCTACCAAACAACGACTGGTTAAAAATCATGAAGTGCTCTAAAACACTTACCTGATTCATTGCTTACTCGTAAAATAAGCGTCGTACAGAAAATTAACAGGAGAGTAATTTTGTTCACGAATGAAAGTAAGATTCAAAAAATGAAAAAAAAATATATCATTGGCTTACCCGTTTTTTTTCTTGAGGGATAACCAATGACATGTGCGTACGCGCGCCACTGCTGGATTAGCCGATTCAATTCTTATGGTAGAATACGCGCCTTACATAACAGCCTACACATGCGAAGCTTCAGCAAAATATATGTGCTATTTTTTAAAAAATTGGGAAATTTTATTTTTTGAAATTCAACTTCAACACCCTGTATCTTTTTAATGAAGCATTATAGGAAATTTTTTTATGGAACATACCCTCTCTAAAAATGTTCAACGAACATGGGGTTTCATTTTTGGTCACCACTTATGAAAATCGACCCTGGTTTTTCTGGAAAGTTCTGTGTATTATTTCGAAAAAACATATCTTTTCGAAAATAACACAGTAAGGGCAACCAAATTTCGTACGCGTGTTTCCATTAAAAAGAGTGAATCATGTGCCGAAACTTAAATCTGTAAGCTTAAAGACAAAAAAGTTATAGGCAATTAAAAAATAAATGGGGTTTTCCTCAAAACGTTAAAGTCGCGATTTGAAACGTTAAAATTGGCAACGTTTAGGCAAATAATGTGAAACAAATACGGGTTATGTACAAAAAATATCGCAAGAAAAGTGCTCTGCAAACTCTTAAGTTTCAGCTTCAACCGTCATTGCCCTTCATTTTACTAAAATGTTGCTAGAAAATTCACTTCAAATAGACCATTTCTCTGATGCTTTGGCAGTGGTTTTAATTAAGTTTATGGTTTAACGGTCTATAATTTTCAGCTCATTTTGGTTGGAAAAATTCGTTAATGAGGAGACAGTGACTTTTGAATTCTAAGAAGAGTTCTTCAAATGAGTGCAAACTAGGCCTCCTAGAATCCATATCCGGCTTTAGTTTCAATTTGTAGCTATTTACATATATACAGGGTGACGCATTTCTACGGCAAACTTAAATATAATTGTTATTATACAAGTTGCGAGAAAAAATTGTAATCGTTAATGATAGGGTGTCTCGAACTGCATCTTATAAAATTATTTTGACGATCCCAGGGTGACCCATAAGTCGTTGGTGATACCTAAAATTTTTTCCCACATCCCTTATATTATTGCATTTTTGCATTTTTTATCGAATTGTGATGCATGTTTGTAAGAAAAAAATAGAGACGCAGTAATTGTGTTTTGGTAGCGAATTTTCATTAAATGCTTCAAATTTCAATAACACAATTTGCTATTAAGTTAAAGTTAATTCTCTAATAAACCAGATGTGTCAGTAACATTTAAAGTTTATTTTCGGAAAATTTTTACACATTTTCAGACAATACATTATTTTGAAAAAATATGGTACATTGTTTCTTCTATCTAGGTATACCGGTAACCAAACTGATGCCGGCTTGCATTAAAGAGACATATTTGCTATTAAAAACATTTTAATGAAAATTCACTTCCATATCGCACTTGCTGCGTCCAGACTTTTTTTATATTTTAGTTTGAAAATCATTTTTTAAGTTTCATGAAATACATGATGTAAAAATTTTATTTAAATTAACCAACTCTTACTGGGTGTTCTGATTTTTTTTTAGTCAGTATATTTACTACGTGCGAAACTACTTATACAACACAGTGAATATTAATGACGATGTCTTACGTTGTCTTATGAAATAAAAAGCTGCATGTTATTATGTGTCTTTAGACAGTATTATATCTTTTAAAGGTTTGACTGTGGATTAACGTTCATTTACTTTTTCTTTGCAGACAGCGTGTCGAGTTCTGACAGAGCCGTGTCATCGGTACATCATGAGAATTCATCGAATCAGGGTTTTGCCGCCCTAATAGTGATGATAGCCGTCCTTACCATCATCATCTTGTTCTGCTGTTTTGCCGCCCCCGGCATCAGGGACCTCTGTAAGAGATACGTCTTTAGGTGCTGTGTCATTGATGATCCCGATACCAATAACGGTGAGTTGCTCATTATTTATTAAGATAAATGAATGTGTACCTCTGGAGTATTATCTAATATCGTTCGTCCTATGAACTTTTAAACTTATTTAGGGTGAAGTTACACAAGAACTCCACTATATAAGAGTACCTGCCAGAGTTTTTTCAATGAATTTTGCTTAGTCTTCTAGGGAATAATTATCACAAAGTCTTCGACGCATTCGATATAATAAAGTAACATATTTCTTGGTATCTGGAGTCTATTTTGTGTCCTGTATGAATATGATGTAAGGCCAGTACTGATAAGACGTCAGATTTTCTATCTGCGCGGATATGTTTGTAAATTCTTACGTCTACTCGATTGTCCTATAAAAGTTTGGGAACAGTCGGAATAAGGAATTTCGTAAACTCCATGGAATTCGTGTGGAATCAGATCCGTGGGAGTTTTTATTAGACTTGGCAGTTTTTGTCCTGTTGTGAAGATGGTTTTGATGTTATGGGTTCTAAAAATTCGATTTTGTCGATAATATCTTTAGTTTATGGTAAGAAGGCTCTGTGTGTTCTTGTTATGGTATATTAGTTGGTTTTTGGGCGTCTTTAATGTTTCCCAAATGTGAATCTTGTCGTATACGGTTTCTAGTAATGTCTGTTTTAAAAGGTTGAATTCTGTTTATTTATGGTTATCGTCTGTTATGTTCACGAGATCGGTTTACTAGTGTTCGAATCCGGAATTTAGTTGCGATGGGTGATGGTGGAATAGGGCGTTAACTGTCAGTACGGGAGGGAGTAATGAACCCATTGGAGCACCTCGAATTTGTTTGTAGAATTTGTTTTGGAAATGGAAATGGGTTTTAGAGGTGATGGTGTTCTAAAACGGCTTGTGTATTTTGTGGAATATTGTGTTGATTTTTTTAGCACTACCTTACCACACTTCTTTACTACACGTACACAACAAACTCGTTTAAAATAAACTTCACACTTTTGGATACTCTAGACACTCTCACAGAGTAAAGCGGAACATGTTACACGACAAAACAAGGACGTGCAGAAAGGAGGTCTACATCACTTCATTAAGGATAAAAATCTCAAAATACATTTACATAGTGCAATCCTACCAGAGTAGTTTACAACCTTCAAAATGCCTGCGATTTCAGTGCTTATCTCCTCTTGCCCTTATCCGGTAGACCTTTATTATTATAAGATATACAGTTTGAACAAAGGATATGTATTATCTTGAGTAAGCGTTTATCAATAAATACTTGGAGCTAATTGCTTATAGTTTTCGATAATAGTAAAAGTAACGCGTAAATTCAAAAAAATTGAAACTGATCAGTATTAAGGAAAATTCAGAAATAGGTCGATTTTTATTGTCAAAAACTAACTTTTTGATATAAAAATCTCATCTCTATCGTCATACCTCTTTAAAGGGAACTACCCCCTTCGAAACGTTGAAATTGGATGGTGGGTAGTGTGATACATCTTTTTAAGGATAATTCAGTTCTCCATTTATCAACACCATTTCTTTTTGTAGGAGTAAAACAAAGCGATTAATAACATTTTCTTATCAAGTAGTGAGGAAGGGAATAGCAACCCTCTGGCAGCTGCGTCGAATGATAGGGAGGACTTGGGGACTTAATACTCGCATCCTGCACTGGATTTACACTGCGATCGTCAGGCCGAGAATCCTCTGTGGGGCGTTGGTCTGGTGGTGTGGTGTGAACCAAACTACCAGCAGGAAGCTGACCAAACTCCAAAGGCAGGCAATCCTGGGTATCACAGGCGCTATGAGGACGACACCTTCAGCCGCGCTAGAGGTCTTGCTGATGCTGCCACCGCTTCCCATCTGTATCAGAAGGAAGGCTATGGCGTCACATCTCAGAATGCGAGAATCTGGAAACTGGTGCGGAGAGGAAGCAGTAATGGGGCATGCAAGAGTTGCCAAGGAGGTGGAAAAGGAAATTCCGATTTCCGCCATCAAGGTACGGGATGCCGAGGACGATATTAGGTTGACGAGCCCATATACTCTCAGGATCCCCAGTAGGGATCAGTGGAGATAAAATGAGGTTGCATTCCAGCCCGCAAGCCAGGTCTGTTTCACCGACTGATTGCGGCTGAAGGATCAACAATCCTCCGGGGCGGGAATATCATCGAAGGCCTGGGGTTGCGCGAGAGTTGTGCTCTTGGTGTACGCTATCCTGTCTGTGGTCAATAGACATGATGTGAAAAGGAGCCTCGAGAAATGTGTGTACATTTGCTTGGACAGCCAGGCGGTCCTCCGGGCAGTCTGCGCGGCCAGAATCAGGTCAACACTGGTTCAGGAGTGCGCTGAGGCCCTCAAAGGACTAGCCAGGACAAAGGAGGTGCAACTGGTGTGGGTTCCGGGACACTGTGGCGTAGCGGGGAATGAGGTGGTGAATAATTTCGCTAGGCTTGGTTCCCCGCGGCCGTTCTGTGGCTCGGAGCCTGCGGTAGGCATAAGCAGGATGACGGTCTCTGCCGCCTTAGACAGGTGGACAGAGGAAGCAATGGAGAGGCACTGGAGGCCGGTTGGTGGCTGTAGGAAGGCGAGCGACTTCGTGGAGGGTCCAGACAGATATAACACTGTCTGGCTACTCAGTAGGAGTCGACCTACGCTTCGCCACATCCTTGGGATGCCGACAGGCCACTGCGCCCTTAGAAGACACCTTACATTGATAGGCGTAGAGAGGGATCCCATTTGCCAGGAATGCGGCGAGGATGAAGAAACGTCCTACCACTACCTGTGTGAATGCGAGGCTTTTGGGAGTCTTCGAGCAGAATTGTTCGGATCGAGGACTCTGCAGAGGAATCAGGTAAGTACCGTCCAATTGAAGACCGTCACGGCTTTCATTTCGAGGTCGAGGCGGTTTGGCGACGGAACCGAGGGTAGAGTAGAGCATGGTTGCTGGGTTGCTGGGGTTGGCAAAATGGGCCCATTTTGGCCTATTTGCTTGGCGTTGGCCTCCCCACCACTGCTACTACTACTAACATTTTTCTCATCAGTAACACCTAACACAAGTAAATCCTGTAAAGAATTACATAGTCCAGTCTTATGATACTGATATGATATCTCTAAGTCTGTAAACAATGTACAAAATGTTGGACTTCTTGTACGAAAAGAACTATAGAGATTTTGTTGTATACTATGTCGTATCTGTAACAATCGACTGGTGATAACAATTATCTGCTGTGTGACATGTGTCATAAAAACTTATCAAGCATAAGTTTGATATTTTTTTTTCGATACAATAACTACAGATAATATTAGTAAATTTACGTTTTGGTTGTCGTGCAAAGTGAATACGTATAATTTTTTAACTTTTGCTCCTTCAAATTAATTCTTAAATTGTTGGTAAAATGCGTTTATCAATAGCTCAAACGATTGATGTTCTAATGATGATTGGTTATGGTGACAGGATCCGAACTCAGGCAGAGGTGTCTATTCTGTTTAATGCTAAATATCCGGATATGTCTATCAATCAAACAGTGGGTCGAATAGATAAGAAATTTTGAGAAACGTCTAGCGTGGAAGATTTTCCAAAAACAGGTCGCCAGCCTATAAGTGAAGAAGTGAAATTAAACGTCTTATTGGCACTGGAAGAGAATCCACACAGTGGTGTTCGGCAAATTGGTCAAGACAATAGAATTATATTTCAGACGGCACATAAAGTAATAAAACTTGGAAAAGCTTCATCCCAATAAAATACCGCTTTTGCAGAAGTTACCTGATGATGATCCAGACCAAAGGATGTAGTTTTGTACAACATTAAGGGATAAATGCAGTGATAACTCTTTGGAAGTACCGAATATTCTGTTTTTGGACGAATCTACTTTTACACTACATGGAAAAGTTAACAGTCAAAACTGCCGACATTGGCCAAGGAAAATTCAAGATGCATGCGACAGAATCACACACAATATTCAGAAAAGGTAATTGTTTACGCGGGAATTGTTGGAAGTAGGATTATTGGTCCCTAATTTTTTGATGGAAATATAAATGGACTACGATATCTACAATTTTTAGAGTAACACTTCATTCCGACGTTATTGAGCTTATTTCTTGATGGACACAATGCTGGCATGGTAAACCATAACTTGTGGTATCAACAAGATGGCGCCCCGCACATTATGACGTTAACGTTCGACCGTATCTGGACCAACAATTTCCCAACAGATAGATTGGCAGGCGTGGTGCAATCGAGTGGCCAGCAAGATCACCTGACCTAATTATCTTAGATTCTTTCTGTGGGGTCATTTGAAGAATGTGGTATTCAAAAGTAAGCCAGATACTATCGACCAATTAAAAACAAGAATTATAACCGAATGTACAAACATTTCTTCACAGATTATAAATAGAGTCCAACGAGAATTTGTTGACCGTTTGGTATATTGTCAGGCACAAGAAGTCGCGAATTATGGCCATTTGATTAGATAAGACTAAACTATGTAATTCTTTATAGGCTTCGCTTGCTTAGGTGTTACTGATAATACAAATGTTACTACTCACTTTATTTTATTCCTACAAAAAAAATTGGTGTTGCTGAATAGATAATTGGATTAGCTTTAAAAAGATGTATGACGCTACCCATCATCCAATTTCGAAATTTCGAAAGGGTGAAGAGGTATAACGATAGGAGATTTGTATATCAAAAAGTTAGTTTTTGAAACTAAATATTTACCTACTTTTGAATTTTCCTTAATAATGGTCACTTCCAATTTTATTGAATTTATGCGTTACTTTATAGACACATTGTATGTATTGTAATAATGTCCCCTGTGGGTCCAGGGACTAACTAAAAGAATATGCCCAAGGTAAATCCTGCCTGTCGTAAAAGGCGACTAATTGGAATGAATCAAACACTGGCGGGGGTCTTGTCCATGTGGGCCTGGAGGAAGGCGGATATCTCTAGGGAGTGATGTACACCCGGATTTTGAGGCCGCAACTCTGGGCTTAGAAATGGATGGTTGCCCGCGCTTGGTTGTTACTCGGGAGCGGGCTTCCGGATGGGTGCCGCCTTGGGTTGAGTGCTGGCGGGTGTCGTGTGTCTAGACGACCCGGAGGGGGTTGACAATTCTGATGAGTGGTAAACACCCGAAGTTTGGGGCCCCTACTGTGTGCTTCGGAACGGACGGACGGCCTCGCTTGTGCGATGCTCGGGAGCGGGGCTCGATGGGATGTTGCCTTGAGTCTAGCACTGGTGGGTGTCGGGTCTAGACGAACCCGGAGGAGAGCTGAGATCTTTAGGGGTGGAATAAAACTAAGGGTTAAGGCCTCTTCTGTGAGCTTCGAAACGGACAAACGACCTCACTTGGATGCTGCTCGGATGCAGGAATTCATGATACTGCACCGAGTCAAACACTGACGGATGTCTAGTCCAGACAAGCTCGGAGAGAGGTTATCTCTCTTTGAGCTTTGAGACGGGCAAGCGACTTCGCTCAGATGACAGTACATCTGTCAAACATAGCTTCACCTCGCAGTCGTCTCCTGTCGGAAGCTCGATTTGTTGGGTGAAATTTATGCTAACGCTGGCAGATGTTGGACCTGGACGAACCCGGAGGTGGCTGGGGTCTCTAGGGGTGGATTACACCTGGAGACTTGGGCCTACTCTGCGAGCATCGATACAGGCTGACGACCCTGCCTGGATGCTGCAAGATGGCGGGACTTTATGATACCGCCTCGAATCAATGAAACACTGGCGGGAGTCTGGTGCAGGTGAGGCTGGGGGGAGGCAGACATCTCTGGGGAGTGATATGCACCCGGAGTTTGGCGCCTCCACTGTGGCCTCAGAGACTGACATTTGGCCTCGCTTGGTTGTTACTCGGGAGCGGGGTTCCAGATAATACCGCCCTGGATTGAGCCCTGGTGTGTGTCGTGTATCCAGACGTCCCGGGGGGCTCTGATCTCTGATGAGTGGTAAACGCCCGGAGTTTGGAGCCCATACTGTGTGCTACGAAACGGACGGACGGCCTCGCTGGGGTGATGCTCGGGAGCGGGACTCGATGGGATGTTGCCTTGAGTCTTAACACCGTTAGATGTCAGGTTTGGAAGAGCCTGAGGGGAGCTGAGATCTCTAGGGGTGGATTACAACTGGAGATTAGATGCTGCTCGAAAGCGGGACTTCATGATACCTCCTCGAGGCAAACACTGACGGATGTCGGGTCCAGACGAACTCGGAGAGAGGTTATCTCTCTTTGAGCTTCGAAACGGGCAAGCGACTTTACTCAGATGGCAGTACACCTGCCAAACAAACTCTCACCCTCAAGAAAAGATCGACTCCCTCAGGGAGCTGGAATTAATGGGTGAAATCTAAATAATTAGACGTGAGCCACAATAGACCTAAGGTCGCGGTGGAGGGACTGAAATAGCCCACTCACAATAAAATCTAATCTAATCTAATCTAATGTATTTTAATAAAGAAGTTTTTATTAGTTACTGCATATAGATGACAGATTTTAAATTATGAAAAGATGGTCCAGAAATAATTTATTTTAATAAAATAGTTCATGAAACGTGAAGCATATTTGCTTGGAAGTCATCTTAAACTTGATAGTTGTGCAGCATATCAACTAATCATCCAGCATATCAATAAGCATCCAGATTACACCACAATTATATTCTTTAATAAACGAACGTTCACTTGCATAATAATTACAACAATTATTTAACCGAACTCAATTTTTTTTATTGTGTCTTGTGATATTACATTCCGGTCATATTAAAAAAATTGTTTCTCGGTTAGTGGTGCAGTTTTATTGTAGTTAAGCTATCTATAAAACAGTTTTGTTTACCATATAATTTATTTACCAAATGATTTGCCTTAATGCAAGCAAATTGTGTATGTCAGTTATATAATCAAACTAATTCTCTAGCATAATCAATATGCTGTGCCAATTCATCAATTTAAACAACGTTTCTACTACCTGAAATGTTTATAAAAATCAAAAATTGTTTACTTTCTAGCAGTTCCTCTGAATTTCTTTAAATAAAAACGTTCTCGGCTTTAAAAATACGGTAACCGAACTGCAAAACATTAAAAAAGTCTGGACGCAGCAAGTGCGTTATGGTAGTGAATTTTCATAAAAATGTTGTTAATGGCAAATATGTGTGTCTTTTTTAATAAAAGGCATGACATTTGGTATAACCTGCATAGTATAAACAATGTACCATATTTAATCAAAATAACTTTGTGTGAAAATGTACAATAACTCTCCGAAAGTAAACTTAAAATGTTCCGAAAAACTCGTCCCATTATCCTGCAAAATGAATATCTTCAATCTATTTACACACTTGACAAGATATAATTATCCAGAAAAAGCTGTGACAAAAAAAGCTTGCAAAAAATTCGTCATTTTCTTTACAAAAATTAGCTTAAGTAATGTTATACGAAAATTATGTTTTTTACAAAAGTTTGCTAAACCGTTACCGCAATAAAACTAGTCGCCCTAAAAAAAAACAAATATTTTTTAAAACCAATTTGTATCTCCGAAAATAATAAATTTGATAAAATTTGATACAAAAGTTGTCTTTATATTATATACAAAACTGAAGTATTTAAGTCAATGGAGAATCGAATAATTGGAATTTTAAAGACTTTCATGAAATTTCCTTGACATAATGCACTTTCATCATTTTGTGCAGTAGATAATCATTAATACCTTGTATTTTTAAGCGGTTAATGTCTGAATATCTGATGAAGTCGAACATTATAAAAAATCGTCTGGGTCAAAGTTTGTATTATTTTGAATGTTTTGTTTTGATCTAGTAATAATAAAGTTCGAAAATACAATTTCAACTTTGGGACAAACCTAACAGCATTAAGTAGTTTTAAATGTGTTCATGCTGTGCTATTGACTTCTGTGCTTGTTATTTTCAACTGCTGAGAGACTTTGTACTGGAAACAATCCAACTTTTGTAGAATGTTACTGAATACGAGACAATGTGGGGAATTTCACGCTTTGGAAAGCAAAAACTTAAAAGGCCTATGAGACATTACATTTGGTATTCACTTAAATGATAAGTAATACACATCACACCCACGTGTGCTGTAGTGTTTTCAAGTTATTTTGAGGCTGAGATTTTCATTTGGTGGAAATACATTATTTTTAATATACTTTAAAATAAAAATTTTATGCTTCCCTTACAAGTTAAATCATGTAAGATTTGGCCGATTTGTTGCTTTTCTCTATTTTTTTTTTTACAAAAATAATTAATACAAATGTAGAAATCCTTCCTTTTAATTAAATTCGTAGAGAACCTCGGTGGTTCAGGGGTAAGAACGTGTGCCTCTGAACCGAAGGGTACTGGGTTCGATCCCAGGGTACTCCTTTCACTTTTTCAGTACGAACTGTAACATTAACATCAACCGAGGTTCTGGCATTGTATTTAAGCAAGTTGAATGTCAGCACGTTCCGCCCTTCGAAGGGGGCGTAAAGCCGTCGGTCCCGTGTCCATGCAATGTTGGGCACGTTAAAGATCCCTACCCTCCTTACAGAAGGGCAGAGTTGCGGCAAAATTTCCAGAATAGTGAGATGAAACTGCTCCCTGGCATCGGTGATTGGCCATAGTCGCGGAAATAGGCCGACGTTAAAGAAGCAAAACACACACACAATTAAATTTGTAGCGCTTTTTGGAGTTACAAATTAATAGGTACACTTTGAGAACACAAATCACTATAACACAATTTTTCAAACTAGACTTTCGTTTCACTAACCAAGTTAGAGTCATTAGAACATGAAAGAAATCTAATTTTTTTCCCTACGATGGTACTAACTTGGTTAGTGAAACGCTCATCATGTTTTAAAAAATGTGTTGTGGTGATTTGGGTTTCCATTCAAACAGATGAAGCATTTGCTACATATTTCTACAGCATTTATACCATGCCAACCGTGAACAACATTCTTTCATACGATTTCAGTTTCGATTTTAAATCAAATACTTGTCATAAATTCATTTTGAGTCCCGATACGATACCAGCTTTTCTGGTAAAGAATTGGGTACACGTTGTTAGCTCTCTGCTTTCTGTTCTCTACAATATAAACTTATCAATCTCAACATGCTCGTTTCCAAACTTATGGAAAAAGCTAAACTTGTCCCGTGTTAAAGAGTGACGATTATTCACAAATTATCGTCCCATAGCTGTGTTGTCAAAAGTTGCAAATCTTTTTGAAATTTGCTTATATGTTCACATTCATCCTCTTGTGATGGGTTACATTGACAGGTCTCACAATGGCGTTGTGTCAGGGTGATCAACTATAAGAAGCCTCGTCTGTATTAACGAATACATTTATAATGTCATAGATAATAAAGGCCAGCTCGACGTGCTATACATGGGTATTTCAAAGGCCTTTGATCACATCGATCATGGGTTGCTCATTCAAAAACTGGAAGTTTATGACTTTTACACAGCCACTGCTATGTTTATTTAAATCATACCTGTCTACTCGTAGTCAATATGTTTATTACAGTGGCTATAAATTGAATTAATTGCTACATCTGGTGTTCCTCAGGCGTGAAACTTGGGGCATTTATTATTTCTTCTATCTATTAACGACTTGAACTTCTCTTTGCCCTCTGAAGATCTGATTTTTGCCCACGAAAATATATTCTTCAGTAAACACTTTTGATCATTGTATTGAACTTCAGAAATAAATTGATACAGTTTATTAGTGGTGTGGAGTTCACAACGTATGTTTGAATTTGCTAAAGTGTGCTGTTTCTTTTACGAGAAAACAAAACCACGTTGTTTTCCCATACACTATACATAATGTTCAGATCATAAGATGAAATACTCGTAGAGATTTGGGAATTACCTTGGATTCTTCACTACAATTTGATTTGCAGGTGCAGGAATTTATTTCAAGTGTATCTCGTATAATAGGGTTTTTGTTTCGAAACTGTCAGCCATTTAGTAGTGCTGATGCCTTCAAGAGATTATACTTTCCACTCGTGAGATCGAAGATGGACTATGGATGTCTTATATATTATCCAATCTATAATAACACTAAAAATGCCATTAAGTTATTGCAACAAAAATATTTGAAATTATTAGTTCAAAGCTACTGGCAGCTACCCTGAGCAAAACTATGACCCCAGGCTCTTACTTGAAAGGCGGCATGTGTCGAGTTTGTCCGAAAGACGCCTCACATTGGCTGTAACCTTGTTCCATAAGTTATTTCACGGGCAGATTGACTGCATTGATTTGGTTTCAACACTTAATTTTCGAGTACCTAGATTAAACTTTAGACTGAATGAGACATTTTACTTAGAACTAATTTAATGTTAAAGTCACCCATGTATGCCATGTGTAGTACATTCGATTTAATTAGCAACTCTTGCAATGTTAATAATGATAGCTTAGCGTATATCCTTAACGCATTAAAAGTTTATTTATCTACACATTAATGTATATGTGCGCATATTTTGTTTTACTTTCTTAATTATATTATATATTATATTAATATTGCTCTGTAAATGGTTTTCACCCTCTGGGCTAGCAAAGACTATTATTATTATTTACTTAGGGAGTTATCGTTTAAACATATTTTTTGCCGTTTCTAATTCCATTATTATAAACATGTAATATAGTTGCCTGAGCCGTTTGTAAGATATATAACTGTGAATTTCAGAGTTTGTTTAAAATTAAGCAACCGCTGATCATTTGTTATTCCACCGAAGACAAAAATTTGTTTTTAGCGAATTAAAAAAAAAATTCGCTTATGGGGAGATCTGTGTTATATATATATATATATATATATATATATATATATATATATATATATATATATATATATATATATATATATATATATATATATATATATATATCCGACCGATAATTCAAAAAATAATGGACCGATTTTGACAAAATTTGCAGAGTACCTTCCTTGTGCAAGTGGCTTGGATAAGTTCGTTAGCCAGGAAAATCGGACCAGGCTTTCCCGGAAAATTTTGTGTTTTCTTTATAAAAAAATTCATATCTCCGGATATAACAAAGTAAGGGCAACCAAATTTGGTAGGTGTGTTTGTATTATAAAGTGTGAACTCTGTACCAGGTACTAGGTCCCTAGCTTTAAATACAAAGAAGTTATGGGCAGCTAAAGCAACAAATTTTGGAGTTTTGCTCAAAACGTGAAACTCGCAATTTTAAACGTCAAAATTGGCAATGTTTAGGCAAAGAATGTGAAACAAATACCGTTTGTGAAAAGAAAATGTTGCAAGAAGAGTGTTCTGCAAACCCTTAAGTTTCAGATTCAACCGTCATTGCCCTTCATTTTACTAAAATATTTACAGAATATCCATTTCAAGTAGACCCTTTCTCTGATGCTTTGGCTGTCAGTTTAGCTAAGTTTGGTGGCTTTTTGGATATTTATTTGTAGGTTTGGTGAAGTTTATGGTTTAACGGTCTATAATTTTATATCGTAGAACAAATGTGTTAATGAATTTTTTCATTTTTAATCGAAATATGATTCGTTTATAAGAAAAAAATCTGGACGCAGTAAGTGCGTTTTGGTAGAGAATTTTCGGTAAATTTGCAGATTATCTCCCGAACGCTTTTCAAAAAACTGTTTTTAGAAACCTTGATCCATAAAACCCAAGAAAAATTTCTTGTGTATACCCCCCAAGGAAGTTACGGGACCAGGAGTGAATAGGGCTGGGCGGGGTGTGTAGTAAAAAGGAAATATGAGCAGAAAATGCGAATAAAACGGGCTTGAAAGTTGTCTTTTTCACATCTTGAAGCCATATCCCCCTTAAACCCTGCCTACCCCGCACAGCACCCTTATTCCCCCAAAACGTTTCTTGTTTACACTCCCCAAGGAAGTTACGGGACCAGGAGTGAGTAGGGGTGTATATTTTTTTTAGCTAATTTTCGTAGAACAAATTCGTTAATGCATTTTTGAATTTTTTATCGAAATATGATGCGTTTCTAAGAAAAAGATCTAAACGCAGTAAGTGCGTTTTAGTAGCGAATTTTCGGTAGATTTGGAGTTTAGCTCCCGCACGCTTTTCAAAACACTGTTTTCAGAAACCTGCCTAGCCCCCCCCTGGATCCACAAACCCCAAGAAAAATTTCTTGTTCACACTCCCCAAGGAAGTTACGGGACCAGGAGTGAGTAAGGGTGCATAATTTTTTAGCTAATTTTTGTAGAACAAATTCGTTAATGCATTTTTGCATTTTTTATAGAAATATGATGCGTTTGTAAGAAAAAAACTGGACGCAGTAAGTGCGTTTTGGTAACGAATTTTCGGTAAATTTGCAGTTTGGCTCCCGAACTCTTTTCATAAAACTGTTTTCAGACACCTGCCTATGGCCCCCCTGAATCCACAAACTCCAAGAAAAATTTCTTGTTTACACCCCCCAAGGAAGCTACGGGGCCAGGAGTGAGTAGGAGTGCATAATTTTTCTTTTAGCTAAATTTCATAGACCAAATTCGTTAATGCATTTTTGCATTTTTTGTCGAAATATGATGCGCTTGTAAGAAAAAAATCTGGACGCAGTAAGTGCGTTTTGGTAGCGAATTTTCTGTAAATTTGCAGTTTAGCTCCCGAACGCTTTTCAAAACACTGTTTTCAGAAACCTGCCTAGGTCCCCACCCCCCTGGATCCACAAACCCTAAGGAAAATTTCTTGTTCACACTCCCCAAGGAAGTTACGGGACCATGAGTGAGTAGGGGTGTATAATTTTTTAAGCTAATTTTCGTAGAACAAATTCGTTAATGCATTTTTGCATTTTTTATCGAAATATGATGCGTTTGCAAGAAAAAAATCTGGACGCAGTAAGTGCGTTTTGGTAGCGAATTTTCGGTAAATTTGCAGTTTAGCTTCTGAACGTTTTTCAAAAAACTGTTTTCAGATTCCTGCCCCCCATGTATCCACAAACCCCAAGAAAAATTTCTTGTTCACACCCCCCAGGGAAGTTACGGGACCAGAGTGAGTAGGGGTGCTGAGCGGGTTAGGTAGTAAAAAGGAAATATGAGCAGAAAATTCAAATAAAGCGGGCTTGAAAGCTGTCTTTTTCACATCTTGAATCCATATCCCCCTTAAACCCTGCCTACCCCGCACACCACCCCTATTCACTCCCAGTCCCATAACTTCCTTGGGGGGTGTGAACAAGAAATTTTTCTTGTGGTTTGTGCATCCAGTTGGGGTCCTAGTAATGTTTCTGAAAACAATTTGTTGAAAAGCGTTCGGGAGCTAATCTGCAAATTTACCGAATTTTCATTAAATCCTTCAAATTTCAATAACTCAATTTGCTATTAACGTAAGCTTTGCTGGATAGAAAACCAACATTTAGGTTTATTTTCGGAAAATTTTTGTATATTTTCAAATCATAAGTAATTTTGATAAAATATAGTACATTGTTTCTATTACATAGGCTATACCGGTAATCAGATTGATGCCTGCTCGCATTTGCTATTAAAAACATTTTTATGGAAATTCACTTCCATAACACATTTGCTGCATCTAGACTTTTGAAAAATGTTTATATATTTTCAAACAATAAATTTATTTCAATGAAATATGGTACATTGTTTCTACTATATAGGCAACTAAGTTTGATGCCTGCTTTCATCAAAGAAAGACATTTGCTGTTAAAAATATTTTAAAGAAAATTCGCTACCATAACGCACTTGCTGCGTCCAGAGGTTTTTTAATTTGACAGATACCGTAGGCTTTGCGAACACAGTTACCAAAGCTTCGTAAGCCGCTTGTTTTTGCCAAAATGCTGTACCATACAACCGCTTGCAATAAACTAAACTTTTCTTAATAGTTGATAGTCCATGGCATCAAATTATACAGTATGCTCAAACAGTAAATTTGTAACTTATGTCGTATCTCTGCATAACGTAAACTGAACTTGGTTGAAAATTATTTGACGTTTACATCCAAATCTGTCCTATCTCAAATGGTGTCCACCAAACCTAGCTTGCCCCGTTAGTGTTCTTTCATCGTGGCCACAAAAAGCGTCAATGTTTACCGCACAATTAAAAATATTTGTTTTTGTTTAAAGAATACGTATTTGAGAAAAAGCACCATACAAAATGTTTGCAAAAAACTTTTAATATTTAGGACAACCTCCTTTGGTATCAATTATAGCCTGCAATGTTTTTGAAATAAATGCTCTGAATGCATTTATTAAACATTTACTTCAAATCTTCATTGTGATGCCAAACTATACCCTAAACACTTTTTGTGGTGTTTTTTTAGAGTTTCTGTTGCAGAAGCTTCCAGTAACTCTTGATAAGATTAAGCTGTACCATGTCTAAGAGTATTGCTACTGACTTAGCTTTATGGCAAGGAGCGGAATCATGTAAAAAAGTGCAATTAGAAGGATCAGCAAACCATTCATTCATTTAAAGAATAGTAGTTTTTCCAAAACTTGTTTGACTGATCCTGCTTCATCGAGCCTTGGACTGCGTAAAGGCGCCATGTCTCCCTCCCACTGAAAACTGACCCCACCATTATCTTTGCAGTATGCTTAGTGGTGTATGCCGTATGCACGGGTGATATTCCTCGTCCTTCGTTCGCCGAACAAATGAGAATTTATTTTATTTTTCTTGTCGAAGTGAGACTCATCTGAGAAGAAAATTTTGAAGAAAATCACATCACTAAAGATATTGTATGTTAAAAAAAAATATTCACCTATCCCAGTACGCAATCGTCATGTGTTTCGATTCTTTTTAGCCCATGTGGTAGTGCCAAAAGTTCATGGCTGGAAACACATTTGGGTACTTTGCTGGTGTAGACATACACATAATAACCACCGATCAATCTAAACACGGTTTGCTTGGTCGTTTGTTAACATTCTTGTAAAACATTTTGTAGACATTTCTAAGTCAAGTTGTTTTGGTGTATTGTGAAATAAGCCTGTTTCCTATGTTATGTGCCTAATTTTAATGCGGCGTTGATTGTTGTTGCTTTTAATTGGTGAAACTGTTCCATACAAAATACAGCTTTAAGTACTTTTTCTCAGACTCACACACAGGCGCAGAAATCTATAATATAATAGTGGAATTAAAAGACATAAACTCCACAGATTCTGACTAGGTTCCTATAAGCGTGATAAAATATTGTGCTGAGGAATTGCTAGAGCCTCTTGCATATTCTGTAAATTTGTGTTTAGAGTCTGGTCGTTTCCCGCGTGAGTCCAAGTTGCCGATTGTTACTCTGTTGTACAAACATGGTGACAAAGATTTGCTGATAAAAATTTCGTACTACTTACTACCTTGTCACTGCTACCGACTATATCAAAAAAAATTGAAAAAATTACATATAGGAGGATCTACACCTTTCTAATGGATAATAATTTACTGAGTAGTGTGCAGAATTACTTTGTGATGGACAGAGTTACTGCGCGCGCCTTATACCAATATATAAAAATGTCACTGATGGTATAGGTGATTGCAAGGATGTGATGGTCATACTTATGGACCTATCAAATGTCTTCGATAGCGTCAATTATGTTATTATACTGCAAATTAGATCAGTTATGTATAAGAGGCTTATTAAAACTTACCCTACACTGAGAAATCAAAGTATCAAATACGTCCTGAACGCGGCAGCGAAGTATGTTCACAATGGCCTCAAATAAAACGCCAAGTGCAGCAGGGATCAATTCTTGGCTACTGTTATTCCACATTTACATCAATGATTTACCTAAAATATCACAAGAGTATCATACAACTCTGTATGTGGATGACTCAGCTGCTGTTCTTGAAGTGCCCAAAGAACAAGTTGCTCAGCAGTCTCTTAGCTTTTGTGTGTGTACTTTTCATCAGTAGCTTAACAGATACGATATGAAGCTGAATGTAGATAAAACCTGCCCGGTTTCATTTGCTTACTTTGCTGGTGAACCACGCAGTTAGTTGTATAATGTTACATTCTTGGGTCTTATACTTGACTGTCAACTGAATGGAAAGGTACATATTGAACGTTTATCATCAAAAAGCAGTTTATTCCGTTATGCTCTAAGAATAATATTGACATTGGTTGATCTGAAGGCATACATGGCTGCCTATTTTTAATATGTACATTCTTGCCTTAGCTACCGAATTTAATTTTGGGGTGTATCTGTCGAAGTGTTTAGAATTTTAATTTTGCTGAAGGCCTCCTTGCGTGGCAATTTTCATATGACAGACGCATCTTATGTGTATTATATCTGCTATAGTTTATAGTTAGATATTTTGTAATTTATTTTTATTACTTGAAATTTAGATTTTAATATTTTATCAGTGGCTTTACATTTGATATCTGTTAATGATGTAATTTTCTTTTTGGCTGTAACCATTGTTGCCCTTGTGTTATTTGAGTGTTTTGTTTATTTTTTACTATGACGTGCTCCATGCATTTGATTATGTATTACAGTGAGCAAATAGTATCTAATCTATCTACTTCATAAATGCTTGATTTCTTCTCTGTCAAAGAACAAGTCTCTACGTCTGTATCTAATGCGTCTACTATTCAACAGAAGATCATGTATTTTTCAGTATTGTAGTGTCTGTTATAGGATGGTCAGCGGCATGTTTATATTCGCAAGAAGTCTTCCTATATATGAATTTCCATGCCAATGTTTGATTACATCATTAAGAACGGCAGTTTTCTCCAATATTTCCATCAAACCTTTGTAAATTTGATGGACTCGTAGCCTCTTTGTGAGTACGCATTCACCGCTCTCTGCTCAACTCTATGGATTTCTAACTGATAAAGTGTAATCACTTCACATAAGCTCGTACAGATTGATTACTATCTGGCGTAGAATAGCCATATTTTGACAGAAATGTTAAGACATGTCTAGCATTGGAATATCAAAATGAAATAACTACAAAACATCTATAAATAGGTAAGGACTGAGTATAAGGATTAGCTCTCCTATTTTGTGTGCTTAGAATAATGGATATGTTACACACGGTGAGTTTTGTGAAAACATAGGGAAACGGGGCGACATATTGAAACCTATTTTTGACATTTACCCCCTATTTTGAGAGGCGGCGGGTAGCTTTGAATTTTTAAATGGTATGATGTACTTTTTTTTTAGAAAATTCGAATCTAGGTAAGAAAAACTAGGTATGCTTGCAAAAAAATTAATTTGCTAATTATCTTACGAAATTATGATTTATTAAGTTGAAATACAAAAAAAAAAACAACTTCAATTTATTTATCAAGCCTGTTATTATGAATATTAATGTTGATTATTATTTGCTTCCATCGAAACGCGTTATTTTCATTTAAGTCAAATGGCAATATTGTCATTTTTACGATCATTTCTCAGTTTATTGTTCGATTAAACAAGAGAACAATCTTAATAGGCAAGTTGATAATTTTGGGGAAGTGCAGAAAAAACTACAGAAAAGCTGCACTGTGGTGAACGTTATCTAATAATCCGAAATCTCACATGGAATTTCAAATGCTGGAAACGACGAGTTGTATTACTGACAGTTTAAAATCGAAACCACGATTTTGGAAGATAATTAAAACTGACGAAAATAGTGCAGTTGACGTTTTAGGAGCGCTGGCTGTTGACCCGAGTGTAAGTACCAGGCAGCTTGCTTGAGATGCTGGAATGAGTAAAAAATCAATTGTGAACATATTGCACTTGTACAAATTTCATCTATATCACATTACACTGCACGAAGAGCTATAGGGACAAGATTTTGAAAACCGCGTTATATTTTGCAATTGGGTCACTAGACAATTGCAAGGAAATAACAGGTCCCTAAACAATGTTATTTTTCCTGACAAAGCTACTTTACATTCTTGTGGGCAGGTAGGATTTTAAGTTATCCCTTATCAGTCGAAATCTTATTCCCTTTTTTATAACTTTTTATTTTTCTTTAAAGGCAAATAAACATAATACGCACTACTGGGCGGCGGAAAATTCCCATTAGAAGTGAACTCTGTCAAATCAACATACATGGTCAACTAATGTCTGGTGTGGTATAATCGGGGATAATGTTATTGATCCTCATTACTTTAAAGGGTACTTCAATGAAGAAGTGTACACAAATTTTTTAAAGAAATATAAACCCAGTGCTATGGTTTTAACAGGGTGGAGCTACACTCCATTGTGCAATATAATTGAACATTTAGAAACAGGTGGATTAGTCGAGCAGGTCCGGTCGATTGGCCTGGTAGGTCTCCGGATTTGACCACGCTTGATGATTTCTTTTGGGGGTTTTATAAAAGCCAAAGTGATGGCGATTGCACCTACAACTTTAGATGATACGAAAAACAGAATCCGTTTTGCCAGCTCATTAGTAACACCTGAAATATTGCAGTATGTACCGGATTCGTTTTGAAAAAAAGTGAGAAAGTGTTTGGAAGTTGAAGGGGAACATTTCGAAGAATATCTCACGCATGACATACGATAAATAAGTTGAAATTTAATTGTTAATATTCCTTATATATTAGCCTAATAAATCATAATTTTGTAACCGAAAGAGCAAGTTAAAAATTGTTTTGCACACATATCTAGTTTTTTACGCCGGCTCCACACATTGGGGCCAACGTTTGGACCAACTTGACTATATTGGCGATGAGTTTTATTAGAGTGCCTACACATTGGCGCGAAGCTGCTTCCTTCGAGCACCGGGCCAACGTCAATATGTCTGGGCGTGAAAAAGAAATTGCGCTGTGTGCATTTGTCGTAATGAGTACTAACAATTATATTTTATATTTATTTCTACAAAAAAGAAGTCCTCGTAAAAGGAGATGGTGGGTTACAACTCTTCATAGATTACGGAATCACCAAGTATAACGATAAACATATATAATGGTAAATACTTTTAAACTTTTTCCTCCATTATATGCACTATTTTTTCATGCCAATTTTGTTTTAGATATGACAGACGGCACTTGTTAATTAACTTAAATCAAGAACCTTCGGAAGAATTTAACAATTTTGCCGTCTGTCTTCAGTAGATTTCTTCTTCAACTGATTGAACCTAAAATACAGAAAAAAGATACTTTGTGGAGAAAAGCTATCTCTGCAAAAGTACGATTGGCAGTTACACTAAGATTTCTTGCAACAGGAGATAGCTTTAGATACCTTCATTTTCTCTTTAAAATCTCAAGCCACGTTATGTCTTTGATAGTACCTGAAGTTTGCGAAGCCCTATGTAAGGCTTTTTTTATTTTTCTGCTATGTAGTCTATAAGTGGAAATCAATGACTATCTCTTTTTTTAGTTCGGCAATTGCAAATTGGCAGTTCATGGCAACTTGTATACGGGGCCATGCGTCTATCACATCATTCCTATTTTTGTGTTGAGAATTGCGGAGGTTCCATAGAACCGATTCCGTTTGATACAGTTCTATAAATTTCAAAACTAATTCATTTGTCCAACACGAAGACATTTTAAATAATGCTCCACTTCATATGTTTATACGCCTTGACGTCCGCCCGTCATCGTATCACTTGGTGACTTTGAATAACTTTAAGCTGATCGCACGGTCTCTAGCACCGGCGACGCATCTTTCAAATGTCTGCCTTATCAACTGTCGATGGTAGGTTCTGCGCCTACCATGGTCGTAACGGGTAACGGGAAATCAGGGTTCGATTCCGGAGAGGGAGCCTGAGAAACGGCTACCACATCCAAGGAAGGCAGCAGGCGTGCAAATTACCCACTCCCGGCACGGGGAGGTAGTGACGAAAAATAACGATACGGGACTCATCCGAGGCCCCGTAATCGAAATGAGTACACTCTGAACCCTTTAACGAGGATCAATTGGAGGGCAAGTCTGCTGCCAGCAGCCGCGGTAATTCCAGCTCCAATAGCGTATATTTAAGTTGTTGCGGTTAAAAAGCTCGTAGTCGAATTTGTGTCCCGCGCCGGTTCATCGTCCGCGGTGTCAACTGGACTACAACTGAATACGAAACCAATGTGTGGTCGGCAAGACGAACGACGAGGCAAATTCCTTTGATTTTTTTAAATAAACCGATAACCGACGGGTTACTCCCAACGCGAACGCCAACGTCCCCCAACGTTGGCGCCAACATTATTTCGTTCATCCACACATAGGACGAACGCTGTTGGCCCCACCATTGGCCCCAATGTGTGGAGCCGGCGTTACATAGATTAGAATTTTGTAAAAAAAGTACATTACCTCATTTATAAAATTTGCCCCCGCCACTCAAAATAGAGGAGAGCGTAAATGTCAAAAACATGTTTAAACATATTATTGCTTCACCAAAATTTCACAAAAAAATTAAACCGTCTTCGAGATATCCCCTTTTATCACTTTAAAAAAGTCAACCAGAACGTTTACGTTAATTTTCCACATATTTTGTTCTAAGCACCAGCCAAAGGCTTTTCTAGTTTTAAAATTTGAATTTTTCTCTTACTGAAAAAAATGTTGCGTACTCTGAAAACTATTTTATACCTTTATACAATTCTGGCACCCATTTTGGTACATAAAAGAACGCTCTTTGTAAGTTACTTTAAGTTTGGTTGAAACTTTATCCTAAAAAGGTGAACCTAAGTTGAAAAAATTGTGATAATTTATTACATGCAAATAAAGGACATTCTTCTGACAGATAGATTTTATTATCGTAAATAAATAAATAACGCCATTCCCTTTGTAAATATAATCGACTTCCAAGCCTCAGCTGAAATTATATTTAGCTTTTATTTCTGGTATCCTAATCATTTTGACTTAAATTACATTCATACTAACTTAATTAATCCACACTAAAATAATAATGTGTGTGGGTTTTAGTTACATTTAGTTTCTACATTATTGTTTGGTGATTCTACTAATACATTTTCTTGTTATTCTACACTCGAATTCTTTCAGTATACACAAGAAGATATGCCAGGGATGAGTTTAGAGTTCTCTCAGAAACATCAAAGAAGAACAAGGTAATTAAATGGAAACAAGCATCAAAATACGTTGTATTTACATTGTCGGATGCTTCTGTTAACTAATCAAATAAAAATATTGCCATCTAACAACTTCTTGTGCTTTCTAAAAATAATCCAATGGTGTATTCTTCTAACAATGTTGGCATCCAGATTCTGCTTTTGTTTTGGCATGGGTCATGCAAGTCGTTGGCTAATATAATTAATGCTGCTGTTTACTAAACACAGACCAATTAACGATGTTTTATTTTCGATGCCTTCTAGTTATATCGATCGGATTTTCTACATTTAGAAAATTAAATGACGTGTCAATAGATAAACGATGCTCTGACAGGTTTACACAAGTAAGATTTATTACGTGTACCTTGATCAGGCCGTCTTAGAAAACAACTGAAACTGACAATTACAATGCACCTTGTATTTATTATTTTTCGTAGTAATCTAGTTAGAAAAGGTAATTCTTTTGCGCAGCTCAGTTTTCATTATTATTGTATGTACATATTATCTTTGTTTTTTATTTGTTTTTTGTTGTTGTTTTAGTGAATTTTCGTAGAAAAAATTTACTAATGGGGAGATTTCGACTTTTGAATTTAAAAAAAATTTTGCAAATGAGCGCGAACTAGGACCTCTAGAACCCATATCCGGGGTCAGTTTCAATTTTTATATGTTATATATATATATATATATATATATATATATATATATATATATATATATATATATATATATATATATATATATATATATATATATATATATATATATATATATGTATGTATCACACCGAAAACTCAAAAAATAATGGGCCGATTTTGATAAAATTTGGCACATACCTTCCTTTTGTAAATGGCTTGGATAAGTTCGTTAGTCAGAAAAATCGGATGAGGTTTTTCGGAAAAATTTTGAGTTTTCATTTGAAAAAAATTTATATCTCCATAATAAACAAAGTAAGGACAACCAAATTTGGTACCCGGGTTCATATCATCATAGGTAAGCTACCCAGCAAAATTTTAACTCTGTATGTTAAAGGACAAAAAAGTTACAGGCATTTAAAGAAAAATAAAATTTGGGTTTTCCTCAAAACGTCAAAGTCGCGATTAAACATGTCAAAATTGGTAATATTTAGGCAATGAACCTGAAATTAATATGAGCTATGGAAAGAAAATGTCTCAAGAAGAATGCTTTACAAAGCCTGATCTCTTAGTTTCAATCGTCATTGCCCTTCATTTTACTGAAATATTCCCAGAAAGCTCATTTAAAATAGACACTTTCTCTGATGCTTTGTCAGTAGTGTTGGCTATAGAGTTTATCGTTTAATAGTATATCATTTTTGTGAAATTTTCGTAAAAAATCATTAAAGCTCAATATATCCGTTATTATGCAAGTTACGAAAAAAAATGGTATACATTAATTATAGGGTGTCTTGAGCTACATCATAAAAAATATTTCCACAATTACAGCGTGGCCCATAAGTCGTTGGTGATCCAAATTTTTTTTTTAATAGAACACGCCCTATATCTTGCATTTTTGCATTTTCCATCGAAATATAATACATCTTTGTAAGAAAAGAAATTCGGGACGCAGCAAGTGCGTTATGGTAGCGAATGTTCATTAAATGCTTCAAATTTGAATAGCTCAATTTGCTATTAACCTATAAGGTTGACCAGGAAACCATTTTTTTCGGGAACACTTTAAGTTAACTTTCGAAAATTTTTGTACATTTTCAAACAATAAAGTTATTTTGATGAAACATGGCACATGTTTCTACCATATAGATTGATGCCTGCTTTCTTAAAAAATCATGTTTGCTATTAAAAACATTTTTATGAAAATTCACTACCATAACGCACTTGCTGCGTCCAGAAGTTTCTTTAATCGAACACGCCCTATGTTATTGCATTTTTGCATTTTAATCGAAATATAATACATATTTGTAAGAAAAGAAATTCGGGACGCAGCAAGTGCGTTTTGGTAGCGAATTTTCATTAAATGCTTCAAATTTGAATAGCTCAATTAATTAACCTGTAAGGTCGACCAGGAAACCAGTTTTTTCGGGAACAATTCAAGTTTACTTTCGGACATTTTTGTACATTTTCAAACAATAAAGTTATTTTGATGAAACATGGCACATTGTTTCTACTATATAGATTGATGCCTGCTTTCTTAAAAAAAACAAGTTTGCTATTAAAAACATTTTTATGAAAAATCACTACCATAACGCACTTGCTGCGTCCAGAAGTTTTTGTTATCACTAGATCTATAAAATCGGTCATGTAGATAAACTCTAGAGAATTTTGATATTGCAAATCCGATCTAATTTATTCTCAATTTACTTCAAAATATATTTAGAAAAAGCGAATTTTATAGTTTCTTTTAAAAGTTGATATTTCAAAATTGCTTATTTGTGTGTGTGTGTGTGATGTTGGTATTTGGGCTGCGGTGTTTATACCATTTGCGCATGTACCAATTTTTAATTTATAATGTTGGTAAATCAATAATGCTAAAATATACAGAAAATCAGTCAGGTCGAGTTAGTTGTATAGCTTAAAATATTTGCTACGCGATGGTAATTTTTTTACCAATATGCGTCATATTCAAGTCGTTATAATCAAAACATTTATTTTTTGAACTTACTTTAACTCCATAAAACAACTCATTGATTGTTGTTGCCTTTACTTGGTGAAACTGGTCCTTACTACATACAGACTTGGAGACTACTTCTCTGACTTTATTGTGGAGCCAGAGAAGTAATCTCCAAGTCTGTATATACATAAACCAAGTTAATTTTTAGTCGTCTCCAAAAAGGTTCTTAGTGCGACGCTTATGTTTATTTATGCCATACTAGTTCATTATTGTGTTTTTATTGCTTAGTTACCAACTACATAATGGTGTACTTTATGCCCACGAACCATAAAGTGTACTTTATGGCCCGCGCGGGCAAAACGTACACTTTATGGCCCGCGCGCACATCAAAACAAATAATTTTTGTTTGACTTCTTTAATAACCTTTATTAATGAAATTACAGATAATGGAATAAAAGTAATATGTAAATATTTAATTAACATTATTTAGTCGAATTAACATAAAATTGACAATTCTGAAAAGATCCGGTGATAGTTAGGTTGCCTTCAGCAAACGGTGATTCATGTTTCATTGTTTGGGTATGACTAGTATGACATAAAATTTTGTATGCACCGGTGGTATAAATAGAGGTGTATGCCCTCGAGCCGAATGCCCTCGGATTAGTAAAATTGTCGCTCTCAGGCATAAACATCTATTTATACCCTTGATACATACATAACTATTTTAGCTTTAATTTTAAGTTACTTTCTCGAATTATCAACTTGCGAACTATAAAAGTTAAAAAATGAGCGAATGGTCTGACGACCGCAGCCATATAGTACGACAACACACACAACTATAAAAGTCTTCCTAGCAAGCTATAGGTTTGTATATAATTATATATGTAAATGTGTTTTTTTGTATAAAATTCTATTATTTCAAAAACCATAAATTTTACATATATCAAACCTTAAATAAGGAACCTTTCGAATTGCATGTAGAATTCAAAAATCACACAGGCTGTTCCATAAAAAAAACTTTGTACTGCCCTGATTTTTTGACACTGTACAGTCAAAAATCATTTTTAAATGCACACACTTAGTAACCCCATATACAGATGGTCCAGATTTCACCTTCGATAATTTAAGAATGAATGGAAAATGTGAAAATCATTTGAGTTTTCCTGATAAACTTATGTAGAAATCTCAACCGTTGCAGAAATAAACGGTGCTGAACTTTCATATTTTTATTTTTATAAATTTAATATTTCCTGAACCAAATTAACTTCCTTGTTGACATTTTGTTGAAGCTGTTGTCTTAATAAGTTACATGTTTAATCATTATTTTCATTTCGTTACTTCAGACAGTGAGTGTGATGTCCCCTTTTGAAAGAAGAGAAGGTACGCCAATATTTTAATTTATTTTTTGCATTCTGTGGTCAATATGAGAGTGCAAAATCCCCTAGAAGTTTTTTTCGTAAAATCAACCGTTTTACAGGAAATACATTTATTAGAATTCATTATATTCTCTGGAAATGACAAGTAGGCGTTCCACCCATGCATTTCAAATAACTAAAAAAAATAACAAAATCAAAGTTAGAATATTTTTAACAGAAACTTAAATCAATTATTAAGGAGCTGCTCAAACTGTCCTCCACTAACTTCAATCACCTTAGAATTATAGGATTCACAGCGGCAGATATCTTATTTCTACTGTTCTTCATCTCTTTACATGCTAATGGAATTCTCGCAATCAGCTCCTCTCTGGTTGCAACTGGATCTGCATATACCTTGTCTTTTAAACAACCCCCATACATAAAAATCACGAGCGGTAATATCAGGAGATGACGGTGGCCATGCTACTGGACCTAATTGTGCTATCGAACGCTCCGAGCAATTTTCATTAAGCCATTCACGAACTCCTCGTCCAAAATGTGCTGAAGCGCCGTCCAGTTGTATCCAATTCCCATTGCGGATATCAATATTCACGTCATCGAGTATATCTACCATATTAGAAAAACACAGTCTAATCCACGATAGGCAGTATGGATTCCGTCAGCGCAGATCGACTGCCGACCTCCTTTCCTTTGTCACCCATTCCTGGAACAAGTCTATGGAACTACACGGTGAATCTCAGATTGTTGCTCTAGACATATCCAAAGCATTCGACCAGGTCTGGCACGCAGCGCTGCTTAATAAGCTTCCGGCCTATGGCCTACCACCAAAACTTTGTACCTGGACAGCAAATTTCCTCTCCAACAGGAGGATTTCCTCTAAACTGTATCCAATTAATGCAGGAGTTCCTCAAGGTTCAGCTCTAGTCCCTACTTTGTTTCTTCTCCACATCAATGACCTCCTCTCTAGCACATCCAACCCAGTTCACAGTTACGCGGACGACAGCACCCTCCACACAAATATACAATATTATAAGCCTGTCTCTTTAGCACAATTAGATGAAGATCGCAGACTCATGGAGGGTTCTGTCTCCGTGGATCTCCAAAAAATATTAGACTGGGGAAGTAAAAATCTTGTACAATTCAACCCCACCAAATCTCAGTCTTGCTTTCTTTCTCATAAGAGATACACCAGCCCTAGACCCATCACAATGAACAACCAAGTTATTCAAAGTAATGAGTCCTTTCCCTTGTTGGCATTTCTGTGGATCGAAATCTTAATTGGCACCAACATGTCACATCAATTGCAGAAGCGGCTGCTAAGAAATGAGGTTTCCTCTTCCGGGCTCGCAAATACTTTTCACCAGCTAATCTCTATACCTTATATACTTTACAAATAAGGCCAAACCTCGAATACTGCTCCCACATCTGGGGTGCAGCTGCCGCTTCTACACTCTCTATTCTGGACTCCATTCAAAAGAGAGCTATACGTCTCATCGGTGACCCTACCCTCACCCAAAGGCTGCCATCCCTTTCCCACCGACGTGCCGTTGGTGACCTCTCTCTCTCTTTTATAGATATCTGCACGGGCACTGCTCAGAGGAGCTTTCCTCCATAGTTCCCCCATCTGCTGCCCCCAACATATCTACCAGGGGAACAGAGCGAATGCACTCTTTTACTGTCCAGGTCACCAGACATAGAACATCTTGTTATGCCCGCTCTTTTGTCCCGAGGACTTCCAAGTTGTGGAATTCCTTGCCGGTACATGTTTTTCCTTCTCCTCCGAACCTCCAAACCTTCAAGTCCAGAATTAACAAGTTGCCTCTTTCCTCCTTGTCAACACCCACGGTACGATAGTATTTAGGCTGTAAGCCCTCGTGGTGTGTTAAAATTTAAAAAGAAAAGTAATAATATTATTAGTAATACAATCGTGAAAATTGTCCGCGCTTAGCCTACCTGGAAAGGAATGAGGACCACAAAGAATGTTATCTATTACGCCCAATCAAACATTGACACTAAATTCTTGTAAGGCTAGATGCATTCCGCACCGAGATGGCGATCCTGTCGTACATCTCACAATGTTCTAGGAGGCTGGCTACCATAGCCGTATTACTTTATAGGTGTTTTCTTACTGTAATTAGTATACCGCACTAACAAGCTCTAATTAGAGCGGTTCTAATTATGGTGAGAAAACATCTAGCCTTACATACCTTGTCCCTATATTAGGAAAGAAATGGGACAGGGCTGATAATTTACAAAATTGTTAGTTGGTTGTACATAGTCTCTATCTTATAACATTGTAAGTCAATTGGAACTGTCGTGACATCATACTACCCGGTTCCGCACCGAGAGGGCGACCCTATTCAAAGTTAGAATTTTCTTGTATTTTTACAGTCGAGTACACATTCTGGCAATAACACTGAGAGAGAAACGCTCAGAGAAATCACGTAGATTTTTTTTAAAACTAAGACCGTCAATAATATAACAAAATCTGAAAATAATAGAAAACAAATAATGTCTTGAAAACTACAAAGAACCGCATAGCATACATAGGCGTTAAATCGATAGGTATTAGTGTCCCCTAATCCATGACTTTCGCTGCTACACCCTTGGTAAGACACTATGTATACATTTTATTTAAAAAGTTTACCCATAAACGCCAAACTTATTTTATTCAATCGTTGACTCACCCTGTACAGAGAGTATATACAAATTTTTTCAGTGATACATATCAGAATCTATAAAAGTCTACACGCTGGTTCTATTTAAGATGTTTATGTCATTTTCGGTTGAGTTACTCCCACATGGTCAATACGTGTGTGTGTATGGCATCGACGACAAAAATTTCAAAAATTTTCATCGGCTTTAACCTCGTACGAAATATACAAATGTATATAAAATATGATTGGAAATGACTTTTTTTTTGTCGGTCTTTATGTCTGCCTGTTTGTAACCACGATAACTTTAAAACAAATTGACGTATCGCCTTAAAATTCGGTATATAGTTAGCACCCGACAAGCGAACGGTTCGGATTGCTTTTGGATAAAATCGCTCCAGAGGGTAAGGAATGAATGGGGGTGCTTTTGTAAACCTGATTTTTTTGTTAAAACTCGTGTGATATAACGTTTTAGGTTTTTTTTTACTAAAAAACTTTCAAATTCATCAAATATGTGGTATTCTGTATTGAAATTTAATTAGGGGTTGAATGTGTGGGGATGGAATATCGCTGACAGAAAGTTCGAATTTTTTTTTGATAAAACGGTGTAAAAACTCTCAAAACATATATAAAACTTGATTCTGTAACGAACATTTTTTGTCTGTCCGTCTGTCTGTCGGTCAGTCGTTCTGTCGGCCTGTATATCTGTGTGTTAGTAGACGTAATACCTTTCGAACGAATTCAGATATCTTCTTCAAATTTAGTATCCAGTTAGCACCTGACAAAGAAACGCTTCGAATTGTTTTTGAGTAAGATCGTTTCAGGGGTATGGGATAAATAAGGGTTAATTAGTGAAAATTGATAATTTTCTTTAAAACGTTTCAGAAGTTTGTGTGTACAGGAATACGAATATTTTTTGTAGTCAAGTCGCGGACCCTAAATTCATTTCGTCAGAATGTCTTTCTGGTGAGAGTAGATTGTCGCAGTTATGTGGAAGTTATAATTAAATTTGCAGCAATTTTTTTTATTTGACATTGACGCTAAAATTAAGCAACTAAATTGTCCAGCGTCATTTTAATAATTTTGTTTTGTTCAATGTAAAAGCCGTGTATATCTGGCTCAGAGAGTAAATGTTGAGTTGTTGATGTTATTTTTAACCTTATCCTTTGCAGTTATGACTAAGAAATATACCCTCGCTTCCGCCATTTGTTACCGAAAAATCAATCTGGAGGCCAAGTTGAAAAACATCTTTTTTTTCCGTTTGTTTTTTCTCTGAATTTTTGTAGAACATACCTTAAAACAATACTGATTGGTGAACAAACAAGCTAAGCGTCGGTCTATCAACTATAACACATCTGTTCTGGTCAAAGTTCGTGATCGTAGCAGTGCAAATAAATTTGTTGTGCGACGCGAATTAAAACATTGTTTTATCTTCCGATTCTTTTCTGCTAAAGGTTACTGACGTAAACTAGTTTTCAGATAAAAACAGTGTATGAATAATAATCTGACAAATTACATGGTGTAGATCTAGAAGTACGGTATGTCACACCTTGGATGGAAGTTGCCCATATTTAGGGAATTTTTGTAGAAAAATTCGCCTATAACGAGATTATAACATTGAGTACAATTGTTTTTATATGAGTGCAAATAAGAGATTTCGAAAGCTATATCCAAGGTCGTTTTGGTTATATATGTTCAAGAAAAGATTGAAACTTCTAGTTCAACGGAAACTTGAGTGACTAGCATTTGAAAATTATTTATTGAAAACTTGCTACTATATCGCACTTTTCTCTCATTATAAAAATTTGTACGTCTTACTTACCTGTAAAGATCACCGCACTAAGAAACGGAACTAGCTTATACGAGGATGTATTGAAAAATCTTTAGCCCACTATAGAAGCAAACAGGATCTAAACATTAAATTATAGTTATGTAATCACTTCTTAATTGAATACATTTATTATAGCGAAGCTATAACACGTATCGACCACAAGATTTTTTTTCTGTGTGAAGACGAGGTAACTTTTGTTAGGAAGAACATTTAAGATATCTCAACTTTTTACATGTGAGGCAAGATATGTTAGTCAGACAAGTCAAGATCTGGTTAACCAAAGGGCGTTCAAGTAATTCAAACCCCAAATCGTGAAATGTTTTCAAAGCAACATGTGCTTTATGTGCAAGAGAATTATCTTGCGGAAAACACATTCGCGTAGTTTACTTGCTTTTTTACCTCTTTGTTTTCCTCGTAGAGTGGCTAGAAAAAAATCATTTTACGTTTTACTTTACTTTTACAGTTATTATTTTACCCTGATCCAGATAGCTAGTAATGAATACTCCATGGCAATCCAAAAACCCCAAAGCAATCACTTTTTAGCAGATTTGTGAATACATAGCGTGCCACTCGCTAGCATTGCTTCACCAGGCCTCTGCGTCTTGTTCTTAAACTTATACATCCTCTCTTCCTCCTCCTTTGACTTCATTTTTCTACAATACCTCTCTCTACAGTATTCTACACCCTTTCACTTCCCAGCATATGCTCCACCATATTAACTGCTCTTAAATTTCTGTCAATTTTTTTATACATTTGTTCTCTTAATTGCGACCATTTTGCGCACTCGAAGACAGTGTGTCCTGAGGTATCTCTATCACCACAGTACGTACAGTGCTCTTTATTGTCTTTTTTTCAGTTTACTCAGGTAATACCTGAAACCCCCATGGCCTGACAAGAATTGGGTAAAATAATAACCCACCCCCTCATGTTGATTCAATATCCATGTCTGTATCCATGGAAGGAGCCTCTTTATCCACTGGGATGTTGACATTTTCTCTTCCCATTTTCGTTGCCACTCCAACATCGTTTCGGCTATTGTCTTCTTCTTTTGTTCTCTTCTATTTTCGTATCTTTTATAAGTTACCTATTTTGCCAATAAGTATATAGGGATTGTTCCTGCAATCACCTGTATTGTTTTCTTTGCCACTGTTCTACACTTGCTATTCTGATGGATACCTTCCTCTGCACCCCTGCTATGTTTTTTCTACACATTGTCTTTGACGAACGGCCTTCAATGTTGGGGTGACACACAGTATGATTGAGTTTACGACACTACTCAGCACTCTTCTTTTCCTTGTTTTTGGTCCACCGATATATGGCATCAGACGCCCTAGCTTTGCAACTATCATGTCCGCTTTCGCCGCTACTCTTTCTACCTGCATATCCATGTTCATGTTATGTTCTACTTGTATGCCGAGTTAGGTCGACTTGTTTGTGACTTGATTTCTGCATTCCCTCCCTTGTCGGTTACTGTTTTCAATGTTCTCCGTCCCACTAGCACTATATTTTCAGTTTTGTAAGGTGAGAGTTGTAGACTACCTTTTTCCATACAGTCCTCCACCCTTGCCACTGACGAGTTGATATAACTTTCTATTTTAGTCTTGTTTTCTACGCTTACAACCAACGCCAAATCGTCTGCGTGCCCCATAATAGCCGTGTTATTTACGGACTCTAGACTAAAAGCCTTATCTTAATACAAGTTCCACAGTATTGGCCCTAGGATTGACACCTTAGGTACGCCACATGTGACCTGCATCCGATATTTCTGATCAATCAGTATGTAATGACATCTGACATTAAGTTGGCTTTATATGTCAAATGTCAATTTCAACTTTTACGATGAAAAGAAGGGTAATTTTCAGAGACACATAAACAGGTAAGGGGTGTACTAACTATGTGAAAATGAATTAGAATATTGGAATATACCCTTCTTTAGCTTGATATAAAACGAACAGCCCCCAAAAATGTGTAAAACATGCCGCAAAAGTGAGTATAACCAACAATTTTCCAACAAAAAATTCTAAAGATCGCCATTCGTTGGCATTTGCCCTAATTTTTATTGTGATTTTCGTTGCCTACACCCTAAAATACGTTTATATGCAAAATTACATAAAAATCGGACATGCGCCCCGAAAGTAAACCTTTACCCAGAACAATTTCCTTGGATGAAATGAAACATGCCAACATGTCAAACTTTTCTTCGTTAGAAAACAAATTAACTAGAAACAGTTACTAATTCTTACACAATAAATTAAAGAAGAAACTAATGTGTCAAAAATTAATTTTACTGTCAATCCAAATATGGCTATTGTCACATCCATTTATTTTCCAGACCAGACATTTGTCTTCATAATTTTAGTTTATTTGTTCGGTGCTTATTCCAATAAATTATTCCCTCAATTCATTCATTGGATTATTACTAAACGCCTAAATGATAAAATGTGTTAATTGACATCGCTAGTTCTTTAGTACTTAAGTTTAAAAACTATGTACAGGTCCGTAATAGGAGTTTTCTTGATTAAGGTCGAAAAAAATACTAAAATAGTACTAAACTTTAAAGTGTGACACATTGTTGAATTTGAAATAAAAATGCTATCAGAAAATTAGGACTGTATTAAAAAAAGTTGAAAAATTTGCAGTGCTACGTTAAAGGAAATGAAAAGTTTATGTAGAGAAGGGTCATCGGTATTGGCGTAGGTCCACTTTTAAGGCCAGAAAAAATAATATGAAAATCGGAAAATCAACATTTTTCGAAATATCTTAAAAACAAAAAAATGTTCGGTGATGTCAAACAGCCATTTTGTTGGGGTTTTGATTGCGCAACGTTTAACCAAGTCTGTTTCTTCTACCGTTTTGGAGATGCCCATAGTGGCTCTCCTTATATTGTACACACTGTATGTTTAGAAAAGGACGCATAAATCGGTCTTCCAGTCCCTTTACCTTAAATGCAAAATATATCTCTTTTGAGGTACGCAGTGCACCTTTTCACGGACTTTTCACAAGGGACGTTGATGATCAAGGGCAATAATAATATCTTTCGGAGTTATTTTACCTCTTAATTCCTACAATATAGTACTTTATGATCGTTTGATACTCTAATTTATAGATTGTCACTATTTTGGTCCTCATTATCTTTTCAAGACTTTAATGCGCAACTATTGTTTGCATTTTCTACGTAAAATTTTAGACCGACCTTTATTGTCAACAGAAAGTTATTGTTCGTTGGTATGGTCTCACCATATTTTGTTTGTCTATGGAAACAGTCAAGGCCAACTACATATCAATATGCCACGTAGAAGCCGAATAAAAATTCCCACATATTTTTGGCCAAGAAGCGACCTTTAAAAGTCATAAATCAAAGGTAGTTGAAAAAATAACTAACCTTCATATATTTTACTAATAATATGTTTTTGTCCGTAAAACTCCATGGTGTAGTAACACTTTCAAAAATACTAGACCATTGGTTTTTCCAGATTATGAATATAGCAGCTGTTGTCTTTTAATTGACGTTAGAAATAGAATGTTGATACCATGGTTAAAGTTTTTACTTTTCTATTTTCAGCTACCACGGCAACAGAGTCAGCAACTCCAACAATAATCCTCCTGCCCTATGGTCGGATGCTGGTCGTGGACAGATCAATGTTCAACCACTTGCAAGCAGACCACACTGGAATAGATTTCATGGAACTCAGCGCCAACATAATCCGTTCTCAACGTTATCAAACCGGAAGCACTCCCAGCATCCTCGATTCTGAAACTACAAGCAAAGGGCTTTCCCCCACCTCGCTAGGTATTTCCCCTCCAGCATATGAAGATCTCTTCTATGATAAAAATCTCGATCTTCCTCCTTCCTACAGTGAACTAAGTCTGATGTTCCGCGCCCAAAATAGATACATAAGAAATAATATCGACAACAACGCTCAACCCATCGAAATAGAAATGAGTGACATACATCGGTCGCAGAATTTGGACATGAATGATAGCGATTTTCAAAACGAAATCCAGATCGCTGCAGGTGGTGATAATTCACAAAGACATGAACATATAAACTATCTTAATTTAGATAATACTGACGGTATGAAAGAATTAAAATTGCAATGTAAGGAAGGTAATGATGTGAGTAGTGAAAATTTGGATCAGAGTGAGATGTGTGATGCCAACAATGCAAACGATGTAAGAATAAATATAGAAGACGAACAGGCTATTTCTTACACAGAGCAAAACTCTGACGACGAAACTCAAAAATGTTATCTAAGAGAAAGTAGTTTGTAAGGTATGCACTTGTTAAAATTGTTATATAAATAGTCTATTATGTTAAAGTTATTCTAAAGTAACTATTATTGTAATTTAGCACTGGTGATATTTTGCAAAGAAATTACGAAATATTTTATGTATCCTTAAGACAACGTTCATGTTTTATATATAGCAAGAATGGGATATTTTAAAAAACCTGTACTCGTATACAAAATACACTCAAAAGTTTTGGATGAACTTATATACAATCGCAGTAATTTCCAATTTAGATAATTCGTTTTTCTTTGTATTTTCTCATATCTTTTGTTCTAAAATAACTGCGTTGAAGGTATCGAAAATTACTAGTGGCTTCGGAATAACTAGGTCATAATTTTCAATGTACCAATCAAAGCTAATATTATACATAGTAGGTAGCCCAGTGATTCGGAACCTGTGTCCCCCCCTCTAGTGGTACGTGATAATATTAAATGGAGGGCGCGAGTATATTGAGAAAATATGAGACAACATTTATTTAAAAAAAATATTTAATTTACTGAAAGAAAAGCAATAGAATACACTTGTATAGAATTTTACGAGTACTGTACAATGTATTTGATAATTAACTTACCAATATTTCATTAAAAACAAAGTTAATAATTATTAGTGACTCCCTTGCGCCTGTCTTGCAAAGTAAAGTTTTTCGAAAGAAGGATTAATATTAGAAATTGACATTCTAACCTCTTTTTCTATATTTACTTGAGATCTATATGTTGTCATCAAAGAAGCCACCGCAGAAAATCCGGTTTCGCAAAGGTAGGATGTTGAAAAGGCAGTATACGAAATTCTCTTGTTTTCGGTGCAGAAAACTCATCATCCAACCCTGCCCAAAATTCGAGGAGTGATTTATTACTAAACTGTCTTTTGATTTCGCCACTTGCCGTGAAGTCTATAAAGATTTCTCCTTCGGTAGTTGAGATACCTTCGAGAGTATTTTGAAATGGTTCCCTAATCCACTCGCAAGTTCCTATCAAGTTGAAGTCAGCAAGAAATTATTTTTTTTAATTCTTTGCAAGCATAGCCAAGTAAATGTTTTTCAATGGTTACACAAACAACTTCTACATGTTGCTCTTCAACCTTGTAAGTTTAAACGCAATCATCCACATTTGCAAACATTTATAGGTTATTTTGCTTTACATTTCTGCTCCATAATTCCAGTTTTCTACGAAAAGCATCAACGTTATCACTGGTATCCAACATATGTGTGTTTGTTCCTTGAAATTGAAGATTCAAGGTATTTAGTTTCTCGAATATGTTGACCAGGTAGCTCAATTTCATCACAAATATATAATCTCGAAGCTTTTCGGCTTCCGGTCGGTTTTTTTTCTTCTAGAAAAAATGGCGATTTCATATCTTAATTCATAAACAGGATGCAAAAGTGTCCCACGTGATAACCATCTTGCCGCGCAATAAAATAGTAACGCTGTATGTACTGCACTCATCTCTTTACAAAGTGCAGATTTTAGGGGTCTTATTTGTATATAATTAACTACGGTTGCCACCGTCGTTAGCACAATGCTCAGACCAGCACTCGTTTCTTTGGAAGCCAGAGCTTCTCTGTGGACCATGCAGTGTGTCTACATACACCTTATATACTTTGGAATCTTCCAGATATTGTACGAGCACCATCGGTGCATATTCCGACGCAATTTTCCCCTCTATGGTTGTCTCGTTTAGTTAATCATTTAAGATATCAAATAATGCAAGTGCTGTTGCTTTGAGTTCTATTGGTTTGCAGAATAGTAGTTCTTCTACTGCTGACATACCATCACAAATGCGAACATAGGCAATTAAACGACCATCTTTATTGCTATCTGTTGCCTCATCAAGGTAAATTGAAAAAAAATAATTGGTCACGCGACTCCCTGAAAAGCTGATGCTCTACATCTTTAGCTATATCACCGATTTGACGGCAACAGTATCATTTGATAGAGGCATAGACTGCAATTGTTTGGAAAAATTATTTACAAATACAGTTTCTACGGTCTCAGTTGCAGCTGTTAGGATAAGCTCTTTACCAATGGTGTAAGGCTCTTTATATCTGAATATCTGATATGAAACTTTGTAAGAGGCAAGTAAAACTTTGGCATTCAGAAAGTTTTTCTTAATGATTTTTAATTTTCATATGATTTTAATTGTAATTCGAAGAGTTCTCGGGGTTTGCTAACGTGCTCACTATGAAGCGTTTCCAAATGTCGTTTAAGTTTATTAGGTTTCATGCGGCCTGCTGCCAAAATTTTGGAGTAAATGACACACAGAAGCCTTTCTTTTTCATTTACTTCAGTGCTGGTAAACCCAAACTTTTACTATTCTTGAGAATATTTTCTTGATTTTTGTTTCAGAACCACTCTCGTCTGTGCACTTGTTGATGCTTCACTATGGTCAAATGCTCGCGTACTCCTACTTAAAAATGTATCCATGATTCTGTTTACACTGTATAAATCTACTTTTACTCAAACATTGTGCATTGCAGTGAACACACAAATTACAACATACACATTCACAGTAGAAGGATCGACTCTGGCTGGAACTGAACTAGATGCAGCATTTATACGCGCCGCGAGGACCTTCCAGAATGTTGTAAACAAATCGGAACTTTATCAGCAACGGTGGTCGCAAGAAACGGGGGGCATGTGGATACCGATTATAATTGCGATTGGAAATTGGGCCGCAAATACTAGAAGGTCGAGAAACACTGAGGTAGCCTTATGCTGGTAAACTGTTCATAATATAGCGTTGCACATGAATTGGCCGTGGTTGAGGAACCTTCAGTCGCCTGTGCTAGACACTATTGATACTATTAGGCACGTCTCTCGCATGTAGACTACACCTATATGCCATGTACGATACATTTAAAGCGGTAACCGAAGGCTTACTATTTAATTGTACATCAGTGCTAGCCCAGCACTATGATACTGTTAAGCACTAAAGAAAATTATGGATATATACAGTGCATCTTACTTAATGATATAAAAAATATAAATCTTTATGAAATTATCAGTTACCCGTTAAGCGATAAGTCGTAATTTAGTTAAATTTTTGCGATTTGGATGCTTATGGCTGCATAAAAGTTAGAAATTGTATGAGTTGGTGACCATATCATTATAGCTCACGAAGCTGCTGCGAAATTTAATATTCCACATCCTTCCCGGCCCCCAGTAAAAAATGTGCAAGTTTCGCGAATTACCAATGCAATTGACATAACAGGCAAATTGGACAAAATAAAGAAAACAAGAGTCGTAGGAGAGAAATTAGTCCGACGGAAAAGTTTATGTAGCTTCAATTTATTACAGAAAATCCGAAATGTAGCGGTAGAAAAATGATAGCATCATTAACTGTTGTCCTTACTGGAATTAACACTTCCATACTAAGTACCTACAGATGTAAAGACTCTTTTCTAGCTTCACGAGTACTTGTTAGTTTCTCTGCCATCGAATTCGCTTTTTAGGGCATCGTCAGACACGATGAAACAGATTTTTGTTGCCTGACGATGTCTTAAAATGCTAAACTGGTTTCAGATACAAAAACAAGCACTTGTGAGACCAAGTACCTACATCTGTACGTAGAATGTTTGCTATGTTAAATGCTGATACAAGTAAAACGTGGCGATGTTTGCGTAGAAATATATTGTAGCCTTCAAACAAATATTGTTACAAATTTCAGAAGGTGACAAAAGAAGGCGGTTGGAACATTCTTTTTGGTGCCAAGCAAAGTTTTTGAATTATTCTGAATGTTTTCCAAAATATTTGATTTTGCGGCCATGGTACTTTTACAGCAAATGGTACAGCATGATTTCAGAATACAAGGTATTGGGCCATTGAAATCTCCCACTGGGTTGGAAACTGCCGGCAGTATTCAGCAAAAATAGACGTATGGCGCGGTAATCTACCTAATAGTGTTATTTGACCATATTTTCTTGATAAAAATTTAAATCCAGATCGTTTTTTGTAAATTTCTTGCAAGCTGAGGAAATTAGAAACCTGCCACTCATTACTTCGAATCGCATGTATTTTCAACTCGACTTGTGTCCCAATTCAGCAATAGTTCGGAATCTGTTGAACGAAAATTTCCCACAAAGATGTATCACTAGAAAAAGTCCTCAAATTAATTGACTTCCGAAAGCACTTGATCTTAGACCACTGGACTTTTTTTCCAGTGCGCTTTCAAAAGAATCAGGTATACAAAACTTAACCACGGAAGCTAAATGACCTGAAGTAGCATATCGTTGAAGTTGGCGCCCAAATTACACCGCTCATTCTTAATATTATAATTATTATTATTAATTGTTAAAAATCACATAGTATGGTTATACAACAAGTTTGCAGCTTTTTTTGTGCAATAACATACATAATTTTTCAAGTTACATCTGAAACAATGTAACAGTCATATATACCAAATTCAGCAAATTTCAAATAAAAAAAGAAAACAGTTACAAATTAGTTTCGCTTTTATATCTCCAGCACTCCAATGCTTCACCCATTCTCTTTATTTTTAATAAATCTTAACTCTTCTACAATACAATTTCACAATAATAGAAAATGAATTGAATAATTTATCAGTGCAGATATAAAATGTTTTTTAACAGTTTCTTGTACTGTATATTTACTGAAAACAAATTTTATACTCAAGTAGTACCTAATTTCTTTTGGCTAAAATGATTTTTAATAATCTTTTTAAAATGTTACAATCTTTTCGAATTAGGGTTTTTGAATGAATTAAAACCAGCTTAGTTAAAAAGTTGGAAAAAAATGCGTAATATTATTTCTGGATTTCTACCATACAATTTTGATTGTCGATAGCCTTGCATTTCACTTGGAAAGTGATTTCCTGATTTTAATTGTGCCTTTAAGATGACCCAAGTAATTTGACCCAATTTGGTTTCAGTTAACAAAATATCCAGATGCTGTTGCACTCTTAGTATAATGCTTCTAATGCCTGACTATTAGGCTCAAGCTTACAGGATTGATCAAAAGTCGACCTTCTATCATTTTTAAATCACCAACCCCAGAACCTCGGTGGTTCAGGGGTAAGAACGTGTGCCTCTGAACCCAAGGGTACTGGGTTCGATCCCAGGGTACTCCTTTCACTTTTTCAGTACAAACTGTAACATTAACATCAACCGAGGTTCTGGCATTGTATTTGAGCAAGTTGAATGCCTGCACGTTCCGCCCTTCGGAGGGGGCGTAAAGCCGTCGATCTCGTGTCCATGCGATGTTGGGCACGTTAAAGATCCCTACCCTCCTTACATAAAGGCAGGGATTCGGCAAAATTTCCTGGATGGTGAGGTGAAACTGCTCCCTGGCGTCGGTGATTGGCCATAGTCGCGGAAATTGGCCGACGTTAAAGAAACAAAACACATACACACACACAAATCACCAACCGAACCACTCTAGAGTCACGTTTACCCAACTTAGTGTTTCAAAAGTCAAGAGTTACCTGTCCTTAAAAATAACCTAGAGTTTATAATTATTAAGGAGGGTATGGCTTTACCAATGCAAGTAGAATACCAACAAAGCTCAGATTGAGTAGATGATACTTGAAACTATCTACCATGATTTACACACCTTTTCAGGGCTTTTGAATATTGATTTAACTTATTTGTGCTCTTTTGACAGAAGCCTGGTTGTTTATGCAAATTAAACAAAAAAATATTCAACTTCCGTCCGTAAGTACTTTCCGACAAACAGACTTTTCTGCCTGAATTAATATTCTTCAAGAATTTTTTTAGAAGTTAGTTGTAACTTGCTAAAGAATAAAACTGCTGGTAGTAGTAGTAATGTGCCCGATTGAGTGATTATAGCATACTAACAGGCGGTGTAAAAATTATTAGGGTATTTTCATATCTTGACATTTTACTAAATTTCAAGCTTAAAAATTCAAACGGGATACATATTTTCACTTGGTCTAATTTTATGTTACACTCACATAATATGTTAAAATGTAGCAGTCTTTTAGTGACTCAAGTTTGGATGAGGCTTTTGATAGGTGTGAATTTAGTTTTCTATAAACGTCCACATTTTTTAATAAAGTGCTGGATTAATGATTAAATTCAAAGCTAACTTTGAACTTCTTTCTTGATTAACTTGATTATCTTTTATTTTACAAAATTAACACCATTCCCAACAATTGGGTAAAGACTTGTTTTCATGTTCTTAAGTAGCAGATATATGGACAATTTAGCAATTGACCTTATGTCAAAAATTTTGAGAACGTGTAACAAATGTATAGCCTGTCTATTTTTTACAGTGTAATGATAAAGTTTAGAACATAATAAATGCCTTATTTCATTTTTTCACGAAAAACGCCCAATGACAATGACACGTAAATTTTATTTTTCAGTTGTCAACTTATGACGTAAAAATAACATTTATGACGTCGCCATTTTCTGAATGATGACGGCATCATAAGTGTTTTGAAATGACAACCATATTTTTTGCTCTTTTTTCACCGACCTGCTTACTACTTAAGTGATGATGAAAAAAAATTGGTACCTGACATGAGCATTTTTTTGATAAAATTGCATTATTAACTTTAAAAATGGGAATGGAAATTTAATAAGTAAGAAATATTTCTCGCCGTTTTTATTTAGGACTAGTTTTCTTTAGAATAATGAAGTTTTCCTTCACTTTGGTGTGGACATCCGTTAATATTTAGATGCCACATTTCCTGAAAGGTGAATAGGGCGTCGAGGAGCGATTGAGTGGCCACCTAGTTCCCCAGACTTGACTCCCTTGATCAAATAATTTAGAAGAGCTACAGCCAATAGTTCGCGCTGACGTGGAGTAAATTAGCCCTGACACTTTTTGAGCGCAGTGTACAAAGTTTGGTGAATGCCAACTGGTAGGCGGAGAACAATTTGAACATTTGCGCTAAATTTGATTTGTTTAAAACAGTAAAAAATATTGTTGTCATTTAAAAAGCTTATGCTGACGTCACCATTCAGAATTAGGTGACGTCATAAATGTAATTTTTACGTCATAAGTTGGCAATTAAAAAGATAAAATTGACTTGTTCGTGCGTTTTTCTTGAAAAAAGTATATATTGCATTCATGTTATGTTCCAAAACGTCATCATCAAACTGCACAACTCATATTTTATACAAATATACCTCGGCATCTAATACAAAACAAAAAATGGAACAATATAAGAGTGTTCTAATCAAAATAACGTAGCTGAAAAAATTTGTAGAACTGAAAAGCCGTTATTTTTTTATTTACTCTCTGTTAAATAACGTTAGCTAAACATTGATTAAAATGTGGTGGAAGCAAAAATATAATAATAAATAAAAATACAATTATAGTAGAGGATATTATGGAGTGCTACATTCACATTTGGAGTTTTTTATGTTAAAAATTTAGTAAAAGGTAAATAAATTTAAGACTAGCCTGTGTATTAAAATTGAGCTCTGACTAGTTTTTATTAAAACCTTACATTTCTTGGTAAGCTTGTTAGCTTCTGTGTTTTTGAGTTCTTAAATATTCCGATATATGTACAGTTTAAAATAAGCTTGGTCTATCAAACATTTTGAAAGAGATGAATAACTTTTAAATTGAAAATATGTTATTTTATACAGTATGGCTTAGAATTTGAAGCTAAATCCAAAAATATAATAATAAGTTCCACCTGTGTGAATGTTTTAACTAAAAAGTATATAATCCACTGAGACCCGCTGTCATTTTGCAGCTTTCACATCATACCAGAAAGCCCTAAAGTTATATATTTTGGAAAAAAATGAGACAAAAATTAACGAAACCATTATGATCAAAGCGGTAAAATTTTAATTTTATAATTGTAAACATTCTCAGTTCCTATTGTTGCCTTTTATCAATTTTTATTGCTGAAATAAATTGTTTCATTATTAAGGTTCCTGTATTATAAAGGTCATGTTCCTATATATGACTACTGTTTCAGGAAATATAACGTTCCTATTGTTCATTGACCTGCTATTGATCTGTTTAGATTTCACTCTTAAAAATGATCGCCAGTGCTGAATAACAAACTATTTTACGTTTATATAATTTTCTGACGTTGTTTTTCTAGCTATTTTTATATCTTCGGTCTAGTTTTAAAGACCACAATGCTTATTATCATAATAATTGAAATTCTGCATATCATATTATACTTACTATATAGTTAGAAGGGTTCCATTTTTTGGAACAGCGCCATTTAATGTCAATTAGATGCATAAGAACAATAAAACTAGTAGGTTAAGTATTAAACACCAATGCTCCAACGAAATATACATCGCTGTATTTCGTCTGTTGATGTCATATCCGACGTATATTAATAAATTTTATATGAAACCAGACGATTTTTATTTTATGTATTAAATTTTTATTAATATTTCTTTATTCTTTTAATTTCTTTATCGTGTTTAGGATTAACACATAACCTCTTTCGATATATTCGACAATACAAACAGGATTTTTTTTATTTGAAACGGTTGTTATAACCTTGTACTTCTCAGCGCTAGGCTCCTGTCCATTGGAGAGGCACCCGTTTGTGATATTTTCTAGGCCCTTTTGTTATAAATCACGTTCGAGGTTTTATTCAACTGACGAGAATATTTTTTATATCATCCGCATTTTATATTATCCGCATATAAAAAGTGTGGTATGCTGATTAGTCCAGTAAAATTAGACACAAAAAAATCGTCAAAACCTGGATATTTGAAATAGGAAGCTAAAAATTGGTACAAACGTTGACGATTTCAATCCCAAAAGTCCTAATCAGTCACATTTGGGGAAAATCGGGCATCTCTGAAAAACCGCTCCCAACTTAGATGTTTTAAGTTCTGTGCTTAGCCGCCGATCCAAATAATCGATTCTGTTAGTCTTTACCTAAAATTGTTTCTTCTGCCCTACACTACCATATTACCAATTTGAAAATAGCGATAGTAATGGGTACACTGGGTTAAATTGTAGTTAAAAAAAGAAAAAAGAGGGTCGAACAGCAGGAGCTGTTTGTTTTGACTGACATGCAATGCTATTCATTTAATTGGTTTTTCCATAATGAGAAGGGAAGATAAACATTTATAAGATCTTTAATATTTAAAACAACGCAGTGCATTTTGCAGACAAGAAATAACACAAAAGGCAAATGTAGCAGTGGAACAGCGACGGAGGCTGTAATCGACAATGCCACACCTTCAACGTCACCTAGAGGAGCGTTCTTGGCAAACGTCAAAAACAAGGTGTGTTTCATGACGATGCTTTCCAGGCAGCTCACCGAAGCAGGGCATTCAAGCCCCCGACGACGCTTTCCTGTGTTAGTGAATACGGCTGTGCACGCTGTCAACAACGGCGCGCAATCAGTAATAGTAGGCGAGGACACCGACTTTCTAGTTCTGATAGCTACGACATCCAACCCTGAAAGTAACTTCCAAATGTTGATGTCAGGACAAAGAATGCAGAACGCCGGTTCTTCAGCAGTGAGAAGTTGGTCGGCATCCTTGAAGATCTCCGTGCCCACCTCCTGCGTTTCCATGCAGCAATAGGATGCGATACCACTTCTGCCCCCTTCATAAAAGGTAAAAAGGTTTCTTTCAAGAAGCTCCAAAACGACGCTTCTTTATGGAATGAAACGTCTGTCTTCGTTTAATCAAACGCTAGACAAGTAGAAATTCCAGAATCTAAAGAAAATTTTCTTCTGGCGCTGTACGGCTCTGATGTTAAAGAAAGCTGAATAACGCCAGGCATTGGCTGTATCGGAGGACAGTGGCTAATCAATCCACCAAGGTAGTATTTGACTTAGCTGCAGTTCCACCTATATAAGCAGCAGCTAAACAATATTCCTAGCGAGTTTACCACCAGTCAGGTCAGGTCAGGTCAGGTCAGGTCAGGTCAGGTCAGGTCAGGTCAGGTCAGGTCAGGTCAGGTCTATCTAGAACTTAGGTTCAAGTATGGATGAAAAATCGCTTGCCGGAAAAAGAATAGGGATGGATGGTGCATGCAAGTCACCTAAAGCCCATCCTCACTGAAGAAGACACAGCACTGGAGCGGGTACTTTACACCATAACTTGCAACTGCAAATACGGCTGCGACAAGAAATGCAAATGCAGGAGTAGCTTCAATTAGGACAATGATTACATATGTCAATCCACACTGCACTGCGTATTATGATTCAGTAACATAACACAATCTAGGTAGCACATGTATATGTATGTATATATATATATATATATATATATATATATATATATATATATATATATATATATATATATATATATATATATATATATATATATAATAAGTACAATTTGGAGAAGCCAATTCATCACAATATAGCTTTCAGACCTGACGATAGTTTCACTAACAAAGTAAGCGTCATCATAGGGATGAATAAAGTGGGTCAGTTTGTCAAACAGTTTATTCATCCCTCTAATGACGTTAATTTTGTTAGTGAAACGGTTGTCGGGTCTAAGAACTGTATTGTGATGAATTGGGTTCTCCACATTGCACTTATATATATATATATATATATATATATATATATATATATATATATATATATATATATATATATATATATATATATATATATATATATATATGCCCAATAGCTTAAAGGTGAGACAAACCTGATCGTCCCAGATCACAGTGGTGTCTGTACCTAGTGTTTTTGTTTACTTAAATGATTGTAACGAAACTAGAAACAAATATTAGAATTTTCATTTTATTTAAAACTTAAAAGAAGCATATAATACGATATAAATATTTAAAAACCTTATAAATCATGCTGTTGTGAAAATATTGTACCTCTTTTTCTTAGATGTTGTTAGTATGGACTATTAAACAAGTTCCTAACTCGTAGCTCAGACAAATCTATAATTTTACCATTTATGATTCTAAAATGGATATTCTGGGTGATTTTCAATCCTAAAATAAAGATTTTTGGGTAAAACAGAAGAGTCTATTGCCTATTGGTCCTTAAACCCTACAGTTAATTAATTAAATAACAAACTTTTATGGGAATAGAAGCAGTATACTTTAAATTCCTAATTGAGAAAGTGCTTTTAACGAAATAGGCTAATAACAAGAAATAAACAATGTTCAGTTACTAGAATAATGAAATTTAATTACATATATGAAAAATATATATTGTTATGCCAACTGTAGACACATTCATTAAAACATTATAATCTCAGTTTAGAAAATAATTCTAAAAAACTTTAGGTCAACGTAAAATTCAATAATAATTTAACTTATAAACATGTAATGGTTTGTAGTTTTGTTAAATGTTCTCATTAATTTAAGGAAGCTATATTGATGGTTTAATCAAATTTAGCAAAAAGAGACCTTTTTTTTGCGAAATGATTTTTTTTTTTAATTCTGGACGCAGCAAGTGCGTTATAGTAGTGAATTTCGATAAGAATGGTACACTTTTAGTACGGCATGTTTTTTTTTAAATTTCAACAACACACCACGAGGGCTTACAGCCTAAATACTATTGTACCGTGGGTGTTGACAAGGAGGAAAGAGGCAGCTTGTTAATTCTGAACTTGAAGGTTTGGAGGTTCGGAGGAGAAGGAAAAACATGTGCCGGCAAGGAATTCCACAACTTGGAAGTCCTCGGGAAAAAGAGCGTGCATAACAAGATGTTCTAAGTCTGGTGACCTGGACAGTAAAAGGGTGCATTCGCTCTGTTCCCTTGGTAGATCTGTTGGGGGCAGCAGGTGGGGGAACTATGGAGGAAAGCTCCTCTGAGCAGTGCCCGTGCAGATATCTATAAAAGAGAGAGAGGTCACCAACGGCACGTCGGTGGGCAAGGGATGGCAGCCTACAGGTGAGGGTTAGGTCACCGATGAGACGTATAGCTCTCTTTTGAATGGAGTCCAGGATAGCGAGTGTAGAAGCGGCAGCGGCACCCCAGATGTGGGAGCAGTATTCGAGGTTTGACCTTATTTGTAAAGTATATAAGGTATAGAGGTTAGCTGGTGAAAAGTATTTGCGACCACGAAAGAGGAAACCTAATTTCTTAGCAGCCGCTTCTGCAATTGATGTGACATGTTGGTGCCAATTAAGATTTCGATCCACAGAAATGCCAACATGAGAAGAGGACTCAATACTTTGAATAACTTGGTTGTTCATTGTGATGGGTCTAGGGCTGGTATATCTCTTGTGAGAAAGAAAGCAAGACTTAGTTTTGGTGGGGTTGAATTGTACAAGATTTCTACTTCCCCAGTCTAATATTTTTTGGAGATCCACGGAGACAGAACCCTCCATGAGTCTGCGATCTTCATCTAATTGGGATAAAGAGACAGGCTTAGAATATTGTATATTTAAATGGAGGGTGCTGTCGTCCGCGTAGCTGTAAACTGGGTTGGATGTGCTAGAGAGGAGGTCATTGATGTGGAGAAGAGACAAAGTAGGGGCTAAAGCTGAACCTTGAGGAACTCCTGCATTAATTGGATACAGTTTAGAGGAATGGCCATCCATAACAACAGATATGCTCCTGTTGGAGAGGAAATTTTCTGTCGAGGTACAAAGTTTTGGTGGTAGGCCATAGGCCGGAAGTTTATTAAGCAACGCTGCGTGCCAGACCTGGTCGAATGATTTGGATATGTCTAGAGCAACAATTTGGGATTCACCGTGTTGTTCCATAGACTTGTTCCAAGAATGGGTGACAAAGGAAAGGAGGTCAGCAGTCGATCTGCGCTGACGGAATCCATATTGCCTGTCGTGGATTAGACTGTGTTTTTCGAGAAATTTTAGTAATTCGGTGTTTATATACTTTTCCATCATTTTAGAGACGACTGAAAGGAGAGAAATAGGCCTGTAGTTGCTAGGAATCGCTTTGGATCCTTTCTTGGAGATGGATTGTACTCGAGCAGTTTTCCAGCTACTTTATTATAAGATATCTGAAACAGACGAGTCAGGACAGGAGCAAGCTCTGGTGCGCATTTTTTGAGAACAATTGCTGGGATCTCGTCAAGGGCATAGGCTTTTCTGGTATTAAGAGAAGAGAGCATCTTTCGTACGTTTTTAGTTTTGAAAATGATATCCGTCATTTTATGCGCGACATTGGGGACTGTTGACGGTTGAACATTTGGAGGTGGGTTGAGAGTAGAATTGCCGGCGAACAATGAAGCAAAAAGTTCAGCCTTGCCCAGGGCGGTAGAAACAATTTCATCCCCTGAGACAAGAGGTGGGAACGTGCTTTTGCAGAAATTATTCCCAATAGATTTAGCAAGAGTCCAGAAGGGTTTGCCACCGTTGGAGCTTAAGAGGACTTTGTTTTTGATGTGGTTATTAAACGAGTTTTTTGCCTCAGAAAGAATGTGGACATAGCGGTTATCTTGCGTCGTTAAATGCTTGACGATTTTCTTGACTGGGATTGTGTAGAAGCGTTTTGTGAGCTTTGACCTTTTCAAGGCTGGCCTTGTCACAGGATTTAGAGAACCAAGGCTTTTAAGTGGCTGAAGAGGTTTTCTGTGTACGTGGGATAAATAATTCCATGCCAGATTCGATAATATCGGTGACGTTTTGTGAGATATCAGAGGGGTCGAGGGGTCAGGATGAGAGAAGCAGACAGACGCCAATGGAAATGAGGCAAAGTAATCCCGCATTTCGTCCCAGTTTGCGGAGTTGTAGTGCCAAACGATACGTGGGTGTAATGACTGTGTGACCTCGGGTTGCATTGCGCAGGAAGCAGTGACCATGCCGTCGTCTGAGCGACCAAGGGGGGCGGTGACTGATATCTTATAGCATTCAGGTTGTGTAGTAAGAAGGAGATCCAAAGGATTTGAGCTGTGTGTTTGGATACGAGGAAAGTAAGTAGGTTGCTGAACCATATTGGCTAAAGAATTGCTGACTGCAAAGGCCTCCGCTGCTCTTCCTTGCGGATCGGTTTTTGAAGATCCTAGCCATTCCTTATTATGGACATTAAAGTCACCAAGAATAGTGACCTCGGAGGAAGGATATTCAGAAATCAGATAGTCGGTTTTTTCAGAAAGGTAGTCAAAGAGCTGGACAAAGTTGTTGTCAGAAGGTGACCGGTAAATGCAACAGATGAATTTAGTTGCAGCCCTGAAACAGAGTTTTATCTATAGTATGTCTTTTCTTCCAGCTTCTAAATTCGGGAGTCTGGTGCAGGGTAGATTGCTACGGACGTATGCGCACACGCCTCCATGCAATCTAAAGGAAGTAAGAAGCTTATACCCCGGAAAATTAAGGTGATTAGTGATAGTGTTTTGGCAATGATTTGGGTGTCTGTGAGGAAGAGGAGTTGGGGCCTGTTAGCCTGGAGGAAATGGTGGACGGAGTTCAGGTTAGAATTTAGGCCACATATATTCGAAAAGGATATGTTAAATCTTGATGTTGGCGCCCCCTGTACACCCCTCTCCCGGAGATCCGAATGGAGGGGTATTTTGCCTCCGGAATATTTTGTACAAGGAGGAGCCATCATCATTTTTGCTTATAATGTTACTAAAATTAATAACTTAAACTTACACAGACCTTGACGATCGGTGTTAGATGTTCTAATAAGTGCTCATTAGAATAATTTTTTCGAAAGTGTTACCATCGATATCTCTATGATCAAACTAGGATCTCTAAAATCGACCTCCAAGGTCCATTTAAATTTAAAAAATTAGTTTTAATAATATACCTTACTAATAGTGTAAAATTCTTATGAAAATCCACTACTATAATGCATTTGCTGCATCCCAAACTTTTTTTTATTAGTTCAATACGTGACCAAAACTTATTGTATATCCCTTATTTTCTGATAACCTATTTTAAAATGTACCCTTCAAATAAACTGTAATCAAAGACTCTCATTCCTTTATCCAGCCCATTTAATGTTCTCATATCTTCTTCACTTACAACAAGATCGAAAATGTTGATATTTTCTTTCAGTCTCTCTTCTTTAATAGTTTTGGGTAGCACAGCAATTTCTTTCTGCACAAGATGTCTCAGTAACATTTGGGCTGATGTTCTATTATATTTTTGTGCCATCATCTCCACAGTAGGGTCATCCAAAACATTAGGCGGATCAGACCTAAATTTAAAATGATGTATTACTTAATTGCCACTATATAAAACTTGAAACCTGTGATAAGCACTGGTATGTTTTAGACAATTTGGATAACCCCATTCACCACAACTCATTTGTAAAAATAATTATCGTTTCGCTAGTTAGTTTAGTTTCATCAGGCGATGAATATAAGGGAGATGACAACATTCAATTTACTTTCCTAAGAAGCCAACTCTTGGGGGAACAATTGTGATATCCAAAAAGTCATGTACCGAATGGGGTTTTTAAAAGTGTACAATGTGTTTTACATATAATTTGATTTCTGCCTAACTTTTTCATTTCTGGGTTTTTTAGGCCAAGAAATGAAAAAGTTAAGCAGAAATCATATTATATGTGAAACACCTTGTATTTTTTTAAATCCAGTACATTTTACTGAAAATGACGTGTTGTCATATCTTAGCCACTATTTGAGATAAAATTTTGAAAATTTAGGATCTTACTAAATTTGATTTAAGATAGCAAAGAAACTACGTGTAGCGCAAATCTGAAACATCTGGCAACATTGCTGATATCATTGCTCAATTGCGCATGCCCAAAAATTCGGAAATGTTGATTTTTGTAGGCGTAACTTTAGCGGTCTGCAAGATATTTAAGCGTTCCGATACTTTTTACTAACCCGATATATATAATAATAATAATAATAATAATAATAATAATTTATTTACTGATAATATATACAGTCTGGCCTTTAACAACCAATACAGCAACAATATAACATAATTAATATTGACATTTTTTTTCCACAATCAGCAAATAATAAGAAACCGACAAAGTCAGAGACTGTGTGTCGGTAAACTTCAACATACATTTGCATACCTTGTAGGTGATTGAACAGAAATGTGTCCCGAACCAAACTCACATAGTGAACAAAAGAATATTACCACCACATACACCCACACACAGAGAGCTACATATACACATTCGCAATCCTACGCATACTCTCTCTCTCTCTCTCATTTTTCTCTTAAACACACACACATGCACACCAATTTTGCAAATCCTTCTATTACAATTTTCAAATCAACTGCTCGGCTTTTCAAATCGACACTCGACAATACCCATGTCAGGACAAAGAATGCAGAACGCCGGTTCTTCAGCAGTGAGAAGTTGGTCGGCATCCTTGAAGATCTCCGTGCCCACCTCCTGCGTTTCCATGCAGCAATAGGATGCGATACCACTTCTGCCCCCTTCATAAAAGGTAACAAGGATTCTTTCAAGAAGCTCCAAAACGACGCTTGTTTATGGAATGAAACGTCTGTCTTCGTTCAATCAAACGCTAGACAAGTAGAAATTCCAGAATCTAGAGAAAATTTTCTTCTGGCGCTGTACGGCTGTGATGTTAAAGAAAGCCAAACAACGCCAGGCATTGGCTGTATCGGAGGACAGTGGCTAAGCAATCCGCCAAGGTAGTATTTGACTTAGCTCCAGTTCCACCTATATAAGCAGCAACTAAACAATATTCCTAGCGAGCTTACTACCAGTCAGGTCAGCTCAGGTCAGGTCAGGTCTATCTAAACTTAGGTTCAAGTATGGATGGAAAATCGCTTGCTGGAAAAAGAATAGGGATGGATGGTGCATGCAAGTCAGCTAAAGCCCATCCTGACTGAAGAAGACACAGCACTGGAGCGGGTACTTTACACCATATCCTGCAGCTGCAAATACGACTGCGAAAAGAAATGCAAATGCAGGAGTAACTCCAATTAGGACAATGATTACATATGTCAATCCACACTACGTACTATGATTCAGTAACATAACACAATCAAGGTAGCATATGTATGTATGTATGTATGTATGTATGTATGTATGTATGTATGTATATATATATATATATATATATATATATATATATATATATATATATATATATATATATATATATATATATATATATATATATATATATATATATATATATATATGCCCATAAGGTGAGACAGACCTGATCGTCCCAGATCCCAGTGGTGTCTGTACCTAGTGTTTTTGTTTACTTAAATGATTGTAACGAAACTAGAAACAAATAATATTTGTATTTTCATTTTATTTAAAAGCATATAACACATATAAATATTTAGAAACCTTATAAATCATGCTCTTCTGAAAATATTGTGTCTCTTCTTCTTAGATGTTGTTAGTATGGACTATTAAACAAGTTCCTAACTCGTAGCTCAGACAAATATATAATTTTACCATTTGCGATTCTAAAATGGATATTCTGGGTGATTTTCAATCCTAGAATAAAGATTTTTAGGTAAAATAGAAGAGTCTGCCTATTGGTCCTTAAACCCTACAATGAATTAATTAAATAGCAAACTTTTATGGGAATAAAAATAGTATACTTTAAATTCCTAATTGAGAAATTGTTTTTAACGAAGTAAGCTAATAACAAGAAATAAACAAAATTCAGTTACCAGAATAATGAAATTTAATTGCACATATTGTTATGCCAACTGTTGACACATTCATTAAAACAGTATAGTCTCAGTTTAGAAAATAATTCTAAAAAACTTTAGGTCAACGTAAAATTCAATAATAATTTAATTTATAAACATGTTATGGTTTGTAGTTTAGTTAAATGTTCTTGTGAATTTAAAGAAGCTATATTGATGGTTTAATCAAATTTACCAAAAAGAAACCTTTTTTTTTTGCGAAATTAATTTTTTTTAAATTCTGGACGCAGCAAGTGCGTTATAGTAGTGACTTTCAATAAGATGGATACACTTCTGGTACGGCATGTTACTAAAATTAATACCTTCAACTTACACAGCCCTTGACGATCGTTTTTAGAGGTTATATTACGCGCTCATTAGAATAATTTTTTCGAAAGTGTTACCATCGATATCTCTATGATCAAACTAGGATCTCTAAAACCGACCTCCAAGGTCCATTTAAATTTAAAGAATTAGTTTAAATAATATACCTTACTAATAGTGTACAATTCTTATGAAAATTCACTACTATAATGCACTTGCTGCGTCCCAAACTTTTTGTTATTAGTTCAATACGTGACCAAAAATTTATTGTATATCCGTTATTTTCTGATAACCTATTTTAAAACATACCCTTCAAATAAACTGTAATCAAAGACTCTCATTCCTTTATCCAGCCCATTTAATGTTCTCATATCATCTTCACTTACAACAAAATCGAAAACGTAGATATTTTCTTTCAGTCTCTCTTCTTTAATAGTTTTGGGTAGCACAGCAATTTCTTTCTGCACAAGATGTCTTAGTAACATTTGGGCTGGTGTTTTATTATATTTTTGTGCCATCATCTGCACAGTAGGGTCTCCCAAAACATTAGGCGGATCAGACCTAAATTTAAAATGATGTATTACTTAATGACCACTATGTAAAACTTGAAACCTGTGATAAGCACTGGTATGTTCTAGTACAATTTGGATAACTCCATTCACCACAACTCATTTGTAGAAATAATTATCGTTTCGCTAGCTAGTTTAGTTTCATCAGGCGATGAATATAAGGGAGATGACAACATTCAATTTACTTTCCTAAGAAGCCAACTCTTGGGGGAACAATTGTGATATCCAAAAAGTCATGTACCGAATGGGGTTTTTAAAAGTGTACAATGTGTTTTACATATAATTTGATTTCTGCTAACTTTTTCATTTCTGGGTTTTTTAAGCCAAGAAATGAAAAAGTTAAGCAGAAATCATATTATATGTGAAACACCTTGTATTTTTTTAAATCCAGTACATTTTACTGAAAATGACGTGTTGTCATATCTTAGCCACTATTTGAGATAAAATTTTGAAAATTTAGGATCTTACTAAATTTGATTTAAGATAGCAAAGAAACTACGTGTAGCGCAAATCTGAAACATCTGGCAACATTGCTGATATCATTGCTCAATTGCGCATGCCCAAAAATTCGGAAATGTTGATTTTTGTAGGCGTAACTTTAGCGGTCTGCAAGATATTTAAGCGTTCCGATACTTTTTACTAACCCGATATATATAATAATAATAATAATAATAATAATAATAATTTATTTACTGATAATATATACAGTCTGGCCTTTAACAACCAATACAGCAACAATATAACATAATTAATATTGACATTTTTTTTCCACAATCAGCAAATAATAAGAAACCGACAAAGTCAGAGACTGTGTGTCGGTAAACTTCAACATACATTTGCATACCTTGTAGGTGATTGAACAGAAATGTGTCCCGAACCAAACTCACATAGTGAACAAAAGAATATTACCACCACATACACCCACACACAGAGAGCTACATATACACATTCGCAATCCTACGCATACTCTCTCTCTCTCTCTCTCTCTCATTTTTCTCTTAAACACACACACATGCACACCAATTTTGCAAATCCTTCTATTACAATTTTCAAATCAACTGCTCGGCTTTTCAAATCGACACTCGACAATACCCAGTCTGATTTTTAACAACAAATAACAATATTAACACTGAAATTTTTTTTTCCACGGTTACCCGTTTCCCCCTTTTTATACACCATCAGCAAATAATAGCAAACCGACAAAGTCGGAGACTGTGCGTCGGCAAAATTCAATATGGATTTGCCTACCTTGTAGGTGATTGAACAGAAATGCGTCCCGAAAACCAAACTCTCATAGTGAACAAAAGGAAATTACCGCCACATCCACCCACACAGAGCGAGCTACCTACACACATTCGCAACCCCATACACCCGCATACTCTCGCCCTCTCTCTCTCTTTCTCTTAAACGCACACACACGCACACATATCCTACAAATCCTTCCATTACAACTACTAAACCAAATCAGCTGTTTTTCAAATCGACAATACTTTGCACTAATTTTCGTGGTACTGTAAGGAGCCAAGTTTTTACCCTGCTTCTGAAAACGAACTCCGATCTTAATTTTTTTATTTCTAGTTGTAGTATGTTATACAACCTTGGCATAATAAAAGTATAATACCTCTGTCCCACCGTTTTATGCACTCTAGGAACCTTCATGCACTGTTCTCTTCGCCCTCCATACGTATGATCCACAATATCAAACTCTTGTGCTTATAATAATATGCCAAGGAAGAATATGAGTACAACTGTCTCATGTCTAACACATTGGCCTCTGCGAATAACAGATCACTGGGATACACCGAAGGTCTACCATATATAATTTTCAGGAATAGTTTGTGGATAACTTCCAAATGTTTAATATGGCTTGCCAGCATTCCTCCCCACACCATGATTCCATATCGAAGCAGACTTTCCACCAGAGCAGAAAATATTATTTTTAGGTACTGCGTGTTGAGTAATTTTTTGAGTTGCTTTACTTTACCAATGAGCCCCCTTTATTTGTTTACCAAATCTGCAGCATGAGAATCCCAGCGTAGGTGTCTGTTTACAGTAATGCCAAGATATTTAATGGCGTCGGCACTACAAACGATAAAACTCTGATCAACAACAAGAGGACCCATCTCTTCAGTTCTATAACTCGAGAACTGTATATATTTAGTTTTTTCGCAGTTGACAGCCATTTTTTTATCGTTGAAATATTCCCACACTCTCCTCATCCCAACCTCGGCCTCAATTTTCAGATCCTCCCAGTTTTTCGCAGAAAAGAATATGGCTGTATCATCAGCAAAGCTGATGATCTTTCCAGAGTTTTCAACCTGGTATAAATCACTTATATATATATATATATATATATATATATATATATATATATATATATATATATATATATATATATATATATGTTGAATAAAATTGGTCCCAAAACCGAGCCCTGTGGGACACCACACCTAATAACCGTGCTTTCACTTAAGACGCCTCCAACATTTGTGCACTGTTTTCTATTATGCAAATAGCTCTTCATTAAGGTCAAAGGAAGTCCCCTAAAACCCACCGATTCCAGCATTTGACAAAGAACCTCATGATCAATAGAATCAAATGCTTTCGATATATTCACAAAGACTACCAGTGCTGGCTCGGACCTATCAACAGACTCATATACATATTTCATCACCTTTCCTATAGCATCCTGGGTCGACCTTCCTTCTCTAAAGCCATATTGAAACTCAGAGAGTATATTGTTTTTTGACAGATAAGAGTTTACTCGCATTGCGATAACTTTTACTATAATTTTTGTTATTACACTCAATAGAGATATTGGCCTATAGTTACTGATACGTCCTCTATTACCACTCTTGAAAAGAGGCTTAATGACCGACACTTTAAAAATGTCTGGGAACAGACCCGTATCAATGATTCTATTTATAATGTATACCATAACATCCACTACCTCCTCTATTACTTTTTTAATAGTTATAACCGTCAACGAATCGATTCCTGTGGCTTTTCCCAATTTTAGGTCTTCTACATTTTTTCGGACTTCGGTTGCGTCCGTATTTGCCAAGAAAATCGTGTTCATCCGATGATGCCTGTTTACCCTTGATGTCTGGTTTATTTGCCTTTTGATGCCTCCCGCTAATTTACCCCCTACTTCAGTAAACTAAGTTAAAATGCGTCAGCAACCTCCTTTTTATCCCTCAAAATTAGCCCAGAATCTGTCTTAAACCCTTCCTCACACACGTCTCTACTTTTGCTTTGACCACTTAATACCCGGACAGTTTTCCACAGCCCACTCGCACTTTTAGCCTAAAGTTCAATCCGCGTCATATAGTAATTTGCCTTTACATTTTTTATTAGGCGAGCCAAATGATTTCTATAACTGTTATAGTCACTACGTTTAACCTCATAATTAGGATGCCTTAACATGTCATGGTACTTCCTGTTCTTGGTATCTACAGATTTTACCAGCCCTGCAGTGATCCAACTTGAACGTTTTTTGTCCTTGCATTTAATTTTGCTGGAACAGTTGTTAACACTATTGACTAATTTTGTCATAAAATATTTTGCCGCAGTGTTGGTATTATTCGCATATATATATATATATATATATATATATATATATATATATATATATATATATATATATATATATATATATATATATATATATATATATATATATATATATATATATATATATATATATATATATTAAAAGCGAACATCAAATTGTGTAAATTATACAAGCACAAGTATTGAAGTTATTTGTATCTACACACGGTAAAACTGTGTGTGGACAAACGAATAATAATAATAAGAATATTATATGTACAACATAGTTAGCGAAGCTCCTGCGCCCCTTAGAGACTTCCGGTTTCTTCATCACACTGAAAAATATTCCGGAGGCTAAGTTCGTTGGCCAGTTGTCAAAGTCAAGTTTTTCCATGGAAAATTGCAACATTTTTTCCGAGAGATGCTAGGTACATCTTTGGAACTGCCCAATTTATTTTTACGAAATTTAACTCATTTATTACGATCAAATTACAGATGCAGCGTTCCGAAGTTCAGTTTTTTTCAAACATTAAAAAAAAATCATTTGAATACACCACCCAGCAGTACAATAAGCCATATAAAGAATGGGAGGAATTGAACAAAATAAAAGAGAGAACCTTAAAAATATACAAATATACAATAATAACATACAATACAATAATAACATAAGGTTAAAAAATAAACAATAAATTAGGAAAAACATTTCAGTTAGTACCGTTAAACAACATTTTCATCTCCAACACTAAGCAACTGAAGATATCCAGGCTGTTTTGCAGAGTTAAGTATATATTAAACATGTTATTAACAGGTGAAGACTGCATACGCCATATACGAGCCACAGATGGATAAAATGTTAGTGGATAACGAGATTCTAAACGTGGAATGTTGAATTTAAGCTGCTCTAACAAAGTTGGACACTTAACATAAGATTCAAATAGTTTAATGTGATCCCTTGAGAAACGAAAATAGTGGAGCCTATTTATAATAACAGACAGACCAAATAGCCCAGTTCGCGAGGCGAGTGGCCTATAGAATTCGGATTATGTTGTCGGGGGTTCGAGTACCGTATTCAGGCAGTCTTTTTTTTTCACTGCAATGTGAAAAGTCTGGCTTCTGATGAGTTATGGGTAGAGTCTTTTGTCTAGACGTGTAGGAGGATACCATGGCCTAAAGTCTTTCGATGGGAAGGAAGGGGCTTCGGCCTCAGGATGGTAAACTGTCTAGATGTGTGTGTAGGTTTTCCCGCACAAATTGAAGACTTCTGGGTGTAGAGTTTGTCTACTGTGGTGTCATTAAATCAAACTGGTGCAAGAATAGATCCCTGAGGCATTCCACAAGGTATTGCATAACAATCTGATTTACGGCCCATGATCTCAACATAATGTTTACGTACACTAACATAAGATTCAAATAGTTTAATGATATTCCCCGAGACACCAAAATAGTGGAGAGTAATTATAATCACAACATGATTTAGACTATCAAAAGTCTTTGACAGATGCGTGTATACAACGTTGACTTGGCTATGATCATCAACAGCTGTAGGAATAAACTGTCTACAGAGAACACAAGGGATACCCGATAATTATAAAAAAACAGTTTTCTCACGAGCTTTGAAAACCACCAAAATGTTTTTCAACTTTAATCCATATTTCAGAACATAATTAATCGGATATCTATGCGCTTTTGTGATATAAATTAACCATATGTTATTTAAATGGAACATTCTGTATGTTACTAGTCTTTTGTAGTTTGGTGTTGATGTTATGTAGTTGTTAGTGAATGTTTATTTTCAAAATACTGTAGTATGTCGATTGTATTCACGAAAAAGGCACCTACTAAGATAAAAATAATTTCTTTATTGCACCCCATTTTTAAAACGTTGCGCCATGATATATATATTTTAAATAGCAAATTTTATTTTAAGAAAGCAGGCATCAGATTTAGTTACCGGTATAACCTATATCGCTATATGGTAGAAACAATTCGCCATGTTTCATCAAAATAACTTTATTCTTTGAAAATGTATAAAAATTTCCAAAAGTAAACTTAAACTTTTCCCGAAAAAACTGGTTTCTTGGTAAACCTTACAGGTTAATAGCAAATTGAGCGATTCAATTTTGAAATATTTTATGAAAATTCACTACCAGAACGCACTTGCTGCGTCTCGAATTTCTTTTGTTACAAACATGCATTATATTTCGATGGAAAACGCAAAAATGCGTGTTCGATTAAAAAAAAAATTATCACCAACGACTTGGGCCACCCTGTGATTGCAGAAATATTTTTTAGATGTAGCTCAAGACACCCTATAATTAATGTATATAATTTGTTTTTCGTATCTTGTATAATAAGGGATATATTGAGCTTTACTGATTTTTTACGAAAATTCGACAAAAATTATATACCATTAAACGATAAACTCTATAGCTAAGACTGCCAAAGCATCAGAGAAAGGGTCTATTTGAAATGATTTTGCTGAAAATATTTTAGTAAAATGAAGGACAATGGCGTTTGAAGCTAAGACTTCAAGCTATGTAAAACATCCTTCTTGATACATTTTCTTGCCTTAGCTAGTATAACTTTCAGGTTCTTCGCCTAAATGTTGCCAATTTTGACGTTTTAAATCGCGAATTCGATGTTTTGAAGAAAACCCCAATTTATTTTTCTTTAAATGCCTATAACTTTTTTGTCTTTTAACTTAGAAAAATAAATTTTGGTACGTAACTTGCCTATAATGACCCAAACCGGTATACAATTTGGTTGCCCTTACTTTGTTATTTCCGGAGATATATTTTTTTTTTAAAGAAAACACAATATTTTCTGGGAAAACCTAGGCCGATTTTCCTGGATAACTAATTTATCCAAGCCACTTGCAAAAGGAAGGCAGGCTCAAAATTTAATCAAAATCGGCTTATTATTTTTTGACATATCGATGTGATACACACACACACACACACACACACACACACACACACACACACACACACATATATATATATATATATATATATATATATATATATATATATATATATATATATATATATATATATATATATATATATATATAAAGACGCCTTCGTGGCGCAGGTTGCTAGGTGCTAGCCTGCTAAGCGAGAGGTCCCGGGTTCGATTCCTGGGCGAGCCAAGTTGACTTTGTCTGGAAAATTTGTTAAAATATTAAATAATGGGAAATGAATGTGCTAATGACCTGAGATGCCGCAGCCAATGATATTAAATTATATATACATACATATATATATATATATATATATATATATATATATATATATATATATATATATATATATATATATATATATATATATATATATATATATATATATATATATATATATTTGTGTGTGTGCGTATGTTCTAGGGAGCCTAATTAGCGCTCATTTGAAGAAACTTTTTCAAAATTCAACAGTCGGGATCTCCTCATTAGTGAATTTTTTTCAGAAAATTCACCAAGAATAGAAATAGACCACCATATTATCTGTGGATATAACGATAATGTATACTAGAGATCTATTGTACTTACCGCTTACCACTTACCATACAGAGTCTTTTGTATAAAAAACGCTGAGTCAAAACGTGAATAATCAGCTTTTATTACGAGCGAAAATTAATTTCAGATTTTAAAAAGTGATAAATTGAAGAATGTCATACCATTTTACTCATGAAATTTTTAAAGTTTTTACCATTGACTCTCTGACACTCTCCAACACGCGTGTAAACGCTTTGTATCACCTGCTTGGTAATATCCGGGGCGATACTTTACATTACTAAGATTTTCTAAACTGTTTGATCTGTTAAAATAAGCTAAAGATTTAAAAGCGATTTTAAATAACCCAAGAAATAATAAGCTAACGGTATCAAATCAGGTAACCGTGCAGGCTATTTTGTTGATTCTCGTCAACCTATCCATTTGCCAAGAAATACATAAATAAGGAATATCTTAAATTTAGCACTAAAATGACGAGAAGCTTCATCTTGTTGAAGTCAGATTCTTTGATGATATATATTATTATTTTAAAATTGTCTCAGTCTCTCTAGACACAAAAGAGATATCTCTTAGTGGCAAGTACTTTGCTAAAGATTGAGTGACATATACATTCTCTTAGTGTTAAAACATAATTATTTTTAAAGAAGGATGCGTCTTTCCTTGATGCATTGAGTTTTTTCCATCTTTAATCAAGACATGCAGCTAGATAAATGCTAGTTCATTTTTATGATGCGTCTATTTTTATGAGTGATTTGTACGATATTATGCCATACTTACTCAGCTTCTGGATTTCCGAGTGAGAAATACGCAGTTACTGTTATATTATTTGCTTTACAAAAACGAACTAAATTTTCCTCTTGGTTATACACGTTAAGTTCTATTTGAAGGTTGCTCGGTGGAATTCTTGAATTTTTTAAAAGACGAGTAATCTGCTTGATATTAAAATTACATATCCCAATCGATTTAGCTACTCCTGCCTGCACCAGCTCTTCCATTCCCTGACAAAAGGTTCATAGTATAAAATTAAATTAAACAGCATTGTTATCGTAAAATAAAAAATATATATACAAAATTGTGCTAAGCCTGCAAAATAAAATAAAAACACATAACGTAGGAACTGCGTAGAGCTTTACACCCTTCATGAACAATCAGAACTTAAGAAATGTTGAACTTTATCAACCTGTATAAGTTTGTGTGTCGTCTAATATTTTTATTTTATTTTAACTCTTTCAAGGGTATAGCTAAATATGCACTGGATATGTGGCCTCCAGTTTAGCTGACCGTCAACGATCAATCCAAGAAACCTCACGGTATCCCCGAGATAAGTATTTCATTACCTGCAACTGACAAGCGTTCTAGTTTAAAGTAACTTATATGCAAAATGTTTGTTTTCTTTACATTCAATTTTAGATTTCTGTTACCAAACCAGTTTTTCAGATATCCCAATCCCACACTAATTTGACCAGAGACAGCTTTCAAAGATTCAGCGCCGACAACCACAGACGTATCATCTGCATAAAGAGCAGCCCTGTACTGAAGCTTCCCTGAAATATCGTTGGTGTACAACAGCTTCAACAGCGGTCCAAGAATTGAGCCCTGCGGCCCCTACAGCGAACCGTTTGGTATGATGAAATTTTACGTCTCGTTCTGTAGTAAAATATTGGTCAAAACGCTTTCGAATGAAGCAGAAATCCTGGAAATATTACGCAAGAACAGGAAGGACGGTCGTAGTGGTGACGGACATCAAGATTGCCCTTGTTGAGAATCTCGTATTAAGCGGTCGATGCTTGAAAGTGAAAGAATTATCAAAAATGTTGCGGCTTTCATATACAAGAGTTCGCCGAATCCTCCATGAACATTTAGGCATGAATAAAGGTAGTGCAAGGTGGGCGCCTAAACATCTTTCAGGACACGTGGAGAACCCAACGCACCACAACACCTCTTTTTAAAGACCTGACGCGTTTGACTAACAAAGTGTTGACGCTAACTTTGTTAGTTAAAGGATCGTCAGGTCTTTAGAAAGATGTGCTGCGGTAATTTGGGTTCTACAAGTGCACTTATCAGTGCTCATCACAGCTTCCAATCTTCACTTAGATCTTTCAGCAGTTCAGCTCCAGCGTGGTGTTGAATGTGCCCGATTGTTTTTGGACCTTGGTGGACATGTTGGAGACAATTGTCACAGGCGATGAAACTATGGTTCTCTACTATGATCCTTTGTGCAAAAGGTGGAATGGTGGCGTAAAGAAGAAGCACCGCCGAAAAAGTTCAAGATCTGTTAGTCGACAAAAAAAGTGATGATTACGATTTTTTGGAATTTTAAGGGTATTCTTCTCATAGACTTTTAAGAACGGAACACCGCTGTCAACTGGGCATATTATGCAACATTCCTGCATACATTTCGGTAAAATGTTTTGCAGAAAACACGTGAGAAACGAACCAGATGCGTGCGTTTGCTCCATTACAATGCAACCGCGCACACTGCTGGAATTGCAGAAGCCACAATTCGTGACTGCGCCTTCGATCAAATTGATAACGTTCCGTAAATTCCAGATATAGCGCTCAATGATAAACTGAATGAATATTTTTAGGGGATCGAATTGTTGGTGGAACGATGTAATAGTTGTATTGATTTTAGGGGAGAATATATTGACAAATTAAATTTAATTGAGTGTCTACGCCGTTTCTTTCCTAGTCAGGCCGGGATATATTGGCGCTCATCTTGTATATAAACATCTAAAAATTCACACGAAACTTGGTTTTGGGTTCTAGAGGACCTAAATTGCGCCTATTAAAAGATAACTTATTGCAAAGTCTCACCATCGATAGGTACCTCTTTATTAGCGAATTTTTTTAATGAAACTTCGCTAAAAAGGGAAGAGTTGAAGAAAGAAGAAAACTTCTGGAAAATCTGGTCCAATTGATGAGGTTACAAAAAATGAGGAGACATAAACTCATGGTTGGGACGACAAGGTGACATCGCATTTAGACTATGACAATGATGAATCAATCTACGCGTGAAGTTTTTAAAACGTAACATAAATAATTCGCGAAAATATTTAAAATAATTTAATTCTTTCTTTAAAACTTTTTTCTTGAATTAGCCATATTCATAAAAGCAATTTGTTTGTTTTGTTTGATTTAACTCACTTAAACCACGTAAACACACTCAACAATTTGTATACTGGGAATTACCTTCCAAATGCCAATGTGATCTGTCTCATAGTCAATATTTACAGTTCCTTCAGCTGTTAGTGGCACCAGTTCGTCGCTTACATCTTTAAACCCCATAGGCATATGCAAATGATATATATCGACGTAATCAAGTTGAAGCTGTTCCAGCGACTGTTTAAGAAACTTTGGAATAGATTCATATCTCATACCTGTTGGTGGTAACTTTGTAGTTATAAATAAGTCACTTCCTAAAAATCAAAATTGAGACATGTACTTTAATGTTTGTGTGTTACATATTGTTGCCTTACTATTGAGCTTGCCTAATGACAACCAACGATTTAAAACTTTTCCAATAACGCCTTCATTTTGTTGGAAAAAAGAAGTGTCTATGTGACGGTAACCCAGGTTTAATGCTAAATCCAATGCTTTCTCTAAATGCTCGCCCGAATCCTGAAAAAAAGGAAAACACGATATATTTTTGCCAAGCTTATAAAACAGTACAATGATTTTCGCGGTCGTAAATGTTAAAAATACTTCGGTTTTGGATTGAAACGCTTCCAGAATTAGTTGAGTTTAGACGTTTCGGTTCCCGCTTGAAAGTCATTTTTAAAAGGTTGCGGAAATAGGAAGAAGGAACTCTAAGCCCTCAATCTGCCTACTTGGTCAAAAAGGGTAGGTTGAGTTGTTATATTTCGATTCCAGGATATCCATTTTGCTTAAGTTTCAGAAATCGCTAGAAATCGTCTTTACAGCAATTGTTTGTTAACTATTTATATATTTATTGATTTAAATGCCCAACATAAGCAATTTCGTTCTACAGGACATTAAAAATAACACAATATCATTAGAATACCAATATACCAAAATTAAGCATAATGAACAAAAACTATAACAATAAAAAATACAAACCCTAACAACTCTGGTTTTATTCAAAAGATGACAAAAAAGACCAAATAATGAAATATAATGTTTATTCCCAAAGAACCCTAAAATATGTATGTGATACAAAAGACGAGATCCGATTTCACCCTAAAAATATGTATTTGATACAAGACGAGATGTGATTTAAAGAGTCCGCGTTTATGACGCAGTTTTGGCAGATCCTATTAAAGTTCGTTAAAATGAGATACAGGGGAGACCCTCTCATTAAATTGGATCTAGCCTGAGGACAGTAAAATAAACAAGAAGCACGAGCATTTTGCCGAGGTACGATAAAATTAATTTAGGATAAAATGTTAATCTGTGGAGAATCCACCCTGTTATGTAGCAGACTGTATAAAAACTTTAGTGACAGAGTTACGCTGCCACTAAGTAATGACATCTCATCAAAATACATTAGCAAGTTTTGTTGCTCGACACGCCTAGGCGAACCATTAATTTTAAAATAAGGATACTTGAAAAACTTTCATTGAACTGTCTCCACACGGGGTACATAATGGTTATAATATGGACTCCACACCAGACAACAGTACACAAACATCGACCTAATGTAAGCATAGTATAATGTTTTTAAAGCTTGCAAATTGACAAAGGTCCTGCAATAGATGAAAGTATGCATAGAGCTGATAAAACAATATGCGAAACGTGATCACTAAAGAAAAGCTGTAGGTCGAATACAACCCCAGAATCTGCCACTGTGTTGCTGCAACGTCGAATAATTGTATCTGAGTACGTATGCAAAAAATGTGGGTCTTTTCTTTCCTGGAAAATCTTATTACCTTGTACATAGAGATGTTCATGCTAAGAAGATTCCGATCACACCAAGCATACCACCTGTCAATGTCTGCCTGAAGGGCACAGCAGTGCTGAACAGAACCAATATGTGCATACAATTTGAGGTCACCCGCAAAGAGGAGCCGATTACACTGAAGATCATGGTGCAGGTCGTTGATAAATATTAGAAACAAGAGGGGCCCCAAATTGGACCCTAAGGTACACCCGATGTGCTAGTATACTCCTCGGAACGATGTCCGAGGCGTATTCTGTTCGACAGATATGGCCCAAAAAGTTGAAGCAGTGGAGAGGAACAGCTCAGCATATCCAACTTTAACAAAATTATATTATGGCTGATCGTATCAAAAGCGTTTGAGAAATCGGTATAAATCACATCAACCTGACCCTTTTCATCAAGAACATCTAAGATGTATTGTGTAATCTCTAAAAGGTTAGTACAAGAGAAGCGCTTCGGCATGAAGCCATGTTGATCAGGTGAGATGTGAAAACTAAGAGAAGAATAAAGGAATCTGTATAACGCCATTTCGAAAACCTTATCAAAGTTGGATGATATTGCTATGGATCTATAATTAGTGATGTCGAATTTGCTATAATGCTTATCCACGGGCGTGATACTAGCGATCTTCCACACACCGGAAAAATAATAACTTCCAAGATAAATTGAAAATACAGGATAGAGGTCGAACCAAAATATAACGAGAAACATTTACTAGAAAACTTGGAACCTGATCATCACCAGGCATAAAACTGTTTTTAAATTTTTTAATTGAAGAGCTTGCCCATTTATATAGAAAATTGAAAATCAAGCAGATGAACGCTTCCCAGAATGCATCCTTTAACCAAGAGTGTATAAGAAAGAAGGTCATCCCGAAGTACGTAATCATAACAACTACTGCAACATCAAACCAATCAAAAATTGCTATTAGAAAACCCAGTTTCATCTGACTGAAAGAAGAGTCCAAGAAATGGTTTTCAATTCGTAATAGTTTGCTTCTTTATATCAAGGTAATACATTCAGAACTTACTTATAAACTACATCCCGTAGAATTTGATATATTAGATGACCAAATACATATTCTAGTTAGTGAATTAAAATTTAAAAAACGCTTAACACAGACAAACAAAATTAGAAACCTAGAAAGCACACAACATTTACAAAATCGAGAAAGACCTCCCCCACAAACACATAAGTTCTACAAAAGGTTTGAAAACCTAAGCGATACAATTTTTACAACTGAAGAAATTTCTTTTTTAAATAAAGGATATAAATACTGCCCAAAATTTAAATTTACAAACAAAATTAAAGACATATTAGCTTCTGAATCCGAAATTGCTTCCAGATCTATAAGGCAATATGAAAGATTAAAAATATGTGAATTTTTAAGACATTTAACTTCAAAATATGACAAACGTCAAATTAACGAAACACAAATTTGAAAATCTGTTCAGCATAAAATATTAGACAATGATCTAGTTTTTACTAAAGCTGATAAAGGAAATACAACTGTAGCTATAAGTAGGGATGCATATAACATTAAAATTAATGATTTTGTTACTACAGAAAATTTAACAGAAATTAGGAGAGACCCAACAAACGCATTTCAGACAAAACTAAAAAATGAACTTAAAAATGTGTCTCTGTTTAGCCAACAAGAAAAGAAATATCTTTTATATAAAAGCTCGCAACCATCAAAAATGTATGGCCACCTGAAAATTCATAAGCCAAATATACCGGTGAGGCCAGTAGTTAGCTATGTTAATACACCGAATCATAACATAGCGAGCAAACTGGTTTCACTTATTAGAGAATACAATTATTTTCCAAAATATTCAGTTCAAATTCTTATGAACTTACACAAAAATTAAATAACTTAATTATTCCCACAAATAGTAAATTAGTCTCATTTGATGTTTGTAGCATTTATTCTAAGATACCCCCTAGGTAATGTTTACCTCTATTAGAAAACGTTTTAATAGAAAAGAACGTAAATGTCATAAAAAGACAAGAAATAATTAATCTTTTTAACGAATGTATAAAACAAAACTATTTTAAATTTAATAATAAAATTTATATGCAAAATGAAGGTCTACCTATGGGTAGTCCATTGTCACCTTTATTAGCCAACATATTTATGGAAAACCCAAATATTAACATCAGAACTTTCGCATAATATTGTCTTTTGGTAGAGATATGTAGATGATATTTTAGCATGTTTTCAAGGTAGTCATACAGAATTAAATGAATTTTTGAATTTTATTAATACCTTTCACACAAATATTAAGTTTATTTTAGAAGAAGAAGCTAACAGCTGTATAATTTTTTTTTTTAGACTTAACAATTAGAAGGTTAGAAAATAAGTCATTTGACTTTTAAATATATAGGAAACCAACTTAAACAGACATAATCATACCATACGATTCATGTCACCCCTTTTTCACAAAAGCTGTCAGCCTACCATTATATGATACATGTGCATTTTCAATACCTATGTCACAAAACAATTTTGAAAAAGAAACTTCAATAATTTAGCAAACAGCATTTAATAATGGCTACTCTGTTAAAATAATAGATAAAATAATCAAGACAAAAGAATACAAATTAGCGATTAATTTAATTTATCCAAATATTAGAGACAAAGAAGACAACAGATACGTTTAGATAACTTATTTTGGAACCATTTCAGAAAACAATTCAAAAATGTTAAATACCTGTACAAATACGAAGGTAGCTTTTAAATATTACAACACGACGCGTGATTTACTATTTAACGCTAAAGAAAAATCTTGTTTCCTGACAAAAGCTGGAGTTTATAAATTAGCTTGTACACATTGTAACGCAATAGGTCAAACTTCTAGAAATTTTAACACCCGATACAAAGAACATATTTTTGCATTTAGAAATAACCACCCTGACAACTCTACATTTGCAAAACATATTATTGATACCGACCATAGACCTACAGTAAATAACCGCATACAACCACTTCATTTTTATAATGACAAACGTAAACTAGACTTTTTTAAAGCTTTGAAAGTCAAAAAGCACACACACGACAATAGCTACCTTGTTTTAAACGAGCAAACTGATCTAATGAATTCCCCTTTCTTGGATATTCTTCTTTCTAATTAAATAAGTCAAAGAAAATAAATTTAACCATTCCTTCAAAAAAGTTGTAATAAAATAATGAGTTGATGTATGTCGATATTTTAGTTGTACAGATATTGCTTTTATACTGTTATTGTTTAGTTATTATATTGTTATAACTGTTATCATAGTTATTATAGGCTACTTCTATTTTTATGTTAAATATTGACATACATCACGTAGACATTTTTAAAGTCTCATCTGTCATCTGTGTTTCATTTTTATTTTCAATTTGATAAATTATTTGATCAAAACATCATATCATAACATAGAAACAGATCTTTATTTGTAGTTGTCATGATTTCATACTAATTCAATTTTAATCTGTCTGAGAATGCTGTCAAGCAGCGAAACTATAGTCACAGAAACGTTGAAGAACATCCTAGAAAATCTAGAATTCGTAAGGGCCACTTGCTCCAGTTAGCTTACGCGCTGGCTACGTCCTTCACCTACAAAAACGAAAATTAACAGTGAAGCCAGAGAAGTAGTCTCCAAGTCGGTATGTAGAAAGATATTCTGATCATAAATGGTATTAATAATGACAGGGGCACAATTAGCACCAGCATAGCGGTTTCAATCGCAAGGCGAAAAGCTTGGCAAATACACAATCCTAAAATAACGCAAAAAACCAATCTCCATCGAGATTGGGCCGTTTAAGGCAATACCCTCATAGTCATAGATCCAGGAATCCTCGAGGACTTCTACTTTCTGTGAAAGTTACTTGATATCGATGTCTCTCAATATAATACTTATTTGCGCTTTTGATTTATGACTTTACAAGGGATCTAAGTTCTTTAAAACTGTTAATAAACTTGGTGCTCTTCGATAGATGCCGAGGTGATATCTGCTTACGTTTTAAGTGTTTGATAATATCCAAGGTGATCCAGGGAGGGCATCCCTAACGCCTTGAAGCATATGAGGGAACATAAAGTCTGAAACAACCATATATTAAATCGTAGAACATTTTAGAAGCTTTATCAGCATCATTAATCACACACAGATACTCCCCAATAACTAAACCAACAGACTCATAAAGGTGATGATAATTTGCCTTTCAAAACTTCTAACGGGGGGAGATCTAGTTTGGTTTAAAGTTAATAGAAGATGTGCTGTCCGGATTAAAACAACCAGAAAGCGGGGGATGGTAAACGTCAACCTCACTCATGGGATATAACTCTTCAGATAAAGCCTCGGTGGTTCAGAGGTAAGAACGTGTGCATCTGAACCGAAGGGTACTGGGTTCAATATCAGGGTTCTCCTTCACTTTATCAGTACAAACAGTAACATTAACATCAACCGAGGTTCTGGCATTGTATTTGAGCAAGTTGAATATCTGCACGTTCCGCCCTTCGGAGGGGGCGTAAAGCCGTCGGTCCCGTGTCCATGCGATGTTGGGCACGTTAAAGATACCTACCCTCCTTACAGAAATGCTAGGGTCGGGCAAAATTTCCAGGAGGATGATGTGAAACTGCTCCCTAGCGTCGGTGATTAGCCATAGTCGTGGAAATAGGCCGACGTTAAAGAAAGACAACACACACAACAACTCTTCAGATATAGAAGATACTACATTACTCATCACCAGGTGCAACAATTTAGTATTTAGATTAAAAACGCTATTGTACTGCTTGTTACGGTTAGCCATTTGCTTCCGTACCATTCTTGCGGATTCTATAAAATATCTAGTAAAGCTTTGTTAATTATTAGATCTTGTTAACATTAAATAGCAAATAACTATCGAATTGGAAAATTGTATGAAATTTTGCTCTCATCACCGTAGGACACCTCTAACCATCCAATCCTATTTATTTTAAACGACAAATATTGTCCTTCGAGAATATCGTGTTAAAGCGTTCTAAATACAAATTCGAACAAGGAAAAAACAATATTTTAACTGAGGAAGGTCATTGTGTTCTCTATCCTTGTTTTTCAAGTCGCATAAGTAAATAGAAAACAAGGACAGACTCAGTAGTTTTTCCTTTCAGATGTGACGGTCATACATGTGTTATCGACAGGCATTAGTGGCTGCGTAATTTGTCTTCCACCAATGAAAAATTAGGCGGCAGTTTTCAGTCTGCAAAAGGCAAAAACGGCTACTTAAGAAGATGTGCGGATATCACCAGTGGAATCTGTTTAGCGACGCGTTAGAGGTAACATCGTAAAATTAACTATTGTCTGTAAATGCACCAAATGAGTTGCTGGCATTCTATAGTTCGTGTGTCGCTGTTTGATTGAAGTATTAAAACTTTGTAGAAGCTCATTGGATAGATAGTGAGTTTAATCTGACTCTTTGAAATTAATTGCAGAATTTTAAGGGGATTTTTTTTAAATTAAATTACTCCCTAGTCGTAATTCCTCGTCCGTACTTTCTGGTTCGTACTTTGTGATTGATAGTTTGTAGTCCATAGTCTCCACCATAGTTCATAGTCTAATCTAGAAAATAAATTCGAACTCAGAATCGAAGATAAAGGGCTGATGTTGTCTGATAATTGATATCGCAACATCTAGTCTCTCTCTGAGCTTGAGTCCACCTTCCGGCAAATCTCGATTCCGCTGAGGTTCTCATTTACCTTAGTGCAACACATAATCCACCTGCTGCATTGATTATCAGGCTGGGTGGCAAAATTTAATCTAGGGCTTGACTGGCCTACTTAGCTGATTGTACGTGTTCCGGTAACAAGTGAGTCCTGTTTGACTTAATGTTTGTGTAAAAAAAAATATTATTGAAAGTTTTAGAGAAGATCAGTTAAATTCTTTCACATTCTTAAATAGTGAGGTTGCTCTTAGGCTTGATTTCGCTTTATTTTTTTTGCTATACCATTGTACTATAAATTTGTTCAATTGGTCACGCATTTTTTAATATAATTATTACTCATCCAGAAATTGCTGTCCTTTAAAATTTGTGTTTGATTATTAAATAATTCTTGAAACCTTAGAGTTAAAATATAGTAATATTTCTTTAGCCGTTCAAATTAAATGTAGAATATCTTTTTAGCAGTTTGAAGTAAGTCAATAAGCATTAAGCTCAGATTTGAAATTTATTATGCAACAGGGCAAGCATTTCTAACAATCTATGCATATCCACCTGGCCAGAATAAGTAATTAAAAAGCTCGGGACGCAGCAAGTGCGTTATGGTAGTGAATTTTCATAAAAATATTTTTTATAGCAAATATGTGTGTTTTTTTTTCAGAAAGCAGGCATCAAATTTGATTATCAGTATAACATATATAGTAAAAACAATGTGCCATGTTTCATCAAAATAACTTTATTGTTTGAAAATGTACAGAAATTCCCGAAAGTAAACTTAAAGTGTAACCGAAAAAATCCGATTCTTGGTCAATCTTATAGGTTAATAGCAAATTGAGGTTTCAAATATAAAGCATTTAATCAAAATTCGCTACCATAACGCACTTTCTGCGTCCAGAATTTCTTAACTTACAAACATGCATTATAGTTCGATGGAAAATGCAAAAACATAAGTCGTTTTCGACTAAAAAAAATTATTTGTATCACCAACGACTTATGGGCCAGCCTGTGATTGTAGCAATAATTTTTTAAGATGTAGCTCAAGACACCGTATAATTAATGTATACAATATTTTTTCATATATTGTATAATAATGGATATATTGAGCTTTATTGATTTTTTACGAAAATTCGACAAAAATTATATACCATTAAACGATAAACTTTATAGTTAAGACTACTGCCAAGCATTAGAGAAAGGGTCTATTTGAAATGAATTTTCTGGAAAGATTTTAGTAAAATAAAGGGCAATGACGGTTGAAGCTAAGTCTTCAGGGTTTGTAAAACATTCTTCTTGCGACATTTTCCATAGCCCGTATCAGATTCAAGTTCTTTGCCTAAATGTTGCGAATTTTGACGTTTTAAATTGTCACTTTGACGTTTTGAGGAAAACCACAATTTATTTTTCTTTAAATGTCCATAACTTTTTTGTCTTTTGAGCTACACAGCTAAATTTTGGTAGGTAGCTAATGATATAAAGCAGCGTACTAAATTTGGTTGCCCTTACTTTTTTAATTCCGGAGATATATATATATTTTTTAAAAGAAACACAAAATTTTTCGGGAAAACCTGGTCCGATTTTTCTGACTAACGAACTCATCTAAGCGATTTGCAAAAGGAAGGTATTCACCAAATTTAATCAAAATCGGCCCATTATTTTTTGAGTTATCGGTGTGATATATATAAATATATATATATATATATATATATATATATATATATATATATATATATATATATATATATATATAAACATATAAAAATTGAAACTGACCCCGAATATGTGTTCTGGGGGGCCTAATTAGCGCTCATTTGAAGACATTTTTCAAAATTCAAAAGTCGGGATCTCCTCATTAGAGAATTTTTTCTACGAAAATTCACTAAAAGAAACGAATTACATTTAAAAACCTCATTTTTATTTACCGATAAAATTTTTCTCACTTTCTTGTATTTTTATTGCCAATGATAACGTGATTTATATTTTGCATAACACTGCATACTATATCGAACCATTTTATTGTTTAATAAATAACTTGTAATTGTGTTTTACTCTTGCTTTTTAATTTAACATCAAATTCCCTTATTAATTTCCCAGCAAGTTCAACTGCGTTACAAAATTTAACGTTATCTAGATATCTTTATCAACAAAAATCAATCGAGTGCCAGAGTCTTGTATTGAAGGTATTACAAATATGAGTTTTTAATCAAGACTAGCCGAATAGTAAGCATTAGTTTGGTTATATTTATAAACTGACGTAATAAGTTTTTAATCTTGTCGTTGCTGAGTTGGTAAGATTAACCTTGACTTTGCTGGCCGGTCGGTCTGTCAGTCTGTCGGCCTGTACGTCTGTCTGTTAGTAGGCGCAATAAGTTTCGAACAATTTGATATATCATCTTCAAATTTAGTGTCCAGTTAGCACCCGACAGAGCAACGCTTCGAATTTTTATGGTGAAATGTCTTTCTGAGGAGAGCAGATTATCACGGCTATGTGGATGGAAGTGATGATTTAATTTGCCTCACTATTTTAAAGTTACTCTGCGGAAAATTCTGTTTCCTTAAAATTTATTTTCTCTGTGTTTAACACCACAAGAATCTATTCTTGGTTTATCTTTAAAAATTGAATATGGTTTTCTTAAAGGTGCCTACTTAACTGAAAAATGTTTTCCAAAAATTTGTGCTAACTAGTCATAACCTTACAAAAATCCACTCCCAGTTTACCTTTAAAAAATGTACGATCAAAATTAAAGCACCTTGAAACTGCTTCGAATTCCAGTTACTCTTCATTCATGGGTATATTTTTTACTGCCGAAAATGCTGTTTTCTCAAAATTTTTGTTAACTAACTTTAAGGCAACAAAAATCCCTTTTTAGTTTATCTTCCAAAATTTAATAGACGAATCAGAGTGATTCCACAAGTATATTTTTTTAAATGTTACTTTTCAGAAAATTATGATTTGTCAAGAATTTCTTAACTAGTCATAACGTTCTCAACCCCGCACTTAGTTTATCTGTAAAAAATTATTTTGAGCTTAGGAAACCTCTATCATTCAAGTAAAGCACATTTCGTTTAACGCTTCAGTATAAATGATGTACAATTTGGCAAACCCAATTTCATCACAATACGGTTTTTAGACCTCACGTTCCTTTCGTTTGCAAAGCTAGCGTCATCAAAGGGATGAATATAAGTGTTTATGATATAACTTTATTGTCGAAACGATCGTCACGTCAGGTCAGGTCAGATTGAATAAACAGTTATATTCATCCCTATGATGACGCTAACTTTGTCAGCGAAACGAACGTTAGGTCTAGAAACTGTATTATGATTAATTGGGTTCTCCAAAATGTACTTATCAGTGCTCATCACAGGTTGAAATTTTTATTAATAAATGAATATAATTAAAAAAATAGAGCCGAAATCTCCTCAAAGGTAATTTTCTTCTATGAGAATTCGCTAAAAGCTACTAATTTAGTTATTTATACAAAAAAAATTGTCTCATCTCTGTCGGGTTAAATCATTGATAATTTAAATTTGAAGGATAGATTAATTAATGCTACTGTCCTCTTCTTTTAATAATCAAGGTAGGGTCTAAACGCTTACTAATCGCCTTTTTCTTTTAAAACCTTTTCAAATTGGCCCACAAACTCTAAAAATTCATCCATACATTTAGATTTAAAATCCGCCTGTTGGGGCAAACTAGAAGCCGGCACACTAAAATTCCCCACAATAATCACATTTCTCTTACTAAGGATAAAATTATGTCGAAATCATTGGAGATGCTAGGTGGTACACATATACCATATATATATATATATATATATATATATATATATATATATATATATATATATATATATATATATATATATATATATATATATATATATATATATATATTATATTATATATATATATATATATATATATATATATATATATATATATATATATATATATATATATATATATATATATATGTCATCTGGTTCCACGGACGTGCAACTCAACTCCCACAATATTTACACAAGGAATATTTATTGAAAATATAGACAAGTCGATGCCATGGTCTCAGTGTGTTTAACACTTTAACAATAGACATAAGTGAGATATAACTGCCTCTAGACGAAGTTTTCTTATTTATGGCGGGCTGTTTATCCGAGTGATTGGTCGCCTTGATAATACTTATTTTGTCGGGCACCGTAAAATGGTATTAAACGGAATAAAGTAATTATTTCGTTAGGTATTGAGGTAGTCACACTTTAAATTAAATTATTGGCCACCCTGCATGCTTGTAATGAGAATACATATAGTAGGGTCGCAGGTAACCGGATGTCGAAGACCATCATATCTCTCTTGTTTAAACAATCTGGACCTTTTTTGATCTCTAATTCTGGTTCTAAGGTTGTAGACTAGGCTATGGTTTTGGAACTGTGTAACTCAATAGACACAAAATATTGTGTTCTGTATCAATTTGCTAATAAGTGGTCAGATTTTCTAACTTCAAGGGTGTGTTCGTATTTTCCATGGTGGATACGTCTGTTCATTTGTTACATATATATTGGGAAACAGTCAAACCAAAAAATTCGTAAACTCCGCCGGAATAGTTTGGAGTCGTATCCTTGAAACTTCTTTAGACTTGACACTTTTTAATCTATTGATTGATCTTGCACGTGCTCAAAAATCGTCCTGTTTTTTAGGTGACATCTTTAGTATATATAGATATTTCTCTTATATACAGAGTGTATTTAAACGAAGTTGCACAAATGACACCAGAGATTCTTTTGGCAAAAATAAGTTGATTTAACCTACCATACATACATCCCAAGTTGCATAATAAAAGAGATACAAGGTTTCAAAGTGACCAATAACAAATGGTTTTTCCTCAATAATTTCTAAACCTTCAGTCAGACTTGTTTTAAATTTTATAACGACACATTTTCCAGGTTTGGAATGTGATGTATAAGTTTTTTTCTTGGCACTTGTACACATCTTTTAGTAACAAAATATAAAACTTTTTTGAATAAAAAAGTAAATTTATTGAAAATGGTTTAAGTCAACCATATTCATTTTATAAATTATTATTTCGGATTTATACGTCCAGGAATGTTAACGTCCGAAATGGACTTTTTTTAAGAAATTCAGAACTCATTGCTTCATAGCGTATCCGTATTTTAAAATTATGCGTGTTATGTTTATCATGCCACATATCCTAATCGCCGCGTTCCTAGTAGAAAAACTTTTGCGGCAATAGAAAGATGACTTAGAGAAAATCGATCATCAACATCGACGCGAAGGCTCTGGAAGAAGACGTCTGATTAGCAATGTCGATCAAGATCGACTACTTCAAGAAGAAGTTATCCTTGGCAATTTAGATCACAATCCTGAGACAAGTACAAGAAAATTGCTAGCACAGTACAATGTTTTTCATACCACAATTTGGAAGATTGCCTATGATAATTTTTTATACCTCTACCACGAACAACTTGTGCAAGAAATGACTGCTGCGGATGTACCCAACAGGATATATTTTTGTCAATGGTATATGAATATTTCAAGAGAAAATGTAAGTATTGAATTCATGGTCTGATCAACACCCCCAACAAGTTTATAAATCGAGATTTTAGCAAAATTTCTGTTTAAATGTATGGGCAGGAATTATATCATCTTATTGGTCCGTTTAATCTTCCTCGGCGTCTCGGCGCAGCGGAATATATAAGATTTTTAAATGAGCAACTTCAAATTATGCTTGATGAGGTGCCACTAGTTATGCGTGAAAACCCGTCGTACGTGCAGGACGGAGCTCCTGCCCAGTGTACATTAGCTATTAGTCAATGATTAAATTTAAATCTCCCTGGAAGATGGATAGGTGCACGGAATTATGCACCCGCCGAATGGCCTGCTCGTTCTTCGGACCTCACACTCATCGACTACTTTTTATGAGGTCACCTGAAAAAGATTGTTTATCCAACTCGATTGATAGGCGAGAATGCTTTGTCAAAGAATTTTTTTTAGCTGTTGAGAGAGTAAACAACGACAGAAGCATATTTGCAAGGGTACGTCGTGATTTTAATCGTAAAATTAGGCTATGTTTACAAATAAATACATAATTTATTCTTTTATGTGATTCTTGCTTTCTCTGGTTTTGTTTTTTTCTTCAAATAAGTGCTGTTAAACTGACAATAAATATGTATTTTGCAACACTTATTTTTTCCTGTTATTATCGCATATTTTTTTAGTGTAGCCCCCAAATATTATCATGCGTAAGAAAATGCATTTTTAATGTAAAGTAAAGACCCAAAGAAGCAGTAGTCACGAAAATTATCCACTTTAAACAAGTGTATACTATAGATCGCTTTTAAAAAAGTAAAAGGTCTTTTTCAGGAAATTAAAAGCTTAATGAAAAATTTTGATCACATTTAGATACATAATTTTAAAGTACGGATACGCTATAAAGCAATGACTTTTGAATTTCTTAACAAAAAAGTCCGTTTTGGACGTTAATACTCTTGGAGATATAAATCCGAAATACCCAACGGTTAACTTAAACCATTTTCAATAGGTACACCGTTTTATTCAAAAATATCCAATATTTCATATTTTGTTACTAAAAGATGTATACGAATGCTGAGAAAAAGGTTTATGCACATTTAATGCATAACATTGCGTTATAGAGGGCGCCCCGTACGCGACAGCAATAAATGATTATTATATTGTTTTTCTAAACCCGAAAATATCTCGCTATCAAATTTGAAACATGTCAGACTAAAACTTTGGGAATTATTAAGCAAAAACCATAGTTTATTTGTCAGTTTTACGTCCTGTATCTATTTTATTATGCAACGTGGGATATAGGTATGTTAGGTTAAATCAACTGATTTTCACCAAAGGAGTCTCTGGTATCATTTGTGCCCCATTATCTCTACACACCCTGTATATGCGTTGATTGCTACAAATCCTGTTAGGGTTCAAAAAGTGTCCCCCTCAATCGACGTATTTTAGAGTTTTTCTAGATTCTTAGCAGTTCTCGGGAGCTATTTTCTTAAGGAAGTATAACAGGAAAAGGAGCCCTAAGGCCTACTTCTTAGAGCGGTGAATAAGAGTAGGTTGGGTTGTTGGATGCCGCTTTTGGGGCCTCAATCTGCATACTCCCCAAATCTCACTAAAAGTCGGTCTGACCGTTGGTTGAAAGTGCTTTGGAATTTATAATAACGGGTCAACCTGAGATCTTATCAGTGTCATTAGTCGGGTCAGTGAGGTCCGGTACCGAAATATCGGTTATTGAGCTGTTAAGTTTATCTAGGTCGTTATCAGAATTACTAGTCGTATTGAAAGTCTTTGCTGGGATCGGTAGCTAAGCCAAATGCAAAATCTAAACAACTGATTGGTATATATACAAGACCTTCTAAAAGAACAAAGGCACCAAAGCAAAATCATGCCTCTGCTGTAGAGTGAAATAGCTGGTCAAAATTAAGAATTCACTGGAAATTCATCATTTCCTAAAGTGTAAACGTGTTTGTCAGCTCCTCTAAGCTTTCTAAATTATTTATTTACTGACGACATATTCCAATTAATTACACTCGCCAATTTTCCAAGAAAAACAATATGTGTAAAATACTCGGCTGTAAATTGTCAAAAATGTAAAACTAAAGCCTACACGAGATAATTAATCCTAAGCTATATTCCACAGGTATGGATAGTGGCAAATGTTTATACCAAAAACGGGAAGTCACTCTACAAACGAAGCAAAGTCCTACTGGCCTACTAGCTTTACATATTTTCTCCTAAAGACCATGGAGAAAGCATTCGACAAGGAAACCGCTCCATGTACAACAAGTGGCCTATCAGGCGAGCAGATCCAAATTAGACGCCCCACTCTGTTTAGGGGGAGCGATACAAAAAACTTTGGTGGCCACACAAGTAGCCCTCAGCGCATTCATTGACATAGAGGGTATCTGAGACAAGACCTCATATTAAACCACCAAACTGGCCCTACAAAAAAAGGAATTCGAATTCCGCATTGTAGGATAGATTAAGTCAATGCTGAAATGCCGTGTTATCACAGCCACCACAAATAAAACCAACGCAATACTGACGACAGCAAAAGGTTGTCCTCAAGGAGGAGTGCTATCACATCTGCTGTGGTCGCTCGTTATTGATAAACTTATGACTCTGAAACAGTGAATGAAACACATATACAATTTTCCAATAAATTTAAATACTAAGGGATTTTCTCAGATCAAAAACTGAATTGGAACACACACTTGGAAAAAACTCTTTAGAGAGCCACAATGGCAATTTGGACATCCCGTACTCGTAGGAAAGACATGGGGGCTGAATCACAGGATGGTTTTTAGGCTATCCCAAACTATGGTCAAACGCCTGGTCGGATATGCATCTATAGTATGGTAGCCAAAAACGGAACAAGCCCCAACACAAAGCAAATTGCAAAAATTGCCGGGGCTGATCTGTCTTGAGATAACTGGAGCTATGGTATCATGCTCTATAACTGCAATGGAGGCAATGCTGAATCCGATTCCACTGCAGATATGCATGAAGAGGGAAGCAGCACCAAGCGCCTCGAGCCTATTACAAGTCAACAAATCCTAACTAGGAGACTTTATTGGCTACTTAAAAATTCTGGAAACTGGAGTTACTCGCCAGACCAACAGATCCAATTTCAGCCAAACTGAATTCATAATTCCATTGACCGTGGTCATAAATCAAGCATGGGATAGAGAGAGTGAAAGACAGATAAATAATTCATCTGTATGGTCTACAAACGGGTCTAAACAAATGGAGGGGGCAGGATTGGGAATAGGACCTAGAATTTTTAAATCCCTATGAAAAGCTTCCATTGTCCGATGTTTGATATAAATCTCTGTTTACAGGAGTGCATATAAAGAAGACTCGGATATAGAGAGATCTACATTCTGTCAGACAGTCAGGTAGTAGTAAAGATTCTAAAATACTTCAACACCGAGTATAAATTGACCCGAGACTGCAAAAAGTCCTTGAAGCAACTGGCTACGAACAACAAAGTGACTTTGATGCGGGTACCAGGGCATCAAGGCATTGAAGGAAATAAGAAAGCAGATATAGCATTGCAAAAGCGGCTGCCACAACTCCATTCTATGGTCGAGAGCCCTGTTGTGGACAAACTGCCCCGTAACAAATGAATTGGATACTTTGAAGGAGAATTCAGTACTGTCATACTGGTAGAAAACGCAAGCTGAAGGCAGGCAAAACGGTTCATCACCATATCAACAGAGAAGTCTGAAATAGTTCTTGAATTGAACCGGAGCAACTTGAGAATAATTGCAGGACTTTTCACAGGACATTCCATAGTAAGGTTTTACCTTATGAAGATGGGTAAGGCAGGCAGTGAAAACTGGAGATACTGCACTGAAGCAGCAGAAACAACAGAACACTTGCTATGCGACTGCACGGCCCAGTTCTGCCAAAGGCTCAAATAGCTTGGAGGAGTGACCTTAACACCCCAGGAACTAGGTAAAATAGCTCCCAAAACAATAATGGACTACATACAAAGATTGAACTTTTTGGGCAACTACTAGGAAAACGATTAATATACAAAAGGCCCATTGAGGTTGCAGCGCTGAAACGCCAACGCCTATAAAACTCATTAAACAATCTGCAATATGTAATGCCTACACGAAATAAAAATTCTTTTTTATTCTTAGAGTAATTAAAGTAATGTGTTATTAAATTAATTTACTTTTATAATACCATTTTCTGTTGAATAAACAATTTAAGGATGGTAAGTTGTGCAGTAGAGGGTTAAATCCATTTTTTTTATTGAATATTTGAAAATAGATTTGCATCAAGTTTGGTCAGGGCCATGTCAGATCCATGACATTTAAAATACCCTTTATATCCCTATAAAAGATTAGTTACATAATAAGTATTAGTATTAAACTCACGGCATACGTTCCCAGACCAACAATAGGCATTTTCCCTTCTGGAACCAAATCTAAAAGCGTAACAGGTATATTCTGATAATGTGAGCAGATAACCTTTTGTGTAATTACTAAGGTAAAAAATATTATTAAATATATAATGCGTACATGCGGCATAATGTAAATGTGTGTGTAAATACAATTTAGAAAATGCAAAGGTGACTACAAATAGCCAGAGCTAAATATATATGTTGAAAGTTTTAATAGCCGCATATAAATCAACCTAAGTAGAAAATATTATAAAAGTAATATTTCATACGATGTACTCGATAAATATGATATAGAAGACAAGTTACGAAGCTGTCAAACGTTCTACTGTTTTATAGTTTTCTACCCGTTGTTTCTAATCAACTCACATAACAGTCGCTGTGCTAATTTCTATCATGCATTATTAGTCCAATTAAATTATATCTTTACCAGAAAACTTGTGGAGTAGTTTTGATTTCTTCCATTCTACATGTTTTTTGGTGTGCTGAATCAGAATATGTGGTCTGCTAACAAAACATCTTTACGCAACATTTAAGAAAATGCAAAAAAAAATGTAAAACATCTCATTTTTTGGCGATGTTTTGCTTACAAATCAAAAACAAATAACTTTTCGGAAATAACCTCTCCATCCAAAATGAAAGTACATTAAATGTGCTACAATCTTCAGGTTTTTTTGCCTGATAAACCGTTCAGGGTTAAGAGCTAGTTGAAAATTCGCGTATGTCGGCAGTCTCAGCAAAACCTCACTTTTTCCACCCCAAAACTCTAATTTATTATCAAAATCTAAGTAGACGTAGAGAACCAAAATCACCACAACACATCTTTTTAAAGACCTGCCGATTGTTTCACTAACAAAGTTAGTCAGAGGATGAAAAATTCTGAACTACTTACAACTAAAGGGCACCTTTTATACTGAGTCTTAGGTAAAGACCGATACCGAGATTGCGACTAAATCACAGGCAAATATTCTGTGCATTATACTTTAATTGACGGACGAGGTTTTTGCACTACTGTTATAACTTTACCTGCCAAGTTTCAGAATATTTACTTTATCAAAGACAAAATGTAAACAAAGGGCTATAAATCAGCTCGGTTTCAGGAACGTTTTTTTTGTTGCGTTAGAAATATAAATACTCTCGTACGCATCTAGTTTCGCCGGTTGTCTAACATTTTTGATAATTTTCAGATTTTCTTTATCAAGTGGTGGTTATTATCCCAAATATTTTTTGCCACGCATGGCTTATATAGGATGGCGCATTGAAAACGAAACAGACCGATTTGCGTTCAGAGAATTATTTTTTTTAGAAACGTTGAAACATGTCAATTTTAATATTGAGGGGGACATGTTTTGACATAAAACTCAACTTTGTCACATCAACCCCTTAAGGGTGGTAATAACAACCCTTATATTTTAAATAGGGAATATGGGCCGAGTGTTACATCATTTGAAAGCTCTTTCTTTTCTGAATTCAGGAGACTAATTTTTTTGGAAGTTTTATAAACTCGTTTAAAAATTATTGACAGTTGAAGATGCCAAAACGCATTTCACTCATTCCGATAAGAAATGTGCTGATAGTCAATGTTTTCTTGGTTTATAAACAAAAAATTGACCATCGGAACATTTCTTATCGGAATGAGAGAAATACGGTTTATTATTTCAGTTTATCGGTCAGTTTGATACTTGATAGTACTACCGAAAATTAATTTCACAATGGTGTATTCTCTAGAAGAAAGAGTTGAAATAATTACTCTTTTTTTTCAAAAACGATGACTGTGCCAACCGTACCGCAACTTTGTTTAATGAACGACATTCGAACAGACATGTTAACAGAAAATAAATTTTGGAGTTAGTTACAAAGTTTAGACAAAGTGGTTCAGTAGCCCACAAAAAACAGGATCCTGCACGTGAATTTCCGGTTAGAAATGAGACTACTCAGATTGAAGATTTCGGACAAATTGCTGCAGACCCAACTTTGATCATGAGAAAATTAGCCACTGTTTCAAACATCAAAAGAATAACTATTCACGAATATTGAAGCATCATAAATTTCACCCGTATAAAATTCATCTTGTACAACAACTGAATGAAGATGATTTTGATCGGCGGCTGGAGTTTTGTGAAGTTATGACTGCACGAATAGCTGATAACGGGAACTTTCTGTTCAATATCTGTTTTTCAGACGAGTGTACGTTTTTATTAAACTCTACAGTCAATCGTCATAATTGTCTTTATTGGGCAGATAATAATTCAAGAAATTTTCACGAAGTCCACACTCAAACTCCACAGAAATTGAATGTCTGGACTGGCATTTTTGGAAACCGTTTAGTCGGACCAATTTTTCTTGATAGCAATTTGAGTGGCGAAACGTATTTGGAGTTACTAGAAGATATCGTTTACCCTCTAGTAATTTACATTGTTGAAAATGATGATCGCTATTAAGAAAATCAATTAGTGTTTCAACAAGATGGAGCTCCTCAGCATTTTTCACAGCGTGTTAGGGAGTTTTTGAACAGAGAGTTTCCAGAGCAATGGATTGGGCGTAGAGGTGCTATTGAGTGGCCCCTAGATCACCGGATTTAACTCCTTTAGACTTCTTTCTATGGGGAGAGTAGAATTTTCGCAACAGAACCGGAGTCTCTGGAAGAATTACGACGACGCATTGTTGCAGAATGACGTCTAATAACTCTACAAATGCTCCAGAATGTCAGAGCTCGTTTTGAACAAAATTTGTACATTTGTGGTGGTCAACAATTTGAACACTGACTTAACTGAATAAACATTTTTGAACGTTTGGTTTTGTTTTTTAGTTTTTTTTTTTAACGAAAAATTGACTAATTAGTGCATTTCTTTTCACATTGAACGAAATACGTTCTTGCAACTCCAACTGTGAATAATTTTTAAACGAGTTGATGAAATTTCCCAAAAAATTTCTGTCCTGAATTTAGAAAAGAAAGAGCTTTCAAATAATGTAACACTCGGCCCATGTTCCCTATTTAAAATATAAGGGTTGTTATCACCACGCTTAAGGGGTTAATGTGACAAAGTTGAGTTTTATGTCAAGACATGTCCCCCTCAATATTAAAATTGACGTGTTTCAACGTTTCTTAAAAAAAATTTCTCTGGCCGCAAATCGGTCTGTTTCGTTTTCAATGCGCCACCTTATATATACGAAATGTGAGATTACTTTTCCTCATTTCCATGGGCGTCTGTCTACTTCTCTCATCCTGACCCCTCTGATATCTCACAAAACACCACCGAAATTATTCAAGCTGCTATGGAATTATTTATTCAACGTACATAGAAAACCTCTTCAGCCACTCAAAAGCACTAGTTCTCTAAATATTGTGACAAGGCCACACTTGAAAAGGTCAAAGCTCACCAAACGCTCCTACACAATCCCAGTCAAGAAAACCATCAAGCATTCAATGACGCAAGAAACCGCTATGTCCGCATTCTTTCTTATGCAAAAAACTCGTTTAATAACCACATCAAAAACGTTCTCTTAAGCTCCAAGGACAGCAAACCCTTCTGGACTCTTGCTAAATCTATTGGGAATAATTTCTGCAAGAGCACGTTCCCACCTATTGTCTCAGGGGATGAAATTGTTTCTACCGCCTTGGGCAAGGCTGAACTTTTTGCCTCGTTGTTTGCCGGCAATTCTACTCTCAACCCACCTTCAAATGTTCAACCACCAACAGTCCCCAATGTCGTGCATAAAATGACAGATATCATTTTCAAAACTAAAAAGGTACGAAAGATGCTCTCTTCTCTTAATACCAGGAAAGCCTCTGGCCTTGACGAGATTCTAACAATTGTTCTCAAAAAATGCACACCAGAACTTGCTCTTGTCCTGACTCGTCTGTTTCAGACATTTTACAGTAGAGGGATATTCCCTAGTAACTGGAAAACTGCTCGAGTACAACCTGTCCCCAAGAAAGGATCCAAAGCGCTTCCTAGCAACTACAGGCCTATTTCTCTCCCTTCAGTCATCTGTAAAGTGATGGAGAAGTATATAAACACCGAATTACTAAAATTTCTGGAAAAACACAGTCTAATCCATGACATGCAGTATGGATTCCGTCAGCGCAGATCAACTGCCGAACTCCTTTCCTTTGTCACCCACTCTTGGAACAAGTCTAGGAACTACACGGTGAATCCCAGATTGTCGTTCTAGACATATCCAAAGATTTTGACCAGGTCTGGCACGCAGCGCTGCTTAATAAACTTCCGCCCTATGGCCAACACCAAAACTCTGTACCTGGACAGCAAACTTTCTCTCCGACCGGAGCATTTCTGTTGTTGTGGATGGCCATTCCTCTAAACTATATTCAATTATGCAGGAGTTCCTCAAGGTTCAGCTTTAACACCTACTTTGTTTCTTCTCCACATCAATGACCTCCTCTCTATCACATCCAACCCAGTTCACAGTTACGCGGACGATAGCACCCTCCACTCAAATATACAATATTCTAAGCCTGTCTTTTTGGCCCAACTAGATGAGGATCGCAGACACATGGAGGGTTCTGTCTCCGTGGATCTCCAAAAAGATATTAGACTGGAAAAGTAGAAATCTTGTACAATTCAACCCCACCAAATCTCAGTCTTGGTTTCTTTCTCATAAAAGATACACCAGCCCTAGAACTATCACAATGAACAACCAAGTTATTCAAAGTAATGAGTCCTTTTCACTTGTTGGCATTTCTGTGGATCGAAATCTCAATTGGCACCAACATGTCACATCAATTGCAGAAGCGGCTGCTAAGAAATTAGGTTTCTTCTTCCGGGCTCGCAAATACTTTTCACCAGCTAATCTCTATACCTTATATACTTCAGAAATAAGCCCAAACCTCGAATACTGCTCCCACATCTGGGGTGCTGCTGCCGCTTCTACATTCGCTATCCTGGACCCCATTCAGAAGAAGCTATACGTCTCATTGGTGACCCTACCCTCACCCAAAGGCTGCCATCCCTTGCCCATCGACGTGCCGTTGGTGACCTTTCTCCCTTTTATAGATATATGCACGGGCAGTGCTCAGAGGAGCTTTTTTCCATAGTTCCTCCACCTGCTGCCCACAACAGATCTACCAGGGGAACAGAGCGAATGCACCCTTTTACTGTCCAGGTCACCAGACATAGAACATCTTGTTATGCCCGCTCTTTTGTCCCGAGGACTTCCAAGCTGTGGAATTCCTTGCCGGCGCATGTTTTTCTTCTCCTCCGAACTTCCAAACCTTCAAGTCCAGAATTAACAAGTTGCCTCTTTCCTTCTTGTCGACACCCACGGTACGATAATATTTAGGCTGTAAGCCCTCGTGGTGTGTTGTTCAAATTAAAAAAACACCTTTTCCTTTTATTCTAAATAATTTGTTCAAACGTCACAATGTTCTCTATTACAACTTTTAAAAGTTTTTTTCTAAATTTATAATTAACTTTCAACCTTTTTATATCTGGTGGTACAAGATTATAACGTTTTGGGCCAAGGTATGCTACATAACGCTGTCATATGTTTTTCCTACACGACGCAGTAATCAGAAAATCACCCATTTCACCCCTTGTCTGGTAATCATGAGATATCAAATTCGGGAGGCTTGCAGTAGTGTGCGTATTATGTATGACTGCCATTATGTACAAACCAGTGATCTTAAGTATATTAGTTGACTGGTTATACAGTAAGTTGGCAGAATATGATATTGCTTTATTTAGCATTGTCTTAAGTATGAAGTTCAGAGGATTCGGGTAGGTTTCATATGCCGATCCCCAGCACGATATTCCATACCTCAAAATGGACTAAACCAGACTATCATACATCACAAGTAAAATCCTTTGACTTAAGATGCCACGCAATATATAGAAAATACTTACGAATATTCCAAGTCTTCTGTTAAGGGTTTCAAGATGATAATTCCATTTTAAATGTCCCAAGATATTTTACGCTATTTTTTGCACATGATTAATTCATCTTTCACCCGAAGGCCAGGAGCACTACGCGGGAGATCCACCCTAGTTGGTGAAAAAGTGATGACCTTTGGTTTCTCAACGCTCAAAAGCCAAAGACGCAACAAGACCTTGAAATAGTTTAGAACTATACTCGATAGCTTCGCTCCAGGTATCGGATATCATCACTCTGTCATCTGCATAAGCTATAAGCTCGCAGCGGCTCTCAAAGTTCTCTACGATGTCATTTATGTAAACCAAAAATAGTATGGGCCCTAATATAGATCGCTGAGGGACCCCATATTTTACTACCTGTGGATTGCTTCAGATATTACCTACTTTTACTACCTGCTGCCTATCAAACAAGTAGCTCCTAAACAATGTCTGACTTACACGCCTTACACCCATCCAGTCTAGCTTTTGTAGCAATATGTCATGACTTACTGTATCAAAAGCTTTATGAAGGTCTAAAAATACCCCAACAGTTTTAAATTTTTTATCAAAATTAGACAAAACCTTACAGCAAAGTTTATGCAATGCCTTGTCAGTAGAATAGTTCTCTCTAAATCTAGACTGATTAACAGATATTAAGTTATGAGAAAGATCCCATTTGCCAGGAATGCGACGAGGATGAAGAAACGTCCTACCACTACCTGTGTGAATGCGACGCTTTTGGGAGTTGTCGAGCAGAATTGGTCGGATCGAGGACTCTGCAGAGGAATCAGGTAAGTACCGTCCAATTGAAGACCGTCACGGTTTTTATTTCGAGGTCGAGGCGGTTTGGCGACGGAACCGAGGGAAAGTAGAGCATGGTTGCTGGGTTGCTGGGGTTGGCAAAAAGGGCCCACTGTAGCCTACTTGCTTGGCGTTGGCCTCCCCACCATTTCTTCTACTACTACTAAGTTATGTTTATTCAAATATTCAGTAAGTCACACATAAAGAGTTCAGTTCAGTAAGCTTATGGGTCGGTAATTTGTGGAATCGAGTCGGCTTCCTGTCTTAATTATAGGTAAAACTACGGATATCTTGATTTGATCTCTATCTTTTGTATTACCTAACAAATTTTTTAAACTATTTTTGGTCGAAAAAGTTAGCTGCAAATCGGCTTTCTTAAAAATCCTATCGAGACCCCTTGTGATACGCGATCCAAAAAGTAGGCAAACAAATATATTCTCTATTTTATCTTTCTTGGTTGTGAATTCCGCTAACATTTTTTGTTCTGTGTCTATTAATAACCTAGAAAGTTAAATTTTGGTGCGTAGTAACGCCTTCCTCAAGGCAACATATCCACTAATTTTTTACAATAGCTTTGTAATTTTCTGAGATAATTTTTTTTCTAAAGAAAACTCAAAATGTTCCCGAAAAACCTTGCCCGATTTTCCTGGATAACGAACTCGTCCAATATATTAATAAAAGAAAGACACTAGTGCTCATTTGAATAATTTTTTGCAAAATGTCACCATCGATACCTCTCTATTAGTGTTTTTTTTTTAAATAAAATTTCACTAAAACATTGCAATGTTCGGCGCGCAGAAAGTGCGTTATTGTAGTGAATTTTCATAAGAATAATATATTATAGTGATTTAGCCTTATATTAAAAGTTATAAAACATTACTTTATTTAATTAGGAACGGTAACAAATAGGGTAAAGAAGGGCAAGCAAAAACATGACCTCTAACATAACTATTTATACAGTTTGGGCTTATTGTGCATGCCCTTTGTATTTTCTACTCCACCCATTCCAAAATCACTGTGCCTTAAACTAGTCTGCACAGCAATTAGTAGGGTGAAATTTTATATTCCTGTGTCTCCGGTCTAGGCTGTTCGTAGATCAGTTGTCTTTTGCGTTCTAGAGCTTTACACTCGCACAATATATGCTGGACTGATTCCTCCCCATCCCCGCAGAGTCTGCATGCCAGGTCTCCCTGGAACTGCCCAATTTTATGCAGGTGTTTCTTGATGGCCATCTGTCTCGTCAAGAGTCCTGTTATGTTCCTGAGCTGTCCTCTGCTAAGATTTAGCAGTTTCACAGCTCTCTTTGAACTGAGTTCCTCAATTACTGACTTCCCATGTCTGAGCCCTGTACAGTCTGCCCAGTACACCTTATGTTCGTTTCTGACCCAGGACTTAATGGATCCCCTGGCAGTGCTCTTCGTCACGCCCAGGACCGATTCTGGTTCCATAAATGGTTCTGCTGACCCTCTCTTCGCGAGACTGTCAGCTTCTTCATTTCCTTTGACCCCAGAGTGCCCCGGAACCCAGCTGAGGGTGACCTCTTTCTGCCCAGCCGGGTCGCTCGTCTCGTCTCGTCTCGGCATTCATTTACCAGCCTGGATTTTACCCGTGGTCTACTTACCGCCTTAAGGGCTGCCTGGCTGTCTGTGGCTATGAGGATCCGCTTGTTGGTGTAGTCCCTCCTCTTGTCCTCTCGCACGCAATGCAGGATGGCGTACATTTCGGCCTGAAAGACCGTTGCATGAGCTCCAGGAAAAATACTGTGACTTACCATCGGTCCTTCCGAATCAACTCCTGCCCCCGTCCCACGCTCCCCGCCGGATCGTCCGTGAACCAGACGAGCACGTCCCGTGGTACGACCGGCGGGGATTTTCACTGTAAAATTGTTTTCCCTGCAGATTCGCGGGCTCGCGAAGTTTGATCTCATTTCAAGCATGGTATCCTTCATGATCTCCTGAATTTTGCAGCCTCGGTTGATCTTCAGTATATCATTGCAGGCTAGTCTGTATAGTCCTAGCCTGGCCTCCCCCATGATAACTAAGTGCAGGGGGGGGGGACGCAGATCTAGCAACACCGCCGTGGCGGCTGTTGGGGTTGAAGTCATGGCCCCTTTGATGCCCAGGCAAGCCATATTTTGGATATTGCCTAGTTTTGTTTGGCACTGTATTGTGTCACCTTAGGCCACCAGACTAGTACCGCGTATGTTAACGATGATTTGACCACCCTTGCCTACAGCCAGTGAGCCATACTAGGTCTTAGTCCCACGTTTTCATAACTGCCTTACACAGTATTTTTTTAACGTGACCATTCTAGATTAGCTTGGAGTCCAGTATGACCCTAAGATATTGTACTTCCGTGGCCATTGGGATGTTTCTACCATATAGAGTGAGAGTTATGTGGCTCTCCTACTTCCTCCTCCTCGTAAACGGTATAACGGTTGCTTTCTCCTGGCTCACCTCGAGCCCTGGCCAACCGTCCACCTTTTCACCACTTTCAGTGGTGTCTGCATGCTCTCCCACACTGATTGTGTAACCTTTCCTCGGACTATGATGACACTGTCGTCCGCATAGCCCTGTACCTCATACCCCCTACCGAGAGCCTCCCCAGCAGGCCGTCCACGGCTAGGAACCAGAGCAACGGAGACAGAACGCTCCCCTGCGGACACCCCGCCGCGACACCCGCCAGCAGAGTGCCTCCTGCGAGTGAGGTGAACAACGCCCTGTCCCTGAGCATGGAACCGATCCACCTGCAGCAGGTCTCCTCTATTCCCCTTGTAAGTGTGCCTACCGAGTTTCGGAATATCTTTCACATAAAAGAGGCAGTGTGAACAGTGAACTATTAACTAGAGGTGGAGCACGGTTTAGGTAAATTTTGCTGTATATGGCTTTAGAGATATAAATACTCTCATAGGCGTCTGATTTCACCGGTTGTCTAACTTTGTTGATAAGCTTTGGGTTTTATTTATTTATGTGGTGATTGTTACCCCGATATGTTAAGCCACGCATTACTGTTCTATACTACCGTATCTTAACTATGCTAGTTGTTTCTTAAATCTGGTTTCAATGGTTTTATAGGCTGCCCAACGTATTTAAGATTGCAATCTTTACAACTTATCTCATAGATACCTGACATTTTATTGGCCTTATCCTTATCCTATTACATAACAAATTGTTTAAATGAATTGTCGATAAAGTTAGGTGCAAATCAGCTTTCTTAAAAATGCTCTTAAGACCACTTGTGATTCGCGATTGAATTGGTAGGTTAGGCTAGGTTAGGTTATAGCGGTCCCTTCATTTTGGCTCACGCCTAATTGTTGTATATTCCAGCCAAAAACTCGAGCCTCCTACAGAGGTCGACAATTTTTGTGGGGGAAAGCTGACCCGGATATGTTGGTGCACGTTGTTTCTTTCCAAAGAGCAGGTGTCTTGTCCTGTCCGCAGCCGGACAAGAACATAGCACGTGCTCTGCTGTTTCGTCACTCTCCATACACAGCCGATACTCTGTCTCTTGACCGAGACTAATTCGGTGCATGTGGTGACGCAAGCGACAGTGTCCTGTATACAGGCCGACCAGAGTTCTCAGTTGTGTCTGTTTAGCTCTAGGTCTTTAAGGTGCGTTTTGCTATGCATGAGGATTTTCCCAGCACAGGTTCTGGTCCGATAAGATCCTCCTGGGCCTTAAACGGTAAGCACACAAACTATTTTATAACTTATATTTTTTGAATTCCGATAACATTTTCTTTGTTCTGTGTCCATTTATTAATTTTTCCACTAATCAAACCAAATATGGATTATATTTAGCCACGTTTTTAATGTACTCCAATTCTCTGCGGTATATCTACTTTTACTTAAGGGTAAATATAATAATCTTTTAACTAAAAAATTTAAACTAACCGTTTTTTTAATATATAAAAGTATGATGTGAGTCATTTGAAATGTAACCTAGAGTGGTAGTTTGCTTCCCATAGACATCGAATTTAAGAAAGTTATTTATAGGAAGTAGTACATCCAGTCATTATTGTTGATAACTAGTACATCTAGAACACAGCGGACTACAGGGAAATGATACAGTGGATAGGTTGGGCAAAGCATTTACAGAAAACTTCTGTAAAGTAATAGATAACACGATAGAAGACATTAATAGGCATCTCAAAATAGATGCAATAAGTAATTGCGAAAAAGAATGGCTTGGTTTTGCAACTAGATCACAAAATCCATATCTCCCCATCAACCTAACATTGCTTAAAACAATACTACATATTGACGAATATAACATCTCAAGAACTTAATGCACAACCATTACCAGAATGAAATTAAACCATGGCTGTTTTTCATATCATTTGTATAAGATTGGAATATTTACCAGTCTGTATTGTTCATGGGACAACAACGATATAGGCAATCTTGATCATTTACTATTTCAGTGCTTGCAATACGATGATTGCCAAGAGTAACTCTGGCGTAGCTTAAAACATCTCGGAATACAGTTTCCTGTAAAATTGAAGACCCTTCTTTGTCTGAACGTCTTAAACGTATTCAAGGTATTAATTACTCTTAGTCGTCAACCAAAGTCCAATATTTAGTTATAAGAAGTATATTAAGTGTTTTGTAATAATTGTAGTTAATGAATCCTACTGTTTGTCCTATCGTTTTAAACCCATGTAATCAGTCTTGTCTGTCAATTACAACAATGCCCTGAAGGACGCCTGGACGAGAAGAGAATGTCCCTGTTTATCCTACTAATTGCAAATGTTCCAACTATATAATAGGCTTCATTCAATCGTTAATTTTAACATTTGTTTATTTTTATTTTATTTTATGGCACTAACAGTTTAAGTTGTCTATGCTACCAATTACCTTTTCTGCAACAATTAATTGACAAAATTACGTTAGCCTCGTTCTCTATTACTGACACCATTGTAAAACTTAGTATCGTACTGTTCCATGTTCCATTGCAGAATTCAGAAGCTTGTGGCCAATGAACCAAAACTACAGCAAACCAATCTAAATTTACTAGTTATTACAAATATTTTTTTCATATAAAAGACATTCCGAAACTCGGTACGTAAGGGAATAAAAAGGTCGTCCAGCAATTAAAATATAGACGCAGAAACATTGCCTGTGATTCCTTTCTCTCTAATTATTATCGGTCTTTTACCTAACACGTAGTATAAATATAATGTGTAGTAGTTAAGTAGTTTAGAATTTTTGATCCTCCGATGACGCTAACTTTGTTAGTGAAACGGCTGTCAGATCTTTAAAGGATGTGTTGTGGTGATTTGGATTCTCCAAGTGTACTTACCATGAGAATCTTTTACATATCGATAATGGTGGTGAAAACAAGGCCTTCGAGCCTAATAAGGTATTCTTCTGTAAAATTTTACTCTGTCGTTTCATCATATTTACTTAAATGATTTTGGCAACAAATAACATGAATGTTTTTAATTTATTTAGAACTTTTGAAAATGTAGTACAACAAACAGAAAAAACTTATTAATCATGGTGTTTTGGCATTTTTCTTCTTCTCAAATACTATTGGCAAATAGCACTACCCATTAAAAAAATCCCTACCCTGTGGCTCGGATAAAATAAAATATACGTAATACATAATTATACTGTTTCTATTTTAAATGGATATTCTGGATGTCGAATCCTAAAAAAGAGAAAAAAACTTTAGAAAATCATAATCATTAATCTGCCTATTAACCTAGGTTTTATTTTAAAACTATAATTTATTTATTAAATAACTTACACTTCTTTAGAGTTGTTTTAAATTTGGGGGTATAATTTAAATGAAACACAGATGTAGAAAGTCTTTCTTTGGCTTCACAATAGTTTATTATCTTCTCTGTAATGGGTTTCGCAACCATGTCATCGTCTTTCTATTTGTGGTGCAAAACTTAATTTAAGGTTTTTGTTATCTTTAAATCTTTTAACCCAGAATATTCTTTCTTTTGTCAATGGAATTTAATAAATTGTTTTAATCATACGATATGTTTAATTTTTTGCTCTTTTTTTTTGGAAAAAAATAAATGCCTAAAGTTCAATTTTCTGCGAAGCTATAAAAATTAAATTTGGTATATGTAGTGACTGTAGTCTCCCGAGGGGAAACTTGTGTTACAACTTTCATTTATATTACAAAAGTTTTCTGAAACAAATTCTAGTTTTTTCCAGATACAGAGCTCTCATCGAGATGACTAACAACTTTATCCAAGCGATTTACGAGAGGAAGGTAAATTATAAACGTATTCTGCCTCGTTAATCGTTTGTAGGATTTCGTTTTAGCCAATTCTATCAAACCGGTTTTTCGAAAACAAATTTTTTTACGGTTTTGTGTTTACGAAGCTTATTAGGTATTTTTATAAAATTCAGTACATATACTACATTTATATAAGCTTTATGCTAGGTAGCAAAATGGAAGATCGTAGGTTCATGGGAACTTTATTTATTATAATTTGAAACATTTTTTTAGAAGTTCGCTACCCTAACGCGCTTGCTGCATCTAGACTTTTTGACATTTATTGACCATTTAACTAACATCTTTTAATTGAAAATCATTTTTAATGAAACTTCGCTATCAGACCGTACTTGCTGCGCCTAAAACTCATTATATAATGTAGATGTTCATGTGAGGGTGTCATATATATATATATATATATATATATATATATATATATATATATATATATATATATATATATATATATATATATATATATATATATATATTCAGAAAGATTTCCGCGGTCTTTAATGTGAGACATAATTGGTTCTCGGGTTGAACCGCGTCCAGAATTTATGAAAACTCAACGTTTCGGCTCCTGTTTTGGAGCCATTTTCAAGAGGTAAAGGGAATACATAAGAACACTCTAAGGCCTCAATCTGCCTACTCCTTGGAGTGGTGGACAAAGGTGGGTAAAGGAAATATGTAAGGACACTCTAAGACCTCAATCTGCCTGCTCCTTAGGATGGTGGACAAAGGTGGATAAAGGAAATATGTAAGGACATTCTAAGGTCTCAATCTGCCTACTCCTTAGAGCGGTGGACAAAGGTGGGTTGGGTTGTTGTAGCTCGATTACGGCGCCTCAATCTGCCTACTCCCCAAATCTCGCCGGAGATCGTCTGTGAGGTCTCAGTGTGTTCAACCCTAGATCTCTCTGAGGCCTAGGCGCCGTTTGGACAGTACAGGAGCCCACCCTTGCCTTGGCTGGCGTAGGGAGCTGCCCTATCTGCCATTAGAAAAATGCTCGCTCGTGTCAGCAGCACCGGGTAGCTGCAAACTTCGGGTTGCCACGGAGTGGCTACAGAGCCGCTCTTAACGGAATCAAGTATCACCATGGACGAAGCGCTGGGGCGGGTGGCGTTATCTCCCGTGTCTGTACATTCACTAAACCACAAGCACACCCTCGCATAAAAAAAACCAAACAAGCAACAATGGAAAAAAGGTCAAGAGAGGAAGATGGTAACGTGCCAAAAACAGATCCCTGTCGCTGCAAGTAGTTCCAGCAGGGAACTAGAGGAAACGCTCCTCTTCCGGCGTGGGGTCTGGGGTGGAACCGCACGGTTCCGTCGGGGACACTGCTGCCATGGGGAGCGACGAGAGGCGATCTTCGTCGGCTTCGAGTCTGAACACGCCCATGGAAGTGTCTATGGAAGGGGCCGAAGGCGAGGAGTCACGGAGAAAGCGAAGGAGGAAAAAGAAAAGGAAGTGGAGAGCCCAGAGAATGAGACGAGAGAGGGAGAAGTAGATGCAGAGGTGTCGTCAGGAGGGTGTTGGTCCTGCAGAGACGCGAGATGCTTCACCAACGGTGGCTTCGCGGAACGTGCAGCCGCAGATCCCCTCTGCCGCTGCTGCTGGTCGGGCGGCTTCAGAGCCGGGTGATTCCTCTGGGATCGTCGAGGCTGGGATGCCGCCAGATCGGACCAGAAGCGGCTAATGTGTCCCCACTCTTGCGAGTGGGAGACGCTCACGCGACCCCGGCCTCTGGTGCGGCCCTGATCCCTCGGGAATGGTCGATCCGGCGGGTAGGAGGGTCATGCAGGTGGTCATCACCTCTAACAGGGGGATGGCGTGGTCCTGGTGGAAGAGTCCGAGCCAATTAGGAGGAGTTTGGTTGCCGGTATGTTGTGCGCCATGTCGGCATCCGACTAAGCACTGCAGCTCCGCTTCCGTAACTCTGGGATAATTGATCCAGGGTGGTTCTTGGTGACTGCGGAGAATGGCGAGTCCCTGAGTTGGCTCCTCAACGGCTGGTCCGGGGCGGCGTTTGGGGATACCGCCTTCAGCGCAGCAAGGGCTGGGGATGCCACATGGCTGATTTGGATCGGCTTTTGGCTCAGGAGTCAAGAGGTGTACCTAGTGGAAGTGGTCAGGATGCTTACTTTCCATAACCGCTCGCTCAATGTTGGGCAATGGTGGAACCTGGAGACGGCAGGAGGACCTGGGGCATGGCGCCTAGTCTTCCTGGTTAGCCCGACATGGAGTGTGGTCGCCTCCTCCCGTTCCGCGGCGGGCACGCGGACGGGCACAGTCTGGAAGGGGGCTCCACCCCGACGGCGCCGCGACTAATTTTCGGGGCAGCTGCGGGTGTGCCAGATCAACTTCCAACATAATCGGGATCCAAGAGCCTTATGTGTATAGGAAGCAAGTGAGAGGTCTTGGAGGAATCGGCTCCAACATCCTAGTTGATGGCGAAGCAGATGAAGAACAACCTAGGACCTGCATACTGGCGTGGGGGGATCTGGACATGGTATTGCTGCCGCAGCTCGGATCTAGGGACGCCACAGCGGCTATCCTAGAATACAAGGTGAGTAACATTGGGCTTTAGATTATGTTATGCAGTCTTTATATTCCCTACGATCGGCTGGGGCTGCCTCCATCAGAGGATCTGGTGCGTACCGTCGATTTCGCGAGGGAACATGGGTTGCAACTTATTATAGTCTGTGACGCCAATTCTCACCACAGACTGTGGGGCAGCACAAATACCAACCCACGTGGTGCGGCTCTACTAGTGTATTTGGCTACAACGAACATGGAGATATTAAATAGAGGTTCGTCAATCGTATATGGCAGGAGGTGATTGACATCACATTGGCGAACAGAGAAATTATAGAGGACATATCTAGCTGGAGGGTGACGGAACACATATCAATGCCCGATCATCAAATGATCGGTTTTAAATTGGATGTGGACCGTGAGGGTCTTCCCCTCAGGAGAAATCCAAGGAAGATCGACTGGGAAGCCTACGTAACGGGTCTCGGTGTGTCGCCAAGGAGCCTAAAGGGGATATGACTCTCTATAGAGTCATTAGATAACGATGCCTAGGCCCTAGAAGGTAAAATAATGGCAGCCTACGAGGCTGCGTCACCACTCAGGGGAGAGCCGTCCATCAAAGTCCGATTGTGGAACAGGAATCTCGCCGCACTACGCGGGCGGACTCGGAGGGCCTTAAACCGTGCCATTCGAGAATCTGATGAGGCGGCCGGGGACGAGTTTAGAACTGCCAGAAGGGAGTTTAAGAAATAATTATGACGGAGTAAACGAGCTGGCTGGCGGGCGTACTGCGTAGAAGTTTACTCCTTGCCGCTCGCAGCCAGGCTGGTAACGGTAGTCAAATATGAGTCAGGTAGTACTATAGGATCCTTAAGGAAACCGGACGGGAGGGAGCTGGACCAACACCGGCGAGGAGCCCTTCCGCCACCTCGCCGAAGTTCACCTTGCGGGCGGTGGAGCCGTCACGGGGGTTGTTGACATGGGCCGGTGGTCGGTCCCGAATGCGGACTGGCAGCTGGCAGAGGGGGTAGTCACAGATGGCTATATAATCTGGGCGGTGAACGAGTTTGCTCCATTCAAGTCCGCAGGCTGTAATGTGATCTTTCCGGCCCTAATCCAGAGGGGGCCTGGATATACTGCTTCCCAACATAAGGGAGGTTTTCGGGGCCAGCCTGGCGTGGGGCTATGTCCCAAAGGCCTGACGCCGGGTCAGCGGGGTCTTCATTCCTAAACTGTAAAAGGAGGACTACACGCTGGCCATGGCGTACAGGCTAATCAGCCTTACATCCTTCCTGCTTAAGGCATTAGAAAATATAGTAGATAGGTTCGTGGTGGGAGAGATCCTCAGGGATCACCCCTTCCATAAAAATCAACAGGCATATCAGCGGGGGAAATCGACTGTGACGGCGCTCGACCCTGCGACGCGAAAGGTGGAAAGGGCCCTACACTACGGGGAGAGCACATTAGCTGTGTTCTTCGATGTGCAGGGGGCTTTTAATAGAGCAAGGACGGATACGGTCTGTGCCGCCCTACAGGACAGGGGATCGCCAAGTCCCTAATAAGTTCGGTGGCGAGCATGCTGGAGGATAGGAGAGTCTCTCTGACCTTGAGAGGCCGAGGGCTGGACGTTAGAGTGACGGGCGGCTGTCCTCAGGGCAGCTGCCTTTCGCCTCATCTATGGTTTCTGGTCATGGACGGCCTCATGGAGCGGCTCTTCGAGAAGGGCTTCTACGCCCAGGCGTACGCTGATGATGGGCTGGTCTTAGTCAACGGCAAATTCCTCAGCGTCGTCTGTGCGTGCATGCAAGCAGCCTGTAGCATAACTGAAATGTGGTATGGTGAGCTAGGGCTCTCCGTAAACCCAGCGAAGACGGACATGATCCTATTCACCAAGAAAGGGAATATGGAGGAGTTCAGGGCGCCGGTGATGTTTGGAATACTTTTAGTGCGAGAGGTCAAATATCTGGGGGTGGTCCTGGGCTCCAAACTATCACGTGGGTCGCAAATAGAACGAGTAGTAAGGAAGGGAGTAGCGACCCTCTGGCAGCTGCGTCGAGTAATAGGGAGGACCTGGGGACTTAATCCTCGGATCCCTCATTGGATTTACACGGCGATCGTCAAGACGAGTATCCTCTACGGGGCGTTGGTCTGGCGATGTGGTGTGAACCAAACTGCTACCAAGCAGCTGGCCAAACTCCAAAGGCTGGCAATACTGGGTATCACCAGCCCATCTGTATCAGAAGGGAGGCTATGGCGTCGCATCTTAGAATGCGAGACTCTGGAAACTGGTGCGGAGAGGGAGCAATAATAGGACATGCAAGAGTCGCCAAGGAGGTGTAAAAGGAAATTCCGATTTCCACCATCAAGGTACGGAATGCAGAGGACAATATTACGTTGACTAGGCCATATATCCTCAGAAACCCCAGTAGGGATCAGTGGAGGGAAAATGAGGTTGTATTCCAGCCCACAAGCCTGGTCTGTTTTACCGACAGATCGCGACTGGAGGATCAGCAATCCTCCGGGACTGGAATATACGTCGACTGCCTGGTGGTGCGCGAGAGTTATGCTCTGGGCGCATATACCACGGCATTCGAAACGGATGTGTATGCTATCCTGTCTGTAGCCAATCGACAGGATGTGAGGATGGGCCCTGAGAAATGTGTATACATTTGCTCGGATAGCCAGGCGTTCCTCCTGGCAATCTGCGCGGCAAGAATTAGGTCAACACTGGTTCAGGAGTGCGCTGACGCCCTTAAGGGACTAGCTAGGACAATGGAGGTGCAACTTGTGTGGGTTCCGGGACACTGTGGATAGCGGGAAATGAGGTGGCGAATTATCTCGCAAGAATTGGTTCCCTGCGGCCGTTCTGTGGCCCGGAGCCTGCGATAGGCATAAGTAGGAGGGCGGTCTCCGTCGTCTTAGACAGGTGGACTGAGAAGATCATGGAGATACACTGGGGGTCGGTCGGTGGCTGTAGACAGACGAGGAACTTCGTAGAGGGGCCGGACAGAGACAAGACTGTCTGGCTTCTCGGTAGGAGTCGACTTGCATCATTGGGGTGCTGACAGGTCACTCCGCTCTTAGGAGTTGGTAGGTGTCGAAAGGGATCCCATTTGCCAGGAATGCGGCGAGAATGAGGAGACGTCTTACCACTACTTGTGTGAATGCGAGGCTTTTGAGAGTCTTCGAACAGAATTGTTCGGTTCGAGGACTCTGCAGAGGAACCAGGTATGTTCCGTTCAATGGAAGACCGTCATCGCCTTCATTTCGAGGTCGAGGCAGTTTGGTGACGGAATTGAGGAAGAGTAGAGCATGGTTGCTGCGTTGCCGGGGTTGGTAAAAAGGACCCATTGTGGCCTACTTGCCTGGCGTTAGCCTCTCCACCACTGCTACTACTTCGCTATTATGATGAAGTTTGGTATATGTCTTTTCACAATGAAAACTATACCCTGCACAAATTTTATGTTTTTATGTTAAAGCAAAACTGAGTTCTTAAGAGATCATTTTTTTATAAAAAATTCGCTGCATAACGCAATGCTACATTAAGTCATTTTTGAAGTCCATTAATCTATTTAACATTTATTTAAACATTGATTTTTTCAGCTTCCTTTGAAACCGAAAGTTTCTGTACTTACATATGATCTTTACTTTATCGTAATCTTGAATTTTAATTCACCAATTGTTGTCGTCCTTACTTTGTGAAACCGTTTCATACTAAATGCAGATGTAGGACTTCATCTCTGGCTATAAAATGTCTTGTTTTCTTCTCTGCAACGTCAGACGATGCCGTAAAAGGCGAAACCGATTGCAGAGAAGAAAACAAGCACTTATGAAGCCAGAGAAAAAGTCTTTATATCAATATTTCTTGTATTTTAAAACATATTTAAAAACTTACGCTTCAGATAAAGTGTAATTAACGACGCTCAATCCTTTGTCCAGCCCATTTAATGTTTTCATATCTTCTTCACTTAAAACAAAATCGAAAATGTCGATACTTTCTTTTAGTCTTTCTTTCTTAAGAGTTTTGGGTAATACAGTAATTTCTTTTTGCACAAGATGCCTTAGTAAAATTTGAGCTGATGTTTTCTTGTACTTTTGAGTCATCTCCTTCACAATAGGGTCTCCCAAAACATTAGGCGGATGAGACCTAAATTTAAAATATTTTGTTGTTTAAAGTGTGCTTTGCAAATCTTGAAATGTGTGATAAGTATACTTTAAAGAACTTAATTTACCGCATACACATTTATTATAAGTTAGCTTATCAAGCAGTAAATATAAAGAAGTGGATGGAAAAGTTTGGTGTAACGATAACTAGGTCTGAAAATGTGTTGTGCTTAATTGGGTTCTCCAAAGTAAAATTAATGTATAGTTAGAGGTTACTTTCATGCTGACTATTCGAGATTGTTTAAGCTCATTTTGTTGCCAAAGGTACAGTTCAAATGTGAAAGCTTGCAACTGATTGAAGTTTTTGTTTTCACACACTTACACATTCTTACAGTACTTATTCAGGAAGGGAAAATGTACCAAAGATGCTATTGCGGAGTCGACGAGTCTAATCTACAATGCTCTGGATACTAAAAACCGACTTTTTTGTTGTATTGATAGATTTGGGGAGAGCTGTTGACACTTGTGGCGGTGGTTCTGACCGCAGTGTTTCCGTCAACACTACTCTATGTTTCTGCATAAAAACTCTTGACAGTTAAACGTTGCGTTGCGTGATGCGACAGCCAGCTGTCAAGAACTACGGCATATAAGAGACACCAGGGGATCTCTCTTTCTCTCTCTTCTCTACCAACGCTACAGTGAACACACGTCCTCCACACTCGGTCAGTTATCTGATATATACTCGTGTACTGTTGTAATTGTTATTATATCATAAAGTGTATTATAGTTAAATGTATCATATAGTTTATTCAGTTAGTGAAGTAATAAAGTTATATTAAATGTTTACGTATGGATTTAATATCAACAAGTGCAATTAACTTCCATAACACTGTATGTCATAGCATTTTGTTGGCGAAGTTGTGTCTCTATGGCCTAAGGGATATATGCTACAGACTGATTGAGGAGTATCAAAGTGAATTTCAAAGAGTAACTCACGGTGTTTCATAGGGCGATATTTTGAGACCCTCACTATTTATTGTCTACTTTTACTATTAGTTTCAGGTTTTGATTCCTGATAGGATATATACTTTTTCGAACCAAACTGTTTTGTTTCATGAAAATGAAGAGTGAAATGCATAAAAATACAGGTGGAAAAAGATTTTAAAAGTACTAAGTTTTGCTTTGATACAAATCATCTGACAATTACGCAAACAATAAAACTAATAATATTACGATATATCAACGTAACCTACCAGGTTTTCAAAAAGTTTTAAAAAGTTTATGGTATACCATAACCTTTGCATCAATCAGTAGAATTCTACATATTTGGGAGTCATTCTGGACTGTTATTTATGATGGGATAAGCACACTTGCAATAACTTGTTTAAAGACTGAAGTCTTATTTACATATTCAATTACCTCAAAATGTAAGTAAAGAGACAGAGAGAGCATATAGTGTACGAATGGTCCCGATAATCATGTCATCAGCTGGTGTAGTTCGTAAGAATATTCGAGGGAACATTAATATAATGTGTATTCGTACTTTGATACTTTTAAAAGACAAAACAGAAAGGGGCAACCCTCGCAACTCTTAACATTACGCGGAGGTTTATGAGAAATAAGAAACTGTCACGTTGTCGCCGAAAACTTGGAAAGGGTCCAATCTGAGTTCAATTCTTTTGGTATTTGAGATACCTGGGATGAGTAAATGTTCCCACTTGGAGGAGTGTGAAAGCGCTTATTACTGTCATGATAATAATAATAAAACACTGGAAAACCTATTTAGAAGAGTTCATAATCATTATAATGATTATAATGATTTTATTATATTATAATCATAATAATAATAATAGTAGAAATAATAATAGTAATAATAAAAATAATAAATAAAACACTGGAAAGCTTAATAAAAGAGTCATATTATTGGGAGTAATCTATTCGTAAATAACAGTATATAAGGGAAATAAGAGAAAGAAACCCAGATTATCTAAAGAGCTAGGACATGGAAAAACTCCTGGTGTAGACAATTTTTTTCAAATCGCTGCTAAATATTATGAATTGGGAGAACTCAAAGTGAAAATGTTACTATTTCAAAACCGGTAAACGCGCAAAAATACAACCAATACAGGACACTAAGTGTACAAACTCTTGTGGTAAAAATTCTGCTACTTATACTAAAATAAACAAAATAAGCTAAATCAGGAGTTTCTTGGATAAAGAGATTAATTCCCAGTTTCTACGACTTAAAACAATAGGAGAAAGAAGGCGTTAAAAAAGTAGATATAAGTTTGCTGCTTTTGCAGATCTGGAAAATGTATTCCATAATATGGATTGAAAAATATTGTTTCAAGTAATGAACACAGTTGAATTGAATTGGAGGATGTATGTATTATGCTTGATCCACGAAATTAAAGCTAAAATAAAGAAAAATGTACGGCATTATCTCCATATTTGTCCAAATTATTCATTGAAAATACAATACATAGGCTAAAAGAAACGATAGAAGTCAAAATAAACAAACCATGGTTCTATTGCAAAAGGCACGCAGATAATATAGCGCTGATAGGAAGAACGAAAAAACAAATACCAAGGGTGCTGATTGTAATGGACCGTGTATTAAAAAGGATCACAGTATAAATCAATATCTAATCATGTTAAAATTCAATTTGTGGCTAACGAGAAACAGTCTCAATGGCAGCAATAACACCACACACACACATCAATATGATAAAAGCAAAAGCAAAAAAGTAATGAAGATAAGTAAGGACTAGGTTTTCAAAATAAATATAAAGCTAAACAGATAACGCCTTGAAATGTTCACCTACCTTGGGAGTATTATTACGGATGATGGTAAATGTATCAAAGAACTGAGAAAGAAGATAAAGATGGCAAGTCAGCCTCCAATATGTAAACTACTCTGCTCACTAATAAACATGTTAACTTGGACCTGAAGAACAGGTTTATCAAATCATAGGTATGGAATGTTATAATATATGATGCCGAATAGTGGACATTGAATAAGCAGTTCAAGTTAGGTCAGATTAAGACAGATCAGAACAGAAGCTAAAATATGGACATGGAGAACAGTAGCAAAGGTACTTAAAAAAAAGACGATTATACGTGTGCTAGAAGAGGTAAAAAGAGTAAGGTGCCTGCTGAAGAAAATTGAGAGGAAGAAGACAAAATTTGTTGTTCATACTCTGAGGCAGAATAAATCACTGATTTTTAAGACACATCCTTGGATAAAAGGGGAGAGGTAAGCCAAGAGGAAGGTTTTTGGAAAACCTGGCCTAACTGATGAATTGCGGAAGTTACAAAACGAAACACAAAGAGCTGCTGGAGGCAGAGAGTAATGGTTACAACAGCAAGGAGATATTACCTTTAGACTGTGATAATTCTGATATAAATAATAATCTTAATAATAGTGATAACAAATTAATAGGTAATAATGATAATAAAACTCCGCCATTGCCGGTCCTAATTCCGAGGGAGAAAGGAGGAGGCGGTAGAGTAACAACCACGTTAAAAAACCAGGGTCCGTCTGGCCCGGACGATAGCACCCTGTAAGGGCCGCTGGCTAGGGTCACAGGTCTGTCTGGCCGGTGTGTGTATTGCTGCCAGCAGTATGCTCACCGCTACTCGTAACGATGTAGACGGTACAGCCAGCGACGCAAGCTGTCCTATTGATCATCTTTTTTTCTTAACCATATTACGTTACTCCTTTCTCTATCCCTACCTGGGCCACCAGGTTTAATTGGTGGGACACCCATGGAAATTGAGCAAAACCAAAGCCTCAGAGAAATACCCCTGCCTGAGGTTCGCCAGGGCATGTCTGGAGCCGGCCCTGGACACGACAGCATGCGGGACATCGGTGGCAAGGTGCTGATAAGGCAGGCCACTGTCATGCAAGAAATTACAACCCAAAATCAACAGGGAAGCCAAGTAAGACCAAGAGCTCCACCCACTGAGGATGCTGCGCAGGAAAATCAGCCAGCGCTCGCCCAGATGGGACTACCAAGACGGCTAATGAAATGAACTATGGATATGACACACACCTCGTCACACACCTCGTACAACAGACGATCGCATATAGGCAACAACTTCAGACCGAATTTCTTAAAATGTACCCAAACATACAGGTGACTCAACAGATAGTAGCGGATCAGTATCATGTCATACTTAGGAATAACCTTATTCTACAAACGAGACTGAATACCACCAAACAAGAAGTTGAACGTGAAATTACTAACATAGCGGTTCGGAAAATAACAAAATGGTGTGTCATGGTAGTAATCTCTAATCTGTACATACTGTGCAAGATGAACACATCGAGGGTACGCAAGAAAATGAGGAACTCATTGACAAATTGTCCACATAAATGAGACGTGCAGTCACGGAGTATGAAGGAACAAATCCTCTTAGTAGACCACCATTATCTAAGCTAAGATCATCTAGAAAGCTGACAATTATGGAATTTTTCAGCAGAATAATTTTGCCATCGCACCTTCTATAGATCAATATATGGGAGCACATGCATACGCTGATTTACTGTGCAGAACCTGCAGCAATTAAAACCCTAGGCATTAAGATTTTAGATCAAAGTCCCAATCACAGAAACTCGCGTCAAAGAGTTTCAAATGAGTTAACGAAACGAGTAAGGCAGGTGGTGTGAAAACATCTCAACAGCAGGAACTTGACTATGGCTCTTAATACATATGCATTTTATGCACTTAGCTATTCATTTGATATTAGAAACTGGAGCAAAACGGACATCAAAAATCTACAACGGAAAGTGCGAACGCTCCTAACAAAATCCAAAAAGCATTACCGCGTAGTGCTACCGAGCTATTCATTTGAGATTAGAAACTGGAGCAAAACGGACATCAAGAATCTACAACGCAAGGTTGCGAACGCTCCTAACAACATTCAAAAAGCATTACCCGCGTAGTGCTACCGAGCGATTAACCCTACCTAGACACCAAAGTGAAAGAGGAGTGTTGGATATTCGTAAATAGTAAGTAGTTAGACCAGCAGATATTGAACCTACGTACATATTTCCGCCGGCGGGTGGTTACTTCTGAACTACACCGTGGCATATGCGAGGCAGATGATTCCACACCGCTACAATTAAAAGAAACTGAAATGCAAAGTCACCATCGGACTGATCAGGACAAGCTGCAATCTTGGATGCAGCAGCCTCTCCATGGGCGACATCTGAATGAGACTTCCCAGGCACATGTCGACAAATTGCTGTCAAACTACTGGTTGGTATCCGGGCAGATGTTGCCAGAGACAGACGGGTTTTTGCTAGCCATACATAATCAAGTCATCCCAACAAGAAACTTGAGATAATTCAGTCCCAGATGACAAATGTAGATTTGGGTGTCATTCATCAGAGACTATCCAGCAGGTCACCGGAGGATGTCGAGCGTCTGCTGAAACAGAGTATAAAGAGGGACACGGCACAGTTGCGAAAATAATTTATCAATAACTTGCTTTGAGACCGAGTATTTAAATCTCAGTAAGGTGCCCTACTATAGATACACTCCTAAGCCTATTCTAGAGAACTCAGGATACAGGTTGTACTGGGATCGACCCGTGCTCACAGGCCAACGAGTTGCCCACAACAGGCCAGATATAATAATAGTGGATAAGTCCTGCTACCAAGTGACGATGATTGATGTGGCCATTCCGAATACTTATAATCCAGATATAAAGTACAACGAGAAGATCATTCAGTACAGAGACCTCTAGATACAAGTAAAGAAACAGTGGAGGTCAGATAATGTCCGAGTGATTCCAATAGTCATGTCGTCAACTGGTGTTGCTTCTAAGAATTTTCGAGCGAACATTAAGATACTATGGCTTGGAGAGCACCTTTATTAGGTTATGCAGAAGGCCGTAATACTTGCAACTATCCACACCGTGCGGTAATTCCTGGGAAATGAGGATGTGTCGCGTTGGCATTTAATACCCGATAACTTGGAAAGGGCTTCATCTCAGCTCAGCTCCTTTGGTATCTGAGATACCTGAGATGAGTGAATCCCGCGCCCTGATATATTCAACCTATGAGGCTTACATAGGCATATAGACGAACGACACTACAAATAACTAATTGGAATTAGACTATTCCACATTCAGCTGAAAAAACGGACTCTCTGCATACGCAACTCGAACACACGATCTCATAGTCCAAACTCCCAAGATAGTCACATCGTAAACTAGCCTACTCGGCCTCGCTGGATTGTTGCGTAAAAAAATTATGGGGAATTTATACGATATTATGGTATACTCACTCAGCTTCTGGATTTCCGAGTGAGAAAAACGCTGTTACTGTGATATTATTTGCTTTACAGAAGCTAACTAACTCTTCATCTTGGTGGTAAAGATTGATTTGTGTCTGATGGTTGCTTGGCTTAATTCTTGCAATTTTTAGAAGACGAGTAAGTTGCTTGATATCAAACATACATATCCCAATCGATTTGGCTAATCCTGCATCCACCTGTTCTTCCATTCCCTGGGAAAAGGGTTAACAGTGTAAATTAAATTAAACCAGCGTTGTTTTTCAAACACTTTATAATTTTAAAAATATTGTTGCAAAAATGTGTGACGTGATTTTTCAGTTATTTAAAGACAATTGCTCTTGTTTTATTAGGAGGATAGCACACTTTGAACATAGTAATTAACCATTTCTTCATATTATAAAAAAAATTACTTATAGCAGTTAGCGGGAAATGCTTAAAAGTTACAATTACACTAGAGTCTATCTGGTTTCATTTAACCATTTAAAAACGAGCACATTAAATCGACAAGCAATTGGTTACTTATTCATTTATTTTCAGCAATGCCTGTACCGATCCAAATAAGATACGTCTTAAGTTGGCAATTGAAAAGATAAAATTGACCTGTCCGAGCGTTTTTCTTTAAAAATTAAATAACGCATTTATAAATTATGTTCCAAACTGTATATATTTTTTAGTGAATTTTCTTAAAAAAATTCACCAATGAGGAGATCCCGACTTTTGAATTTTGAAAAAATTTCTTCAAATGAGCGCTAATTAGGACCCCTGGAGCCCAAATCCGAGGTCGGTTTCATACTTTATATGCTTATATATATATATATATATATATATATATATATATATATATATATATATATATATCTGTGTGTGTGTGTGTGTGTGTGTGTGTGTGTGTGTGTGTGTGTGTGTGTGTGTGTGTGTCACACCTATAACTAAAAAAATAGGGGACCGATTTTGATACAACTTGGTGAGTGCCTTCCCTTTGCAAGTGGCTTGGATAAGTTCGTTACCGAGGAAAATCCGCCTAGGTTTTCCCAGAAAATGTTGTGTTTCTTTCGAAAAAAATTTATATCTCCAAAATTAACAAAGTAAGGGCAACTTGGTACGCGGGTTTATTTCATTATAGGTAAGTTACCTATTAAAATTTAGCTCTGTAAGTTAGAGGACAAAAAAGTTACAGGTACTTCAAGAAAAATAAATTCGGGTTTTCCTCAAAACGTCAAAGTCGCGATTTAAAACGTCAAAATTGGTAATATTTAGGCAATGAACCTGAAACTAATATGAGCTATGGAAGGAAAATGTCTCAAGAAGAATGTTTTACAAAGCCTGAAGTCTTAGTTTCAATCGTCATTGTCCTTCATTTTACTAAAATAGTCCCAGAAAATTTATTTTAAATAGACCCTTTCTCTGATGCTTTGGCCGTAGTGTTGGCTATAGAGTTTATCGGTTAATGGTATATCATTTTTGTCGAAGTTTCGTAAAGAATCTTTAAAGCTCAATATATCCATTATTATGCAAGATACGAAAATAAATTGTATACATTAATTATAGGGTGTCTTGAGCTACATCTTAAAAAATCTTTCTACAATTACAGGGTGGCCCATAAGTCGTTGGTGATTCAAATTTTCTTTTTTTTTAATCGAACATGCCTTATGTTATTGCATTTTTGCATTTTCCATCGAAATATAATACATCTTTGTAAGAAAAGAAATTCGGGACGCAGCAAGTGTGTTATGGTAGCGAATTTTCATTAAATGCTTCACATTTGAAGAGCTTAATTTGCTAATAACCTATAAGGTTGACCAGGAAACCAGTTTTTTCGGGAAGATTTTAAGTTTACTTGCCGAAATTTTTGTACATTTTCAAACAATAAAGTTATTTTGATAAAACATGGCACATTGTTTCTACTATATAGGTTATACTGGTAACCAAATTTCATACCTGCTTTCTTAAAAAAACACATTTGAAATTAAAAACATTTTTATGAAAATTCACTATCATAACGCACTTGCTGCGTCCAGAATTTTTATTCTATACAGGACCTACTTCAAGTATCCAGCCATCCAATTACTTTAAACTAACCAATTATTAACATGACAACAAGTACCTATATTATGATTGTCCTCCTATATACGGAGTGCCTTGAGAACACACAATTACGAGGTCTGATCAAAATATTCGAGGACTGATTTTTTGTAAAATTATTAAGAAACATAACTTATTCAACCTTATCCGCTTCAAAGGCACTGCCCAGTCACACATTTCTTTCAACGACTACCTGACGTATGTACAAAATGGGTCTTCTGGGATCCTGTTAAGTTCTTCCAACGATTTTCGTTTTATATCTTCAACTGTGTGTAAGGCTAGATACGTTTTGACCATCATTAGAAACACATACCGGTTTCACTCTCATTAGGGTTTGTCAATGTGCTATATTACTGACAATCAAAACACATCCAAAGTAACTCGGCTAATGGTATCACACGTGGCATTCTGAATTATTGTGTCCAAGTTTCGTCCTTTGGAAAGGAACTTGTGCCAGAGGAATAAGAAAAGTCGCCAGAAAACATAAAAAATGCGTCTTCCGGAATCCTGTTAAGTTCTTTCAGCGATTTTTGTTTTATATCCCCAATCGTGCATAAGGCATTATATGACCATCAATAGAAACACACACCGGTGTCACTCTCATTAGAGCTTGGCAAAGTGCTCTACTACTAACAATCAAAACACATCCAAAGTAACTGACTAAAAGTATCCAGTCTCAGATAAAATTGTAAGATGTACATCTCACAACGTTATCATCAATTGTATCCATTGTTCATCGCTTGGGGAGTAACTTGAGCCAGAGCAATAAAAAAAGCTGACAGGGGCCAAATAAAGTAAGAAACGAGACTTTATCTTCAACACTCCAGCATGAGCAGGGACACAGACTGTGCTATAACACAATTCGTTCCCAGTTTTTTGTTAGCCTCTCTTGATTAGAACCAAATGAAATATTGCACTTTTCAGCCATTTCTCGGACGATTTTACCACACAAGATCCTTCAGTCACGCAACACACATCGGTGGATGTTGAGAATTGTCCAGAACGATTGTCATCTCTAACTGATTGTCGCCATTCATGTCAGTAAGCAGTTTTTGCCACAATAGACAAAGCCCTTATCTTATCTTAGTAAGATTTGTGTGTGGTTACATTAAGTTTTTAATCGAAGTATTATTTTTATAAACAATCAAAATAATATTTAGGAGTTGACAATGACATTTGCCAAACAAGTAAATGAAAAGTATTTGAATCTCTATTTAGAACAAAATTTTGATTCATAAATTAGACGGACATAGTAACAGCTACAAAAGTTGTAATGAAACGAATGAAAATATTTGAACTGAATCTATTTTATATTAAAACTAAGCCTGCAAAGGTGATGAAGATTGCTTTTCCCATGCTGATATTCATAGAACCGCAACGTTCTGATCTGATTCTTTTCGCATCTACTGCTGAGATTCCAATATGCAAGGAACGTGCTTATCTGCATGTTGACTTGGATGTAACTTGAGATGTTAAATGTAACGAATATTCGTTGGAAGCAATGTAAACTATGATACTTGTTATGTCGCGACTTTAAACTTTTGCAAAAATGTTATTACATAAACGCGAAATATGAGCCTCGGAACCAATATTCGAGCTGCAAAAGATCGGTTTCGAAATTAAAATTAAGACTGCGTTAAGCTAGTAAACACGTCTTACGGTTTAGTTCTTTTTGGATGGAATAGGCTTTGCCACATTTTATTTTTAAATTTAATCTTGTTACAATATTTTGTAACAAGAACAAACAAAAAAAGATTTAGATTTTAGAACTAGACCCAAAGTCTGAAGTAATAACAAAACGAGAGGTATATCTTTGATTTGTTACAATTATACGATAAAATTGATGATTTTGACAAATATTCTAAAACAAGTGCGGGTAATGGGAAACAAATATTGTATGAAATATGTTTCAGAGGTCTCAAATTTTTGTGTCAGCTGCTAGTTCTTTTCACTTGCCTATAATGTTTGCAGAGAATGCATTTGAAATAAACCCTCTCTGCGATATTTCAAAACCACAGTTCGATTACGTTTCGATGAAGTTAAACAACGCCGCACAAGTCAGTTCCTGGATGGGTAACCGGTTATAAATATAAATATAAATATAAATATAAATATAAATATAAATATAAATATAAATATAAATATAAATATAAATATAAATATAAATATAAATATAAATATAAATATAAATATAAATATAAATATAAATATAAATATAAATATAAATATAAATATAAATATAAATATAAATATAAATATAAATATATATATATATATATATATATATATATATATATATATATATATATATATATATATATATATATATATATATATATATATATAAGGTATCCCAATAGTGCGTAATTCCTCTATATATCCCTTACCCTTAGAGCTAGTTGAAAAAACTTTCAACAAAATTTTCTTGTGATAATCTAAGCTATATTGAGAAAATATACTCAGCTTTATCAAACTTCAGGTTGCACCGGAAGTAGCTATCAACTTCGTTATTTTAAATGGAATGCTATACTTTTTATTGCATTTTTGGATAGAAATTAAAAAATAAGTGTAACTTTGTGTAGCATTTTTTATAACGATCTTTGATATTTGTGAAAATATTACGACTTTCTTTTTTTTTTAGCTCCGATTTATGTGTTATTTCAAATTTATACTGTGGGCTGAGTTTTGAGTTTTGCTGCCTTAAATTCGAAACATCAATAGACAACATCTAATACTTTAAAATGGTTAAAGAATAATTCATTATCATTGTACAGGGTGTATTATTTTTGGGTTACAGCATATCTAACTTTAAAGCAGCATAACTTGTGTTTTTCAAATAGAACATCCTGTTTTTATGTATTAATCAGGTAGATCTATAAATTCTGCATCGACGTAATATAGGTCTTCCTATAGCTATAGTTGATAGTTTTTTAATAATAGTAGTTTATTTTAGTTTCGCTTGTAAAAATAATGATACTGTCAGATACAGGAGGCGCAGAGAATGAAACAACTAATATTTATTGTCAGATGACAGGTAAACGTCACCTAACCAAAACTATAACTATTTTCGGTTCACAGGTGTTTGAGCCAAGTCTTATGTTCTAACTTTTGTGTTATTTAATTTAAAATAAATAATAATACTGAAGAATCAGTGATTATAGGCGAATGTCAGTGAAAGTGTTTTTTAGCATCTCGTGTATACGCAAAAACATATGCGAACCGAAGACATCCTCAGGAAATATGTTTCGTCAAATTGTTGGACCGTTTTTTTGCGAACTGCTAACGCCAATTATGAAATGTCCACACGCAAAGCGAGAGTAAGCGGCAGTGAAGAAAACGAATTTTCCATTGTTGCATCGGCATTAGATAATCCGCACACAAGCGTGAGGAAAGTTGCTGAAGAATTAGGAATATCAAACAGTGAACAGAACATTGAAGAAATACAAGTTTCACCCATAAAAAATGAAGCTGCAGCAGGCATTGACGAATGCAGATTTTCGAGGTCGCCTCAGTTTTTGTGAGTGGGCAGTAGCTAAGTAAAATGAAAGTGAGAAGTATTGTAATTACGTGATGTTCAGTGATGAATATTCATTTTCAAGTTGTGGTAGGGTTAACGGGCACAACTTTCATTATTACGCTTAAGAAAATCCGACCTTTTGCAGATCAGTTGACAACCAGCACCGTTTTACGATAAATGTTTGGAATAATTGGGACTAATCTTATTGGGCCATACTTCTTTGATGGGCACCTCAACGGGCAGGGATATCTGCGTATATTGGAGGAAGATGTAGGGGCTTTTTTGGAAGATTTGCCTCCAGATAACAATCGACGTATGTGGTTTATGCAGGAAGGAGCACCAGCACATTATGACATAAATGTGCTGGTGTGCCGATTTTTAAATGATCCGTACCCCAATAAATGGATCCGGGGAGGTCGTCCCGTCTCATGACCTACAAGGTCTCCTGACCTCCCATGTCTAGATTTTTTCCTATGGGGCTATATCAAGGAAATTGTGTATCAAACAGCCCACAGGAACTAAGAAATAAAATTGCAGTCGCGTGCAGGGCAATAACTTTGCAAATATTGATAAATGTTCAAGAAGAATTTTTAAGGAGGGTTAGATTGTGTAGTCAGGCAATGGGCAAAATTTCGAATAGTTCTAATGTATCGCTTTTTTTCGATTATTTTTTTCTGTTAACGACTGTGGATTATTATTATTATTATAGTTATGTTATTATGGTTTACTTCACTTTCTGGTTCGCACAATTACAACTACCTTTATTAAACTGTGTGTCACTTTTTGTATGGTAAAAGTATTAATAAGTCAATAATATAACAATCATTGCATGTAGTTGCATTCGATAAATTTTTGTGTCGACACATTATCTAGTTAGGAGGATAGGATCAAGTAATTTGCATAGTGCCTATCTCATTTTATTTGGTAATTCTATTCAAATTATTGTTAGAACAAACATTCATTAGACGGAAGTAAGCTGAAACAATGGAGATATAAAAACTGCTGACTTCCTTGTCAAGGAGACGTTCAGGTGTCACCTGACATTGTTCACATGCTCTGTGCCTCATACACTGACAATCTGACAGTACTATTATGTGCCTCATACAGTGACAATCTGACAGTACCATTATTTTTACAAGCGAAACTAAAACAAACCACTATAACTCAAAAACTACCAACTATAGCTATAGGAAAATCTACACTAAGTCGATGCAGAATTTAATGGTCTACCTGACCAATCAATAAAAAATAGGGTGTTCTATTTGAAAAACACAAGTTATGTCACTTTTAAGTTAGATAGGCTGTAAATAAAAAATAATACACCCTGTACAATGATGATAAATTATTCTTTAACTATTTTAAGTAATAAACGTCGTCTATTGATATTTCGAGTTTAAGGCAGCAAAACTCAAAACTCAGCCCACAGCATATGTTTGAAATAACACATAAATCGTAGCTAAAAAAAAAGAAAGTCGTAGTATTTTCACAAACATCAAAGATAGCTATAGGAAATGCTACACAAAGTCACACCTATTTTTTAATCTCTATCCAAAAATGTAATAAAAAGTATAGCATTTTATTTAAAATAACGAAGTTGATAGCTACTTCTACGTCCCTCTTCGTAAATCTCCTGGACGGATTTATTAACGGCCCAATCAAACAAGTTTTCAAAAACAATTAGGCTTAAAAAATACTATCTCCGAAACTAACGAAGTTATTTTGAAAAAGCTTTTGCCTTTATAGAAACTTTAGTACGTAACAAAAATTGTGGATTAATATAAAACTACAGTATTCCAATTTTAAATATCTTGAAAAAGTTTGCTACCATAACACACTTGTTGGGTCCAAACTTTAATGATGTGTGTTATATTCAGGTCAGTTCTTAATCAAAATTTTGAGCAACTAAGAAAAGTCCATTTATGCGACTTAAATAATTCTAATGCTTTAACTAAAAAAGCTTTTTCATCCAGGTGTCAGAGAACCAGTCCAATATGAGTATTCATATAAGTGACATACCTGCTAAGTTTCATTTAAATTATCTAATTGACAAAACCATGTTCGACAATTTGTGTATAAACGGGAGTTACCTTCCACATGCCAATGCGATCTGACTCATAATCAAAATTTTCTTCAGCTGTTAGTGATACCAGTTCGTCGCCTATATCCTTATACCCCATAGGCATATGTAAATGATATAAGTCAAGGTAATCAAGTTGAAGGAGTTTCAAAGTTTTTTTAAGATACTTTGGAATAGATTCGTATCCCAAACCTGGTGATAATTTAGCGGCTACAAAAAGATCACTTCCTTAAAAAAATAAAATTAAAAAATAAATACACTTTATTATATCTTTATCAATATGAATGTCTTACTGTTGAGCTTGCCTGAAGACAACCAGCGATTTATAACCTTCCCAACAACGCGCTTACTTTCTTGAGAAAAAGATGTATCTATGTGACGGTAACCCAAACTTAATGCTGACTCCAGTGCCTTCTCTAAATTCTCGCCCGAATCCTGCGAAAAAAAAGGTGAAATAGAAAATAGCTTTTGGAACGTTTGTTAAAACATTACAATAATATATATTAACGTCCCTAACATAGGGCAAAATGATTAGTTTTTCATCATTATATTTTTCAACATAATCTAAAAGATTAGGTTAGGTTTGGTTTTGTAATTAATGGGCTACTGTCCCCGCTTTGTGACCTTAGGTGGCTTACACCGAATTATTCAAAATGTCACCCATAAAATTCTTCTAAGAGAAATTAATAATTTTTAAGGGTGAAAGTTAGTCCGTTCTGAGAGGGCTTAGTAGGAGGGTGTGTTCATCTTTTGCTACCAGAAGGGTCTGCCTTCAGTGAGTTGACTACTGGTAGTAACTGTGGGTTTCTGTGCAGCTACAGAAGTCCTGACCTTTGATCATCATATTCCCTCTTCAAAGCCAAAGATATGGTCTAAATCTGATAACCACCAGCGTAGCCATTGTCCATTCGTCAACCGAAAATATCCGATGGAATCACTTTTTCTCAGTGCAGAATAGGCCACTCCTGAGTGTTCAGGCCATCAGACCACCGTTCATTTTTCCAAGTTTAAAACGAGAAAAAATTGTATACGTTAATTATAGGGTGTCTTGCGCTGCACCTTACAAAATTATTTTAGTAATCACGGGGTGGCGCATAAGTCGTTGGTGAACCAAATTTTCTTTTTTCTTTAAACCGAACACTTTATTTTATTGCATTTTCCATCGAATTATAATGCATGTTTGTAATGAAAAAAATTGATAATGCTCATTGTTTTCGAGTTATTTCAATTGCGTGGTGTTAACGGACAAAGAATCACTCGCGAATTTATGAATATGAGAAATCGAGGTATGAAGGTATTTTAACTCTACCAACTATGATTTTCCTACCACGTGGTTGAAAACTGCTCAGTATACTTCGAGACAGATAATAATCACATACGCTATTTGAAATTTCCCTGTTCATCTTTGGAAATATGTTTTTATGACATTTTGCGGCGTTTGGTTTCCGCAAAATGACATATATTTTAATATTGTGTTATTCTGACCGGTACCAACCATCTGGTTCCCATTTAAATTATATACTTAATTTGAATTGGTGAAGAAACTACATCATTCTGAACACATTGTTTTTTGTTCAAAGGAAGATTATTGTTAAGTGATAAATATCCAAGCGACAAAACTTGGAACCAAGTGACATGGTTTCTTAAAGTGTCATTTATGTAAACAGGACCACAACAATTATTTTTTCTTTATTAAAGCATAAACATGTAACTCAGCTTCTCCAAAAGTAGCTTAAATTGTTTCTGGGCCATTTCCACAATTAATTTACTTCTTTTGCTCTTTGTTTCAATACGAAATCAATTTTTATACAGAATCAATGTGAAAACACTCACTAGCATGTGGTTCTTTATACACTATCAGAATACTTATGTTGGCCACCAGAAGACTGAAATTAGTTGCATCAGAAAGTTCCTGATATATGTAATAGATGGCACAATAAACTAACGGTATATGAAAAATAACCATTATTTGCCTTTTGGCGCCTGGTTCCCTGTTCGTTAATTCTATCCAATTGTTGTGCAACTTTTCACATTTTTGGCGCAAATCAAAAATTATCATCCAGCGTTTTAGTGAATTTTCGTAGAAAAAATTCACTAATAGGGAGATCCCGACTTTTGAATTTTGAAATTTTTTTTGCGAATGAGCGCGATCTAGGACCCCTAGAACCCATATCCGGGGTCAGTTTCAATTTTTATATGTTTATATATATATATATATATATATATATATATATATATATATATATATATATAAATTGAAACTGACCCCTGATATATATATATATATATATATATATATATATATATATATATATATATATATATATATATATATATATATATATATATATATATATATATGTATCACACCGATAACTCAAAAAATAATAGGCCGATTTTGATAAAAGTTGGCACGTACCTTTCTTTTGTAAATGGCTTGGATAAGTTCGTTAGTCAGGAAAATCGGATGAGGTTTTCCGGGAAAATTTTGAGTTTTCATTCGAAAAAAATTCCTATCTCAAAAAGTAATAAGCCGATTTTAATAAAATTTGGCATGTACCTTCCTTTTGTAAATGGCTTTGACAAATTCGTTAGTCAAGAAAATCGGATTAGGTTTTTCGGGAAAATTTTGAGTTTTCATTCGAAAAAAATTCTTATCTCAAAAAGTAATAAGCCGATTTAAATAAAATTTGGGATGTACCTTCCTTTTGTAAATGGCTTTGACAAATTTGTTAGTCAGGAAAATCGGACGAGGTTTTCTGGAAAAATTTTGAGTTTTCATTGGAAAATTTTTTTTATCTCAAAGAATAATGGGCAGATTTGGATATAATTTGGCATGTACCTTCCTTTTGTAAATGGCTTTGATAAGTTCGTTAATCAGAAAAATCGGAGGAGGTTTTTCGAAAAAATTTTGAGTTTTTATTTGAAAAAGATTTTTATCTTAAAAAATAAAAAATCTATGATAACCAAATTTGGTAGGTAGATTTACGATATAAAAAGTAAACTATACACCACAATTTAGACTTCTATGTTACAAGAAAAAAAAGTTATAATAAAATATTTTGTGCAAGATCATTTCTATGAAAATTCACTACCATAACGCACTTGTTTACTCATAGATAGCGGATCCCATAACAATAACGCCTTCATAGATGTTTTCGTTTATATTGTTTGTTAATGTTTGTACTTTTTTCTAACAATAAAGTTATTTTGATGAAATGTGGTACATTTTATCTGCTATATAGGTTATACATTTCAAAATTTATATTTAGATTTTAGACTTATTTGGATAAAAATAAAATGTTGTGTTCTGTGGTGTTTTAAACATGTCCTGCGCTTAAAAAAAAATCAGGCTGTTATTGTCATTTACTTGTCAAAGTGATAGATGCTGTTTATCGCTTTAAAATTCCCTTTTTAGTGAATTATGATTTTAAAAAAATCACTAATAGAGAGGTATCGATGGTGAGACTTTGCAAACATTTTTTCAAATGAGCGCGATTTAGGACCCCTAGAACCCATATCCGGGGTCAGTTTCAATTTATATATATATATATATATATATATATATATATATATATATATATATATATATATATATATATATATATATATATATATATATATATATATGTATCCGTCTGATGACTCAAAAAATAATTAACCGATTTCAATGAAACTTGGCAAGTGCCTTTCTTTTATTAATGGCTTGAATTAGTTCGTTAGGCAGGAAAATCGGACGGGTTTTTCCGGGAAAATTGAGGTTTCTTTCAAACAAAATTTTTTTCTCCGAAAATAACAAAGCTGTTTTAATGAAATTTACTATATATGTTGCCTTGGGAGAGGAATTACTAAGTACCAAAATTCAACTTTCTCAGTTTATATAAAATTGAGTTATTCAAATTTTAAATTTTCTTTTGAAACAATTTTTTTTCTCCAAAAATTACAAAGTTATTTTAATGAAATTTGGTGAATATCTTGTCCTAGGAAAGACCTTACTACCTACCAAAATTAAACTTTCTAAGATTATAGAAAACTGAGTTAATCAAATTTTTATAGCTCACTGCACTGTTAAAATCAATGGTATTTTCCTCACTATTTTAAACACGTGGGTGGGGGACTGACCGAATTCATTCTCAGTTGCTATTGATCTACTATTCTCTGAATATGTTAGAAGACGTGGTATCTACTTCATTCCAAGTCACTATTAACCGACTATTTATGAAACCAAATAAGTAAATTAAATCGATTGTCATAAAATATGTAGTGTATTAAGACTAAGGGAGAAAGAAATAAAACATATATAACTGTGCACATTTTGATTATATTTTAGGGTGTGCGGTGCACACCTAGCTCACTAGGAGAAATCGCCACTGCTTGAGAGAGGTATTGTCACAGCATAATATCTTATTAAAGTTCATTTGTAAATAGGTTTATTATATATATATATATATATATATATATATATATATATATATATATATATATATATATATATATATATATATATATATATATATATATATATATATATATATATATATATATATATATATATATATATATATATATATATATATATGTATGTATCCGTCTAAAAACTCAAAAAATAATTAACCGATTTCGATGAAACTTGGCAAGTGCATTTGTTTTATTAATGGCTTGGATGAGTTCGTTATTAAGAAAAATCGGACGGGGTTTTCCGGAAAAATTTTGAGTTTTCTTTCAAAAAATTTTTTTTCTCCGAAAGTAACAAAGCTGTTTTAATGAAATTTACTATATATGTTACCTCAGGAGATACCTTACTACGTACCAAAATTCAACTTTCTAAGTTTAGAGAAAATTGAGTTATTCAAATTTTAAATTTTCTTTTGAAAAAAAAATTTTTTCTCCTAAAATTACAAAGTTATTTTAATGAAATTTTGTGGATATCTTGCCTTAGGAAAGGCCTTACTACGTATTAAAATTAAACTCTCTAAGTTTATAGAAAATTGAGTTATTTAAATTTGAAGCATTTAATAAAAATTCACTACCATAACGCACTTGCTGCGTCCCGAGTTTTTCAATTATACCTTAGCTAAATTAACCGACATGTGAATAGTTTATGGTGAAGCGAGACAAAATGGAAGAGAAGCATCGAGACTTTATCATGACTGGTTTCCCGGACGAATAGCACCCAGCAAAAATATTTTGGAACATATCTGTAGACGTTTAAGGGAAACTGGTGCCTTAACACCCGTTAATATCTAAATCTGGACACAGAATATACCGAAGAACTGTTCAAGTTGAAGAGTCACTTCTCAATGCAATGGAACATAACCTCACTATAAGTACCAGAATCGTTTCTAACGAAATAAGAATTATTTTCGCATGGTCTATACACAGAATCTGGCTAGATCAACAATTGAAACAATAACACTACACACCTGTTCAAGAACTTTTACCAAGAGATTATGGGCCTAGATAAGAAATCTGTCGGTGGTTTTGAAATAAGTTGTAAAACAAGCCACATTTCCATCGTTATGTTCTTTTTACAGTCCAAGCATCATTTACAAGAAATGTAATTATACATTTCCATAACTTGCATACCTGGTCTGAGCAAAGTCCCTATTTACTAAATGTAGCAAACTCGCAGTATCAGTTTTCTGTAAATATTTGGACAGATATTATTGGAAATGAAATTATTGGCCCAATTATTTTGCCACATAGACTAAATCAGGTGTCGTATTTAAGTTTTCTGATGAATGATCTGCCCTAACTTTTACCTGTGTCAGTGAGAAATAGAATGTGGTTCCAACACGATGGTCCACCAGCGCATTTTGTGGTTGATGTTAGGGAGCACCTCTCGGAAACATACGGTCATCGATGGTCGTGGTGGCTCAGTAGCGTGGTCACCAAGTACCCCTGATGTGAATCCTTGGGATTTTGGTCTATAGAGGCACATAGAAGTCTACAAGACACCAGTACAAAGATTTAAAGAACTTTTACAACGCATAGAACTAGCATTTGTAAGAGTTCGGAAAAATCCCTACATTTGTGCCAGAGAAAGAAGATCTTTGTACCGACGAATGGGTTTGTAATGAAGCTGCAGGTGGCCATTTTCAACACTTGCTGTGATTTTATTCATGTCCTTTTAACTAGTAAATAGTTTAAATTAAGGACCTTAAAAATATAAAAAAATCAATGCAATACATAACACTTTTTTTTTTATTAGAGTTTTGACTTTGAGAACTGGCTCATTCAGTCACTGTCAATCCTTAAAATGAACAAGGATGCATCTGACCTTGCTTTTCACAATGGCAAAACCTGTCTTAAGAATGTTAATCCAACAAGCTCTTTAACTTTTTTCTTTTATCTCCCTATACACTTGCTGTTTACTAAAAATATATACTAAAATAAAACTTACTCACATAGCCACCCACACACGTACGCGAGCGCATATACAATCATGTATACGCACCCACGTCAATAGGCTTTATACGTCCAGTACTTAACACTAGGTGCAGGATAGAAAACGCACATTATTTCTTCATGTGCACATACACACACATACATATGCATGCACGCATTTACGCTACAAGTTGTTGCAGGAGAAACACTGGGACACTTTTCACACCAATGGAGCCTGTCATGGTGACTTTTTAACGTACTGGGGAGGCTGCGGTCAAAAGAGGTTAACACAAGGAAAGACACAAAGGAACTTACTTTTATCTCTCTGACTACACAACATATTTGCATTTATCTCATAAAGAGATCGAAATCTAAAAATATCAACAGGTAACTTTTAACAGGCACTAAACACCAACATAACTGTGCAAAAAAGTCTGTGTCGCACAAGTTTTTTTTTAGAAAATTATTACAGTGACCGCACATACGCACGTCCCTGGTGGAGCGGTCCACACTTTTTGCCAGTAAACTATGTAAGTTTAAATAACTTTCACCATCCAATTTTCATGAGGATCGCTACAGTCGTTTAGATAAATCTGGAATAGACACACAAAAATATTAACACCTGCAGCTACGAAACGAAGCAAAATCATACCTATGTTGATATGAAAAAAAGTGTTTACTTTTACGTGGGGAATCTAACCACTAGCGACGGCACATGTTTTGAAACACCCTTTATATACAAAAATTATTGATGAGTTACATGTGCATTTAATACAAATTTAGATGACCTAGATATGATTTTTATTGATATACCTATTTAGTAAATGTATTATTTTCATTTCAAATATTCTCGTTTCTTTATAAAAATTGATTAATTAATAGGTATTAAATATACTTACAAGATAAGTTCCTACTCCAACGATAGGCATTTTTCCTTCTGGGGTCAAATCTAAATGAGTAACGCGTATTTTCTCATGATGTGAGGAGGTAGCCTTTGGTGTAATTACCGAGATAGAAAATACTCCAAAATATACAAGGTGCACAAGCAGCATAATGTGGACTGTGTGTTTAAATTTGAATTAGAAGACACAATCATAGCTTTTCATAGGTTGCTTTAAATATATAAGTTAAAACTTTTAATAGCCGCATATAAATCAAGTTAAGCAGACAATATTTTGAAAGTAATATTTAAAACTAGTCAATAAATATGATATACAACACAATTAATAAAATAGTCGAGCGTTTACAGCATACAGGGGGCTTCATAGTTTCAACCCGTTGTTCCATCACAACTTGCACCACAGCTGCGGTGCTAAAATCGTATTTCCACCTGGCGTCATATACAAAACACCATCATGTTATACCGACAATTTAAGTGTCAAATGAGAAGTCCTAATAAACTTAGCAAATGTCCCACTCATGTCAAGTTGATTGAGAAATCAAGGCTAATTAGGTTATGTTAGGTAAGGCTATATCAAATACTATATAATGACAATACAGGACACTCCATCTGATTTCATATTTCAAGAATACCAGCGCCCCTAGCAGATAGCAGATAGTACTGATGTTACGTCGTTCGAGAACGTGTAACACTATCAATTGCTGGTGTTTAACTGTGTATAATTAAGTTTGAGCTGTGTTTTTTACAATAAATATTAGTGGCTTGGTGTGTGCAATCTATAATTGTTCGAACTATAATATGCTAAATCTATCAAAGACATTTCATAGGTTTCCAATGGATGGCGAAACGTGAATATGATTTGAAGCAGAAGACACATTCAGAATCACTTTTATGCCAATATGTACAGTTCGCAGAAGATAATTTATTGTGTAATATTTACCATCATGTACCTATTTATAGATAAACTTCGTAAAGTGGTGGTTGAAAGGCTTCAATCATAACTGGTCTTCCAGTGCATCCAAAAAAAAATAGAGATATGAAGGCAAAAAAAGTTTTGCATTAATAATAAATGGTATAAGAAAACTGCTTTTCTATATTCTCCTGTGTCCTTTTTTGTTTCAGTATGGCATAAATTGTCACATTTTTTCACATTTAAAATTATTTTACTTGGTAAAGGCTTTTAATTATCTTCCCAAGACAAGTTTTTAAAGAGACAAGTAGAAATAGCAGATTCAGCCCTATAATAGATTTATTCACGGAAGTAAGAGTTAGTCTCACCTTTTATCTGCACAATTTCTCAATTATGTACTAAGTATATCAGTTACATATTTTAAAATATTAGATTAATAAGACAGTTTTCATGTAGAGATATAGCAAATTGAGTACTGTGCTAACATTTATACTTAGGACAATTATTTACAGGTAAGTACAGATTGTGACTTAATATCCTTAGAAACAGCTTTCAGTATATTCCTATACCTACCCTTGAAATAGTAGTTTAATGAGGGTTTTAAGGTAGTACTTTAAATTATGATGAAATAAGATTATAGGTAAGAGAAATTTGCAGAATTATTCATGCTGAATTCATTTAGGTTTCAAGCTGATTGTTGGTACAAATTCTATTTATAACTATATAATCAGAAAATTTTCACTGTTTTGTCATGTACAAATTTTTATATTCATCTATAATAAACTAATTGTCTAAATTAATAATATGAAGGTAAATATACAATTTAAATTACACGCTCAGTTGTCAGTACTTCACGCGATGTGTCGCTAGTGTACTTGTCACAAATATCACCAATGCTAAAACATATGAGTGTCCCGTATTGTAATTATATAGTATTTGGCTATCTTCAATAGTAAGTGGGTTATTTCAGTCACTTTACTACAATCTTAGGTCTATTGTGTCTCACGCCTAATTATTTAAATTTCACTCATCAAATTCAGATAAATGCATAGGTCAACATTTTTGAACGTAGCGGGGTATTTTCGCCAGTTCTTGAGGTGCTTTGCCATCCAAGAGAAGTCGCTTGCTCGTTTTGAAGTTCACAGTAATGGTCTGAATCTCAAGGGGTTATTTTATTCCACTAGAGATCTCAGCATCTCTCTGAATTAGACTGAACCCGACTTCGTCAGCTTGACTCAAGGCATTATCATATGGAGCTTCGCTCCCCAACAGCATCCAAGCAAAGTCGTTTCCCTGTTTCGAAGCTCACAGTGGAAATCTCACCTCCAGCGAATCTAAACTCTGCTAGAGATTTAAGCCCCTCTCCGAGTTAAACTGAATCCGAGACTTGCCAGTGTTTGACACAAGACGGTATCACATGAAATTTCGCTCCCGAGTGACACACAACTGAAGCCGGTTGCTCTTTTTTTAAGCTCACAGTGAAGGTCTCAATCTCCAGGGGTTATTTTATTCCTCCAGAGATCTCAGCATCTCACTAAGTTTGTTTGAACCCGACTTCGCTACTGTTTGAGTCAAGGCAAGGCATTATCATATGTAGCTTCGCTCCCCAACAGCTTTCAAGCAAAGTCGTTTCCCTGTTTTAAAGTTTACAATGGAGGTCTCCACGTCGAGCGAATACTCCACTCTGCTAGCGATCTTAGCCCCTGTTTCACTTAGACGGTATCACATGAAATTTCCTTCCCGAGCGACACCCACGTGAAACTGGTTGCTCGTTTAGAACCTCACAGTGAATGTATTAATCTCCAAGGGTTATTTTACTCCTTTAAAGAACTAAGCTTCTCTCGAACACATTATGAATGTTATAAATATGCCACAAGATGTGTGTTCACCACCTTTTTTAAAAGTAGGAGATTATACAGTGCATTTAAAATGAAGACATTCCTATATTTTCACAATTTGAAGGAATAAATATTTGATTTTTTCATTATTTTGGTCCTACACATGATTATGACAAGTTTATTTTTTAGTTAATAATAAGAGTGTCATGCAAATTAATAATCTAACACATTGCCAATTTTACAGTGTTATGCATTCTAATATTTGAGCAAAATAAATAGCACTTACAAAGAAATAATTATTTTATTCTTGTGGAAAAACATTTTTTCTTAAATGATTAAATTTAGGAAAAGTTATAACAATATTAAATTTTCATAATGCAACTAATTAAGCATCAAATGTGATCCTTTTTGACTAGTCCTCCGTCTATTCGAATACATTTTTCGATTCTGTTACTACTCGTCTAAGTTCCGTGCTGATTTCTTGACACGCTTGATTTATTCTGGCACAAACTTCATCTAGATTTCTGGGCATTGTTTTAGAAGCTTTATTTTTTATCATTCCGGAGAAATAAAAATCGAGAGGTGTAATATCGGGAGACCTCAGAGGCCACAGTTCAAAAGGACTGTTTCTTCCTATCCAGCGCATTGGAAATATTTGGTTTAACCATTGACGAACAATCCTTAAATTGTAGATGGATGCACCATCTAACTGCAAGTACACCTGTCGCACATTAAGAGAAATATTTTCAATTGCATCCCAAAATTCCCCTTCAAAAAAGTTAACTAAACGATTACCATTCAATGGTTGATTAAATAAAAAAGATCTGGACGCAGCAAGTGCGTTATAGAAGTGAATTTTCATAAAAATGTTTTTAGTATCAAATATGTCTTTTTAGTGAATGTTCCTAAAAAATTCACTAATGAGGAGATCCCGACTTCAGAATTTGATAACATTTCTTCAAATGAGCGCGAACTAGGCCCTCTAGAACCCATATCCAGGGTCAGTTTCAATTTTTATATGTTTATATATATATATATATATATATATATATATATATATATATATATATATATATATATATATATATATATATATATATTAGATACCGTTAGAAACGGTCAGTTTTGCCACTAGCCCTGCCACCCCTGAGAATTCAGCATACCGCTGTAACAGCAAGTTCTAGAGCTGTTCAGCTCTTTAATAGTTGGCTGCTGTAGTATAGTTGCAATATGGTAGGTAGTAGTGGAGTTTTCCTTTACGTGATAGGAAAAAAAAATTTCACGCCCAAGGAGGTACCACCATTTACATCAAGTGCCGTTGAAGTCCCAACGGACGTTTCCGGTTCTGGTGTATGAGTGGGTTCCCCTTATAAGCAAAAATGATGATGGCTCCTCCTTGTACAAAAGATTCCGGAAGTAAAATACTCCTCCATTCGGATCTCCGGGGGAGGGGTGTACAGGGGGCGCCAGCATCAAGATTTAACATATCCTTCTCGAATATATGTGGCCTAAATTCTAACCTGAACTCCGTCCACCATTTCCTCCAAGCTAATAGGCCCCAACTCCTCTGCCTCACCGAAACTACTCAAATCAATGCCAAAACAGCCACTAATCACCTTAATTTCCCGGGGTATGAGCTCCTTACTTCCTTTATATTGCATGGAGGCGTGTGCGCGTACGTCCGTAGCAATCTACCCTGCACCAGACTCCCCAATTTAGAAGCTAGAAGAAAAGATATACTGTAGATAAAACTTTCTCTCGGGACTGCAACTAAATTCATCTGTTGCATTTACCGGTCACCTTCTGACAACAACTTTGTCCAGCTCTTTGACTACCTTTCTGAAAAAACCGACCATCTGATTTCTGAATATCCTTCCTCCGAGGTCACTATTCTTGGTGACTTCAATCTCCATAATCAGGAATGGCTAGGACCTTCAAAAACCGATCAACAAGGAAGAGCAGAGGAGGCCTTTGCAGTCAGCAATTATTTAGCCAATATGGTTCAGCAACCTACTTACTTTCCTCGCATCCCAACACACAGCTCAAATCCCTTGGATTTCCTTCTTACTACAAATCCTGACTGCTATAAGATATCAGTCACCGCCCACCTTGGTTGCTCAGACCACGGCATGGTCACTTCTTCCTGCGTAATGCAACCCGAGGTCACACAGCCATCACATCCACGTATCCGCGTATCCCTCAACTCCGTGAACTCGGACGAAATGCGAGATTACTTTTCTTCATTTCCATGGGCGTCTGTCTACTTCTCTCATCCTGACCCCTCTGATATCTCACAAAACGTCACCGAAATTATCCAAGCTGGCATGGAATTATTTATTCCGCGTACACAGAAAACCTCTGCAGCCACTCAAAAGCCCTGGTTCTCTAAATCCTGTGACAAGGCCAGACTTGAAAAGGTCAAAGCTCACAAAACGCTTCTACACAATCCCAGTCAAGAAAACCGTCAAGCATTTAATGACGCAAGAAACCGCTATATCCGCATTCTTTCTGAAGCAAAAAACTAGTTTAATAACCACATCAAAAACAAAGTCCTCTCAAGCTCCAATGGTAGCAAACCCTTCTGGACTCTTGCGAAATCTATTGGGAATAATTTCTGCAAGAGCACGTTCCCATCTCTTATTTCAGGGGATGAAATTGTTTCTACCGCCCTGGGTAAGGCTGAACTTTTTGCCTCATTGTTCATTTTCAAAACTGAAAAGGTACGACAGATGCTCTCTTCTCTTAATACCAGGAAAGCCTCTGGCCTTGACTAGATCCCAGCAACTGTTATCAAAAAATGCGCACCAGAACTTGCCGCTATGCTGACTCGTCTGTTTCAGATATCTTACAATAGAGGCATATTCCCTAGTAACTCGAAAACTGCTCGAGTAAAACCTGTCCCCAAGACAGGATCCAAAGTGCTTCCTAGCAACTACAGACCTATTTCTCTCTTTTCAGTCATCTCTAAAGTGATGGAAAAGTATATAAACACCGAATTACTAAAATTTCTTGAAAAACACAGTCTAATCCACCACAGGCAGTATGGATTCCGTCAGCGCAGATCAACTGCTGACCTCCTTTCCTTTGTCACCCATTCTTGGAACACGTCTATGGAACTACACGGTGAATCCCAGATTGTCGCTCTAGACATATCCATAGCATTCGACCAGGTCTGGCACGCAGCGCTGCTTAAAAAACTTCCGGCCTATGGCCTACCACCAAAACTATGTACCTGGACAGCAAATTTCCTCTCCAACCGGAGCATTACTGTTGTCGTGGATGGCCATTCCTCTAAACTGTATCCAATTAATGCAGGAGTTCCTCAAGGTTCAGCTTTAGCCCCTACTTTGTTTCTTTTCCACATCAATGACCTCCTCTCTAGCACATCCAACCCAGTTCACAGTTACGCGGACGACAGCACCCTCCACTCAAATATACAATATTCTATGCCTGTTTCTTTAGCCCAATTAGATGAGGATCGCAGACTCCAAAAAATATTAGACTGGAGAAGAAGAAATCTTGTGCAATTCAACCCCACCAAATCACAGTCTTGCTATCTTTCTAATAAGAGATACACCAGCCTTAGACCCATCACAATGAACAACCAAGTTATTCAAAGTAATGAGTCCTTTCCACTAGTTGGCATTTCTGTGGATCGAAATCTTAATTGGCACCAACATGTCACATAAATTGCAGAAGCGGCTGCTAACAAATTAGGTTTCCTCTTCCAGGGTCGCAAATACTTTTCACCAGCTAATCTCTATACCTTATATACTTCACAAATAAGACCAAACCTCGAATATTGCTGCCACATCTGGGGTGCTGTTGCTGCTTCTACACTCGCTATCCTGGACTCCATTCAGAAGAGAGCTCTACGTCTCATCGGTGACCCTACCCTCACCCAAAGGCTGCCATTACTTGCCCACCGACGTGCCGTTGGTGACCTATCTCTCTTTTATAGATATCTGCACGGACACTGCTCAGAGGAGCTTTCTTCCATAGATTCTCCACCTGCTGTCCCCAACAGTTCTACCAGCGGAACAGAGCGAATGCACCCTTTTAATGTCCAGGTCACCAGACATAGAACATCTTGTTATGCCCGCTCTTTTGTCCCGAGGACTTCCACAACAACAGCCAAAGACAAAACTTCATATATTTACAAAAATATGTACATGCCGCCATCATAGAAATATATAACCATATACCAATGAAAAAAAAAAATGCAATCAATCGACACTCAAAATAAAACTGACAAAGATATTAGAAGAGAAGCCTTACTATACTGTTGATGAGTACTTAGCTGATAAAATAATACAAGGGGAAAATATGACAATCAAATTTTAGTCCATTTTATTTTATTTTATTTGAATTTTTTATTGTACTTGACATATGTATTTTGTTTGTTAATTTGGTATGAAGCAAATAAAACATTATATATATATATATATATATATATATATATATATATATATATATATATATATATATATATATATATATTTATTGAAAATGACCCCGGATATGGGTTCTGGAGGGCGTAATTCGCGCTATTTTAAAGGAATTTTTTCAAAATTCAAAAGTCGCGATCCCCTCATTTGGGGAACTTTTAAAAATAAAAATCACTAAAAATATTTAAAAAAATCAAAAGTTGCGATCTCGTAATTAGTGAATTTTTTTAATGCAAATTTGCTCAAAATTATAGACGATTGAACCATAAACACTATAGCTAAAACTGCTGATAAAGCATTAGAGAAAGGGTTTATTTGAAATTAATTTTCTGGAAATATTTTGGTACAATGAAGGACAAGGACGGTTGAAGCTAAAACTTATGGACTTGTAAAACAGACTTCTTTCGACATTTTATTTACATAGCCTAAAACTTAATTTCTGAGAAGCTATGTATTGATTGAACAGCCTGAGATTTCCAACTTTCCTTTCCTGATCAAAAGAAGCACGATCAACAGTAGTAAACGCGTCCCCTATAAGAGAAGCAGCTTGCTTCTGAACATAATCTAGGGGCGATAAAATTGTTCAAGTGAAGGAACCAACGAATCAAATTTTGAGAAGCAATATCTTCAATAGTATCGAAAAAATATTTAGTGATTTCCGATTAAGAGAAATGAAATGGATATATATCCTATAAGTCAAACAACCCGTTTTTGAATAGACCCTAAAAGGGAGAAACAGGTATTTGGAGCAACAAACAATATTCCTACTGTGTACATATTTGTGCCATATACAGTGTAAGGGGCTCCCGTGATGAAAAAAAAAACTTTTCGCAATATTGAAAACATGTAGATGCGCGCAAAGATACTTTACGACTGTTAAACTGTAGGGGTTTATTTTTTGAGGAAAAATGATTGGAGCTATTTTATTTAGTTTAAGCCAACAAAAATGTATAATGTATATTAGGCTAAATTTGATTAGATGATGATCAGATCGCCTTCATACCCGATATATTATTTACAAAGTATACGTAACAATTATTAATTACAGAATTAGTAGAATTACCATTAAAACACATCCCACGACTGTTTCGGTCTCATATGACGTCTTATGTTTAAGTTTAAAGATAAAAGCTATTATTTTAGAATCATTTTTATAGAGACTTAACTAGATTTTGTTTAAATTCCTGCTATATTATGCGACAGCATAATATATCTATGCTGTGCTAAAACTGTATTTGGATCCGTTAATAAAGCTACAAATATAGCGTATTTTAATAATTGATTGAATCCTTCAGTTAAATAACAATCACTTCGCAAATTTTTAATTTCATGTCGTCTGTCATTTTCCATAATTGCGGCCGAGATTTCACAATTGTTGGTTCGGGTAGTATGTTTTCTGCCTGGTATATATTTAGTTTGATTACCGTTAATCTATGGTTTATACCTGTTGTATGAACTAATCTACGCGTGATAGTTAACTACTCTGTCTGTCAAGCATTGGACTTTAGCCGCTAAGTCGTTTCAACGCATGTCTTTGGGATTTTATTTTCAATTTGAAAAAAATAGTGTGTACCAAATTACTTAAAATTCACAACATAGATTTATTTGCACTATTTCTAGCCAAATGTAAAGTCTCATTCCAGTTACGCTGATACTTACACAAATATAGCGTTTTCAAAAATTTTCCCCGATTTTCCACCCGAAAAACTTGAGCATAAAGGCTGATTGACGAACTCGACCTCGGTTTTAGCCCAAACAAGATTTTTTCCAAGTTTGATTGAAATCAGTTAAGTATTCTTTGAGTTATCGCTCGGATACTATATATATATATATATATATATATATATATATATATATATATATATATATATATATATATATATATATATATATATATATATATATATATATATATATATATATATATATATATATATATACATATATATATATATATATATATATATATATATATATATATATATATATACATATATATATATATATATATATATATATATATATATATATATATACATATATATATATATATATATATATATATATATATATATATATATATATATATATATATATATATATATATATATATATATATATATTGATAACTGATAATGGAAACTCGACGTTTCAGCTCCTGTTTTGGAGCCATTTTCAAGAGGTAAAGGAATTATGTAAGGACACTCTAAGGCCTCAATCTGCCTACTCCTTAGAGTGGTGGACAAAGGTGGGTAAAGGAAATATGTAAGGACACTCTAAGGCCTTAATCTGCCTACTCCTTAGAGTGGTGGACAAAGGTAGGTAAAGGAAATATGTAAGGACACTCTAAGGCCTCAATCTGCCTACTCCTTAGAGCGGTGGATAAAGATAGGTTGGGTTGTTGTGTCCTTACATATTTCCTTTACCCACCTTTGTCCACCACTCTAAGGAGTAGGCAGATTGAGGCCTTAGAGTGTCCTTACATATTTCCTTTACCCACCTTTGTCCACCACTCTAAGGAGTAGGCAGATTGGGGCCTTAGAGTGTCCTTACATATTTCCTTTACCCACCTTTGTCCATCACTCTAAGGAGTAGGCAGATTGAGGCCTTAGAGTGTCCTTACATAATTCCTTTACCCACCTTTGTCCACCACTCTAAGGAGTAGGCAGATTGAGGCCTTAGAGTGTCCTTACATATTTCCTTTGCCCACCTTTGTCCACCACTCTAAGGAGTAGGCAGATTGAGGCCTTAGAGTGTCCTTACATATTTCCTTTACCCACCTTTGTCCACCACTCTAAGGAGTAGGCAGATTGAGGCCTTAGAGTGTCCTTACATAATTCCTTTACCTCTTGAAAATGGCTCCAAAACAGGAGCCGAAACGTCGAGTTTCCATAAATTCTGGACGCGGTTTAACCCGAGAACCAAGCATGTCTCACATTAAAGACCGCAGAAATCTTTCTGAACATATATATATATATATATATATATATATATATATATATATATATATATATATATATATATATATATATATATATATATATATATATATATATATATATATATATATATATATAAACACGTATCCAACCGATAACTCAAAAAATACCTCACTGATTTGGACCAAATTGAAAATTACCCCTATTTTGCTAATGGCTTGGATGAGTTCGTTAATCAAATCTTAGCGGCCAATTTTTCTTAGTAATAAATTAATTTAAAAAAAGCAATATCATTCAAATTGTCTAAGTGATTGGAACGAATATTTACAGCGTAAAATAACATAGACAGACGTGCTTGTGTACCAATTTTCAAGTCGCTTGATGAAAGGAAAATAAAATTATTCGAAATTAATAATAAATTAATCCTCGACATCCCTTCAGATACTGTAATGCAATATCTACAATGCTGGACAAAGACAGATGACGATATATGTATTGCTATGCTATTCAAATAAGCCATAGATGAAAATCTAAACAATGGAGGTTGTCGCAGGTTATCAGCCTGGACAGCGTTGTGAGAGATACGACAGGGACCCCCTCTCGGTGCAGGACTAGGTAGTATGTTGTCACAGCTCTAGTTTACACGAAATATAATAGATAGAGCTGTACAATCAACTAAGAATTGTGTATTGTCAGCCTTTGGCCATTTATTTCCTAATACCAAGACAAAGTTTCAAACGCCGTTAATTTCGGGGCGCAGCAAGTGAGTTATATTATTGAATTTATATAAGATTGTACACTATAAGTAAGATATATTATTAAAACTAATTCTTTAAATTTAGATGGACCTTGGAGATCGGTCTTAGAGTCCCAATTAGCGATTATTTGATAAAAATTATATTTTATATGGAGCTAGAAAATTAAAATTTGTTCTTAGATATAATATTTAAGTACTGCAAGTGCCTTTAAAAAAATTGTGTTACAAATTTCATTAAAGTTATAAAAGTTTTTCAGAACAAAATAATTATTTACAAAGGAATGTACCTGTCAAATTATAAACATGGCAGGTATTTTTCCTTATTAATTGCTTGGATGGTTTTGTTTTAGTCAACCCATTCAGTTTTTGCAAACAATAAACAACAAAAGTCTGGACGCAGCAAGTGTGTTACGGTAATGAATTTTCATAAAAATGTTTTTAATAGAAAATATGTGTGTTTTTTAAGAAAGCAGACATCAAATTTGGTTACCAGTATAACCAATATAATAGAAACAAGGTGCCATGTTTAACCAAAAGAACTTTGAAAATGTACAAAAATTTCCGAAAGTAAACTTATGGTGTTCCCGAAAAAACTGGTCTCTTGGTCAACCTTATAGGTTAATAGCAAATTGAGCTATTCCAATTTGAAGCATTTAAAGAAGATTATCTACCATAACGCACTTGCTGCGTCCCGAATTTCTTTTCTTACAAACATGCATTATATTTCGATGGAAAATGCAAAAATGCAATAACATAAGGCGTGTTCGATTAAACAAAAGAGAATTTGTATCACCAACGACTTATGGGCCAGCCTGTGATTGAAGAAATATTTTTTAAGATGTAGCTCAAGACACGCTATAATTAATGAATACATTTTTTTTTCGTATCTTGTATAATAGCGGATATATTGAGCTTTATTGATTTTTTAAGAAAATTCGATAAAAATTATATAGCATTAAACGATAAACTCTATAGCTAAGACTACTGCCAAAACATCAGAGAAAGGGTCTATTTGAAATGAATTTTCTGGAAACATTTTAGTAAAATGAAGGACAATGACGGTTGAAGCTAAGACTTCAGGCTTAGTAAAACATTCTTCTTGAGACATTTTCTTTCTATAGCTTGTATCAGTTTCAGGTTCTTTACCTAAATTTTGCCAATTTTGACGTTTTAAATCGCGACTTTGACGTTTTGAGGAAAACCTCAATGTTTTTTTAAATGCACATAACTTTTTTGTCTTTCAACTTACAGAGCTAAATTTTGGTAGGTAATTTACCTATAATAATATACACCTGCAAACTAAATTCAGCTGCCCTTACCTTGTTATTTCAGGAGATAAAGTTTTTTTCGAAAGAAAACACAATATTTTTCGGGAAAACCTGGGCCGATTTTCTTGGTTAACGAACTTATCCAAGCAAAAGGAAGGTATTCACCAAATTTAATCAAAGTCGGCCGCTTATTTTTTGAGTTATCGGTGTGAAATTTCCCCTTAAGCCAGAATTTTTAATCTTGAACCATAGTAACACTTATGTAAATGCACGTGGGTACTTAATTAAAGAAAAATAACATAATGAGCTTCGCGGATAACTACACATTTTTTCTAAAAAACCTATTTTGTCGTTTATTGTTTGCAAAAACTGGATGGGTTGACTAAAAGAAACCATCCAAACAATCAATAAGAAAAAATACCTGCCATATTTATAATTTGACAGGTACATTCCCTTTGTAAATAATTATTTTTTTCTGAAAAACTATTGTACCTTTAATGAAATTTGTAACACCATTTTTTCATATTTATGGACACTTGCAGTACTTACATATTATATCTAAGACTAATTTTTAATTTTTTAGCTCCAGATAAATATTTTTTTTCCAAATAATCGCTAACTGGGACTCTATAACCGATATCCAACGTCCATTTAAATTTAAAGAATTAGTTTTAATAATATATCTTATTAATAGTGTACAATTCTTATGAAAATTCACTACCATAACGTACTTGCTGCGTCCCGAACTTTTGTTTTTGTTTTTGTCTAGGAAATATAAATAAGGGTAGTGATTTCTAAAATTATTATCTCTCTTTAAATTTATTAAATTGTCGTTAAAAGTAATTTCAAATTCTTCTAAACACATTCTTTTATTATTTAAGGTTTCACAATGTAAAATAGAAACATTACTAAAATTTATATTGTGGTCAGTATCGAGATTATGTTCAGACAGAGCACAAGTTCTTTTTTGTAAACGTATATCACTTTTGTGCTGTGTTAATCTGTCTTTAAGGACTCTGCTTGTTTGGCCAATGTATTTTAAATTATATATATATATATATATATATATATATATATATATATATATATATATATATATATATATATATATATATATATATATATATATACATATATACATAAACATATACAAATTTTAACGTACCTTGGCTTTGGGTTCTAGGGACCCAAATTCGCGCTCATCTGAAGAAATTTTTTCGAATGTTTTTCATCGTGACCTGTCTATTAGCGAATTTTTCTTAATGAAAATTCGGTAATAAATGGGTTCTAAACAAATGTAAAATATAAAGCTTTATTTAAAGTAAATAGAAAGGTTATGTACAAATAGAGCGAATATCTAAAAATATAGCTATAAGTAAAATTTATGGAGAGTAGGTAGATGTTAACAGAGGTCGTGGAAAATCTTGGAAAGCTTAAAGTCATTAAAACCCAGAGGAGATATATAAGAGGTTCACGTAACAGGGGAGCCTGTATGAAAAGATGTATAAACGTAGAAAAAGATAATGAAGTATGTGAAGGTAGAAGTGCATAAAGAAATAGCACATGCTATGGTTGTGTGTCCGCCTCTCTATGGGAATGACGTGTTCGGTAGTATTAGTAGTAGTAGTTTTTTTTTTTTTTTTTTTTATAAGAGGGGAAACCACCTGGCGAAGGATGCTGGCTCATGGGCTTCCAATGCATCCAACAGTGTCGGGCGCTACTCCGACTAAAACCCCTCCTTCTTCACTATCCATTTCGGTACTGCTTTGTGGCATATCTTCAAAATGGTAGTTGCCTGGCACTTACTGTCTTTCCGCTCGCTCCTTCGTTTCCATTATTGCTTTCGCCATCGTCTTCACGGCATTCCAGCCCTCGCGGTCTGTCAACATTTCGGCACCCAGCCTATTTGCTGTCAACGTTCTGTCCAGTCTTCTGTCTACCTCTTGCCTCTCCATTTGCCACTCTGGGCATTCGAAAAGTGTATGCTCCACCGTGTCAATTGCTGAGCAATATATGCACATGTCGCTTTCAGTTTTTCCCATCTTTTTTGCGTAACTTCTGAATCTTCCGTGCCCTGTAAGGATTTGTGTCACGAAGTAGTCCACGTTTCGGTGCTTACATTTTATCCAGAGTCTTATGTTAGGAATACATTTCTTCGTCCACTGGGCCACTGTGTCATTCTCGTCCCATCGACATTGCCATTCGTCTAGAATTTCTTCTCTTATCGTAGCTCTTTCTTGTTTGTTATCTCCAACCACCCTCTGATGTATGAGACATCTTTCCTTTGCTTGCAGGTCAATAGGTATAGTTCCGCCTATAACCTGCAGAGCTTCTGTTGATACAGTCCGATATGAGCAGGTTACTCTCAGCAGCAGTTTCCGCTGAACTCTCTCCATCGCTAACCTGCAGCATTTTCTCTCCAGTGCTGGATACCAGACAGGAGCCGCATACAGCAGTATAGAGTATACAGCCTTACACAAAAATTGTCGCTTGATGGTCCGTGGTCCGCCTATATTTGGCATTAGTCTAGTCAGGGCTGCTGTCTTCTCTTCCGCCTTTTTGGTCGCGGTGCGGATGTGTTCACCATAGGTGTTATTATCATCTATCATTACTCCCAAGTATCGAACTGCTCTCTTGGGCACAATCGTAGTCTCCTTCAGTTGAAATCGAAGGTTGTTTCTTTTTCTTGGCCCTTTCATGACGACTGCCTCAGTTTTGTGTGGAGCTAACTTAAGGTCATTTTTTTCAATCCATGCGTCTATTCGGTACAGTGATTCATTTACCCGGAACTTCAGTTCATACTCATCTTCGGCAGTGACCACTAGGGCCAGATCGTCGGCATATCCTATGGTTATTGCTCCTGCCGTCAGTTTCGTTTTAAGAACGCCATCATAGAGAATGTTCCACAGGACTGGTCCCAGGACTGAGCCCTGCGGAACTCCCGCCGACACCTTGATTTCTTCCTTGCGGTCAATTTGGAGTTTCCTTTCTTTGAGATAGCTTCCTATGATGTTAACTAGGTAAGGTGATATCTTCCTCTTTTTTAGCTCCTTCATTATTAAGTTCCACCTAGCCGTATTGAAAGCGTTTGCCACATCCAGTGTTATCAGTACACACCACTTTTCCGTTGCATTCTTTTTTAATTCCGTGACCGTTTGGATAGCTTCTATGGTCGATCTTCCCTTTCGAAAACCATACTGGTTTGAGGAGAGCCCCTCGCCGATCTCCTTCTCTAACCTCATTTTGATAAGGGCTTCATATAACTTGCTAAGCGTGTTCAGCAGGCATAATGGTCTATAGGCACCGATATCTTGGGGTAATTTTCCGCCCTTCAGTATTAGTATTATTTTTGCTATTTTCCACTCAGCTGGGAATTCCTGTTCTCTTAGTACCCTATTAAGAATTATTAGTATCCAGTCAGGTGCTACCTGTATTGCCTTCTTAATGGCCTCTGGCGGGATTCCATCTAAGCCGGGAGACTTTCCAGATTTCATTTTTTCTCCTGCTTCCTGTAGTTCCTTTATTGTGAAGGGTTCTGGTAGTTGGCACGCAATTCTTGCTTCCATGTGTTCGTTTTTCTTTGGAAACAGTTGCTCTATGATTTCCTTCTTTTTTTCTCTTGTCAGCTCTACCGGCATTCTGTTTGTTAAGTAGTAGTAGTAGTAGTAGTAGTAGTAGTAGTAGTAGTAGTAGTAGTAGTAGTAGTAGTAGTAGTAGTAGTAGTAGTAGTAGTTTTTTTTCTCATAGCGGAGGTGAATACTTTTTACGCAGACCGGTGGCTGGCGCTTGCGCGATCTGACACCAACCGGTACTGCGGTGACACCCCCTTGAAACCTAGAGACGTGGAGGAAACCACTCACTGGTATTGCTTCACCACGTCCCCAACTCTTGTTGTTTTCAAACATCTACATCCTGTCTTCACCCTCCTTTGACTTCATTATTTCTAAAATCCCTCTCTCCACAGTATTCCATACCCTTTCACTTCCCAGCATATGCTCCACCACATTATCCGCTGTTAAATCACTGCCGATCTCTTTATACATTTGTTCTCTAATTTGCGACCATCTCGCGCACTCAATAACCGTGTGTTCTGGTGTATCTCTGTCACCACAATACGTACAGTCCTCTTTTTATTTTACTCATGTAAGACCTGAAATAATAACCCACCTCCCCATGTTGTCTCGATACCCATGTCTGTATGTGTGGAATGAGCCTATTTGTCCACTGGAATGTTGACCTTTCCTCTTCCCATTCTCGCTGCCACTCCAGCGTTGTTTCGGTTCTTGCCTTCTTTTTTCCTTATCTTCTATTTTCGTGTCTTTCGTAAGTTACCTCTCTTGCCAATAAGTGTATAGGGATTGTTCCCGCAATCACCTGTATTGCTTTCGTTGCCACTGTTCTATATGCGCTTGCTATTTTGATGGCTACCTTCCTCTGTGTCCCCTCAACCATTTTTCTATACTTTGTCCTTGACAGCACGGCCTTCCATGCTGGTGCACTGTACAATATGACTGAGTTTACCACACTACTCAGTACTCTCCTTCTCACTGGTTTTGGTCCACCGATATTTGGCATCAGAGGCCCTAGCTTTGCAACCATCATGTCTGCTTTTGCCACTACTCTTTCTATGTGCACTTCCATGTTCATGTTATGTCCTATTTGTATACCGAGGTAGTTCAGGCTTGTCTGCGACTGAATTTCTGCATTCCCCACTGTTCTGTGTTCTTCGAACCACTAGCACTATACTTTCAGTTTTGTGCGGCGCGAGTTGTAGACCACTTTTTGCCATCCAGTTTTCCACCCTTGTCACTGACCAGTTGATATTGTATTCTATGTCAGTCTTATTTTCTCCGCTTACAACCAGCGCCAAATCATCTGCATACCCTATAATAGCCGTGTTGTTTACGGACTCCAGACTAAAGACCTTATCGTAATACAAGTTCCACAGCGTTGATCCCAGGACCGACCCCTGAGGCACGCCACATGTAACCTGCATCCGATATTTCTGTCCAATCAGTAGCTATCTGTTCCCCAGGTAACTACATACTATTGTCAGCATATATGGTTCAACCTGCCTCTTTCTTAACACTTCGTAGTAGTAGTAGTAGTATTAGTAGTAGTAGTAGTAGTAGTAGTAGTAGTAGTAGTAGTAGTTTGTTTTATTGTGGGGCGTCTTTGGTTCATCTGCTGTCCAAGCGAGAGGCTCCTCTGTACCGCGCTATTATTATGTCTTTTCTTCTTCTCCTTTTACTTTTTTCCTACTTCCCCCGTCCATTTTAAGCGATTATGGGTTCCGGCAATCTAGTTGGTTGTTTTCTTCGCTTTGCTAGTTATTGTGTCTTCATTTTATCGTCATAGCTTGTCGGGCGAATTCCGTGACCTTTCTCCATGAGCTCTTGTCTTTTAACATTATTGGTACCGGGTCGTCGATATTATGTATCCCTACAGAGTTGAAGGTTGTACTTCTCATCTTGTCGAACTTTCGCCTGTTCCCCGCAGTAGTTACATCTGCTCTCGTTCTCGTCTAACTTTCTCATGCGTTTGGCGTAGGATCTGAAATATCCGTGGCCTGTAAGTAATTGTTTGAGCCAGAAATATTTTTCTTTGTGGTCGCATTTCATCCAGTCTGTCAGATTTGGAATCAATATTTTTGTCCATTATCCCTTCGTGAAGTTTTTGGACCATCTTTGCTGCCATTTCTCCTTGGTTCGGCTTCTGGCAGCCAGCTTAGCTTCTTCTATTCTCGCTTCCTTCGCCTCATGTAGGAAACATCTTTCCTCCACTAACAGGTCTATGGGTACGTATTAGTTTATATTTTTGTCTCTTTATTGGTGATACCATATATCGGCGCTCCGTACAGTAGAATTGAGTGCACTCCTCCGCTGAGCAGTAACCGTTTTGCTGATATTGGGCCTCTCACGTTGGGCATTATCCTACAAAGTGCTGCTGTTTTTCTTTCAGCCTTTTCTTTTTCCAATCGTACATGTTGGCCAAAATTGAGTGACTCGCCGAATGTTATTCCTAGATACACCAGGATCTTCGCTGGTTTTATCATGGTGTCCTTTAAGCGGAACGAAAAATCGCCCCAGATTTTTGGACCCTTTATGATAACCGCCTCTGCCTTTGCAGGGGCCAGCTGGAGTTCTTTGGCCGACATCCATCTGTCCACCCTTTTAACGTTTCGTTCACTTGACACCTAAGTGTGTCTTGTTCTGATGTCTCTACTAGGACTGGTAATTCATCAGCATAACCAACCAGAGTAACTCTTTCCACTGTTTTTAGTTTGAGGATGCCATCATAGATTATATTCTGGAGGGTAGGTCCCAGAAGGATGCTTGCGGGACTTCTGTCGTGACAGCCACCGTCTCTCCCCTCGCAATGCTGATCATTCAATATGATTAGTAACTGTTGATGATGTTTATCAGGTGATTTTGCCCCATCTAGCATTGTTGAAAGCATTTTTTACATCGAAAGTAATCAATGCATACCATTTCTCGCTTGTGTTTTTTGCGACTCCTGTGACGTATCTTGCAGCATATATTGTGGATCTTCCCTTTCAAAACCAAACTAGCGCTCTGAAAATCCTTCTCCTACTTTTATTTTCTTTTCTAGCCTGGCTCTGATCAAGTATTCTAGTAGTTTTCCTGGCGTATCCAGCAGGCATAGGGGTCTGAAGTCTGAAGACGCTAGCACTAAGGGCTTACCGTTTTTCCAAAGCAACACAGCCTTTGCTATTTTCCACTCTAGGGGAAACTCTTGTCTCCTGAGTAGTTCATTCATTACGTTTAGCAGCACCTGTAGAGCTATTTTTCCCAGCTCTTTTATCGCCTCTGGTGGTATCCCGTTTGATCCGGGAGCCTTCGCGGGTCTCATTTTTGTAGCAGCTGCCGTCAACTTATCTTCCGTTAACTCCTCTATCTCCGCTACCCCAGTCGTTTCCCAGTAGTCTGATCATCTGTAGTAGTAGTAGTAGTAGTAGCAGCAGTACGAATAGTAAGTAAGCAACCATATAAATGAGTGACAAATTTTTATTCCGTTAACATTAATGAATTGGAAAAATACAAATTAAAGATCATTTAAAAACGGCTTTGTTTTGGTTCTAATATGTAAACTTAAAATCGTCAATTGCATTAAAGGTGGGGCAACGCTGAATGCAATCGTGCCTATTTTATGTGTAAAAGCGCATGCAATAACTGTATCTTCCATATTGGTATTATTTAGCACCAATTAAATTTAAAGTAGGTTGTCAAAATTAACGCAAAACGTAGTTATTTTATTAATTGGTACCTTTCGCTTGAAGATTTATTAATTGCTTTCTTAACTAATAATTCCTTAACAACTTAATTTACTTGGACTAATAATTACCGTGGGTGTTTCTAATTAACAGAGGTTAATTATGTGCTTTTCACATTATCAGATACTAAGATATTGGAAAATTTTGTTCAAATTAGCTCGAATCAGCACCCCAAGAACACATTACCAATGTCAGTTAAAATTTGTGTATGGTTTTTTTCCTTACAACTTCTGTTAGTGTCCAAAAAAGTGTCCCCTCCGCAAGCAAAATGACGTGATCTTGGGTTTTTCGAAATTACCAATAGTTATCGGGAAAACTCTGCTGCAACATTTTTTTTTCTAAATATTTCGGAGACCAATTAAGACCATGCTACAAAATCGGATATGTTGTACAAGTGACTCAAGTACTTTCAAACAATGGCAAAATAAATCTTCACCACCCTTCTTCAATCACTTCATATTGGGTGGGGGTAGTTTTATAAATTATTGATTTTGCCCTATAAAGGTATTTAAATGAAATGATATTTCTAAACTCCAACCTAGTCTCTTTCATTTGGTGTGCTGTTCTCACCTGGGGCCCAAATAGTTATCGAGATATCATCAAAATAATGTCACGAATACAGAACATATTTTCATAGTTATAAAAATTAATAATATATGTATATACATAAATTAACGAACAAAAAACTATTATAACAGTTGCTCGAAATGATCACAGATGAGTTGCAGACACTTCGTACATTGTACTTGTTTTTAAGCGCTCAAAATCAGCTAGGACCAGCTGCTTCAATTCAGGAGGATCACCTTTTTATAAGCATCTTGTTTATGTTGGCCCAAACTTCGAAATATAAAACGGTGAAGTTTGGCGGTCTTGGTGACCAACAAATAGAAGCATTTCTGGCTAGCCATTTCCCGGCAAATATGACATGTAGCCATTTAGCTACTTCATGTGCACTATGTGCTAGAGCTCCATCATGTGCATAATACATACTGCGACGCGGCATCAATGGTAATTTCAAAATGAATTCTTCAAGTGTTTTTTTAACAATCGATGGGAGGTTTGCCCAGTCAAGTTTTCTTCGTACAGATAATAAAGTCACTGGTCATTTATGATAATGCAATACACATTTGTAAAAAACTTGCGTGGAAAATTGTGCTACCATACCGTACGGGGGTTCTCGTCTGCATAGAAATGATGGTTATGCTGATGAAATTGACCGTCACTACCAAACTTACTTTCGTCTGCCCATAATATTTAAAATAGATATAGTCTCTTATTCTGTTGATTGAAGAGCAAGTTGCAATAATTCATTCTAAGTTTGTTATCACCAAAGAGCCTCGGTGGTTTAGTAGTAATAACGTGTGCCTCTAAACCGAAGGGTACTGGGTTCGACCCCAGGGTACTCCTTTCACTTTTTCAGTACATACTGTACAATTAACATCAACCGAGATTGTGGCATTGTATTTGAGCAAGTTGAATGTCTGCACGTTCCGCTCTTCGGAGGGGTAGTAAAGTAGTCGGTCCCGTGTCCATGCGATGTTGGGCACGTTAAAGATTCCTATCCACTTTACAGAAAGGCACGGATTCGGAAAAATTTCCAGGATAGTGAGGTGAAACTGCTCCCTGTCGGTGATTGGCCATAGTGGCGAAAATAGGCCGACGTTAAAGAAAAAAAGACACACACACACATGTTATCACCATCATGAAGATTTTGCACCCGCATAAAGTGATAAGTGTGAAGTTCTTCTTGACAAAGCACTCGTCTCACGATCCAATCCGATACATGTCTTACTTCATTTGCTACAGAACTTATGATGACCTCGTAAGATTATGATATAGTGTCTCCAAAATATCTTCTTCCTGATACGGTAATGGATCGCCGGCCGATGCTTTAGTGGCAAGGCTTTACATTACCAGTTCTGCCGATAAGTGATGCGGTTGATGCCTTTCTAGCCATTGATCATCTTACAGCCGTTGTGCTGCTTGATGATTATACTCTTCCTTGATATTTATATTAACATTTCACGATGCCAAGATAGTCTGTAGTAGAACATTCGTGAGAGCCCCGATGATCCAGGGGTAAGAATGTGTGCCTCTGAACCGAAGGGTATTGGGTTCGGTTCCCAGGGTTCCCCTTACACTTTTTCAGTATGTACTGTAAAAAGTAAAATAAACGGAGGTTGTGGCATTCTGTTTGAGCAAGTTGAATGTTTGCACGTTCCGCCCTTCAGAGGGGGCGTAAAGCCGTTTGACCTGTGTCTATGTGATGTTGGGCATGCTAAAGATCTATGCCCTTCTTATAGAAAGGCAGGGGTTCGGCAAAATTTCCAGGATAGTGAGGTGCAACTGCTCCCTGGTACCGGTGACTGGCCATAGTTGCGGAAATAGGCCACATTCAAAAAAACTAAAAAAAATCAACAAAAAAATCGTGAGCTACCACCTCTTGAAGGCTTTAATAATTCTTCACAAAACAGCAATAATTACGAAACTAACAACTGATTTTCAAAATTTGAAAAGGATAATACACTGAGCTATTTATGTATGTAAACTCAAAAAATAAATAAAACGACATGCTAGAGTATCTATTTAATATTTTGGTAATCACGTATAAAATTATCTTTTCTCAGCGATATTGTGGCACACCAAATGAAAAAGAATAGATTGTAGTTCATAAACATAATTTTATTTTCATTTTTTTAATACCTTTACAGGACAAAAATAATTTTAAAAGCTACCTCCAGCCAATACCAAGAGGTTGGTAAAGATTTATCTTGCTATTGTATTTTCAATTATACAAAAAACTTTCCGAGAAAACTGGTTTGATTGGACTGGCTGACAAAGTTTTCTAATCTATTTACAAAATGGAAGGTACCAGCTAAATTTATAATTTTCCTCCGCCAATCGCTTAAATTAGTTCCTTATACAAAACCAATTACAGATTTGTATTTTAAAAACAAATTATTTTATTTTTTCATGATTTAAAATATTGTTATGCAAATTAACTATGACAACGGATTTGCTACCTCTAGACATTTAGCAAATTTTCGCTCCCTGAATGACCTATTTAATTTTCTCTTACTTGATTTTCATTTAATTCTTTATCGCACTTGCAGTTATTCAAAAGTGTACTCTTAGTCCAGACAAATTACAAAAAATAGAAACATTAGTCCATAAAGATCTGAATTTTGGAATACATGCCTATTACGGCTTCCCATTGAACATACTAAAAGTCCTCGTAAAAATCTGTTGCCCGCCATCTTGGAAAAAAGGAACACTTTTTCATTTGTGTGCCTATATCTCGGCAACTATAACTGATACGAAAAAGTAGTTTAGATAAAAATATAGTTTATTAATTTGCCTATAAAAAAGCATATTAACATTTTTATATCTCCTATACTTCAGCTGTAAGCCGACTAATCTAATAGACAAGAACGTCTCTTGAGCTCTTGAAACTGTTGTGAAAATGTTTTTTTTGCCGCTACATGCCCTGTAAAGATTATGAATAAATACCAAATCATTAAAAATTGTGCTTGTATTTCTTAGATACGTGAAAGTTCGTCTATTCTTACCAATTAAAATTGTTGCATGCCACTCGTACTAGGTGTAGCATTGTCTGAAACCAAATCGTCTGGAGGAAGTGGTTCATCAGCGTTGGTATCATCGAAGTCGCCTTACTCAAGTTGGGTGTAAGGCGCGTTGAAAGGGTCCTCATAAAACTCATCTATATATCAATAGAAATCTCGTCTTCAATGTTGAGATTTCTGTTCGAGTTCAAACACGCGATACCTTGCCAATGTCCACAAATCGCTGCGCATTTTAATCTGGGTTTCTGGTATCCACAAGATGAGGTACATCCCTTTTTACAATTGCATGAGAGTAATGAGAGCACGGAATCTGGAGCAGGAGCCTTCAGTATCCAAACAGGGTGAAAGAAATCTCGGATTTTCTTCCAACCCCATAGTTCGGTAGATTTTTCATATCCACGCCATTTTTTGGACTTGCTAATAAACACGAAACGAGTATAACTTTTTGAAAAAGACATGATGGGATATCACACCCAGTGAAGGCATGTGTAAACAAAATATAATCCTGAATACTTTCATGTGATTGCGAAGAGTAACTTTTTCGCTCAGTTTTTTCCTTTCTTACTTTCGTAAAGTAAATAATTCCTACCGGGGCCAATGCAGTTAGTAGAACGAGAAGATCAATTATTTCGCCAATAGTGACGACATTTGCAGACATGCATATTTCTATTGCCATCTAGACGATAAGGGTATCAGCATTGTCTTTAGCTTGTCTGACCTCAAACCCTTCATTTGGAAGTCTCTCTGATAACATTGAAATCAATCGAGATTTGCTTTTATCGTTACTAGAAAGCTTTTCTTGTGTTACTGTAGCGATTATAGTAGCATCGAGGATCGAGTTCAGCGCTAGAACGCTTCATAGCACGACGACGCTGTTCAGTTTTTCTGGTGCTGCTTGAGCAATCGGTTTAGCTATCAAAAATGGATACGAATCCCGCTCCGATTTTTTTATGTAATCTATATATGCTGCGCACATGGACTCGTACGTCTAATTTTGGTGCCATACCACGCGATATGGAAGATATCCACCGTCAATGACATGTGTGCAATCCACAAACCTGTTAAAACCTATTCATTTGTTACAAATCAATACCTAGCGAATTTTCCTAAATTTCGGATTGGATGCGTTTTCAACGGGTTTTAATTGGAGGAACTTCCATTGATTTGAAAAATATTTTCTACTGGTCTAAATAAATATAATGTCTGCTTGTCTGTCACTCTCTCTCTGTCTCTCTCTCTCTCTCTCTCTCTCTCCATCTCCCCCTCCTTATCTTTTTTTTAGTTTCAGGGAATTATTTTCAAAAAATATGTTTTACCAATTTTACAGTGTATTAAAAAACTTTTAAATGTTGGGAACGCAGCAAGTGCATTATAGTAGTGAATTTCCATAAGAATTGTACACCATTAGTGAGGTATATTATTAAAAGTAATTCTTTAAATTTAAATTGACTTGAGATACCGGTTTTAAAGGTCCCAGTTAGCGATTACTTTCAGAGGTTTCTATTTCCTATGGAGCTATAAAATTATAATTTAGTACTGCAAGTCTCTTTAAAAAATTGTGTTACCAATTTCATTAAAGACACAAAAGTTTTCTAGAAAAAATAAATTATTTACAAAGGGAATGTACCTGCCAAATCATAAGTATGACAAGTATTTTCCTTTTAATTCCTTGGCTGGTTTTGTTTTAGTTAACCCAATCGAACTAGTTTTTGCAAACAAAACAACAAAAAAGGTTTTTTAAAACCAAATTGGCGTTATCCGCGAAGCTCATTATGTTTTTTAAAATTAAGTACCCACGCTGCGTTTACATAGATGTTACCATGGTTCAAGATTGAAGATTCTGGCTTAATAGGAAATTGAGTTATTGGATTTCAAATATTTTTACAACAATTCTCTACCATCATGTATTTGCTGCACCCAGACCTTTTTCAACACTTATTTACTGTTGCTGTATCCACACTTTTTGAAAATGATGAATTATTATAGCTCTCTATGTAAGACTGACAAACAAGACAACCTCAGTCATTTTTGGAAAAATATTTTAAAAAATTAAATGAGATAACAATTTAAGCATACATTGAAAATCTTGGTTTGCTGCTTTGTCGCAGGGGTTCCCCTTCCCCTTCTGCATGTCTACAACCACCCTCAATGCATAAACAAGAACAAGGTAAACCAGAAAAGTTTCTTGGGAACAACCCGCAAGAAAGTTACGGGACCTGCTGTGATTATAGGGATTTTGGGCGGAATAAACAGAATTTGAAGGAGGTATAGCTGCAAAATGGGATAAAGGCAGTATATTTTTTCGCACTTTCCGCTCTGAGTTCCTTTTCATCTTCTTCCCCGCCCAACACCCCTATTCACTCCTGGTCCCGTAACTTTCTTGGTGGCTGTTTGCAAGAAATATTTCTTGTGGTTTGTGCATCCAGAAGATCTGAATGGTTGTGTTAAACAAATTTGTCGTTGTCTGTGAAGCTCATTATGTTATTTCTTAAATTCAGTACCCACGCTACTTTTATATAGGTTTTAGTGTGTAAAACTGAAGATTCTAGTTTAATCAGAAATTGAATTATCACCATTTGGAATATTTTTACGAAAATTCGCTATCATAACGGACTTGCTGCACCTAAACTCTTTTCAACACTTATTTACTATTGCTGTATCCATACTTTTTGAAAATGAAATAAATTAATACAAACAATACAAAATTTCAAATTGTGTGTGTTTTGTTTCTTTAACGTCGGCCTATTTCCGCGACTATGGTCAATCACCGACGCCAGGGATCAGTTTCACCTCACTATCCTGGAAATTTTGCTGAACCCCTGCCTTTCTGTATGGAGTGTAGGGATCTTTAACATGCCCAAAATCGCATGGACAAGGAGCCGACGGCTTTACGCCTACTCTGAAGGGCGGAACGTGCAGACATTCAACTTGCTCAAATACAATGCTAGAACCTCGGTTGATCTTAATGTGACAGTTTTTACTGAAAAAGTGAAAGAAGAACCCTGGGATCGAACCCAATACACTTCGGTTCAGAGGCACACGTTCTTGCCCCTGAACCACCGAGGCTCTTAAATTTTAAATTAAAATTTTAATAATTTACGCTGAACATTTGTTTATAGGTATACTTTAAACTACTGCATATTATATAGTTTCATTTACCTCAGATTTTCCATATACGAGATGAAGAGTAAATAAAAACTAAAAGTAAACAATAAGTACCTTATTCTAGGATTCCTAGTTATCAGCGGCAGCGGAGTCGATTTCGAGGTTACATTGTTTTTCTTCTTTGTTTATGACGTCTCTAAACAAAGACGAAGAAGAATATAACCCCGAATTCGACTCCTCCCTGCTGTCAATTGGCAAAATAACAAATGAAAAATAAGTAATTGGTGTTGTCAGATTTAACTAGGAGAGCGAGATACTTTTAAATACCCTGAAGAATAGGAAGCTTAATATTTATACATAATAAAACGTAGTTATAGATTGCCTTTAAACAAATTGAATTACTTTCATAAACATTTTTATTTATTACTATATGTTTATCTGATATCTTAAGCTGTTTATCTTGAGAGTTTTTGCAAATGGAAACCCCGCGGATTGTTTATTGTGACATATTCTTGTAGCCTGTTCGTTTGAAGTTTGATTTGGAGCATTTGTTTGCAATAGCAGCGTAACCCTGACATATCTGTCTCACCTTGTCTTACATTATAGGCACCCATTCTGCGGTAATTTCAGGTTATATCGTAAATTATTAATTTTTATTTGGTTGTAACTCAAAATTTACTTAACCGATTAAGTTCAAATTTGGTAGAGAGGATCACTTATAGGATATCTATGCGCCTGTAATTTAGTTTCATAATTCTACTAATTTAAAAGATATTGCGTTTTCAAACAGTTTTTCGCAGTTTTTTTCTAAAATTATTTAAGTGTCGAAACTGTCTAACAAACTCATCCAAGCTATTAAAAAAAATGAAGCGAATTGCCAAATTTGTTTTAGATTCGTGAAGTATTTTTTGAGTTATCGGTTGGATATATATATATATATATATATATATATATATATATATATATATATATATATATATATATATATATATATATATATATATATATATAAACTTACCTTGGAGTTGGGTTCTAATTATAGCTCATTTGAAGAAATTTTCCCTAAATCTTACCATCGATACCTCTCTGTTAGTGAATTTTTAAATGAAAATTTACTAAAAATTCGCTACTATAACGCACTTGCTGCATCCAGACTTTATTTTAATAATGTACTGTACTCAAAATGGCTTCAAAATCTGTATTATGTCAGTTTGTAAAAAATATCTGAAAACCACTTTTGATAGAATTCTAAATAAGATCTAACATCTAATTAGTCAATAGCCAGTCTTCAAAAGCCTGTACGCAGCAAGTGCGTTATGGTAGTGAATTTTCATAGAAATGTTCTGGCACCAAACATTTTTTTATTAAATGCTTATCACTTTTTTTTTCTTTTAACCTAGAGATCTAAATTTTGGCACACAGCTTACTTTTGATAATGTTAAACTACTCACCAAATTTGGTTACTATAGCTTTCTTTTGGGAGCAAAATTTTTTTTTCTAAAGAAAACCCAAAATTTTCCAGGAAAACCTAGTTAGATTTTCCTCGCCAACGAACTTATCCAAGCCATTAAGTGAAGGAACGTACCTGCGAAAGTTTATCAAAACGGATCCATTATTTTTTGAGTTATCGGTGTGATATATATATATATATATATATATATATATATATATATATATATATATATATATATATATATATATATATATATATATATATATATATATATATATATATATATATATATGTGTGTGTGTGTGTGTGTGTGTGTGTGTGTGTTCAGAAAGATTTCCGCGGTCTTTAATGTGAGACATGCTTGGTTCTCGGATTAAACCGCGTCCAGAATTTATGGAAACTCGACGTTTCGGCTCCTGTTTTGGAGCCATTTTCAAGAGGTAAAAGAAATATGTAAGGACACTCTAAGGCCTCAATCTGCCTACTCCTTAGAGTGATGGACAAAGCTGGGTAAAGGAAATATGTAAGGACACTCTAAGGCCTCAATCTGCATACTCCTTAGAGTGGTGGACAAAGGTGGGTAAAGGAAATATGTAAGGACACTCTAAGGCCTCAATCTGCCTACTCTTTAGAGTGGTCGACAAAGGTGGGTAAAGGAAATATGTAAGGACACTCTAAGGCCTCAATCTGCCTACTCCTTAGAGTGGTGGACAAAAGGTAGGTAAAGGAAATATGTAAGGACACTCTAAGGCCTCAATCTGCCTACTCCTTAGAGCGGTGGATAAAGGTAGGTTGGGTTGTTGTAGCTCGATTACGGGGCCTCAATCTGCCTACTCCCCAAATCTCGCCGGAGATCGTCTGTGAGGTCTCAGTGTGTTCAACCCTAGGTCAAATCTTATAAAAACTCCCAAGGATACGATTCCAAACGAATCCCACGGAGTTTACGAAATTCCTTGTTCCGACTGTTCCCGAACTTACGTAGGACAAACAAACAGACGCATCCACAATAGAATATACGAACACACCCTCGCAGTTAGAAAATCCGACCCCTCATCGGCACTGGCCATGCATCATATTCATACAGGGCACAAAATAGACTTCGATAATGCCAAAACAATAGCACCGGTTTACAATTTCAAAACGAGAATTATTTGCGAAGCAATCGAGATTGAAAAACGTCCCGATTGTTTAAATAAGAGAGATGATGGTCTTCGCCTTCCGACTACTTGGAAACCTATTATATCTTCTTTACAAACACACAAAAAGGCAATAAATTCCAGAGACAATTTTATTGCATTATTATCTGGTTCAACAAATGCCGGTGACCCTCTTAATCCTCCTCTAAATACCGTGACCAAAGCCCCCCACTTAATTGACGGTGACCCCACTACTTTCACTAATGACGCAACAGGTAAACGGAACGACATATATAAGACAAGACTTGCAACGAACTACCAGATCTCTCTGAGGCCTAGGGTTGAACACACTGAGACCTCACAGACGATCTCCGGCGAGATTTGGGGAGTAGGCAGATTGAGGCCCCGTAATCGAGCTACAACAACCCAACCTACCTTTATCCACCGCTCTAAAGAGTAGGCAGATTGAAGCCTTAGAGTGTCCTTACATATTTCCTTTACCTACCTTTTGTCCACCACTCTAAGGAGTAGACAGATTGAGGCCTTAGAGTGTCCTTACATATTTCCTTTACCCAGCTTTGTTCATCACTCTAAGGAGTAGGCAGATTGAGGCCTTAGAGTGTCCTTACATATTTCCTTTACCTCTTGAAAATGGCTCCAAAACAGGAGCCGAAACGTCCAGTTTCCATAAATTCTGGACGCGGTTTAACCCGAGAACCAAGCATGTCTCATATATATATATATATATATATATATATATATATATATATATATATATATATATATATATATATATATATATATATATATATATATATATATATATATATATAAGCATGTAAAAGCTCGAGAATTCACTAGAAATGTTACTGATAGTTTAATCTGAACGATGATCAAGAGTTTTTTCACATTCTTAAACTTGGGGATCTTCGTCAACAATTAGATTAAAACAATAATTATGCTTTTACCTTTAATTAAATATTTAATTTAGTAATAATGTAACATTGTCTATCTACATATAAAATAAAACCTGAAAGAGTACACAGACTGCTGCATCTACCGCATTGAAATTTACTACTTGGCGTGTGCGTATAACAACTAATGTATCTTCTTAATCTTATTTAAAAATTCGACAAATGTAGTTGATTTATTTTATTCTAGCCTTTGAATGGATATTCCGGATGATTTTCAACCCTGCAATGTAAATTCTGGTATAAATAAGATTAATAGCATATTCTTTTTAAATACAGATAGTAATAAAAGTCTGAGGCTGAACACTGTGGCTGCAAACTGAAACAAAAAGCAAAATCATCCCAAAAATCTCAAAGATAATAATTCATAGTTATATGCTGGACCCGTATTTCGACAATGAAGTTGTCTTCATCAGTAGCTGTCGTTAAACTAACTGTATGGGCAAAATTATCGTATTTATATACCTAAACAATACAGTAAAAATGATGTAACACCGATGATCCACTACGGGATGATGATGCAATACCGGATTCCCGAGGCCTCCGATATTGCATCATACGGTGTTGCATCATTCGGTATTGCATAATCCGGTATTACATAATCTGGTATTGAATCATCATCCCGTATTGCATCATCGGTATTACATCATTTTAGGTGTATAGTTTGGGTATATAAATAGGATAATTTTGCCCATACAGTATAGCGAAAGCTATTGACGAAGACAACTTCGTTGCCGAAATACGTATCTAGCGATAACTCTCTGTTATTATTTTGGTGGCTTTTGGGGTGATTGTTCAGAGAACAGGAAAGGCCGTAATAGGCGTAAAAACATAATTGCTAAAAACACTAAAATAATAAGTAAAATTAGTTCAGTTTACTTCTTTACACGAAGGAATGTAAATATTGCAAATAATTAGAGGCCAGAATTGTATCGATTAACATTGAAACTATCACATTTAGTATGTAAACAATAAACAAAGTAAATTCGCAAGGTACAAGGTATGCAGGAATGCTGAAGTCAGCAAGGACGTAAACTAATTAAAACACTATAAGAAGTGTTGTTGGTAGACACAAAAAGAGAATATCGAAATGAGATCAATTAAATAAGTTCTTACGATGTAGACAGTTAATTTAGATTGCTTAAAATGTAAAGACGCGATACTTGTGATTTAATTATGTAAACATAAAACACTGTTCAATTAAGATTCACGATGTAAACAGTCTACGTTAAGTTCATTCAGTTGTTATTAATAATGTTATTGTTGAGTTTTATTGTGTGTTAGTAAAATTTATAATTAAACCGTTACCGATGTTCAAATACGCTTAGTTCGACGACTTTATTCGTCAAATTATCCTCCGCTCCCTTAACAGTGATTCTGCTTTTTGTTAAAGATAGTATTAATTCTTCTCTGGCTTTAAAAGTGCTCGATTTCTTCTCTGTAACCGGTTTTACCTTTTACGGCGCCACAAAATATGGAACTGGTTGCAGAGAAGAGAACAAGCACATGCAAAGCCACAGAAGAAGTAATTACATTGTTTTTAGTATGAAACGGTTTGACCAAATAAGGGCAACAATGAATGAATTTAATTTTTCTGTTAGATTTTTTACACATCACACTAATGTTGTAAAAAGTTAAAACCTACATGTTTCATATATTCTTAGGACTACAAAAACCTTATGCGTGCCACTACATTTTTCGTTAAATTGACGAACTCCTCTTTTGCAATCTGATTAAAAATTAATATAAGAAATATAGAATAATCTAATTAATATAAACAGTCATTAAATTATATAACAACCTAATTATGTACAATTTTCTAGTATTTTTCAATAATTATTTATTCTTAAACCATTGCTTTTTAATAAAGTTATCTTTCATGGCTACTTCGAGCCGTCATTAAGACAAAATCAAGCCGGTTTCAGACCCAACTGATCTACAATGAACCACAACAACACCGTACGTTTGACTATGGAACAACCAGTCGAGTGGAGATTTACTCCATATCTCACATTCATCGACTTCAAAAGAGATTTTAACAAACTATCTGGACAGTTCTTGAAGATAAACAGGTGCCACGCAAAATCTTTGCCATCGTTAGGGAAATAATTATATAATAATGCAATCTGCTTTGTACTGCAAAAAGGACATAAAAGTGGTCCACTTAAAATTGCGAGTGATCACGTCGCCAAGTGAAGAGGATTGTACTGTCGCCGGGATAAAGGCAGTATATTTTTTCGCACTTTCCGCTCAGAGTTCCTTTTCATCTTCTTCCCCTCCCAACACCCCTATTCACTCCTGGTCCCGTAACATACTTGGGGGCTGTTTGCAAGAAATATTTCGTGTGGTTTGTGCATCCAGAAGGAGATCTTAGCATGTTTTAAAGTTTTTTTTCTTAAAAAGCCCCCATGTGCTAATCTACAAATTAACAGAAAATTTCATTTTTATTTACAAAACGAATGTACCTGCCACATTATAAACGTAGCAGCTATTTTTTTCTTATTAGTCGCTTGGATGATCTCAATCGAAACTGTTTCTGCAAACAAAATGACAAAAATGGTTGTGTAAAACAAATTTGTCGTTGTCTGTCAAGCTCATTGTGTTATTTTTTAAATTCAGTACCCAGGCTGCTTTTATATAGGTTTTAGTGTGCCTCAAAACTGAAGATTCTATTTTAATCGGAAATTGAATTATTACCATTTGGAATATTTTTACGAAAATTCGCTATCATAACGCACTTGCTGCACCTAAACTCTTTTCAACACTTATTTACAATTGCTATATCCATACTTTTTGAAAATTAAATAAATTAATATACACATTACAAATTTTTAAATTGTGTGTGTTTTGTTTCTTTAACGTCCGCCTATTTCCGCTACTATGGCCAATCACCAACGCCAGAGATCAGTTTCACCTCACTATCCTGGAAATTTTGCCGAACCCCTGCCTTTCTGTATGGAGGGTAGGGATATTTAACGTGCCCAAAATCGCATGGATACGGGGTCGACGGCTATACGCCCCCTCTGAACGGCGGAACGTGCAGACATTCAACTTGCTCAAATACAATGCCAGAACCTCGGTTGATGATAATGTTACAGTTAGTACTGAAAAAGTGAAAGAAGAACCCTGGGATCGAACCCAATACCCTTCGGTTTAGAGGCACACGTTCTTGCCCCTGAACCACCGAGGCTCTTAAATTTTAAATTAAAATTTCAATAATTTACCCTGAACATCTGTTAATACGTAAACTTTAAACTACTGCATATTATGTAGTTTCATTTACCTCCGATTTTCCATATACGAGATGAAGAGTAAATAAAACCTAAAAGTAAACAATAAGTACCTTATTCTAAGATTCTAAGTTATCAGCGGCAGCGGAGTCGTTTTCGAGGTTTACATTGTTTTTCTTCTTTGTTTCTGACGTCTCTAAACAAAGAAGAAGAATATAACCTCGAATTCGACTTCTCCCTGCTGCCAGTTGGCAAAATAACAAATGACAAATAGTTAATTGGTGTTGTCAGATTTAACTAGGAGAGCGAGATACTTTTAAATACCCTGAAGAATAGGAAGCTTAATATTTATACATAATAAAACGTAGTTATAGATTGCCTTTAAACAAATTGAATCACTTTCATAAACATTTTTATTTATTACTATATGTTTTTCTGATATCTTGAGTTGTTTATCTTGAGAGTTTGGGCAAATGGAAACCCCGCTGATTGTTTATTGTGACATATTCTTGTAGCCTGTTCGTTTGAAGTTTGATTTGGAGCATTTATTTGCAATAGCAGAGTAACCCTGATATATCTGTCTGACCTTGTCTTACATTATAGGCACCCATTCTGCGGTAATTTCAGGTTATATCGTAAATTATTAATTTTTTATTTGGTTGTAACTCAAAATTTACTTAACCTATTAAGTTCAAATTTGGTAGAGAGGATCACTTAGAGGATATCTATGGGCCTGTAAATTTTTAGTTTCATAGTTCTAGTAATTTAAAAGATATTGCGTTTTCAAACAGTTTTTCGTAGTTTTGTTCTAAAATTATTTAAGTGTCGAAACTGTCCAACAAACTCATCCAAGCTATTAAAAAAAATGAAGCGAATTGACAAATTTGTATTCGATTTGTGAAGTATTTTTTGAGTTATCGGTTGGATATATATATATATATATATATATATATATATATATATATATATATATATATATATATATATATATATATATATATATGTATATATATATATATATATATATATATATATATATATATATATATATATATATATATATATATATATATATATATATATATATATATATATATATACTTACCTTGGAGTTGGGTTCTAGGGGCCCTAATTATAGCTCATTTGAAGAAATTTTCCCTAAATCTTACCATCGATACATCTCTGTTAGTGAATTTTTAAATGAAAATTTACTAAAAATTCGCTACTATAACGCACTTGCTGCATCCAGACTTTATTTTAATAATGTACTGTACTCAAAATGGCTTCAAAATCTGTATTATGTCAGTTTGTAAAAAATATCTGAAAAACACTTTTGATAGAATTCTAAATAAAATCTAACATCTAATTAGTCAATAGCCAGTCTTCAAAAGCCTGTACGCAGCAAGTGCGTTATGGTAGTGAATTTTGATAGAAATGTTCTGGCACCAAACATTTTTTTATTAAATGCTTATCACTTTTTTTTCTTTTAACCTAGAGATCTAAATTTTGGCACACAGCTTACTTTTGATAATGTTAACCTACTCACCAAATTTGGTTACTATAGCTTTATTTTCGGAGCAAAATTTTTTTTTCTACAGAAAACCCAAAATTTTCCAGGAAAACCTAGTTAGATTTTCCTCACCAACGAACTTATCCAAGCCATTAAGTGAAGGAACGTACCTGCGAAAGTTTATCAAAACGGATGCATTATTTTTTGAGTTATCGGTGTGATATATATATATATATATATATATATATATATATATATATATATATATATATATATATATATATATATATATATATATATATAAGCATGTAAAAGCTCGAGAATTCACTAAAAATGCTACTGATAGTTTAATCTGAACGATGATCAAGAGTTTTTTCACATTCTTAAACTTGGGGATCTTCGTCAACAATTAGATTAAAACATTAATTATGCTTTTACCTTTAATTAAATATTTAATTTAGTAATAATGTAACATTGTCTATCTACATATAAAATAAAACCTGAAAGAGTACACAGACTGCTGCATCTACCGCATTGAAATTTACTACTTGGCCGTGTGCATATAACAACTAATGTATCTTCTTAATCTTATTTAAAAATCCGACAAATGTAGTTGATTTATTTTATTCTAGCCTTTGAATGGATATTCCGGATGATTTTCAACCCTGCAATGTAAATTCTGCTATAAATAATATTAATAGCATATTCTTTTTAAATACAGATAGTAATAAAAGTCTGAGGCTGAACACTGTGGCTGCAAATTGAAACAAAAAGCAAAATCATCCCAAAAATCGCAAAAATAATAATTCATAGTTATATGCTGGACCCGTATTTCGACAATGAAGTTGTCTTCATCAGTAGCTGTCGCTAAACTAACTGTATGGGCAAAATTATCGTATTTATATAAACAAACAAACAATACAGTAAAAATGATGTAATACCGATGATCCACTACGGGATGATGATGCAATACCGGATTCCCGAGGCCTCCGATATTGCATCATACGGTGTTGCATCATTCGGTATTGCATAATCCTGTATTACATAATCCGGTATTGAATCATCATTCCGTATTGCATCATCGGTATTACATCATTTTAGGTGTATAGTTTAGGTATATAAATAGGATAATTGTGCCCATACAGTATAGCGAAAGCTATTGACGAAGACAACTTCGTTGCCGAAATACGTATCTAGCGATAACTCTCTGTTATTATTTTGGTGGCTTTTGGGGTGATTGTTCAGAGAACAGGAAAGGCCGTAATAGGCGTAAAAACATAATTGCTAAAAACACTAAAATAATAAGTAAAATTAGTTCAGTTTACTTCTTTACACGAAGGAATGTAAATATTGCAAATAATTAGAGGCCAGAATTGTATCGATTAACATTGAAACTATCACATTTAGTATGTAAACAATAAACAAAGTAAATTCGCAAGGTACAAGGTATGCAGGAATGCTGAAGTCAGCAAGGACGTAAACTAATTAAAACACTATAAGAAGTGTTGTTGGTAGACACAAAAAGAGAATATCGAAATGAGATCAATTAAATAAGTTCTTACGATGTAGACAGTTAATTTAGATTGCTTAAAATGTAAAGACGCGATACTTGTGATTTAATTATGTAAACATAAAACACTGTTCAATTAAGATTCACGATGTAAACAGTCTACGTTAAGTTCATTCAGTTGTTATTAATAATGTTATTGTTGAGTTTTATTGTGTGTTAGTAAAATTTATAATTAAACCGTTACCGATGTTCAAATACGCTTAGTTCGACGACTTTATTCGTCAAATTATCCTCCGCTCCCTTAACAGTGATTCTGCTTTTTGTTAAAGATAGTATTAATTCTTCTCTGGCTTTAAAAGTGCTCGATTTCTTCTCTGTAACCGGTTTTACCTTTTACGGCGCCACAAAATATGGAACTGGTTGCAGAGAAGAAAACAAGCACATGCAAAGCCACAGAAGAAATATTTACATTGTTTTTAGTATCAAACGGTTTGACCAAATAAGGACAACAATGAATGGATTTAATTTTTCTGTTAAATTTTTTACACATCACACTAATGTTGTAAAAAGTTAAAACCTACATGTTTAATATATTCTTAGGACTACAAAAACCTTATGCATGCCACTACATTATTCTTAAAATTGACGAACTCTTCTTTTGCAATCTGATTAAAAATTAATCTAACAAATATAGAATAATCTAATTAATATAAAAAGTCATTAAATTATATGACCACCTAATTATGTACAATTTTCTAGTATTTCTCAATAATTATTTATTCTTAAACCATTGCTTTTTAATAAATTTATCTTTCATGGCTACTTTGAGCCGTTATTAAGACAAAATCAAGCCGGTTTCAGACCCAACTGATCTACAATGAACCACAACAACACCGTACGTTTGATTATGGAACAACCAGTCGAGTGGAGATTTCCTCCATATCTCACATTCATCGACTTCAAAAGAGATTTTAACAGACTATCTGGACAGTTCTTGAAGATAAACAGGTGCCACGCAAAATCTTTGCCATCGTTAGGGAAATAATTATATAATAATGCAATCTGCTTTGTACTGCACAAAGGACATAAAAGTGGTCCACTTAAAATTGCGAGTGATCACGTCGCCAAGTGAAGAGGATTTTACTGTCGCCGTTCTTATTCAACACTGCCCTTGACTCCATGATGTCCAGAATCGGCACCACGAACGGCATAAGATAGACCATTCGCCCACCTGACTGATCTGGCCTATGCAGATGACATCTGCTTTATGTCACACATTCATGGGAATATGCAAACACAAATTAAATCGCTCGTGATGGAAGCAAAACTAACGGTCTCAAAGTTAACTGCTGAAAGACCAAGTCTATGGGAGTGAACACGACAAATCGTAAACGGTACCTTGTTGAAGGAACACAAATTGAGGATATTGACAAGCTTACTTACCTCGCCTCTGGAGCGAACAAGAAAGAGGAGCTACATTATGTGGAACATATGAAAATTAAATTTAAAAAGTAATCTCTAGTACTAGACGTCCCACAGGTTTTAACCCTAGGTCCTTTACTTTTTGTTCTTCTCATTAATGACGTTTGTGATCGTGTGTCTTGTAACTGTTTATTTTATGCTGACAATTTAAAATTTTTTGGTCGAATAGACCCTCTGAGGGACGGTTCCAGGTTTCAGAATGTTTAAGTTATTCTTCAGAACTGGTATCATGACAATATAGATAAATCTATAGTACTGACCTATTCTCCTTTCGTCTCGGCATTCACTTACCAGCCGGGAATTTACCCGTGGGCTACTTAAGGCCTTAAGGGCTCCCTGGCTGTCTGTGGCTATGAGGACCCACTTGTTGGTGTAGCCCATCCTCTTATTCTCTCGCACGCAGTGCAAGATGGCGTACATTTCATCATGAGAGACCGTTGCTTGGGATCCGAGGGAAATACTGTGACTTACCCTCGGTCCTTCTGAATAAATGCTTGCCCCCGTCCCACGCTCCCCGCCGGATCCATCCGTAAACCAGACGAGCGCCTCCCGTGGTAGGCCCAGCGTCCCCCCGCCATGCCTCGCAGTCTGCGATTACCACTGTAAACTTGTTATCCCTGCAGATTCGCGGGCTCGCGAAGTCTGACCTCATTTCAAGCATGGGCTCCTTCACGATCTCCTTAATTTTGAAGTGGCCCCTGCGGCCTGGTTTGATCTTCCGTCTATCAACGCTGGCTAGACGGTATAATCCTAGCCTGGCCTCCCCCATGATAACTCAGTGTAGGGGGTGCAGATTCAGCAACAACCCCATGGCGGCTGTTGGGGTTGAAATCATGACCCCTGTGATGCCGAGGCAAGCCATCCTTTGGATCTTGCCTAGTTTTTGTTTAGCACTGGATTGTGTCACCTTAGGCCACCACACCAGTGCCGCGTATGTTAGCGATCGTCTGACCACCCTTGTGTGCAGCCAGTGGGCTATACTAGGTCTTAGTCTCCACGTTTTTCCATATAGCCGCCTAGTGACGGCTAGGGTCATATTGCCTTACGCAGTTCTTTTTCAACGTGGCCATTCCAGGTTAGCTTGGAGTCCAGTACGATCGCAAGATATTTTACCTCCCTCGCCATTGGCATGTTTATACCGTATAGAGTGAGAGTTCTGTGGCCTTCCCACTTCCTCTTCCTCGTAAATGATATGACGGTTGCTTTCTCGGGGTTCACCCCGAGCCCTTGGCCAACCGTCCACCTTTCCACTACTTTCAGTGCTGTCTACATGCGCTGCCACACTGACTGTGTAACTTTTCCTCATACTATGATGACAATGTCGGCCGCATAGTCCTGTACCTCGTTACCCCCTCCCGAGAGCATCCCTATCAGGCCGTCCACGACTAGGCACCAGAGCAGGGGAGACAGAACGCTCCCCTGCGGACACCCCGCCGCGACCCCCGCCAGCAGAATCCCTCCCGCGAGTCAAGTGAACACCGCCCTGTCCCTGAGCATGTAACCGATCCACCTACAGCAGGTCTCCTCTATTGCCCGCTCTCTGACAGCTACCAGTACCGATCCGAATGAGGTGTTGCTGACGGCCCCCTCTATGTGTAGGAAGGCCCCCAGCGCGCCCTGCCTGTTCTCCAGCGTATTCTCCGGTTTCAACACCAGTTGATTCAGTGCTGTTTCTGTTGAGATTCCTGCTCTGTATGCGTATTGTCCGCAGTGTAGAGGATATGCTTCCAGTACACCGCCCCTAATGTGCCGGTCGAGCAGTTTTTACATTGTTTTTAGCAAGAAGGACATGAGATTTATTGGCCTCAAGGACTTTGCCTCGTCTGTTGGACGCCCAGGTTTATGAATAAATACAACCCTGGCCAGTCTCCATGCCCTCGGAATATAACACAGAGCCAGGCAGGTAAGCGCCGGCGCCTATATTTCTGAACCCTGTTAGAGCAGGATGGGCATTATTCCATCGAATCCCGGAGATTTGAATGGCTTGAAGCTGTTAATGGACCCTCTGATTTTGCTCCAAGTAACCATCTCTTTAGCGACTGTCCAGTCTACTCTAGATGAGCGTCTGTACGGCGGCTCTATTTCTGAGTGTTACAAGTCCGGAGGTGATTGGTTTATTATGTTGCATGCGCGAAACTGCGTCCGTAGTAGGACTGTCATAGTTTCCTCCCCCGAGCTTGTAAAGCCTCCCGTCGATGTTTTAAGGGAGCATATGTTGGTCTTGGACATTATCTTTCACTTCCTCAGCTTACCCCTTGGAGTCCTTTGGCCCCAGACTCCTTGACCCCGTCATTGTCCTTCGTTTCACTAAAATATTTCCTGAAAATTGATTTCATATAGATCCTTACTCTAATGCTTTGGCAGTAGTTTTAGTTATAGAGTTTTTTATTTAATTGTGTATAAATGAAGAATTTCTGTAAAAAAAATCACTAATGAGGAGACTTCCACCTTTAAATTTGGAAAGATTTCTTCAAATGACCGCGATCTAGGCCCCCTAGGACCCACATCCGGGAACGTGTGAAAATTCGCAACATTTAGGCACAGAACCTGAAACAAATACGGATTATGAAAAGAAAATGCCGCGGGAAGAGTGTTCTGGAAACCCTTAAGTTTCAGCTTCAACCGACATTGTTCTTCATTTTACCAAAATATTTCCAGAAATTTTATTTCTCATAAACCCTTTCTCTGATGTTTTGGCGGTAGTTTTAATTTATGCTTTGACGTCTATAATTTTTAGCGACTTTTGAATTTTAAAAAGATTTATTCAAAGGAGCGCAAACTAGGGCACCTAGAACCCATATCTTGGTTTACTTTCAGTTTTTATCTGTTTACATATATGCAGGGTGTCGCATTTATACGGTAAAGCTTAGTATAACTGTTATTATACAAGATACGAAAAAAAGTTGTATACGTTAATTATATGGTCTCTTGAGCTGCATGTTATAAAATTAGTTTGACAATCACAGGCTGGCCCATAAATCGTTGGTGATACCTAAAATTTTTGTTTTTGAACATATATACTTTTATACGAACTTATCTTATTGCATTTTTGCATTTTTTATCGAAATATGATGCATGTTCGTACGAAAATTAATCTATACGCAGTAAGTGCGTTTTGGTAGCGAATTTTCCTTAAATGCTTCAAATTTCAATACCTCAATTTGCCATTAACCTAAGGTTTGTTGGCTAGGAAACCAGTTTTCTTGAAAATATTTTAAGTTTATTTTCGGAAAAATGTTGTGCATTTTCGAACAATAAGTTATCTTGATAAAATATGGTACATTGTTTTTACTATATAGGTTATACCGGTAACCAGATTGATGCCTGCTTGCATTAGAGAGACATATTTATTATTAAAAACATTTTTATGAAGATTCACTTCCATAACGCACTTGCTGTGTCCAGACTTTTTTTCTTAGTTTATTTTAATTTTCCGTCGCATAGTTTTACATACGGGAAGCAGTGATGGACCTCAAACAATTGATTTAACAGATCGTTTTTAAATTTAGCTAGTTTGTCAATGCCTGAAAATACCTACCCCTTAAACAATTTTAAATCAATAAATCCCTTTCCGGTGTCCAGTGCATTTAGTTTACTCATATCATTTTCACTTAGAATAAAATCAAAGATGCCGAAGTTCTGCTCAAGTCTGTCCCCGTGAACACTCTTAGGTATAACAGCGATTCCCTTCTGCACAAGATGCTTCAACAAAATTTGAGCTGTTGATTTGTTATGCTTTTGTCCAATTTTCTTAACCACAGGGTCTCCCAAAAGATTAGGCGGATTAACTCTTAAATATACATAGATTGATTAATTAGAATATGAACAGTTATTTAAAAAAATTACCTTGCACCGTAAGCATCGTAAAAATTTTGTATTGCCGGGCTCCCCAATGTACAATAACTAGTAACTGTAATGTTATTGGCTCTGCAAAAGTCTACTAACTTTTTCTGTTGGTGATACGCATGAAGCTCCACCTGAAGATTGCAAGGTGGAATTCTAGAATTATCGAGAATACGAGTAATTTGTTTAATATTAAAATTTGAGAGTCCAATTGCTTTGGTAAGTCCTGCATCTACCTGCTCTTCCATCCCCTATAAATAAACTAAATAGTTAAAATTACCAGGGCATGTTTCTTTAAAAATCAGTTTGAAAAGGTGTTTGCAAATACCTTCCAAATGCCAACGTGATCAGTATCATTGTCAAAGTCTGGAGTTCCTTCAGGGGTCAATGGCAGAAGTTGATCATTAACATTTTTAAAACCAAAGGGCAAGTGTATAAGATACAGGTCAACGTAATCAAGTTGCAGTAGTTCCAAAGATTTTTTGAGAAATTTGGCAACCATATTATATCTCATCCCTATTGGTGGCAATTTTGTCACCACGAATAAGTCGCTTCCTAAAGAATAACAAGCAGTTAATGAACTATAGTTAAAATTTACACTATTTTAGAGTCATACTTTGTAGTTTTCCTGAGGATATCCAGCGATTTAGAACCTTCCCAATAACGTTTTCGTTTTGGTAGAAATAAGCTGTGTCTATATGACGGTAACCAATCTCTAATGCTATATCTAGTGCTTTCTCTAATTCATCTCCTGATACCTAAAAACATAAACAAAAATTTTAACAAAATGGAAAACCGACTTCACAAAAAAATATTCTAAAACAAAAAAATGCACTAAAAAGTAAAGAATAATTGCGTATTCTTCTGTCTACAACTTACAATCAACTTATTTTTTCCACTCAATGTACGATCAATGCATTTACCACGCAAGAATGTAGCTACCCACTTAAACTTAACCTCTAACTCCACACATACCTATGACTAACAGACAATTATCCAAATATTTATTTAGAGTTCACCTAAGCAGAAAGTTTTAAATATATGTGTAGAGTGCTTAAAAGACAATCAAATGATTAGGATCATATAATGTACAATTATTGTTATTTTTGGAGTCGGTGTCAGCCAAGGAAATACGACAATATACCTTACATTAATAATACGAGAATACCTTATGAAATCTATTTTACAAATGAAATTTTATAGAATATACTGTGACAATATCCTGGGACCTTGAAACGACAGTATACCAATACCTAATTAAACCTTTTTACAAATGAATTTGAATGCAACAAGACACACACACCTAATTTACAAATGAAATTTAATACAACAATATCAAGCAACATTGATACGAAAATGTAACTATAATAATAAACATAAAGAATTATCTTAAGAAAGACGGTGTAGAATGAAAAAGAATCACAAACGGTTTATAATCAAGTAACTACTATCGCTCGCTTCTTTCTCTTGACTGACTGGCGTATGGCCGGCGACGCGTTTGCCTCGCTCACTCGGCTATACCCCTCCAACCATTCTTCCGGACGCGCGCGCGCTATCGACCCGCCGCGCTGCGTGCGGCGTCTATGTGTGTAAAGTGTGTATGCCAATTGTTATATAGTAAGAAATTTCAGGTTAAGTAGTTACAAACCCATCTTGGCTGACACCGACTCCAAAAATAACATTAATTTTACATTATATGATCCTAATAGTTTGATTGTCTTTTAAGCAGTCTACACATACATTTAAAACTTACTGCTTAGGTGAACTCTACATAAATATTTTGATAATTGTCTGTTAGTCATGGGTATGTGTGGAGTTAGAGGTTAAGTTTAAGTGGGTACCTACATTCTTCCGTCGTAAATGCATTGATCGTACATTGAGTGGAAAAAATAAGTTGATTGTAAGTTGTAGACAGAAGAATACGCAATTATTTTTGACTTTTTAGTGCATTTTTTGTTTTAGAATATTTTTTTGTGAAGTCGGTTTTCCATTTTGTTAAAATTTTTGTTTATTTTTTTTTTTTTAATTTTTAGTGAATCTGAAGCTTTATATCTGATTTAATTAGTCGGAAGCGCAACGGTGTGATCCACAATCATCATCAATGTAGTCGAAGTCAATTATATACGCATTATTAAGGATAACTCAAAAACTACTGGTCAGATCCTGATCACATTTATATGGGACCACACGAGAAGCACCAGCTTTCAAAAAAAAAAGAATCATCAAAATCGGTTCACCTTGAAAAAAGTTATGAGGTAACACATAAAAAAACATACAGTCGAATTGAGAACCTCCTCCTTTTTTTGAAGTCGGTTAAAAATGTTGATGATTCAATTATTCAGTACGGTATTAATGTAGGTATATTATTATTATAAATGATTATTTACTAACATTACATTTTTTTGTTTTTAGTTTTTATATAAACATAACTCTTAAACTAACAAATGAATATGATAAGTTCTGTTTCTTGATGGCTTTAAACTTTTTGTTCTTTGGCCAAAGATTTTTATTAGTGAAAGAGGAGATCGCGACTTTTGAATTTTAAAAAAATTTCCTCAAGCGAGCGCTAACTAGGACCCCGAGAACACATATCCGGGGCAGTTTCAATTTATATATGTTTATATATATATATATATATATATATATATATATATATATATATATATATATATATATATATATATATATATATATATATATATATATATATATATATATATATATATATATATATATATATATATATATATATATATATATATATATATATATATATATATATATATATATATATAATTTCTAAACGTAAACAACACGTCTGGGTTTGACATAATTCATAATTAAAGGAACAAGAGTTAAAGGCTTTTCTACCAGACAATGTGTAACCGTCCTTTTGTAAGTCGCTTAGATAAGTTTGTTAGCCAGGAAAATTTGACCAGTTTTTCCAGTTTCCTTTCTGAAACTATCAATGTCTCCGGAAATAATAAAGATATAGCAACGAAATTTGGTACGCAGGTTTGTATTATCAACAGTATCTTATGTAGCAACATTCAGATCTCTAGATTAAAAGACAAAAAGTTATAAACCTGTGATTAAAAAAATTGGAAATGTCAAAATTGATAATTTTGGTTAGGCCTATTAACGCGCTTTGTGAGTATAAAAAATATCTCATGAAATGACTAACAAGCTCCTAGATCTGTGTCTCAGCTGTTACTTTTCTTAATTTAATTAGAATATGTGCAAAAATTCCATTTGAAATGAAAATTGTTTGCTGTAAATAGTAAAGACGGTAGAAAATTTACATACGACGTTATATACCTGTTAGCACACTACATATGTCATGTAGAGCATAGCTTAGTGGGGAAAACGTCATCATCACATAATAGACTCCTATAAGACGAGTTCTAGTCGTAGTAGTGACTTCACTTTAAAAAAAATGTTTATTAGTGAATTTTCGTAGAAAAAATTCACTAATGAGGAGAGCGCGAATGTGAATTTTGAAAAAATGTCTTCAAATAAGCGCGAACCAAGCCCTCTAAAGCACATATCCAGGATCACTTTCAATTTTTATATGTATGTATGTATGTATGCATCACACCAGTATCTCAAAAAATAATACGCCGAGTTTGATCAAATTTACTGAGCACCTTTGTTTTACAAGTGGCTTGGACAAATTTGTTAGCCAGAAAAATCTGACTGGTTTTTCCGAGAAAATGTTAGGTTTCCTTTCGGAAAATGTTTATATCTTTAGAAGTACTATTTTTTAGTAAATTTCCATAGAAAAATTTTTCTAGCGGAATATTGTAACAACTTTGTTGGCACATTCTGTTACTTTTTTAGTGAATTCTCTTTAAAAAAAATCACTAATGGGGAGATCCCGACTTTTGCATTTTGAAAAAATTTCTTCAAATGAATGCTATTTAGAAGCCCTGAAACCCAAATCCGAGGTCGGTTTCAGACTTTATATATATATATATATATATATATATATATATATATATATATATATATATATATATATATATATATATAGCAAGTGGCTTGGATGGCCTGGAAAATCCACCAAGGTTTTCCCGGAAAATTTTGTGTTTTTTCTTTCGAAAAAAAAAATTATATCTCGGGAATTAACAAAGTAACCCAATTTGGTACGCTGGTTTATAGCATTATAGGCAAGTTACCCACCAAAATTTAGCTCTGTAGGTTAAATGACTTTTTACTATATAAGTTATACTGGTAACCAAATTTGATGCCTGCTTTCTTAAAAAAAAAAACATATTTGCTGTTAAAAACATTTTTATGAAAATTCACTACCATAACGCACTTGCTGCGTCCAGAAATTTTTAATTTTAAATACTTACTGCTGTTTGTACGCAGCAGGCTAGCCAACAGTACAATATAAAATAAAACTATAAAATAATGCCAACTTAGCTAACTTCATGTGAATCAAATAGTTGTAAATGACATTTTTAGCTTTTATTACAGTACAGGATTTTTAGCATATAACGTTTGAAAATCTGAAGATTAATCGATAAACATTAATGCTTTGCCGTGTACACTTACTGTATGGTGTCTCTAAAACGAACTAAAATCTGTAAAATACCACACGAATATGTTTCAAAAGTGAGTACAACTTACGGTTTTCCTACATAAAATTCAAACAACTCCAAAAGTTTGCTTCTGCCCTCATTTTATTCCAGTTTTTGTCATCTATACCCTAAAACACGTCTGTATACAAACTTTCATAAAATCGTACGTATGTGCGGAAAGTAAATAATTACCATTTGTCTTGTGTGATAATGCTGTAAAACCGGTTACAGAGATAAAAACCAACACTGGTTAATCCATAGAACCTGTATCTATGTCTGTATTTAGTACGAACCGGTTTCACAGAGTAAGGGCAACACCAATTAATAAATTGAATATCTATAAGTACTCAATCTAAGTTATTACTTACTTGCCAAGTTCCCAACCCAACGATGGGCAATGTACCGTCTGGAACCAAATCTAGATGAGTTGTCGCCATATTTTTAAATTTTGATAGAGTACTTTTGCAGGTTTTAGTGGCTCACTGGATACTACAAAATATAAAAGCGAAAAGCCATTTTATATCATTTCGATAGATATGTTTGCTCTATAACCACATTTATTATTTTTGTGAAAACGGCACAATTCATGGTAATTTACTGCAAGTTAAATAGACGATTAAGTGAGGGCTGTACTTTTAACGTTACAAGTGTATAAATTTGATACTGAAGCGTTTCGATATTAATGGGACTCAATAAATAAGATTATAGAACTTATACATCATATCTACCAATAGAGGTAAAGGAACAGTTATGTTTAATGGAGAATAGCGTAGTAGTAACTTGGATAGCAATTTAGACTATTAATTTTATTAGAACGAAATAATGAACCAGTAAAACACACATTGCGTTCCCAACTAATATTTCACTGTTTATCTGTAAATACTACAGTACTTACCACAAAGTACTCATTAATTTTGCAGAAGATCTAAAAATAATTCTATGTATTACACATTGTGGAACAGCCAAATGGAATAATAAATTCAGTATCTTAATTTTTGTGCATATGTAAAAAAAATCCGAAACACGTCTATTTTGGATTCAAAAATGACAGTCTGAAACGTAAAATCTTACCCCTCTACATTCAACCCCCTTTGAGTGATAGTTACAACATCCAAATTTTTAAATAGTAAGTAGGGGCTTGTGTACCTCATTGAAAACATATTTTCATTATTTATTCGAAAACTATATAGTTTTTAAATTTATTGTAAAAATTAACAGCAAAAATAGGAAAATCCTCTGATTCACGCACTTCGGTACAACACACTAAAATATTGCTGCAAATTTAATCATAACTTCCACATAGTTGTGATAATTTATTCTCTTCAGAAAGATATTCTCAAGAAGTGGAGTCAGGGCCCTTGACTTGACCACAAAGAAAATATTTGTATTCCTGTACCCATAAACTTGTGAAACGTTATGTTACTCGAGTTTCACTGAAAAAATGTCCATTTTCACCAAATCACCCCTTATTTATCCCTCATCCTCTGAAGCGATCTTACCCAAACACAATTAGAAGCGTGCCTTTATCGTGTGCTAACTGGATGCCAAATTTGAAGGTGATATCTCAACTATGTCGAAAGTTATTGCACGTATTAACAGACAGGCGTACATGCCGACATACCGACAGACAAAAAAATTTCGTTCCAAAATCAAGTTTCAGAAGTATATTCCACCCCCACAGATTCAACCTCTAATTTAGTTTCAGCACAGAATTCCACTTGTTTGATGAAATTAAAAGTTTTCTAATAAATAAACCCTAAAGCGTTATATTACTCGAGTTATATTGCACAAAACCCACAAACTTCGAGTCGATAAGCAGCAACAACATTGGATGTTAGCTACTCGTCAATTATTCGAATATTAAAATATAATAAAAAGCATCCCTATAAATTGATAGAAACTCAGGAGCTCATGGAAGACGATTTTGATAGAAGAACGTCATTTTGGGAACAAACGAGGGAAATGTTAGATAACACTGTTATCCAGCTAGAACATGTTTTGTTTTCTGATGAGTGGAGTTTTAGACTCAACGTCCATGTTAATCATCAAAATTGTCACTGCGGGTCTAAAGAAAATCCACCCTGGATGAGAGAATAACATACGCAATACCCTAAAATGATAAATGTTTGGGCAGAAATAGTTGGAAACCATGGTGTCTTTTTCACTGATGCGGCAGCCAGCTCCTTGCAGCTAGCATATTACTGCCAACATCTTGCTACTACTCACTTAGCATGTAGCCTCCAGGTTCCCCAGGAGAAACCGCTTCGCGACCCCACATTTTTTTATCTATATATTATACTACTCATCCAAACGGGAAAAATGATACCCCACACACGCCCTCTTACTTAAAAACCAGAAAAGTTGATTTGCGCATGCTCCAGTTGCCATATTTGAATTCTACTCGTCGAGGCGAGTAAAATGATACCTCATACTTACCCTCTAAACCAAAAACTAAAAAACGTATGCGCTAACCGCCATAATTTCATACGCTCATCTTGAATACTCAGGTCAGATACAGTTTCCTCTATATTCTTCTTATTCTCATTCTTTACTTTAGCCGTCTTGGTCGTTATCTTGGTTATGTCAACACAGGTTAGATCTCTTGCCTCTCTCTATCCAAGCCGCCATCTTGCTTGGTCACTCTGACGTCACACGCACTCGTATTAGCCTGATGGCGGTGGTCTCAGAAGCCCTTACTCAACTTACTTACATCTACTTGCTTGGACTCATCAGTGTCATACCTACGCTCCAACAAATCGGCCTTAAAGCAGGCATTGTCGCAATATGAAACTGACAAAAGCCCAAAGCACCATATCTGATTTTGTGGCGGGTCCAGGCTTCAACAGTAGCCGCCACGTGCATACAATACAACCAGAAGGAAGCTGTGGGAGAAAGTCAGCGAGCGAAAACAACTTCTCTGGCTAATACCACGGCGGGCGTTTATTCACATCATATTTTAATTTAGATCTTCAAATTAAAAGAAAATAAAACAGTAGCATTTAATGAAAACATCTTGTCTGGCTAATACCACGACGGGCGTTTAATCACATAATATTCTAATTTAGATTTTCAAATTGAAAGAAAATAAAATAGTAGCATTCAATGAAAACATTTTTTATTCCACTGGAGGTCAAACGAGGTCACATCATCAGACTATTGTCTGTGGTAAGCAAAAACTATTTAATATTACAGAAAACGATTAACTTTTAGTGAATTTTCTTTAAAAAAATTCACTAATGCGGAGATCCCGACTTTAGAATTTTGAAAAAAAAAATAGCACTAATTAGGCCCCCCAGAACACATATCCGGGGTCAGTTTCATTTTTTATATGTTTATATATATATATATATATATATATATATATATATATATATATATATATATATATATATATATATATATATATATATATATATATATATATATATATATATGTATATATATGTATATATATATATATATATATATATATATATATATATATATATATATATATATATATATATATATATATGTATCACACCGATAACTCAAAAAATAATGGGCCGATTTTAATTAAATTTGGTGAATAAATTTATTTTGCAAATGGCTTGGATAAGTTCGTTATTCAGGAAAATCTGCCCAGGTTTTCCCGGAAAATTTTGTGTTTTCTTTTGAAAAAAAATTATATCTCCGAAATTAACAAAATAAGGGCAACCAATTTGGTACGCGGGTTTATACCCTTATAGGTAAGTTACCTACCAAAATTTAGCTATGTAGGTCAAAAGGCAAAAAAGTTATAGGCATTTAAAGAAAAATAAATTGGGATTTTCCTCAAAACGTCAAAGTTGCGATTTAAAACGTCAAAATCGGCAATATTTAGGCAAATAACTTGAATCTAATACGGGCTATGGAAATCAAATGTCTCAAGAAGAATGTTTTACAAACCCTGAAGTCTTAGTTTCAACCGTCATTTTCCTTCATTTTACTAAAATGTTTCCAGAAAATTCATTTCAAATAGACCCTTTCTCTGATGCTTGGCAGTAGTCTTAGCTATAGAGTTTATCGTTTAATGGTATATAATTTTTGTCGAATTTTCGTAAAAAATCAATAAAGCTCAATATATCCGTTATTATACAATATATCAAAAAAACCTTTATACATTAATTATAGGGTGTCTTGAGCTACATCTTAAAAAATATTTCTACAATCACAGGGTGGCCCATAAGTCGTTGGTGATACAAATTTTCTTTTTTTTTTTAATCAAACACGCCTTATGTTATTGCATTTTTGTATTTTCCATCGAAATATAATGCATGTTTGTAAGAAAAGAAATTCTGGATGCAGCAAGTGCGTTACGGTAGCGAATTTTGATCAAATGCTTCATACTTGAAAAGCTCAATTTGCTATTAACCTATAAGGTTGACCAAAAAACAAGTTTTTCCGGGAACACTTTAAGTTTACTTTTGGAAATTTTTGTACATTTTCACACAATAAAGTTATTTTTATGAAACATAGCACATTGTTTTTACTATATAGGTTATACTGGTAACCAAAATTGATGCTTGATTTCTTAAATAAAAAGGAAACACATATTTCCAATAAAAACATTTTTATGAAAATTTACAATAACGCACTTGCTGCGTCCAGAGTTTTTTCTTGGCGCAGGAAGGTCAAGAAGTATGAACAAAATACTCTGAAACTTTTATAGTTTTACTTCTGAAAATGTGAAATTGACGATTTGACATGTCAAAACTGGTGATCTTTAAACAAGAATTTCATAATCGATGCAGTCTAAGGGTTGCAAATATGGCATGGAATCTCTTTAATAAAGTTCTAGATTTATATTTCAACTATCATTCTTCTTCATTTAATTAAAATATTTGTAAGAAATGCATTTGAAAATAGACATTATTTGCTAAATAACTCAAGACCGTAGAAAATTCACATACGACCTTGTGATTATTGCCGCGAACTATACTTACCTGGCCTCACACTAGTTATGAATCTCCCTGTGTATTAGTATATAGGAATATTTTAAATCTAATTGTTAATTTGCATTATAGTGTAGCTTATGCAATTCCAAAATTTATAAATGTTTCCTTTATAATACGTATATCTAATTTAGCAAGTTTAATTTGAACCTTAACTCTATGAACTTTAATAATGCAATTCAGTATTTTTTATTGTAAACTTTCACACCAATGACCTGATGTCACATGATCGACATCATACCACCCAAGTTATTAAATATGTGTAGATCTATAATTTTAATCAGTTCTGTATTAGACTTAGCCTTGTGTCTTTTCAGTTCTCATAATTTTAATGAATTGTAACTCACCAAGCTTTGAATAAATAAATAAATTTAATTTTAAAGCCGTAAACCGGAGTTACAATTTATTTCACTTCATGTTCTCCGTGTCCGAGCAGCAAGGACGAGTACTAAATCAGAAAGTATTGTTCCAATGCGGTTTTAAATCTTAGTGGTGACTAAATATTTTAAATAAATTTTTTAGTCTTTGATTCAGTTTTAACGTTACCTGATCAGACTGTGTAATTCCGATGAATCTCTTACAACATGTTTATAGAAAAAAAATAACTAATGAGGAGATGAAGACTTTAAGTCTTGAGTTGTGGCCCAAACTAGGTTAAGCCATACCTCTTAATCATACGAATTTCTGTAATCGAGCTTACGCGGTGTAGCCACTTTCTTCTCTATACTGTTCTGGACTAAATTAGGTAACTAAATTAAAAAAAACACAGCAAGTGCTTTATGGTAGCGAATTTCCTCTAGATATTTCGATAACTCAATTTGCTATTAACCTAACAAGTTAAAATTTGGTATGTAGTAGAGTCCCTGCCGAGCATACATGCCTATCAAATTTTATCAAATTCAGTCTGTTATTTTTTGAGATACAAATTTAACCCTCAGAAAAATCAATTTTTGAAGGTTTTTATAGTCTATTGAAGTAAACTGGACATCGTATTAGAATGCCAATTCTTAGCTATATTAGGTACATATGTCGCGTACCGATGCGCTACTTGGTATGTGTCCTTTGTCTAGCCCATCTCGTACTGACTTGGCTCCATTGTCCCTCTTCCCATCCGGACCAACCACAACCAGGGACCACACCACCGTCTGCTTGTTTAGGAATATTGGGTTTTGTCAGCTTGCACATATAAAAATTCAAACGGACCTTGGTTTTGGTTTCTAGAGGTGCTCATTTGAAAAAATGTTTCACCATCGATACCTCTATTATCGAATTTCTTAAAATAAAAATTTAATAAAAACTGAAGTTATGGTAACGAATAAAGTATCAATAAGCAATATGAAACAAAAACTGACACAAGTGCATTGTGGTATCGAATAAGGTAAGGAGTCAGTAAGAAAAGTGTCATCATCTCTATGAAAATTCTCTACCATAACGCACTTGCAGCGCCCAGACTTTTTTTATAGTATTTTTATTTATTTTTTCCAGACAACACATTTTCGTCTACATTTACATTACATTTAATCATATATAGTTTATTTTATATTTTAGTTTATTAAACATTGAATAACAATACATTTAATACCATAATAATCTGGTTTGGAAAGTAACTCAAGCGGCTACTAACGAAACGTCCCTCTTAGAAAGGATATTCAGGGTGCCTGTTACAACTAGAATATAAAACACAATATTATTACTGCGATTCTTAAAATAATCTGTAATGAAAAATTAGGATAAATATACTTTAAATAAATATACATAAAATAAAAAAACGTTTTTTTTTAAATATCGTGTTGCTGCAATTGTAACTTGTACAATTGATCTGATCGTAAAGCGAACAAGCTAACCTGTGACATTAATTTAAAACGTTTCTCTTTTACTCTTCGCAGCCTCGGTGTTTCAGGGGTAAGAAGGTGGGCCTCTGAACCCAATGGCCCAGGATTCAATTCTCAATAGAAGCGCCAAATAATTTTTCAGCACATATTCTAAGGTATTATCACAGTGAGTACAATAATTGCCTTTGGAAAGTGTAGACGGATATGTATTGAAAATTTGAGAATCAACTCCAAAATGATGTCATTAATCTACATAAGAACAATAATAATATGTGTCGGTGGTGTAGCGTACGAGAATTCAGCAGAAGGGGGTGATCAGGCTGGTAACTATAGTACAAGCTAGCTTGTAGGTGTGGCAACGAGATCATGAGAACTAGCTCGAGAACAGCATTGGAAGTCTTTTTGGACCTGTCTCCAATGCACATATTATTTAGACAAGGATAAGCTCGCTCCGTGGTGCATAAGATAAAGCAAGACCAAAATTACCCAACACTGTGTACCAGAGTATCAGAAGCTATACAAGTAATCGAAGGCAGAACCCAATCTAAGAATGCTCGTTGGCAATATGGTCTCCTCTAAGTATAGCTTTGGAAAGAATTTCAATGTACAAATATCAAAGCGGGACACCTGGATAAATCTATCTCCGGTGGCAGCACAAATAGTCTGGTACTCTGACAAATCAAAGATGGATACAGGTGTTGGATCAGGGCTGTATAGAATAAGTTCAACATCCAAAATTTCAATACGCCGAAGAAAACACAACAATATTTCAGACCAAGATGGTCTCATTACAATGTTGCGTAAAACAGACTATTTAGCAAGTGGTATCGAAATAGTCAATTGTCATCTAATCGAATAAACAGCCGATGCTTGAGGTACTAGGTTCCATAGAGATCAGTTCAAACATGGCATTGAACAATCTGACAACTCCAATGGAACTGGGAAGTCAAAACAAAGTGAGTATGGGTTTCAGCACATGCGATTAAGGAAATTAATTGGCCAAGGAAGGTACGCACAGGCCCCTGATAGGTCCCGAAGCTTTTTGCAGTCCAACCAGAGCCCGCATAAGAATATCTACCAACGAATGGATCCGAGATAAAGCATCGAAAGGGTGAAAAACTCCCCACCACGGTGATAGTAAATAGAACCTTTTAAAGCAAATTAGCCTAGATTCACCTACTAGGATGGAGCAAAAATGCCCACCGGATAAGAATAGGTATATAACCAGGACACTGCTAACTCGATAGGCAGAAATAGGACTAGTAGCAAAGTTCTGTGCAGATCAAAGGTCTACGGAGATTAAGACATCAGCCACTTGACTAAGCAAAGTTTAAACTCAAAGCTACATAAAATAAACTTTGTCACGGCTATGGAGCCTTCAGTGTCGGAGTTGCTATTAAGTATGCTCCCAAGCAAAGTTTTTACAAATTTGTTTGTTACAGCCTGAAACTCGATGAGCTTCTTTAAGTTTTTTTCCAATTCATAAAACTCATCATACTGGTCACAATTTGGGGTAAATTTTGCGGCTCATAAGCAGTAGACTATTGATGACGTAGACAAAATCATCATAATGTCTATCTTCCAGACGGGTAGTTCTGATTTTACAGTCCTGTCCAATTCTCCTGGAAAGTCTGATTGTGTCTAGACACCTACGATACGCTGTCAAACAACTAGTTGAATCATAATTTTGGACTTTTTGTTGCTTGGAATAATAATAACATAATAACACCACAGTAGACAAACTCCGCACCCTGAAGTCTTTGATTTGTGCGGGTGGAGCTTACATACACATATAGACAAAGGACGCCACCCAGAACTCATCAGAAGCCGGCCGTTTCACATTCGATTGAAAAAGACCGACTGTCTGAATACGGGACTCGATCCCGCGACGTCCTAGTCCGATGCTGCAGCTTACTCACATCGCGAACAGCCTGTGATGATTTCCGGGATCCTTTGTCATGGTCGAACTAACGTGAGGTGCAAGACGTTTCGCCAAACATAGCTGCTGGCTTCTACAGTAGCTGGGCTGAAACTGAACAGACATCGGCTCTGATACCCTTTTTATACTTGTAGATGATGCAATGTAAATAATGGACGCCTACCAGGTAGTGATGACGTTAAAGACGACGTCACTATAATTGATTTTCCAAACTCTTTCTGTTGCTAATTGCAGAGAGGCAGGTTCAACTTAACTTGATACTGCCATCTTTGTTAAGATTGTTAGGATGTATCTGTATTCTAAGCGCTTTCCGGCTAAGTTGCTAGTGGTGTCCCTTGACTCTTGCAAGAATCTCCGTTTAGTCAAATAGTACTTTGCGGTGTTAAGAAATAGCATATTCCGCTAACGCCGACTTTTCAGGTACCCACGTACCAACTGCGATGAGGAAACATCCCGTCTTGAACAGCTGGATACCCGGCCATTCTGGCTGCATACACCGCTAAAAATCCACAAATGTGAAGTGCCACTAAGACCCGTCAGCACCATACGATCACCTATCACTTGTCATCGTTACTAAAACCGTAGGTAGCATACGACTTACAGAAAAATACCACAGTAGACACAATATAATTATTAATAACCATAGGTTAGTTTAGGCACTGGTTAAAGACAAGACTACTGTAAATGGCGGGACAAATTTTTAAGCAGAAACCTTAAGTAGTTGTTGGGTAGCCCACTGAGTCCTGTAGTAGCCAACTTCTTCATGGAACACTGGGTTATTAAAAACAGCAAAATTTAAGCCTATGGTTTGATTGCGATACGTGGGTGACACATTCGTTATTTCGCCACACGGTGAAGAAAGGTGAAAGCCGTTCTTGAATCATATTAACAACATTCATCAGAGTACCAAGCTTACCATGGAGAAGGATATCGACGGACAACTATCATTCCTCGACGTACTACTGAAGCGCAAACCATCATGTGACTTAAGGGCATAGAATATATCAAAAATCTACCCATAATGACCGACAATTTTAGGCACAAACCAATTACCGTCCGAGACAGAAGTCAGCAATAATTTAAGCACAAGTTAATAGAGATAGAAAAATTGCAGAGTAGTTGGAACTTTATAATTAACTACAGTACTTGAAGTACACCCTGGATGACAATTTTCATGAAAAAAGGACATTGAAAGAGCCGTATATGCAAGATAGACTAACAGACAAACGGGCCTCATTAAAAAATATACGGATTTTTTTATTTCAACAACACACCACGAGGGTTCGCAGCCTAAATACTATCGTACCGTGGGTGTCGACAGGGAGGAAAGAGGCAATTTGTTAATTCTGGACTTGAAGGTTTGGAGGTTCTGAGGAGAAGGAAAAACATGTGCCAGCAAGGAGTTCCACTACTTGGAAGTCCTCGGGACAAAAGAGCGGGTATAACAAGATGTTTTATGTCTAGTGACCTGGGCAGTAAAATGGTACATTCGCTCTGTTCCCCTGGTAGATCTCTTGGGGGCAGAAGGTGGAGGAACTATGGAAGAAAGCTCCTTTAAGCAATGCCCGTGCAGATATCTATAAAAGAGAGAGAGGTCACCAACGGCACATCGGTGGGCAAGGGATGGCAGCCTTTGGGTGAGAGTAGGGTCACCGATGAGACGTATAGCTCTCTTCTGAATGGAGTCCAGGATATCGAGTATAGAAGCGACAGCGGCACCCCCCAGATGGAGCAGTATCCGAGATTTAGGCTTAAATGTGATGTATATAAGGTATAGAGATTAGCTGGTTAAAAGTATTTGCGAGCCCGAAAGAGGAAAGCTAATTTCTTAGCAGACGCTTCTACAATTGATGTGACATATTGATGCGAATAGAGATTTCAATCCACAGAAATGCCAACAAGTGAGAAGGACCCAGTACTTTGAATAACTTGGTTGTTCATTGTGAGGGGTCTAGGGCTGAGATAGAAAGCAAGACTGAGATTTGATGGAGTTAAATTGTACAAGATTTCTACTCCCCCGGTCTAATATTTTTTTGAAATCCACAGAGACAGAACCCTCCATGAGTCTGCGATCCTCATCTAATTGGGCTAAAGAGACAGGCTTAGAATATTGTATATTTGAGTGGAGGGTGCTGTCGTCCGCGTAACTGTGAACTGGACTGGATGTGCTAGATAGGAGGTCATTGATGTGGAGAAGAAACAAAGTAGGGGCTAAAGCTGAACCTTGGGGAACTCCTGCATTAATTGGATACAGTTTAGAGGAATGGCCATCCACGACAACAGAAATGCTCCAGTTGGAGAGGAAATTTGCTGTCCAGGTACAGAGTTTTGGCGGTAGGCAATAGTCCGGAAGTTTATTAAGCAGCGCTGCGTGCCAGACCTGATAGAATGCTTTGGATATGTCTAGAGCGACAATCTGGGATTCACCGTGTAGTTCCATAGACTTGTTCCAAAAATGTTTAAAAAAGAAAGGAGGTCGGCAGTTTATCTGCGCTGACGGAGTCCATACTGCCTGTCGTGGATTAGACTGTGTTTTTCAAGAAATTTAATAATTCGGTGTTTATATACTTTTCCATCACTTGAGAGACAACTGAAAGGAGAAAAATAGGCCTGTAGTTGCTAGGAAGCGCTTTGTATCCTTTCTTGGGGACGGGTTGTACTCGAGCAGCTGTCCAGTTACTAGGGAATATGTCTCAATTGTAAGATGTCAGGACAGGAGCAAGTTCTGGTGCGCGTGAGAACAATTGCTGGGATGTCGTTAAGGCCAGAGGTTTTCCTGCTATTAAGAGAAGAGAGCATCTTTCGTACCTTTTTACTTTTGAAAATGATATCCGTCATTTTATGCGCGACATTGGGGACTGTTGGAGGTGGGTTGAGAGTAGAATTGCCGGCGAACAACGAGGCAAAAAGTTTAGCCTCGCCTAGGGCGGTAGAAACAATTTTACCCCTGAAACAAGAGGTGGGACGTGCTCTTACAGAAATTATTCCCAATAGATTTAGCAAGAGTCCAGAAGGGTTTGCTGCCGTTGGAGCTTGAGAGGAGTTTGTTTTTGATGTGGTTACTAAGCGAGTTTTTTGCCTCAGAAAGAATGCGGACATAGTGGTTTCTTGCGTCGTTAGATGCTTGACGGTTTTCTTGACTGGAATTGTGTAGAAGCGTTTTGTGAGCTTTGACATTTCCAAGTCTGGCCTTGTCAGAGGATTTAGAGAACCAGGGCTTTTGAGTGGCTGAAGAGGTTTTCTGTGTACGTGAAATAAATAATTCCATGCCAGCTTGGATAATTTTGGTGGCGTTTTGTAAGATATCAGAGGGTTCAGGATGAGAGAAGCAGACAGACGCCCATGGAAATGAGGAAAAGTAATCCCGTATTTCGTCCCAGTTGTCGAAGTTGTAGTGCCAAACTATACGTGGGTGTAATGACTGTGTGACCTCGGGTTGCATTGCGCAGGAAGCAGTGACCATGCCGTGGTCTGAGCGACCAAGTGGGCCGGTGACTAATGTCTTATAGCATTCAGGTTTTGTAGTAAGAAGGGATTTGAGCTGTGTATTCGGATGCGAGGAAAGTAAGTAGGTTGCTGAACCATATTGGCTAAAGAATTGCTGACTGCAAAGGCCTCCGCTGCTCTCCCTTGTGGATCGGTTTTTGAAGATCCTAGCCTTTCCTTATTATGAACATTGAAGTCACCAAGAATAGTGACGTCGGAGGAAGGATATTCAGAAATCAGATGGTCGGTTTTTTCAGAAAGGTAGTCGAAGAGCTGGACAAAGTTGTTGTCAGAGGGTGACCGGTAAATGCAACAGATGAATTTAGTTGCAGCCCTGAGAGAGAGTTTTATCCAGAGTATGTCTTTTCTTCCAGCTTCTAAATTGGGCAGCCTGGTGCAGGGTAGATTGCTACGGACGTATTCGCACACACCTTCATGTAATCTAAAGGAAGTAAGGATCTCATACCCCGGGAAATTAAGGTGATTAGTGGCTGTTTTGGCACTGATTTGGGTTTTGGCGAGGAAGAGGAGTTGGGGCCTATTAGCCTGGAGGAAATGGTGGACGGAGTTCAGGTTAGAATTTAGGCCACATATATTTGAGGAGTATATGTTGAATCTTGATGTTGGCGCCCCCTGTACACCCCTCTCCCGGAGATCCGAATGGAGGGGTATTTTATCTTCGGAATCTTTTGTACAAGGAGGAGCCATCATCATTTTTTGTTTATAAGGGAAACCGTCTCATACACCAGAACCGGAAACGTCCGTTGCAACTTGATGTAAGGGGTGGTACCTCCTCGAGCGTGAAAAAAATCTTTTACTATCACGTACAGGAAAAGTCCAGTACCACATTCCAAGATGACAGACCAGATGAGAATATTGTTGTACCATATATACAAGGAACCACAGATAAGACAGCCAAATGACTGGAAACGAAGGATATTGGCACCGCCTTCATGTCCTCAGCAAAGATCGGCACCATGCTTAGGTCGGTAAAGACACTAATGAACCCACTCTGCACGTCAAGAATAATGGTGTCCATAATAGAGAACTGTTGAGAGTTTCCAATACCGGTAGACACGTTGATTTTGATTGCGAAAGGGACACGTTATAGACCCTAGCAGAATTTGAAGCATTACACCGGTAGCGGGATGACTTTCACCCTCTTAGTTTGAATAGAAAAAGTAGGTCGAGTGGCATCTTTTGGAAAGCTCTTTTGATTTTCTATGCACAGCTGCAATTTTAAAATCAGTTCAGTTTTTTTTTGACGTTTGTTTTCAAAGCCTCAAAACAAAAATCTATAATAGTAGTATTTATTTCGTGTTTAGGCCATCGATTAGTTTTTGATAATCATAAAATATTGGGTGCTAACTTAATATTAGAAAAAAAAAACTTTTTTTGATTTTTTTGTGTTTTTGTGGATGAAGTGTGCGATTTGGTAGAGAGATGTTACAATGATGATAATCTGGTTTTTGATCATTTCTTCTTAAAAGCTCATCGATTTTAAATTGCAGTTTTGAATATAGAATCAAAAGAGCTTTCTAAAAAGGTACCACTTGAGCTACCTTCTCTATTAAGAGGGTGAAAGTCACCCCCGCTATGGGTTCATTCATTTATTGTGTGATTTCTTTAGCTGCGGTTTAGATTAAGCCATTTGCACATTTCTGTTTGTCATTAAGGTCCCAGTTTCTTATGTTGCCGTTAATTAAATCTGTTTTATTAAGTTCTACCATCTTTGGATGTCCCAACATGTGTATCAAACCGCTATATTTCACGCATTTCCGAACGCGTACACATACCCCTAAAAATAAACAAGTATTACATCCATATTTTTATTTTAGACAATTTAACATGATTGGTAATTAATCTATGTATCTAATTGTTTTTATTACCAGTAGTTGCGGCAAATTAAATACCAACGGAACACCACTTAGCCCACAAACATTGTCTGCAAATGTTGTCATATTTACTGGGGCTTGCAATTAAGTAGTATGTCCTAAACCTCACCACCACAGCTACAAAAAGGCTATCACTTAACCATAATTTAAATATGTGCTTTGGTATAAGTCCATGATTAAAATTTTGACTTCTTGTTTTCTGAAGTTGCTTTTGATGAACTATGGTTTTTTATGTATTGCAGATTGTATACTCCTACAGTATGCCCCATTCGTGTCTTTTATAAATTGATCCTGCCAGTGTCTTTGGTGCAGAGCGCTGGGGGTTGAATGCCAAAAATTTTGTTAGGGTTAAAAAAACAATGTCCCGTTCGCAAGCAAAATCGACGTGTTTTATGGTTTTTCGCAATTCTCAGCAGTTCTCGGGAAAACCCTAGTGCAACCTTTTATAATGGACAAATTGTATATAAAATACCATGAGAATTCGGAAAGGTATACATATGACAAACAATAAGAACCATAAAACCAGAAGGTTGGAGCATCAACGACATCTACAGTTTCTTCAACCTGAAAAAAACGAGGTTAACTATAAACATTAAACATGCTAATTCGAAAAACCACAAAGCCCCATTTCAGGAGAGAGCTTTTGAATTACAGAGGCGTCCCAGCAATCTCAACCAAGATGGCTGTTCCAGCTAAGTCATACCTAGCTCCCCGAAATTAGTAATGAAATGATTCAACAGTCCTTGACTACATGACATCGTACATGCCATTGGAAAAATCAATAACCCTCACGTCATCTGCAACAACGTCATTGACTGGTAGGCGTGAATCATTCATGGCCTATCCGTCAATACAGCCGATTACAACATCCACAGGTATAGAAGGGCTAACAGAGCGATGTCTGATTAGTTGCAGTCCAGGCACTGAAGAAGCTAGCAGCTATGATTTAAGAAACGTCTACCAAACAACTAGGTAAGTTCGGCCACGACAAAAATCTGGAAATCATTTGGCATTCCAAACTTTTTGAATAGAGTCTGGGTGGTTCAGTGGTAAGGACGTGTATCTCTGAACCGAAGGGTACTGGGCGCGATCGCAGGGTACTCCTTTCACTTTTTCATCAACCGAGGTTGTGGAATTGTATTTGAGCAAGTTGAATGTCTGCACGTTCGGCCCTTCAAAGGGGGCGTAAAACCGTCGGTCCCGTTTCCATGCGATGTTGGGCACGTTAAATATCCCTACCCTACTTACAGAAAGGCAGGGGTTCGGCAAAATTTTCAGGGTAGTGAAATTAAACTGCTCCCCGCCGTCGGTGATTGGTCATAGTCGCGGAAATACGCCAACGTTAAAGAATTAAAAACACACTACTATTTGAATGTCAATGTTTATTTGTTTTGCGCTAAAGAACCACTTTATTTTACTTTACGTTATGGAATCCATAAGTAAAATAAGCAGATGATCAGCCGTACTTCTACTTGTATTTTATTGGTAATAATCTAGGATAAAAAGCAGTGAATAAAAATTACGTGAATCGAGATGAAACAAAATGCAGAATCACCCCAAAAACCACAAAAATAATAACAAAGAATTATGTGTATTTCGACAACTAAGTTGTCTTCATAGGTAATCTGTGGTAAACAGTTTAGCGACAGCTACTGATGAAGACAACTTCGTTGTCGAAATACATATCTAGTGCATAACCCCCTGTTATTATTTTTGTGGTTTTTGAGGTGATTCTGCTTTTTGTTTTAATTTCCAGCCACAGTGTCTGACCTGACCTGACCTCAGTCTTTTTTCAATCCTGATCTTTGAAAGACATAGACAACAACAACAAAGGGGTTCTCTAATTTTATTGATCAGTGTAATATTTTTGGTTAATATTATATTATATCATTTATAATATATGATATTATATAATATATTCACTTTCAAATTTATACTTACCCTTTGAAAAATAGCATATCAAGAAATCGATATTGTGTATCTAGTGCATTCAATTTCTTCATATCTTTTTCATCCAATACAAAATCAAAAAGCTTAAAGTTTTCTTTTAACCTCTTTTTGTTGAGACTCTTTGGTATAACAGTGATACCTTTTTGAACAAGGTGTTTCAGCAGAATTTGAGCTGGTGTTTTGTCATATTTGTCTGCAATTTTGTTGACAATTGGATCTTCCAAAAGTTTGGGAGGTTCAGCCCTAAGAAATAGTACCAATCAGATAAATAAACAAATTTTGACATTAAATTACACTTACTTTTCTCCGAAGAGGGCATAAAAGTTTTTTACTGACTGATTCCCTAGTGAGCAGTAGCCAGTAATTGCGATATTATTAATTTTACAAAAATTAACCAATCTTTTCTGTTGGTGGTATGCATGAAGCTCTACCTGAAGATTGCAAGGTGGAATTCTTGCGTTATCAAGAATGCGTGTGATTTGTTTAATATTAAAATTTGAGAGGCCGATAGCCTTCGCAAGTCCTGCATCCACCTGTTCCTCCATTCCCTACAAATTTATATTGAAAATTAACTGAATACCATTCTTATACATTAAATTGTAGAAATAGTAAACACATTACATTTGAAAAAAGGGCTTAATTAATTTCAATTAAAACGACCCGCTAATGGTCATAGTTGTCAAATAACTTTATCAAATAGAAAATGTGTATCAATGTGGTATGTATGTGTATATGTGTGTATATATGTGTATATATGTATATATTTTCCTTTGTTCTTTATTGTATTCAATGTAACCCACATGTAAATATACACAACTGAAAATTACTTGTTAGGTTAGTATAAATATAGGAAATAATATGTAAATATAGCAATAGTGTAACAGAAATTTGTAATTATTAGTTTTTAAGTGATCCTTTGTCTCTGCACCTTTGTAAACCTTTGTTGTTATCCGTAGTCCAGTCAGTTTGTCTGAAGTCGTCCTGAAGGGCCCCTGGACGCAAAAATGTGTCCCTGTCTATCCCGTATACATGATTTGGAAAAAAAAAAAATAATAAAATAAAATTAAAAAAAAAAAATATATATATATATATATATATATATATATATATATATATATATATATATATTTAAAAAAAACAAAAAAAAGAAAGAAAAAAGAATGAGAAAAAAAGGGGAAAAAACGTAGAAAAAAAAAACAAAAAAAAACAAATAAAAAAAAAAATTAAAGAAAAGAAAAAAAAAAGGAAAAAAAAGAAAGGAGAGAAGAAAAAAAAAGAAATAAGAGGAAAAAAAAGAAAGCAAACATTATTTTATGTATAAATAAGTTTAGATATTGTATATTTGTATATAGGTAACATAATTCTATCTTCTAGATAATTAAGGTATTTGTATATATTTGTATATATAAAATAGCAAAAGTCTGTGGCTGATGGAATTCTGTTCCAAGGTTCCAAGGTCATAAAAAATTTTCGTTGAAAAAAGTTTACTGATGGGGAGATCCTGACTTGAATTTGAAATAATTTCTTCAAATCAGCGCGAACTAAGACCCTTAGAACCCATACCCGTGGTCAGCTTCAATTTTTATATTATATGTATATATATATATATATATATATATATATATATATATATATATATATATATATATATATATACATATATATATATATATATATATATATATATATTTACATATACATATACATATACATATACATATACATATACATATACATATACATATACATATACATATACATATACATATACATATACATATACATATACATATACATATACATATACATATACATATACATATACATATACATATACATATACATATACATATACATATACATATACATATACATATACATATACATATACATATACATATACATATACATATAGATATACATATACATATATATATATATATATATATATATATATATATATATATATATATATATATATATATATATATATATATATATATATATATATATTAGCTATAACAAAGGAAAAAAAGAAGAGATAAGAACAGAGAGAACGGGATTTAGAGGGTTGGCAACACGAGCGAAAGAGATCATGTTTATGTGTTTGACAGTTAAGTGTGCAATTACAATTGCGTATTGTTGTTATGCTTCGTTAGTAGAATAAAACATTACTTTTTGTGTCGCGATTGACTTTTTAAAGCAATTTTCATTAACTATTACAAAAATACACTAAGTTATACATATAATATAAAAATAATAAAGTACTGATATCAGCATAAATGTGATATATAATTACGTAGCACAAAATGACCCAGACTAAACTACGACGAGAAGTGAACAAGTCTTCGTGCTATGCCCTTTTATATAATTACGGATGAGGCGTCGATTGTTCTTGGATGCCGGTGTGTATCTCTGCATCAGCTATTCCGTTGTTTATTGTGTCTTGGTTGGATCAGCTTCGTCGTATAGCCATGGGAATGCTATCGTTGCGGATTTACTGTCTATTGTCTTACACTGTATCACTTTGTATTATAACAGGCTATTGTTCCCGATACTGGTATCTCGCGTATTGAGTTGAAACATTTCAGAAGTGGGATGTGCGAACCTGTTAAATGTGCCGTAAACGCCGAGAGTAGTGTGAGAAGTGCAGATTGACATAACATGAACGTTCTTTTTAACCGCCTTGATTTAAATGCATGAACCGTTTTTCATTAATAAACATAGTTGTGAGAACACATTTTGCAAGGTTTTATAACAATCGTGTCGAATAATGATTCTTTTGCTAATAATCTATCTGCTTTCCGCTAAAAGTGACATTTAGATGTAACGAGTTGAAATTTTCGAAGCAATTTCATGGTTACCAATAGTCAATAATTCAAAAAAGACAATTCGGTGCTGAAACCGACACCATAGAGATATAAGTTGTAGACAAGCGGTGACACAGAAAAACTCGTACTAAGGTGAACAGTAGCGTATCAAAATTTTTAAAATGTCTGAACATAATGCGATGAATGTTGAAGAACGACGAGGAGAGGATCCACATAATCCTAACCCAGTGCTAAATGACACTCAGTATTGCTTGTATGGAGCATTCGGTGGCCGCAATTCTCAACAAGACTTACCGAGTATACATGAGCAAATAAATCAGTTTTACATAAACAGAGCAATTAAGCAGATGATCGTACATGTCAGCGAATGCAGCACAGAACGTATCAGTTATACCAGAATTTTTGAAAACAGTTCGAATATTTGATGGAGTATTTGCTGAAGCTCAAGAATGGATTCAAGTTTTGGAAAGCGTGAAAACTCTACATGACTTACCCGACAATTATATATTGGAAACCGTCAGGGCAAGACTTGTCGAAGGTGATTACCATTGGTACATGAGTAACAAAGATGCTATCCGAACGTGGAATGAATTTGTAGCTAAATCCAAGGACACATTTGTGGTAAATGTAAGCAAAACCACAAAATGGAGGAGAGTGGCGGAACGAGTGCAAGAAAAAATGAAATAGTGGACAAATACTTCCATGAGAAGGTGAGATTATGTAAAGACCTTCAGTTTGAATTTGAGGAGATCAAAGAGCAAGGTTTGATAGGACTCTGGTCTCGTAATCTGTGTGATGTTATGTTAGCAAAGGAGCATGGAGGAATTAACTAGCTGCTGCATGACATACACAATTATGGGAATGTGGAAAAGAAAAGGCAGGAAATTCGTCCATTCCATAGATTTACAGAGACCAATATTGACAACAACACTACAGTCAGATCAAGGGCGAATTTTTTACTTCCAAGAAATGATCAGAGTAAGCCATTGTGCTTTCATTGTAAGAAATACGGGCACGTTTCTAAATACTGTCAGTCAGAGCCTCGATCAACGGACATGCTTAATGGCATAGAGAGATTTAAACCGAACGCGAATGTTGCCCTCATGAATTCCGTTAACTCAGACTCAGAAGAAATGAAACTAAAGTATTTCCAGGAAGCCTCTGTAGATGGAAATCCGATAAAGGCCTATGTTGATTTAAGAAGTCAGTGTGTTATGATATGCCAGTCCAGTGCTAAAGAGCTACGTGTTTGGTATGGTAGACTGAAGTATCCAGTATGCCTTCGAGGTTTTAGAAAAGGCACCATCCAAAAATTTGGAGAGGCAGATGTGGTAGTTTCTGTTGACCAAGCTGGCGCGCGAACCAAAGTGTTCATCGTACGTGATGATGCACAAGGGATACCTTTACTGATTGGGCAACCGTTTACTGACAGCGTCACGTTATGGTAGATCGCCGAGGGCAAAGCTTAGAATTTTTGAAGAGAAATCCAACACTCTGCAAGATGAATGTCAAACATATCTGAAAATTTCAGGCCTGTCAGAACCAAGAGCAAATCTTTGAGCCAAAGAAATATGTGTCATTACCTCCAACTACGTTGGATTTCTAAAAATATACACGGATCGAGAAGAATAGGACAACCTGTATATTGAAAACCAGATAAATCGCAATAAATGCATACCAAGATGTGTTGAAGATGAAAGAGATGACGAGTTAAATCCGAATAGTTGTAAGAAGATAAAGGAAGTTAAAACCAAGGATATTAACGTGAATAAGGACCTAGCTGAAGATACGAAACATGAGTCGATGGAACTTTTGACTAAATTCCACGACTGTTTTGCTATAAACCTAGAAGAGTTGGGAACTGTAAAATCAGTAGAGTGCAAGGCTAAAACGCCGACCGATGAACCAAGGAACATTGATGGTGACCTGTTGCATGATTAATTGCAGGCGACAAAGGAAACGTGCAACTCAGAAGAGCCGAGAACGACAGCGATTGAGCGGGTTAGTTTAGACCAACAAAACCAACGAGTTACATATAATAAAAGGCGGACGGAACCAGTCGATTATAATTCTGCAGATATGCCGATGGTAAAAACGGAAGATCTCGCAAGCGGCCACTCTCGGAAACTTTGTCCTAAATATTGGGGTCGTTACATCGTTGACAAGAAACTGCCAGAAGACCAATACAAGGTAGAGGACATGCCAGAGACTCGGAAAAATCAAAAATTCTTCCATGCAGTAATAACTCTCGATTCAATGGAGCGACATAAGAAGTGTTCCGAAGAATCCCAGACAAATAGCGAAGATGATGGTGATGATGACCCAAATCAAAACGGCGAAGATAGGTATGAAGGAGAGCAAATAGTTACTGGTAAAAGTGCAGCAATAGAAGATGACCACGGGCAATCGTCCACTGTCAAATGTGAGAAGGATGCTTCTGGAAGTTGCAAGAGAAAAAAGAAATTTCCGCTTCGTTTAAAGGACTACAGAGTTGGATTTTTGAGAACAAAAATGGAAAAACAGGGTGGCCGAATGTTAGCTACAGGAATAACAAAGGAAGAAGAAGAAGAGGAGTCAAGGACAGCGAGAACGGGATTTAGAGGGAGAGAGAGCGAGAGATAGATCGTGTTTAACAATTAAGTGTGTAATTACAATTGCGTATTTTTGTGATGTTTCGTTAGTAGAATGAATAAGTACTTTTTGTGTCGGGTATTGAGTTTATATATATATATATATATATATATATATATATATATATATATATATATATATATATATATATATATATATATATTATTGTATTCGTACGGGGGATGTTTATACTTTTGGTTTTGTTTGAAATTTTGCTACTATTAATTTATATGTTATATATTTGTATGTTTATGTTTTAAATAATTTAAGTTTAGAGAGTGCTTTTATTTTTTGGCCACCTATATACTAACGGACAATTAGTAAAATTGAAACGCAAACTCGCGAACTTGTGGATGTAAAATAGATACAAGAAACCTGCTACTGCAATGAATAATGATACCAAATCGGATGTAATACTCAAGTTTAAGGAAAACCCGCATACGTCGAGTCGACAAGCAACCACAACATTGGATGTTAGCTATTATTCCGATATTAAAATAATATAAAATTCACATAAACTGATACAAACTCAACAGCTCATGGATGGCGATTTGGATACAAGTAACTCTTTTCGTAATTAAATGATGAAAATGTTAAATAACAATGTTATCCAAGTAGACCATGTTTTGTTTTCTAATGAGTACAGTTTTACACATTACGGCCATGCTAATCGTCAAGATAGTCGCTACTGGTCTAAAGAAAAGCCACACTGGATAATGGAAGAACATACGCAATACCATGAAAAAGTTAATGTTTGGAAAAGAAGAGTTCGAAACCATGACATTGGTCTCTTTTTCATTGGTGGCAATTTGAGTGGAGATAATTATTTTGCACTGATCGAAAATAGTGTCGTGCCAACTTTGGCAAACGTATATCCTGATCTGGCTGACTCACAAGTTTCAGCGAATGTGATATGATTCCAGCAAGATGGAGCACCAGCATATTACCCAATCAATGTCCGACAGTACATCGACTTAATATTTTCAAATTTGTGAATAGGGAGGCGAGGATCGTAAAAATACCCAGCGCGATCACGGGATCTTACAGTATTAGACTTCTTGTCATGGAGATATGTGAAAGTTGGGTATACAGAACGTAACTACGACTTAACTGACCTAAGAAGAAGAATAACAATTGCGATTAGGTTGATCACGCCTCAGATGGTGATTAACGTTAGAAAACATTTTTATACAGAATTAGGATGCTGCCAAGACGTTCAACGAATACATTTTGAACATCTACATTAAGATTAAAGTGTTTTTTTATTTTTTCTCGTTATCAAGAACGAAACGCGACTAGTTATTAATTTTTTAGTGTTGTAGCGAAGTTTGGCAATCAGATAAATTTCTTTTTTTTACTATTAAATTTTGCAATAAATTTTTAAACCATTCAAATGAGGTATCACGTGCTCCTGCTTCCTATTTAAAATTTTGGTGGTTGCAACTGTCACTCTAAGGGGCTTCAATATAGGGGTGAAGTTTTAACGTTGCAAGATGTCATGTTTAAATCTGAATTTGACGTATTTTGGGATTTTTTAAAATATGCACAGTAATTGAGATACTGAATGTATCCCCTTTGGCTATCCCACACTGTGTATACTTGAGTGTTAAATTAAAACGGTGCTACTTCCAAACAGATTTTTTTATTACAAAAACCCTACATCTTTAGGGGTTGACATTTAGAATAAAAAGTTGGTTGTATCAGAAACTAGGTTTTTAATTTAACCTTCAAGTATGTCAACCCCAGGCGTATTGACGTTTAGATATTATACAAATATATACCTTCCACACGCTAACTTGGTCTGTGGCATAATCAAGATCCACAATGCCTTCTGGTGTCATCGGAATCAATTGATCATCCACGTCCTTAAATCCAAATGGCATATGTACAAGATATAAATCAACATAATCAAGTTGAAGCTGTTCCAAAGACTTCTTTAGAAATTTTGAAACAGACTCATATCGCATACCTGCTGGTGGCAACTTCGTTACTATGAATAAATCACTCCCTAGAAAGTAAAGTTCAAGAAGATTAAAAGGTGTGCTTAAAATAATAGAAAACAACCGTTTACTTTCAAGCTTCCCTGATGAAAACCAACGGTTTATGACATTTCCAATGATGCCTTCATTGCTGTATAAATAAGCTGTGTCGATGTGGCGATAACCAATTTCTAGCGCTGCTTCTACGGCTTCCTCCAAATCATCACCTGATGCCTATTAATAGAAACTCAAGGCAATTATAAAATAAGTGGCTGATCCTTGTATCCTAAAGTGGCATTTTACAAGATGGCCAATAACACATAGTCATATATTAGTTAAGTTGCCGTCGAATGTGGGCATATTTTATTTACTCATGCTGTGTTTAAAAGTAGTAATATATGTGCCGAAAGTTTCTAGGAAAAATGGTAAAAACCACCCGTAGTAGTAATCAAACATTGTTAGAGGAAAATAGATTGGTTGACTGACTTTAAGGCACTGTAAAATCAAGTTATTGCTGTAAAAATTGCACAAGGAACAGCAAAGCTAATGCAACTAATTAGATTGCTTGGAAAAGAAATACGTATTTTGGAGAAGAGTGGCATAAATATATTTAATTGGGCCTTTGACAAGCAGCAATAAAGCGTTGTTTTTTTTTGCAAATAACCTATGCAAAGGCATTTGTATTTCCTAAGATATTCGTTATTTAAAAAAAATGTTTAAGAAAAGTTTCTCCACATAATTTTTTGCTACACACTAGCGATTTTCAATTTCTCCTAGCGTAAGCAACATTGTTACTTGATACAGCACTATAAACTTTTAATTGGGTCCCATAAAAAAAAATGAGAAAAGTTTAACTTTGATTCTAAAACAAACTTGCAAAACAAATGTAAAATAAAAGAGCAATTATAATGATTGACTGTTGATGTGCTTAAAATGTTGTCCATTATTATCAATACACAATTGAACTCTCGTTTCCAAGAAATCTATTGCACTAAATAAGCTGGAATGCACAATCTGTCAAGTGACCACATCGAAAAAATTGGATGCAGTCACATAAGGAGATCGCGCAGGCCACTCGGGGGTACCACAGAACCCAATCCACTTTTCTGTGAAAACTTCATCCAAATATAGCCGCACGCATCTCCCAAAATGACTGGGAGCTCCATCTTGCTGGAACCAAACTTCATTAACTGAACTCACAGCAACCACAGCGGGTATAATTTCTCCTATTAATAAATTTAAATATTTTTACATGTTATATTTCGCTCAATGAAGAACGAGCCAATGATACTGCTGTCTAGTAACCGGCCCATGCGCAATTTTTTTGTGCTCGCTGGGTTTGAAGCTCCATCATCCAATGTGGATTTTGCTGCGAGCAATAGCGATAGGTTTATTAAAAAAATCCATACAGTTATAAGTAGTTTAACCGGAAAAAAGAATGTATTCACCAAGATCCGGATCCTCATTAAATTTTCATAATATTACAAAATGCAATACGCCTCTCAAAATCGCCATCTTCAATTTCTTGTACCAGCTGTACTTTGTATGGGTAAAATCTTTCTTTTTTTAGCAAATTTACCACAGATTTTTGTGAAGCATTGTGATGTAGCAACTTCATTTGTAGACAAATGAAGGTTTTCACAAAAAGACAACAATACATCTAATACCTTATTACCAGCTACAGCCGTTTTTGGTCTGCGTACTGTTATAATATATCTTTGACACTGCCAGTTTCGTTAATTTTTTTTAACAATTTGGAAACATACCCTTCATTAATTTGTAACTCATGGAATGGCTAGATGCATTCTTATCATAATTAGAAACATATACCGGTTTCGCTCTGATTTGAACTCGTCAGTGGCCGAGCTCAAATCAGAGCGAAACCGGTCCATTATTATCAATACACAATTGAACTCGCGTTTCCAAGGAATCTATTACATTAAATAAGCTGGAATGCACAATCTGTCTTCAAGTGACTACAACGAAAAAATCAGATGCAGTCACATAAGGAAGCGAGCAGGCCACTCGGGGGTACCACAGAACCCAATACACTTTTCTGTGTAAACTTCATTAAGACCGGTCTATACTACTATACTAATTACAGCGAAAATACACCTAAAGTAATTCGGCTAAGGTAGCCAGCCACCTAGAACATTGTGAGATGTATGGCAGGGTTGTCATCTCAGTGCGAAACCAGGCAGTATGTTGTCATGGCAGTTGTAATAAACACAAAATGTTATACATAGAGACTGTGTACAACCAACCAACAATTTTGTATATATATATATATATATATATATATATATATATATATATATATATATATATATATATATATATATATATATATATATATATATATATTTGTGTGTGTGTGTGTGTGTGTGTGTGTGTGTAGGTATTCAACCGATAACTAAAAAAATACTTCTTGAGTTGTATAAAATGGGGGGGGGATTATCTTCATTTTGTTAATGGCTTGGATAAGTTCGTTCATCAGATCTCAACGCCCAATTATTCTTAAAGAAAATCAAAAATTATTTTTTGAAACGCAATATCTTTCAAAGTGTTTAATATATTAAAACGAAAATTGACAATTTAAAAGAACATAGATATACGTGTCTCTACCAATTTTCAAGCCCTTTAATCAACGAGAAAAAATTAAAAATAAATAATCCTCGACATCACTTTAAATTTCGTAATGAAATATCTACAGTGTTTAACAAAGACAGATGACGTAACCTGTGTGCGTGTCTACTGATCTGATATTTAAATAAATGGTAGATAAAAATATAAAAAAATATATAAATTGGAAGATTAAGTTGTTTCTTACCGGCGTTGTCAGATCCTTAGAAATTTCATCTAGTCCTTGCGTGTATATAAACATCTCAAATGTTCATAAGCTTTGATAATGCATTAAAAAAAATAAAAGTCGAGTTGATCAGTAATCCGTAACTGATACCTGCAAATTTCGATTTACCAATATCTTATGATTTTTAGTTCATCACTAAAATTAGAATGTATTATATCTGACAGCGGGGCAGACCACAATCGTGTGAGATCGCTGCACTGTTCCTTGCTTTAATCAGAATCTGACGCGCAGCTGTTATTCTGCATTCCGTTGTAATCGTGCGCTTAGAACTACGGCGATATATGTCATGCGAGTTAAGACATGAAAATAATCGGTGTTTACATCTAATGGCAGAAATGTGTCAACCTTAATGCTGAATATTGAAATATATTATCTCTCGTACAGAAATTCCTTAGCGTTTACATTTATATATAGGTACGTCTGTGCGACAAATATAATGTAATAAGTGTCAGATGTAAACGCACGATTAGTTGTATTGTAATATATTCATTTGTCATAATATCGATTTAGACGTTTGCTAATGCCAGCCTCAAATTAAATAGTAATTACTTTAATGTATACAATACTCATGCTTATTACCTGCGTAATAGACACCGTCAACTGAAATATCTGCTAATAATGATAAAGCTATAAAAATGAAGTTGATGTGTTGTTAGCGTTAGTGCTAAAGTTTCATTAGTTGTAAATCGGAATACATTTCATTGAACCTTCTGCATGTTTCTTGCTATAATTTGATCATATTTACCATGAAGAATAAACAATTTTATCAAAACTTCCTTTGGATGGTTATTGCCTTCCATTTTGATCCCTTTCAAAACAGAATTTCGTTAAAAAACGCGGATAGGGTTTATGATTGATGCACTAATTGTCAAATAAATCTTCATAAAGACACGCTCCATGACATTTCATACTATAATACATACAAAATATGACAAAATAATCCGATATTTTTAGAGGCTTTTATTTCGCAAACCTGACTATTTAGGTATAGGAACATGATACATCATTTGAAAGAAACTTTAATAATATACAGATGTTCCATTTAAACATTTTTCACCATTTTTGTATCTATTGATAAAATCACAAATTTTGAACGATCCTGTATAATGAAAAATAAATTCCCTTAGACCTCAGTAATACACAGGACATTGGTAAACTACATCCATAATTTCAGCTCTCTTAAGAATTCCAATACTGCAGTAATAAACATTTAATTGAAGCTATGTTTTGCATAAAAAATAAGGAAAGCAATTAATTTCTCAAAAACCGCTGGAGCTAGGTATATGGAAGTGTCATTAAAAAATAATCGAAAAGCAATATTGAAGCGAAAATGCAATAATATATAGGGTGTCTCATTTAAAATATCAAAGTTGTTACTACCTTGCGATATAACCAGCAACGCTGAAAATATTTTAGATAGATAGAACAGAACTAATTACCCAAGAAACCAAAATTTTTTAATAATTCTACGTCCCGTACCTCGCAATCGTCTAACCTACCATCGACCGTGAGTCAGCTTGTATATATATATATATATATATATATATATATATATATATATATATATATATATATATATATATATATATATATATATATATATATATGAAAACATTTTTGAAAAATCCCACCATCGATACCCTCTCTATTAGCGATTTTTTTAAAATAAAAATTCGCTAATACAGAATACAGCATACCTGTAAAGATATACAAAATCAATGTATTAATCAAGAGTAAAGTTTTTGAATATTAGCGCTTTTTTATACCTAACATGCTTGCAATTTTCTTATTTGTAAGATTTTTTTAATAAGAACGTTGTATTTACCAGATTTCTGATCGCAACATATATGAATTCTAATAAAACTGCTGAATTATCCATAAACAGTTACTGAAAAAAAAAGACGGTACAGTTGATGTGTACAGTTGTATATTATAAAGGAACACCTCGTATATTTATAAAATAAGTTTTGCATAAGTTTTCTAATTAGATATCTAGGGTTAGCCGGATGTGTGAATGAAAAAAAATACCTTTAACTAGGCCCTGCGCATTAAATTAATAAACATTTTTATAACCTTATAGTTAAAAATGATACTGAATGTGCATTTTAATGTTCAATGTATTATTTTTCTATATTCAGCATTATAGTGTATTTTTTGTTGAGTATATTTCCAGTTTTTTTTTTACTTTTGCATACAACTGACTATAAGTAGGGGAAAGGAGGGTAAGATGACGATAGTAAGCTCAAATGTTTTTTTCTCCGTGTGGTCTTACCCAAACGCTCTGTTTTCTATTTTAGAAAAACCTTTATTGTTTTTGCTTCAACTAGTATTTATGCTGTTAAAGTATTCGAAAAAACTACTAAGTTATTTTCATTTTTATAGCTTGATGTCAAATTCGTCATCCTACCCGAACATGGGGGTAAGATGACTTTACTATGCGGGTAAGATGACGAAGGGTGATAAATAACAGAAAAAGAATACTTTCTAAGAAAAAGTTTAATTCACGTCACAGAAATCCCAAATATACGCTTTGCTTCTGCCGAAGTGAGCCCAGTACACGCAGCATGAGCCCACTTCTGACAGAGGAAGCAAGCATACCAAAGCTCTTTTTTTCCTGCATCATTACAAATCAAGCAATTGTCTTCTTGATCTTCTGCGAAATCATTATCATCATCTTCTTCCATATAACTAATCGATATGGACGAGTCAGATGATTCTCCATTATCATCAAATACTACTCTTTTGACTTTCTGCTTCCGCCTTCCTTCAATTTCCATCTCTTTCTGCCTCTCAGCTTTTTTCCTCAAATTATCTTCTCTGCGCTTTCGAATTTCTGGTCTTTTCTTTTCTCTGTTTACCTTGTCTGTTTCTTTGTCCTCTAAGGCTTTTTTGACTGGTGAGGTGGTTATGTGCAATGATGGTAGCTTCTTCCTTTTTCGTTTTTCCTTGTCTACAGCTACAGGCAAGGTGGGTAAACGTAGGAATGGTTTTGGGCGGGATGTTCCAGGCACTGCAGTATCTACTGCACTTACGAAGTCACTGGTTGATAGTCCTGCTACTCCAGGGTCTACAGTTGATGAGAAAATGATGTGTTGGGATGATTCCGCTACTTGAATTTCCTCCGGAGTCCCTAAAGAGGAACTATTGCCATAACAGCGTTCTTCTCTGTCCACTTTCAACAGGTTCAATGGCCTTTCTGTTGTCATTGAAAGTTCAAAATCATATTCACTAAATATTTGTGAATTGAGTGGAACTGTGTCAGTTGCTTTGAAACCTTGTACAGCATTGTTGATTGTAGAAATTTTACTGTAGCCTACATTGAATAAGCCTACTACATCTTTAATGGCGATGACTTGTCCTGGATGCTGTACCAAGTATTCAGTACAAGCTCGACTGTAGGCTGTTTTAAAGGGGCCATAAAAAGCGACGTCTAAGGGCTGCATGCGGTGACTTGTGTGAGGAGGAAAACCTAGTACTGTAATATGATTTTCTCTGCATATATTGACCGCTTGAAGAGTAACGTGGGACGAGTGGGTGTCCATTAACAGAAGAATTGGATTCTTTTTGGAAGGTCTAATATTTTTTATAAAATGTTTCAACCATTCGATAAAAGCCTCCGCGTTTATCCACCCTGACAAATTACATACAGCTGAAGTGGTGCATTGCTCAAAAAATGCTACTGCATCCGTACCCTTGGGAAAATGAAAAATGGGGGACGTAATGACCCACAGCACTGAAGCAGCATGCCACACTGACGTTTGTACCCTTTTCAGCAGAAGATATTTTAATAACTCGACAGCTTCCAGTTGAACTCAAAACTTTGGGTGTCTTGGTAGGACAGTATGGCAGCTGGTCTCATCCACATTGAAAATTTGATGAGATTGGTCTTCTTTACTTGCCAATATTTCTTGGAAAAGATTAAAAAACGTTTCCACATGTGTTCTATTGAAAGCAGCCAACCTGGCTGCCGATGTGGCTTCCGGTTTTCTTAGAGAAAACTGGAACTTTGTCATAAATGAAATCTTTTCCAGCTCTTCTCGTTTCCTGATTGAAGCGGTGCAGAATGTTCAGGGTTTCGGCGAAATCAAAAACTATTTTTGAAAACTCTTATCTCGTTAAGCCAAAGGCCCTTCTGTTCACATCATCCACATATTGCCTGAGCTTTTCCAGATGCTCATTGGTGAATGTACACCTGAATCGTCCAGCACTAATTGGAAGAGTCTAGAAAGAAAAAAAATTCTAAAGAGATCGCAACTCATTCATGATTTTGCAATGTTCAGTGTGACATTACTCCTTTGGATTGTAGTCAATATCATATGTGCATACTTAGGTACATCTACTCACCGCCATATTTTTTGGCATAACGCTGCAAAGTAGCTTCAGGCAGGTTAAATTTTTTTGATGTAGCATTCACGGCTGCACCTTTTTTCACCTCCTTCGCAGCTTCGCCCATTGCTTCTTTAGGCCAGCTCTGCCTATTTGTCTTTCTTTGATAAGTTTTACCCATGATAATTACTGAAAATTAAACCCAAACCTTAACTTGAACTATTTATAAACAAGGTGGCTAAGTTGACGAACTCGTCATCTTAGGCGCCTAGTGATTTCGTCATCTTACCCGAAATGGCACATTCTTTTCTAAATTAAAATATAATATAAATGAAATAAATTTTCAAGTGAGCTCTATGAGCTCTAGCATAATTATAACATAAATTTGAGATAATACTTACTTTTAGATGAACACACTTGATTAGAAACGCCAAAGAGCTTATTTTATCTAGCACCAATATTACAATGGCACATATACAATAGATGTAACAGGCCACCACGCTACCAAAATACGACAGGTTACATTTGGTTCTAGTTTGTGAGGTAAGGGGCGCTGTCATTATACTAAACAAATTGTCCAAGTAGTGCCATCTATCAACATTTTCTAAAAATTGACGATTCGTCATGTTACCCGCTTCGCCGTCCTACCCTCCTTTCCCCTATTTATGTTAGAGATCGCGTTTTTGTTGGCCATTTTTACTTAATTTTTTACTGTTCCTAATTCCATGAATTAAATTGTAATTATTTATAACTTTTAATATAAGACGAAATCAATCATATATTATTCTTATGAAAATTCACTACCATATCGCATTTACTGCGTCCCGAATTTTTTAGTATTTCGCTGTAATTAATATAGCGTACTGACGGGCCCAAATCAGAGCGGCACCGGTATGCGTTTCTCCTTATGGTGAGAATGCATCTAGCCTTACATACATTGTCCCGGTATTACGGAAGAAACGGCCTGGGCTGATACTTTACAAAATTGTTGATTGGTTGTACACAGTCTCTATTTATAACATTTTGTGGTTATTAGAGCTGCCGTGACAACATACTACCTGGTTCCGCACCGAGATGGACAGCCTCTCGTACATCTTAACATATTAAAAAATCATGCACACTTCTTTATAACTAAGTTCCTTGTCACCGTAGCCCACCGTCCTTAATATTTCAAATCCTAGCTTTTCGCTCAATTCTGCCATAATGATAATTACTTTAAATTGTAGTAGTTCTCAATTTTCTGATATGAAGCCCCCTAAAGTATTACAAACTGCAGATAGCTGTCCACAAACAATGTTTACATTAGACAGCTACAAATACTGTCAAATTTTTTTCAATGGATAACTTGATAAAAAATTAGATAACCGAGCCCAACGGAAGGGGGTGATTTTTAAGAAAATTATTTTTCTCTAATTTTTTTTTTACATGGAACCCGAGTAAAGTTTTATAGTGCTGTATTTAGAAAGAGGCAATCTTTCGGAAAATGCAGGAAAATTCATGTTTTGCTATTAAAAAAATTGTTGCCATAGCAACGCTAGGAAACATTGAATATCGCCAGTTTGTAGCAAAATATTTCGAAAAACATTTGTTAAAAGGTTTTTTTTATTAATTTTAATAATTTTTGTTTCTCTTACTTGGTGAAACTGTTCCATAATAAATACAATACTGTATTTAACTTTTTTTCTTAAATAACTCAGAAAATTAAAGTGGCTTTCCATACTTTTGACTAATCCTGTCTTTTCCTAAAACAATACACATTGATACTCCAGAAGAAAATTCATGTGATAATTTCGTTCTATTAAATAAAACAGTTATTGATATAAGAACAGAAAATAAAGGCGACAAGAAATTTTACAGGAATATTTTGAATAAATCACCAGTCACTAGTGATGTAGTTTTAGATTGAAATGACTCTAGATTAAGAGGTAAAAATAAAAACAAATACTTCTATGGGGGGTGACACTAAAAAATATCTAAACACAAATTTTAATGCTAATAAACCAAAACTATGGTTGCATGTGAATCGGTGAAGCCCTACTACAAGCTCTGACGATGTAAAAAATAATAATAAAAAATAAACTCTAGCACAACGTGAATGTACAAGGTCCCTTATTTTCGTTGTAAATCTGGAGTATCTCAGTTATTATTGAAGATAGAGACAAACTGTTTTCGCAATATGGTGCTCGATTTTTATGAAACGAAAAATGGCAGTGACAGAAAAGTCGCCGCCTTCTTAGTTTCGTAGATACAGGGCGCTTTTGAAAAGTTTGCAATTTCGGACTCCACATGTATTTTCTTTATTCAACAAGATATCGAAAAGGTGGAAACGGATTTTCGTAGAACTTTTGCCGCAGAATAAAGTGGTATATTCAGATATTTTCAAAAAAAATGTATTTTCAAAAAAATCTCAAATTTGTGTTTTTTTAATAGGACACTGTATATATTGTTAGCTATGTTAATAGCTCTAATTAAGGCGATTCCAACGATATGAGGTTTGATATATTTATCTCTTTAATTTTTAAGAAAAATTTCAAAGTTTTGTTTCTTTAATGGGACATCCCTATATATTATTAGCTATTTTAGTAGCTCTAATTGAGGAGATTCTAACGATATAAGGTTTGACATTACATTTATTTTTACTAGTTTCCGAAAAACTAATTAGAAGCTGTTATTTTCCACAACGTGCAATGTTACAAAGAGAGAACCTCGGTGGTTCAGGGGTAAGAACGTGTGCCTCTGAACCAAAGGGTACTGGGTTCGATCCCAGGGTACTCCTTCCACTTTATTAGTACAAACTGTAACATTAACATCAACCGAGGTTCTGGCATTGTATTTGAGCAAGTGGAATGTCTGCACGTTCCGCCCTTCGGAGGGGGCGTAAAGCCGTCGGTCCCGTGTCCATACGATGTTGAGCACGATAAAGATCCCTACCTTCCTTACAGAAAGGCAGGGGTTCGGCAAAATTTCCAGGATAGTGAGGTGAAACTGCTCCCTGGCGTCGGTGATTGGCCATAGTCGCGGACATAGGCCGACGTTAAAGAAACAAAACACACACACACACACACAATGTTACAGAGAGACAAACTAACGGATAATGCAATACAACATTGCTCCTTATGGAAAGAAACGGGTTATTTATTGTTTTAAACGGAACACGCCGTGTATTTTTACTTGTTTTAGTAGCTATATTCTTGGGCTTTTCTAAATTAGTTAATTTTTATAACAAAGCAACAATTTGAATAAGGATATTTCTATAATACTATACTTTGAGTCACCATGAAAACAAGGAAAAAGTTATTAGCACTTGTCGAAACCTCAATAAAAAAATTCCGATTGTTCTTACGTACCTCGTTATTGTTTCTAATAGCCGCAAATCAAATATTTAAAAATGTTGAATACACTTGATATGCTTGTATGTTTTATCGAGTGCCACGAAAATACCAATGAAACATTACAACTTTATGTTAACAGGTATTGATTATTTCTAATTTCATTTGCTCTTTCTCTATGAAGTAAATTCTTTGTTGTCGCAGGTATTCTGAAAGGAGATAGCCAAATAAAGTAACATTCCAAAGTCTTAAATCAAATTTAACAAACTTCGGGTCTTTTAAGAAACCTAGACCGAAAGTATATATAAAGTATATAATAAAGAGGATCGCGAAGCTAGCGTAATTAACGTGTTGAGTAGTGTAGTGTAATTCCGGACTGGGAACACTCAGAAATAGAGGCGCCTTATAGGCGGGCATCTAGAGTAGACTGGACAGTCGCTAAAGAGGTGGTTACCTGGAGCAAAATCAGATGGGCCATTAACAGCTTTAAGCCATACAAATCGCCGGGATTTGATGGAATAATGCCCATCATGCTCCAACAGGGGATAGATATACTGGCGCCGGTGCTTACCCTCATTATGAGGGCCAGCCTGGCTCTGGGGTACATTCCGAGGGCATGGAGACTGGCCAGGGTTGTATTTATTCCTAAACCTGGGCGTCCAACAGACCAGGCAAAGTCCCTGAGGCCAATAAGTCTCATGTCCTTCTTGCTGAAAACAGTGGAAAAACTGCTCGACCGGCACATTAGGGGCGGTGTACTGGAAGCATATCCTCTACACTGCGGACAATATGCATACAGAGCAGGATTCTCAACAGAAACAGCACTGCACCAACTGGTGCTGAAACTGGAGAATACGCTGGATAACAAGGAGGTGGCGCTGGGGGCCTTCCTAGACATAGAGGGGGCCTTTAGCAACACCTCGTTCGGATCGGTTCTGGCAGCTGCCTGGGAGCGTGGAATAGAGGAGACCTGCTGCAGGTGGATCGGTTCCATGCTAAGGGACAGCAGGGCGGTGTTCACCTCACTCGCGGGAGTGATTCTGCTGGCGGGGGTCGCGGCGGGGTGTCCGCAGGGGAGCGTTCTGTCTCCCTTGCTCTGGTGTCTAGTCGTGGACGGCCTGCTGGGGAGGCTCTCGGGAGGGGGGTATGAGGTATAGGGCTATGCGGACGACATTGTCATTATAGTCCGAGGAAAGGTCACACAGGCAGTGTGGGAGCGTATGCAGACTGCACTGAAAGTGGTGGAAGGGTGGACGGTTGATCAAGGGCTCGGGGTGAGCCCCGAGAAACCAACCGTCGTGCCGTTTACGAGGAGGAGGAAGTGTGAAAGCCACAGAACTCTCACTCTATACGGTAGGAGCGTTCCAATGGCCAAGGAGGTAAAATATCTTGGGGTCGTATTGGACTCTAAGCTAACCTGGAATGGTCACATTGGAAAAATACTGCGTAAGGCAGTCATGACCTTAGGCGTCACTAGGCGGCTATATGGAAAAACGTGGGGACTAAGACCTAGTATGGCCCACTGGCTGTACACAAGGGTGGTCAGACCATCGTTAACATATGTGGCACTGGTCTGGTGGCCTAAGGTGACACAATCCAGTGCCAAACAAAAACTAGGCAAGATCCAAAGGATGGCTTGCCTAGGCATCACAGGGGCCATGTCTTCAACCCCAACAGCCGCCATGGAGGTGTTGCTGGATCTACCCCCCCTACACTTAGTTATTATGGGAGAGGCCAGGCTAGGACTATACAGGCTAGCCTGCAATGGTAGACTGAAGATCAACCCAGGCTTCAGGGGCCACTGCAAAATTCAGGAGATCGTGAAGGAGCCCATGCTTGAAATGAAGTCAGACTTCGCGAGCCCGCGAATGTGCAGGGAAAACAACTTTACAGTGGAAATCCCTGATCGCGAGGCATGGCGGGAGGAGACGCCGGGCATACCACGGGACGCGCTCGTCTGGTTCACGGACGGATCTGGCGGGGAGCGTGGGACGGGGGCAGGTGTTTACTCGGAAGGACCGAGGGTAAGTCATAGTATTTCCCTCGGAGCCCATGCAACGGTGTTTCAGGCCGAGATGTACGCCATCCTGCACTGTGTGCGGGAGAACAAGAGGAGGGGCTACACCAACAAGCGGATCCTCATAGCCACAGACAGCCAGGCAGCCCTTAAGGCACTAAGTAGCCCACGGGTAAATTCCTGGCTGGTGAGTGAGTGCCGAGACGAGACGAGCGACCTGGCTGGGCAGAATGAGGTGACCCTCATCTGGGTGCCGGGTCACTCGGGGGTCAAAGGCAATGAAGAAGCTGACAGTCTCGCGAAGAGAGTGTCAGCAGAACCATTTATGGGACCAGAACCGGCTCTGGGCGTGTCAAAGAGCACTGCCAGGGGAGCCATTAAGTTCTGGGTCAGAAACCAACACAAGGTGTACTGGGCGGACTATCCAGGGCTCAGACATGGGAAGTCAATAATTAACGGACCCAGTTCAAAGAGAGCTGTGGAGCTGCTAAACCTTAGCAGAGGACAGCTCAGAAACACAACAGGTCTCTTGACGGGACACATGGCCGTCAAGAAACACCTGCATAAAATGGGGCGGTTCGAAGGGGACCTCGCATGCAGACTCTGCGGCGAGAGGGCGGAATCAGCCCAGCACATCTTGTGTGAGTGTATAGCTCTGGACCGGAAAAGACAACTGATCTACGGTCACTCTAGACTGGAGACAGAGCAATATAAAACTTCACCCTACCAATCGCTGTGCAGACTAGTTCAAGGCACAGTGATTTTGGAATGGGTGGAGTAAGACTAAGGGTATGCACAATCAACCAAGGGTTGCGGTGCTATCGGGGCGGCAAGGCCGCGGACGAGCCCTGAGGGAAAAAAAGTGTAGTGTAATTGGGTGGTTTTACGTGCCCTTTGCTTTTCTTCAAAACAAGGGTTTTTTCAAATGACTGTAAACTCTAATTATTATTGTTACTAAAATTTAAGTGATTATTTATTCAGGTACGTTTATTAAACTCGGCAACGTTCAAGCGGCAGAACGTGTATTCAACAAACCATCCAATTTACCTTGAAAACAATGTTTAAGTTTTACGACATTCAAGGGAGGTCTTGCCTAAATTTATTTGGAACACTAAAACCGAGCATCTGAGATCAAATTCCCAAAATTTTACTATATATTCAGCCTTAGTGTATACCGCGTGACAAACACGTCACAGTCATTTTAAAAAGGACTTTTCAAGTAACTCTAGTTTAGGGAGTCTTACTTTAATACAAAATTAAAATTTATACAGATAACATTTTAACAGAACAATAAATTTTAAATACATCCTTTCATTTCAAAGGTTTCCGTATGATTAAAATTAAACAAAAAAAAAACTCTCAATAATTTTTAAATAAATCCCTTAATTCCAAAGGTTTCCTTCTGAATAAAATTATACTAAAAACTCTTAATTCCAATAGTATATATCCTAAACGTTATTTAAACAGGAGGATGTTGAAAGTTTTTCCAAACCTTAGAATGGATTAAATGTTACACAAAGTTGATACCGGTGAAAACTACATTGTTCTCGTCCCCGGTATAATTTTTTCTAGCCCGATAATTAACTCCCTCTTAGCCTAATTATAGCTCTCAAACTTAGCTAACCCATTATAGCTCCCAGCTAAACTCTCATGGCTCAAAGTCCTATCCCTTGTATTTTTTTTAAATTTCACAAATATTCTCCCATCCACTAAACTCCTCTCATAAAAACAATATCTAAATTTTAATCTGATTCCATTCATTCTGATTATAAGTCCAGCGCCCTACGGCTAAATCATTCTATACTAATTTACTTACAGCCCATGGCTCAAAATATCTATACAAATCTTATTGTATTACTTCGGTACTCGAGACCACTGGCCCATCCTTAATAAAAAGGGAACACCAAAAAAAATGGAACAGACTCACCCAAAGATCTGAGGCAATACACCAGCTTTGTATCCTGCTTTACCAGCCCCTCCATGGGCCGTTCAACCACCCGCGCCCGCGATAATCGCCTTTTAAAACACTCCTAATTCACTCTCTGAAATTATCCTCAACTTCTAAATCTTCTCAGAGTTTATTTAACCGAAACCCGTGACATTATAGTCGTTACCGTACTTGCCAGCCCGAGGCTAGCTGCCCACCAACTCTCTAGACACGTATTTTTCCACCGTACCCGTATCAAATTTCCTAGTTTGCATTTTTGTCTCTGTTGAAACCAACTGACCTCGTTAAAGGCCATAACCCTAAACTTGCAAATCCAGCATTCCTCTATCCACTATATTTCAAGTGGCCCGGTTGAACTCGCAACTTGAGCAATTGATTGTTTATATTTTCAACATGCGCAGCCTAGATAATTATGCATATTCCGATTATATTTATGATCGCTTGAAGTATTTGTTGTGGCGATTTTTCATAATTTTTTTTAGAGATCCAATCCAGTAATTCTATTTACTTCTTGCTATAAAAATATAGATACGAAATCAGGTAAGCACCTTGCGTACATCTGACCCCAACTTGAAGACAAAATTTATCCGTAGGAAAATTCTGTCTCAATATAAATAGATACTTAAACAGGCCAGCATCCTGCTTACAGTAGCTATTGCACCTGAAACGTCTTGGAGAAGAATTGAGTCCCAAGTAGGTGTCAGCAGGTCCCACGTTTCTTCTATTTTAAAACGTCACAAATTTAAACCATATAAGTTCAAAGTAGTGCAAAATTTATATCCTGGACATGCTGAACGACGTGTTAATTTATGTCAGTGGTATCTGCTAAAAAGCTGATCAAGACCCAAATTTTGCAAGTAAGGTTATCTGGTCCGATAAAACATATATAAGTAGTGCTGGATAATTTAATCGTAATAATACAAGACATTGTGCAAGTGTAAACCAACATGTCACTGTTTCCCGTGAGCAACAAGAAAGATTTGGTTTTAGTTTAGCCTGCTTCATATTGGGAACTAAAATTAAATGTATTCTCGCCACAATTAGAACCATAAACCGGTTTCACTCCAATTAGAGCCCTTCAGTACGGCATACTAATTGTATCGAAAAAATACACATATAAAGTAAAACGGTTATGGTAGCCAGCCTTCCAACACTAAGTGATTGGTAGACACGAAGCAACGTGCCGCCACCTAGTTGTGGAATTAAGTAGTATGTTGTCACGCCAGCTCCAAATAACAAAGTGTTAAAAAATAGAGACTGTATACAACCAACAAAGAATTTAGTAAATTGTCAGCCCTGGCCCATTTCTACGCTAATATAGGGACAAAGTATGTAAGGCTAGATGTATTCTCGCCACAATTAGAACCGTAGACCGGTTTCGCACTAATTAGAGCGCTTCAGTACGGCATACTAATTGCAGCGGTCTACGGTTCTAATTGTGGCCGTATTACTTTATAGGTGCATTTTTGCTACAATTAGTATGCCGTATTGAAGAGCTCTAATGAGAGCGAAACCGGTCTACGGTTCTAATTATTGCGATAATGCATCTAGCCTTACATACTTTGTCCCTATATTAGGGTAGAAATGGGACAGGGCTGACAATTTACTAAATTGTTAGTTGGTTGTATACAGTCTCTATTTTTTAACACATTGTGTTATTTGGAGCTGGCGTGACAACATACTACTTGTTCCGCAACTAGGTAGCGGCACGTTGCTTCTTGTCTACCAATCACTTAGTGTTGGAAGGCTGGCTACCATAGCCGTTTTACTTTATAGGTATATTTTCGCTAAAATTAGTATGCCGTACTGAAGAGCTCTAATTAGAGCAAAACCAGTCTACGGTTCTAATTGTGGCGAGAATACATCTAGCTTTGCATACTTTGTCCGTGTATTAGGGTAGAAACAGGCCAGGGCTGACAATTTACTAAATTGTTAGTTGATTGTATACAGTCTCTATTTTTCAACACTTTGTTATGTGTAGCTGGCGTGACAACATACTACTTGGTTCCGCAACTAGGTGGCGGCACGTTGCTTCGTGTCTACCACCCACTTAGTGTTGAAGGCTGGCTACCATAGCCGTTTTACTTTGTAGGTGTATTTTCGCTACAATCAGTATGCCGTACTGAAGATCTCTAATTAGAGCAAAACCGGTATACGGTTCTAATCTTGGCGAGAATACATCAAGTCTTACATACTTTGTCCCTATATTAGGGTAGAAATGGGCCAGGGCTGACAATTTACTAAGTTGTTAGCTGGTTGTATACAGTCTCTTTTTTTTTAACACTTTGTGTTATTTGGAGCTGGCGTGACAACATACTACTTGGTTCCGCAACTAGGTGGCGGCACGTTGCTTCGTGTACCACTCACTTAGTATAGATGTCCCATTAAAAAAAAAGACAACTTTGAAAGATAAATATGTCAAACCTCATATCGTTGGAATCGCCTTGATTAGATCTATTAAAATAGCTAACAATATATAGGGTCTCCTATTTAAAAAAAACACAACTTGACATTTTTCTCGAAAATTATTTTTTTTGAAAATATCTGAATATACCACTTTATTCTACGGCACAAGTTTTACCTGAGTCAGGTTTCACCTTTTCGATATCTTGTTGAATGAAGAAAATACAAGTGGGGTGCCAACTTGCAAACTTTTCAAAAGGGACCTGTATCTACGAAACTAAGAAGGCGGCGACTTTTTGATCACTGCCATTTTTTCGTTTCATACAAATCGAGCACAGTATTACGAAAACCGTTTATCTCTATCTTCGATAATAACTGAGATACTCCACATTTACAAGGAAAATAAGACACCCTGTACAGCAACTGCAGCCAAAAGATTAGACCAATTGTTTCGTTGATATTAAGCGCTGAATGTGCATACAAAGAAAAATTCTACGATCCAAACATTTGGACCAAGCGTATTCTGGTTAAAATATATATATTTTTTTGTAAAATAGAAATTCCAAAAACCTTGTTGGGGGCTACGTCTAACTAATATTCAGCAAGAGCTTCGGCTAATAAAATGTTGTTTTGTAAATACCCAGTGTTTAAAACATAAACTGAATCAATTAGAGGTTATTTTGAAGCAGAACGTGATTGACGTCTTGTATGTTGTTAAACATTGGTATGACCACGATACCCTAGCCAGTGTTGGTTTCATTGGATACAGAGTGATGGGCAGCTTTTGGCGTTCCTTATTTTCATTATTATGGAGGAGGGCGGTGGGCTTTCGTGCCTGCAGCATCGCTGGAAATACATTTCGAGGCTTAGGGTATTGTACTGACTATACAGTCGTTGTGATATTTTATTAATTGTTTCTTATAATTTAGGAAACTGTGGTGTATTTCAATATTGACATACATCACGTAGACATTTCAAAGACGTGGTCTGTCATTTTTACTTTGCATTTATTTGTAAAGAATTTTTTTATCAAAACATCATCACGCAGTAACAGATTTTTATTTGTAGTTGTCATGAATGCGTATAAATTAATTAAATTTTCTCATGTCTGATGATGCTGTCAAATAGCGAAACCGGCTGCAGAGGAGAGAACAAATTTTTGTGAAGCCAGGGAAATAGTCTTCAGGTCTATATTTGGTATGGTACGGTTTCACCAAGAAAGTGTAGCAACAATTAATGAGTTTTTATGATACTTGAACTGACATCAAAAACTTACCTGAAATGTTCCCAAACCAACAATAGGCATGTGGCCTTCAGGAGCCAAATCTAGATGTGTTGTAGCCATATTCCTATAACATAGGTAAAATGATTTCAATTTGGTTATACTTATGTGTTTAAGTGCGTGTGTGTGCGATCGTGCGATGATGTGCGTGTATACGTGTGTGCATTTGTCTGTGTTATTGTTGTTGTGTGTATATGTGTATGTGTGTAAGCTCTAAGACGGGGCCATGTCTTCAACCACAACAGCCGCCATGGAGGTGTTGCTGGATCTCCCCCCCCCCACACACACACACACTTAGTTATTATTGGGGGAGGCCAGGCTAGGACTATACAGACTAGCCTGCAATGGTAGACTGAAGATCAACCCAGGCTTCAAGGGCCACTGCAAAATTCAGGAGATCGTGAAGGAGCCCATGCTTGAAATGAGGTCAGACTTCGCGAGCCCGCGAATGTGCAGGGAAAACAACTTTACAGTGGAAATCCCCGACCGCGAGGCATGGCGGGAGGAGACGCCGGGCACACCACGGGACGCGCTCGTCTGGTTCACGGGGACGGATCCGGAGCGTGGGACGGGGGCAGGCGTTTACTCGAAAGGACTGAGGGTAAATCATAGTATTTCCCTCGGAGCCCATGCAACGGTGTTTCAGGCCGAAATGTACGCCATCCTGCACTGTGTGCGGGAGGACAAGAGGAGGGGCTACACCAGCAAGCGGATCCTCATAGCCACAGACAGCCAGGCAACCCTTAAGGCACTAAGTAGCCCACGGGTAAATTCCTGGCTGATGAGTGAGTGCCGAGACGAGACGAGCGACCTGTCTGGGCAGAATGAGGTGACCCACATCTGGATGCCGGGTCACTCGGGGGTCAAAGGCAATGAAGAATCTGACAGTCTCGCGAAGAGAGGGTCAGCAGAACCATTTATGGGACCAGAACCGGCTCTGTGCGTGACAAAGAGCACTGCCAGGGGAGCCATTAAGTCCTGGGTCAGAAACCAACACAAGGTGTACTGGGAGAACTGTCCAGGGCTCAGACATGGGAAGTCAATAATTGACGCATCCAGGTCAAAGAGAGCTGTGGAGCTGCTAAATCTTAGCAGAGGACAGCTCAGAAACATAACAGGTCTCTTGACGGGACACATGGCCGTCAAGAAACACCTGCATAAAATGGTGCGGTTCGAAGGGGACCTCGCATGCAGACTCTGCGGTGAGGGGGAGGAATCAGCCCAGCACATCTTGTGCGAGTGTAAAGCTCTGCACCGCAAAAGACAACTGATCTACGGTCAGTCTAGACCGAAGATAGAGCATTATAAAACTTCACCCTACCAATCGCTGTGCAGACTAGTTCAAGGCACAATGATTTTGGAATGGGTGGAGTAAGACTAAGGGTATGCACAATCAACCAAAGGTTGGAGTGCTATCGGGGCGGCAAGGCCGCGGACGAGCCCTGAGGGAAAAAAAGCTCTAAGACACTTTTTCGACAAACAAAAATTAGGTTTTCATTTATAATTAGGCAAACCGTCTTATTAAATATCTCTTGTGATTGATACATAGCCTTTATTGTTTTGCTAAAACACCTAATTAAAGAGAACAACGACATTTTTGAAAATAAAATGCTATTGATATTAGTTTACAATGAAGCGTTACATTTAGGGTTAAATGTAAGAAATATTGCAACTATTATACAATAATTAAAGTATGTAAATACCAATTAATAAAAATATAAATATATAATATTTTCACCAAAAATATCTGAGAGCAGTCAATTTTCAACTACAGCGTACATATTTTGAAGTATTATCTTATTTCCGCGGATAAGATAACAATAAAATATCAACCATCGCGCAGAAAGCTTTTCCTACTCTGCACAGAGACTTGTCTGTAAAACGTTGTTGCTTACGCTTAATCGAGTCAGCTCTCTCTTGGCCTCCAGCGTTTCTGCGCCTTTTGTTTTGTTTTTGGATACAGGAATGAAGAAATGCATCATGCAGACCTCATTCACGACACAATAGTGCGTGGGATATCGAGGTACTGTGAGACTCTTACTCACTAAAACTCCGCTCCCCGGAGTCCCTACCTCCGTCGTAAAGATTTCACACAATGACGTTTGGGTTAGAATGTTTTCATTCTGTTTTTGCCTTTGCCGCGGGGGCGTTATCGGGTAAGTATAAGCTTTGGACGCTTATGCTTATGTGGAAGTTGCTCGTCGTAGTCGGTGGCACTACGGGGAAGAGCATTTGGGTGAGAAGCAGCTTTTGCGAACTGAGTGGTGGATAGTTGAGTTATAAACTCAAGTATCGAAGGCATTTCCAGATCAGAGTGAATCTGACTGTTTCTGACAAACGAAGACGCAGACAGTATATCTATGCTGTTCTGGTACGTTATACCCTCCATTGATCTGACGCTTGCGCTCTCCCATTACTGGAGCAGGGTTTGCAGGTCTACGGCGCTCTTTCGCACTAGCTGCACCTGCACACGCCACGATAAGGTATCTTGGCCTATGCCCGCATTTAGCAAGTAGCCCTTGTGGTCTCTCTGGAGATATTTTGTCAAGTGATTTTGTGAACCCCGAAAAACCTTTACTTTTCTGGAAAACTTTATTTTGGCCTTCTCCATCGTAGGTTTTAAACTGGGCGATGTGGCGGTCTCTTGGCGTGTTCTTTGTTAGCTTATTTCCAGGCTTTTAAGTTGACTGTCTATTTTCATCTGGGCTTTTGTTTGGCTATCTTTGGGTATCTGACTCTTGTTTGGCCTGCTTGAAACCTAAACAAGTTGCCCCAAATTATCTGGTTTTGACCTTGCTAGATCAGCTTTTGTAGCTTCTTTTTAGAGCCCCCAATAGTCCAGCTCTATGCAACTCTTTGTCTGTGTTTTTTTAGATTTCCTCTAGGGAACAGCATTTATACAAGGAGATGTGCCTGATAACTAAAGGTAGACGTTTGCTGCCACTTATAACCCTACAATAATTCAGCTCTGGCCCCGTTGTGTTAGACCTTAGTTTAGATTTTCAAGAAAATTCAAAGGAAAACAAGCTAGCTGATAGTACAAGGGTAGAAATATTGGCAGATGGAAAAGTGCGAAAACAGAAACCACGGCCCTATACTACTTAAAATAAAGGCATGCTCAGAAAAGGAGAAACCCTTTCGCCAGGGTTTAACCGGCGAAAAGGACGTCGTCTCTCTGCATAAGAGCAACAACCCCTCTCATGGCGTATGTTTATACATATAATACTACTTTGTCAAGTGATTCGAGAGAGCCTAACAAAAAATAGTTTGTCAGCAAGCAACAGCTAGGTAGTGATTGTTAAAAGGAAAAACTCACCTATTCAAAAGTTACGATTTACAAAATTTTAATTATCTCACAAAGCAAACTACATAGGCAAATAGTACATTAAATGATTTTAAGTTCTGGTGAAATTTTGAATGTAAAACTGCAATAATATGTACAGAGTGTTTAGTAAACTTACGGAAAAAATTCAAACGGTTGTTCTTGGGGTTATTTTAAAAATAGTTTTTGCTTTATTTCAAAGATACAGGACGATAAAAAAAATTTGACAATGACAATATTTTTTAGCTAAATATTACATCTAAAGCTTCTTAATCTACAAGAACTATTGGAACTGACTACCACCAGCTAAAATGTGTGAATCTAACGTTCTTCTTATCGACTGCTCAACTAGCTCAAAACCCCTATAGTCGTTCCTTATTCACTTACACCAACGAATTATTCAATTTCTTAAATCTTCCACATTCTCCATTAGAGTAGGGTAAATTAATTACGTCAGATGGCCTCATACGAAATAATTTAGCGGATTTAAGTCCTGATATCATGCAGGTCTTAATAAGGTCCACCTCGGCCAGTCGAGCAATCTCAATCTGTTGCTGTTAAACGCTGAAGGGCAACTATACTAAAATACGCTGGTTCACTATCTTTCGTGAGTCTATTTGCATCCCTGGTTACCGATGGTCTATCATCCAGTAACTCAGGTGACGATTGTTTTGACACACCTCGCCAGTAATCCTTCTGGTTGAAAGATCGGTCCAATTAGCCAATTACCGACAATTCCAACCCAAAACTTGAAGGGAAACTGATGTCGAAAACAATCTTCACCTACTCGTGTAGATTTTCTTGACTCGCACATGACTATTGTGAAAATTTCTTATTGCATTCATGGAGAAATTCGCTTTACCGGTAAAAAAAATCAGTAACAGAAGTTGACGGCTTTGAATCAATATATCCAAAAGCCACTGACACAATGCAACACGTGGAGCAAACTCAGCGGGAAGAAGTGCCTAAACACATTGAATGTAGTATGGGTAAAACAAATTTTTTACATAGTCCCATTACTTGCCTTCGAAGCCGTTTCAATTTTTCTAGCAAGAGGACCTGAATCTTCCTCTTCCATATTCAGCACAGTTCCTTCTACTTCTATCGCCCTTTCTGTTATTGTCCTTCCGGGTCCTCCATTTTTTAAATTGTATCTGTGTTATGAAGACATTGATGAATATAGAAGATTTTTATATCAACAAGATTTTGGTTGGGAAATTCTTCAATGTATAACCACCCAGAGACACACGTATTTCCATTGGCAACTCCATAAGTCCATGTATGAAATGCATGTCAGTCATATCTGTTTTCGTATAGCTATTCAGGATAGAAAACTTCACTAACAAAGGTTTAACTATCCAAGTTAAAAAAATACAAGACGGAATTAGTTAAGGAAACTTTGGAAGATACAAAACGAAAAATAATAAGACGTGTTTGCAGAAAATCCACTGTCAAACCGATAGTTTTTTTTTTTGGCATCTGTATAAATTATCCATTCTTAGTAATCGGTATACTCTTAAAGGATAAAAATCAATTTTGAAAACTTTGCACCTGGTAGGCACAGTGTAGTACGCCATGTTTTTATTTAGGTTAACTAATTAATTGTTAAAGTGTCAAAATTGTTTTGTCGTAAAAAAAATTCCGCCCTGTCTGTTTTTTTTAAAAAGTGGCTTCCCGAAAATCATCGAATGACAAAATCTTCTTAAAATAATCCCAGAAATAACTTCCTTGAATTTTTGCTGTATGTTTTCTAAATATCCGTATATAGAATGTCCCAAATAAAAATATATGTTAGGTACTATAGAGCAGAAATCGACCATCCTGTATAAATGAAAATATTTTAGGTATAGGTTTACTTTCGAGGCGCGTGTTCAATTTTTATGAAATTTTGTATATAGACATGTCTTAGGGTGTAGATGACAAAAATCACAATAAAAATGAGAACAGAAGCAAAGTTTCGGAGCTATTTGACAATTCTTATAGGAAAAACGTAAGTTGTACTCACATTTGCGGCATGTTTTTGTCATATTTTACACATTTTCGGAGGTTAATGTCAAATGCCAAATTCAACTTAGGATCGGTTATACGATGAAATAAAGGGTAATTTTCAGAGACACATAAACAGTTAAGGGGGTGCACTAACTATATGAAAATGAATTAGGATAGTGGAATACACCCTTATTTAGCTTGATATAAAACAAACGACATCCGAAAATGTGTAAAATATGACAAAAACATGTGTGTACAACTTACCTTTTTCCCACAAAAATTTCCAAATAACTCCAAAAGTTGGCTTCTGCCCTCATTTTTATTGTGATTTTTGTCATTTACACCCTAAAACACGTCTATATACAAAATTTCACAAAAATCGAACACGCGCCCCGAAAGTAAACCTTTACCATATTTTAATTTTAGGCATTTTTAATGGAAAAAAATCCCGTTAATTACTTACATAACTTTTTAAATAAAGACATAGCAAAATAATCTTGCCTATTTAGTACAACCCGTATGGAGGTCACTAAAAATACATATTAATACGTTTATTTGAAATTTAATTAAATTAGTACGTACCTTATTTTACTTCAAAGGACAGATAAAATAGTCCAGTTTATATAACTCGGTAATGATTGTGACTAAGCTAAACGAAACAGATGGGGTGACAAAACTTCAAACAATATTTAGCTCATTTAACATTTAATTTATGCGTGATCAATAAACCATAAATAAAGAAACACACGAAATTTCAATTTAATATATACGTACTGGTCTAGTTTCGAAAATGTATAAAGTTGTATTAATTGGAACTGGCACTACCATGTATTATTTATTAAGTGTCAGTAGTGGCGGCTGGTGAAAGGGGCACAGGAGCACGTACCCAGCCCAAATTTCAATAGAAAAAAGATCTCTTTTTATTTACTATAAATGACTGTTACAATGTTACAATAATATCAATTAATTATATACCACAAACTATCCATATTCTAATTATTATTGACACAGCATCGCGCCACCGTACTCTATTCTACGATAGACTTTGACTTTGCATCCTGACACCGTGGTCGCATTATGTGTGCTTGCGCCTTTAAATATGAATATACATTCAAAGGCATGGGCACATAGTCATCCAGCCCTCGTTTGTCATCGGACTTGCAGACCGAACACCGTGAGGATGTCGTTAAACTCGATTGTAAAATCAGTTCAAGGAGTCACACATGTTCAGTGACCGTTTTAAGTGTTGTTTATTTTCTTCGCTGAGAAGTGTGATTTTACGGTATTTAATTGTGAAGCGTTTCAAAATTAATTCGACGGACTTTTTATTGACTAATAAAGACATAACGTACGAGATCCGAAGGGAAATTAAACGATTAGGAAGGCCGATACCCGACTTGATTATTTATAAAACAGACGTAGGAAAATCGCGAATTTTTTCACGAAAATTTAATAGTAGTGTACGACAGATTTAAGTTGTTATGTGGGTGTCCTAAAAGAAACAAACTGTTTTGTTTTGTTTGTTTAGTGATGGGTAGCAACCGAAGTGGACGGTGTTAGTGATTTTTAAGTTTTCTAAAGGAAAATAACCATAACGAAGCATTTATAAACTATGTAATATTGTATCAACGATTCCAATGACCAGTTCAGAAAGCGAAAGGTGCTTTTCTACTTTAAAACGCGTTAAGCCATTTTTAAGAAATACCATGAGCCAAGACAGACTTGCAGCATTGGCCATGTTGTCCATCGAGAAAAAAATGATGAAACAAATGCGGGACTTTCATGAAAAAGTGATTAACATTTTTGTAAACAATAAGGACAGGCTGATTTCCTCTACAAGTAATGGTAAGGTACATATATCAAAGGTTCTCACATGTTGCCACCCATTATTTTAATTTATATATGCCCACGATATTGGTGATCAAATATTATGTCAAATAGTTACCAATTTCCTAAAAAATGTTCTTGTGAAAATCTATATTTTTGTATAAAAGAATTTTTCATTGAAATTCTGAAGTGACAGGAAAACGCGTGACCTTGAAATTTTTAAAAATTGTCACTAGTTGCTTATAGGCAATCTTATTCACAAACCATGTGCCCACCCATGTAAGGCACCCACGAGCCGCCACTGTCAATATTACTTTGATACTCATGTTTGTTTTTATACAAGTGTCCCTCAAATTTGGTATATGTGTATGTGTGTAAGCTCTATCGCTTTTTCGACAAACAAAAATTATGTTTTCATTTATAATTTGACAAACCGTCCCATTAAATATCTCTTGTGATTGATACATAGGCTTTATTATTTTTCTACAACACCTAATTAAAGAGAACAGCGACATTTTTGATAAAATAAAATGCTATTGATGTAGGTTTACAATGAAGCGTTACATTTACGGTTAAATGTAAGAAATATTGCAACTATTATACAATAATTAAAGTATAAGTACACTTGGAGAACCCAAATCACCAAAACACATTTTAAAAGACCTGACGATCGTTTCACTAACCAAGTTAGCGTCATCAGAGGATGAAACATTCTAAATATTTAAAAAACTAACATCAACTTACCTATATACCGGATCTCAGGTAAAGAGATCGAACTGAGATGAGACACTAGTCGTAGGCAAATTCCACAGTGTATTGTATTTTTATCGCCGGACAAGGTCTTTGCGCTATCCCTACTGCTTTATCTAAAAAGTGTCCATCTGTAATAGTTTTAAGAAGGTTCAACGCCAGCTAAATTAACACCGATTCCATTGGCGGCAACAACTGTATACTTATGTTAATAGGTAGAACGTGCCGAAAACGTGGGAATTTTATTTAGCAAAGTAATCGATCAAGGGACTCGTAATTGGCGCTGGTGAAATGTTCATACATTTTTTGTTGTAACTATATTTCGCAATATATGCGCTTTCGAACCCATTTAGCTGTACTGGATTTCTAACATTTTTTAATAATTTCAGATTATCTTTATCAACGTGATGATTATTCTCCCAAATATGTCGGGCGACGGCAGACTTATCTACAGTACCGTAACGTAATTGGGATATGTGTTCTTTGAATCTAATTCCAATCGATCTTTTTGTTTGTCCGACGTATTTAAGATTACAATCTTTACAACTTATTTCATAAATTCGCGACATTGTAGAAATAGTTGCTGGTATTGAAACGGGAATTGGAAAACTTCCAGAACCGTCAAAAAATTTTATTAGAGAAGCGTGTAAAAGTAAAATTTCAAAAAACTTGAAAGAAAATAAGTCCACAAAAAAACTAAATTGTAATCAAATGAAAATAGTTAAATGATTGCGAGAGAAAGATTGTTTCTATGTTAAAGCAGATAAAGGCAATAAGGTAGTGATTTTGGACAAAAACGATTATAAAGATGAGTTTATAACGCCATAGCCACAGGACCTAATAAAAACTAAATGAAAACCCGCTACCAAAAATGATTTTGGACGTTAAAAATAGTCTAAAAAGTTGTCACAATCTCATATCAAAAGACTTAGGAAGAAAGTTACAAGTTTCTAATCCGAAAGTTCCCAAGAAGTACGGTCTCCCAAAAATTCATAAACCGGGAAATTCAATTAGACCTATTGTTTCGGCTATAGATTCTCCGACTTATAATTTAGCTAAGTGGTTGACAGATGAGTTTAAAGGCTTGCCTGATAAACAGAAAAGTTTTTCAGTAACAAATTCACTTCAATTTATTAATAAGATCAAAGAGGTTAAATTGACTAAAGGCGAAGTTTTAATTTCATTCGATGTAACCTCATTGTTTCCTAGCGTTCCCACGGAGCAAACTTTAACACATTTAGAGCAGTTGCTAAAAATGAATAACATAAATTAAAATGTCTGCAAAGAGTATTTAACTCTAACAAACCTTTGCATCAAACAAAATATTTTTCAATTCAACAATGAATTTTTTCAACAAACACAAGGCACGTCAATGGGCAATCCGCTATCGCCATTTATTGCAGACCTTTTCATAAGCAGATTTGAAACAGATCTTGAAAGTGAAAGTGGTTATTTTCCTAGAGTGTGGTGTCGTTACGTGGATGATATTTTCGCGGTGTTTAACACAAACATTTGCCGAATAGAAGATTTTATTGCCAAATTAAACAATAAATTTGATTCTATAAAATTTACCCACGAATTAGAAATTAATAATAAACTACCCTTTCTAGATGTACTAGTTATCAAGAATAAAGACACTTTAGAATTCGATGTCTATAGAAAATAAGCCACTACCTTAAGCTACATCCCGAACGACTCACATCATACGTACGCACAAAAAATGGCCAGTCTTTTTTACTAAATCGGTTAATTAATTTTCCTTTAAACAAAAGTAGATATACCAAAGAATTAAATTATATTAAGAACGTGGCAGAACATAACGAATACACTGCTTGCCTAGTGGAAAAATTAATCAACAAACAGAAAACAAAGAAAATGCTGACGGAATCAACGACGTTCAGAAGAGAAAAATCGGAAAAAAACTTTGTTTGCTTACCATTTGAACCTAGAATCACGAGGAGTCTAGACAGCATTTTTAAAAAAGTCAACTTACAGCTAACATTTTCAACAACAAACACCTTAAAAAACTTGCTAGGTAACCCAAAAGACAAGGATAGCGCGGACAAAATGTCGGGAATTTATGAAATAAGTTGTAAAGATTGTAATCTTAAATACGTCCGACAAACAAAAAGATTGATTGGAATTAGATTCAAAGAACACATATCCCAATTACGTTACGGTACTGTAGATAAGTCTGCCGTCGCCCGACATATTTGGGATAATAATCATCACGTTGATAAAGATAATCTGAAATTATTAAAAAATGTTAGAAATCCAGTACAGCTAAATGGGTTCGAAAGCGCATATATTGCGAAATATAGTTACAACAAAAAATGTATGAACATTTCACCAGCGCCATTTACGAGTCACTTGATCGATTACTTTGCTAAATAAAATTCCCACGTTTTCGGCACGTTCTACCTATTAACATAAGTATACAGTTGTTGCCGCCAAAGGAATCGGTGTTAATTTAGCTGTCGTTGAACCTTCTCAAAACTATTACAGATGGACACTTTTTAGATAAAGCAGTAGGGATAGCGTAAAGACCTTGTCCGGCGATAAAAATACAATACACTGTGGAATTTGCCTACGACTAGTGTCTCATCTCAGTTCGATCTCTTTACCTGAGATCCGGTATATAAGTTGATGTTAGTTTTTTAAATATTTAGAATGTTTCATCCTCTGATGGCGCTAACTTGGTTAGTGAAACGATCGTCAGGTCTTTTAAAATGTGTTTTGGTGATTTGGGTTCTCCAAGTGTACTTATACTTTAATTATTGTATAATAGTTGCAATATTTCTTACATTTAACCGTAAATGTAACGCTTCATTGTAAACTTACATCAATAACATTTTATTTTATCAAAAATGTCGTTGTTCTCTTGAATTATGTGTGACGTATGATGACGCTAACTTGGTAAGTGAAACAATCGTCAGGTTTTTTTAAATGTGTTGTGGTGATTTGGGTTCTCCAAGTGTACTTATCAGTGCTCATCACAGGTTCCAATCTTCACTTAGATAATTAAAGTATGCAAATACCAATTAATAAAAATATAAACATATAATATTTTCACCAAAAATATCTGAGAGCAGTAAATTTTTAACTACAGCGTACATATTTTGAGGTATTATCTTATTTCCGCGGATAAGATAACAATGAAATATCAACCACCGTGCAGAAAGCTTTTCATACTCTGCACAGAGACTTGTCTGTAAACCTTTGTTGCTTACGCGTGACCTTGCAAATTTTCAAAATTGTCGCCTACGGCGCCACTAGTTGCTAATAGGCAATCCTACTCACAAACCCTGTGCCCATCCATGTAAGGCACCCACGAGTCGCCACTGTCAATATCACTTTGATACTCATGTTTGTTTTTATACAAGTATGCCTCAAATTTCGAGACAACCTGCTTCCACATAATAAAGCAAGAATATGAGGACTTGAGCAACTTAACGCTATCCAAAAATTCACCTCTGAAAATATCGCTCTTGAAGGGATTTGTGAAAACTCTCTAAGTTTTTAACAAAGTTTCGTAGAAAAAATTCACTATTAGAGAGGTCACGAATTTCGATTTTTCAGGATTTTATTCAAATAGGCAATAATTTGAGCCCCTAGAACCCATATTCAGGGTCACTTGAAACGTTGGATCTTTTTATGTTTATTTTACATTTATTAGTGGCTTAGGAATATATTTATGTATTTGTTTACTGTAGCAAAGTAACCGTACATTATATAAATGGGACGATGTAATTTGCTGACCAAAATAAATGTTGCCGACCGAGGCTTTAATCTTCAAGGATTTCTTTGATATTACACATTTTATATCCTAATGTTGATGTCTTTCTGCTACCGACGTTTCACAAAAAAATCTTAATATTTAAGGGTAGTTTACTCTTGAGGTTTTTTCGTTTTTTAGTGCGACCAAAAAAAGTATGAATGCGACCAAGCTATACATCCACACATAATCATTGCTGGTAACTGTCTTTCCGCTGCTAAAGTTTCACAAAAAAATATTGATATTTAAGGGTAGTTTACTCTTGAGGTTTTTCAATTTTTTAGTGCGACCAGAAAAAGTATAAATGCGACCAAGCTATAAATTTACACAGAATCACTGCTGGTGACCGTCTTTTCGCTACCAAAGTTTCACAAAAAAATATTTATATTTAAGGGTAGTTTACTCTTGAGGTTTTTTCATTTTTTAGTGCGACCAGAAAAAGTATAAATGCGACCAAGCTATAAATTTACACAGAATCACTGCTGGTGACCGTCTTTTTGCTACCAAAGTTTCACAAAAAAATATTCATATTTAAGGGTAGTTTACTCTTGAGGTTTTTTTAATTTTTTAGTGCGACCAGAAAAAGTATAAATGCGACCAAGCTATAAATTTACACAGAATCACTGCTGGTGACCGTCTTTTCGCTACCAAAGTTTCACAAAAAAATATTCATATTTAAGGGTAGTGTACTCTTGAGGTTTTTTCATTTTTTAGTGCGACCAGAAAAAGTATAAATGCGACCAAGCTATAAATTTACACAGAATCACTGCTGGTGACCGTCTTTTCGCTACCAAAGTTTCACAAAAAAATATTCATATTTAAGGGTAGTTTACTCTTGAGGTTTTTTCATTTTTTAGTGCGACCAGAAAAAGTATAAATGCGACCAAGCTATAAATTTACACAGAATCACTGCTGGTGACCGTCTTTTCGCTACCAAAGTTTCACAAAAAAATATTCATATTTAAGGGTAGTTTACTCTTGAGGTTTTTTCATTTTTTAGTGCGACCAGAAAAAGTATAAATGCGACCAAGCTATAAATTTACACAGAATCACTGCTGGTGACCGTCTTTTCGCTACCAAAGTTTCACAAAAAATATTCATATTTAAGGGTAGTTTACTCTTGAGGTTTTTCAATTTTTTAGTGCGACCAGAAAAAGTATAAATGCGACCAAGCTATAAATTTACACAGAATCACTGCTGGTGACCGTCTTTTCGCTACCAAAGTTTCACAAAAAAATATTTATATTTAAGGGTAGTTTACTCTTGAGGTTTTTTCATTTTTTAGTGCGACCAGAAAAAGTATAAATGCGACCAAGCTATAAATTTACACAGAATCACTGCTGGTGACCGTCTTTTTGCTACCAAAGTTTCACAAAAAAATATTCATATTTAAGGGTAGTTTACTCTTGAGGTTTTTTTAATTTTTTAGTGCGACCAGAAAAAGTATAAATGCGACCAAGCTATAAATTTACACAGAATCACTGCTGGTGACCGTCTTTTCGCTACCAAAGTTTCACAAAAAAATATTTATATTTAAGGGTAGTTTACTCTTGAGGTTTTTTCATTTTTTAGTGCGACCAGAAAAAGTATAAATGCGACCAAGCTATAAATTTACACAGAATCACTGCTGGTGACCGTCTTTTCGCTACCAAAGTTTCACAAAAAAATATTCATATTTAAGGGTAGTTTACTCTTGAGGTTTTTTCATTTTTTAGTGCGACCAGAAAAAGTATAAATGCGACCAAGCTATAAATTTACACAGAATCACTGCTGGTGACCGTCTTTTCGCTACCAAAGTTTCACAAAAAATATTCATATTTAAGGGTAGTTTACTCTTGAGGTTTTTCAATTTTTTAGTGCGACCAGAAAAAGTATAAATGCGACCAAGCTATAAATTTACACAGAATCACTGCTGGTGACCGTCTTTTCGCTACCAAAGTTTCACAAAAAAATATTTATATTTAAGGGTAGTTTACTCTTGAGGTTTTTTCATTTTTTAGTGCGACCAGAAAAAGTATAAATGCGACCAAGCTATAAATTTACACAGAATCACTGCTGGTGACCGTCTTTTTGCTACCAAAGTTTCACAAAAAAATATTCATATTTAAGGGTAGTTTACTCTTGAGGTTTTTTTAATTTTTTAGTGCGACCAGAAAAAGTATAAATGCGACCAAGCTATAAATTTACACAGAATCACTGCTGGTGACCGTCTTTTCGCTACCAAAGTTTCACAAAAAAATATTCATATTTAAGGGTAGTTTACTCTTGAGGTTTTTTCATTTTTTAGTGCGACCAGAAAAAGTATAAATGCGACCAAGCTATAAATTTACACAGAATCACTGCTGGTGACCGTCTTTTCGCTACCAAAGTTTCACAAAAAAATATTCATATTTAAGGGTAGTTTACGCTTGAGGTTTTTTCATTTTTTAGTGCGACCAGAAAAAGTATAAATGCGACCAAGCTATAAATTTACACAGAATCACTGCTGGTGACCGTCTTTTCGCTACCAAAGTTTCACAAAAAAATATTCATATTTAAGGGTAGTTTACTCTTGAGGTTTTTTCATTTTTTAGTGCGACCAGAAAAAGTATAAATGCGACCAAGCTATAAATTTACACAGAATCACTGCTGGTGACCGTCTTTTCGCTACCAAAGTTTCACAAAAAAATATTCATATTTAAGGGTAGTTTACTCTTGAGGTTTTTTCATTTTTTAGTGCGACCAGAAAAAGTATAAATGCGACCAAGCTATAAATTTACACGGAATCACTGCTGGTGACCGTCTTTTCGCTACCAAAGTTTCACAAAAAATATTCATATTTAAGGGTAGTTTACTCTTGAGGTTTTTTCATTTTTTAGTGCGACCAGAAAAAGTATTAATGCGACCAAGCTATACATCTACACATAATCATTGCTCGTAACTGTCTTTCCGCTGCCACAGTTTCACAAAAAAAAATTCATATTTAAGGGTAGTTTACTCTTGAGTTTTTTTCGTTTTTTAGTGCGACCAGAAAAAGTATTAATGCGACCAAGCTATAAATTTACACAGAATGACTGCTGGTAACTATTTTTACGCCACCAAAGTTTTTTTGTGAAACTTTGGTAGCGAAAAGACGGTCACCAGCAGTGATTCTGTGTAGATTTATAGCTTGGTCGCATTTATACTTTTTCTGGTCGCACTAAAAAATGAAAAAACTCTCAAGAGTAAACTACCCTTAAATAAGAATTTTTTTTTGTAAAACTTTGGTAGCGGAAAGACAGTTACGGGTAGTGATTCTGTGTAAATTTATAGCTTGGTCGCGTTTATAGTTTCTCTGGTCGCACTAAAAAACGAAAAAACCCTTAAATATGAATATTCTTTGTGAAACTTTGGTAGCAAAAAGACGGTCCCCAGCAGTGATTCTGTGTAAATTTATAGCTTGGTCACATTTATACTTTTTCTGGTCGCACTAAAAAATGAAAAAACCTCAAGAGTAAACTACCCTTAACCATGAATATTTTGTTGTGAAACTATAGTAGCGGAAAGACAGTTGCCAGAGGTGATTCCGTTTTATTTATAGCTTGGTCGCATTCATACTTTTTCTGGTTGCACTAAAAACGAAAAAACCTCAAGAGTAAACTACCCTTAAATATGAATCTTTTTTTGTAAAACTTCGGTAGCGAGAAGACAGTTACGGGTAGTGATTCTGTGTAAATTTATAGCTTGGTCGCGTTTATACTTTCTCTGGTCGCACTAAAAAACGAAAAAAACCTCAAGAGTAAACTACCCCTTAATATGAATATTTTTTTGTAAAACTTGGGTAGCGGAAAGACAGCTACCAGCAGTGATTCTGTGTAAATTTATAGCTTGGTCGCGTTGATACTTTTTCTGGTCGCACTAAAAAACGATAAAACTTCCAGGGTAAACTACCCCTAAATATGCATATTTTTTTGTGAAACTTTGGTAGCGTAAAAATAGTTCCCAGCAGTCGTTCTGTGTAAATTTATAGCTTGGTCGCGTTGATACTTTTTCTGGTCGCACTAAAAAACGATAAAACTTCCAGGGTAAACTACCCCTAAATATGAATATTTTTTTGTGAAACTTTGGTGGTGTAAAAATAGTTCCCAGCAGTCATTCTGTGTAAATTTATAGCTTGGTCGCGTTAATACTTTTTCTGGTCACACTAAAAAACCAAAAAACCTCAGGAGTAAACTACCCTTACATTTGAATATTTTTTTGTGAAACTTTAGTAGCAGAAATACAGTTACCAGTAGTGATTTCGTGTTCATTTATAGCTTGATCGCATTCATACTTTTTCTGGTCGCACTAAAAAATGAAAAAACCTCAAGAGTAAACTACCCTTAAATATAAAGATTTTTTTGTGAAACTTTGGTAGCGGAAAAACAGTTACCAGCACTCATTCTGTGTAAATTTACAGCTTGGTCCCATCCATACTTTTTCTGGTCGCACTAAAAAACGAAAAAACCTCTAGAGTAAACTACCCTTAAATATTAATATTTTTTTCTGAAACTTTGGTAGCGTAAAAATAGGTCCCAGCAGTCATTCTGTGTAAATTTATAGCTTGGTCGCGTTAATACTTTTTCTGGTCGCACTAAAAAACGAAAAAACCTCAGGAGTAAACTACCCTTAAATTTGAATATTTTTTTGTGAAACTTTAGTAGCGGAAAGACAGTTACCAGTAGTGATTCCGTGGTAAATTATAGCTTCGTCGCATTCATACTTTTTCTGGTCGCACTAAAAAATGAAAAAAATCCAAGAGTAAACTACCCTTAAATGTGAAGATTTTTTGGTGAAACTTTGGTAGCGGAAAAACAGTTGCCAGCAGTGATTCTGTGTAAATTTATAGCTTGGTCGCATTGATACTTTTTCTGGTCGCACTAAAAAATGATAATACTTCACGAGTAAACTACCCCTAAATATGAATATTTTTTTGTGAAACTTTGGTAGCGTAAAAATAGTTTCCAGCAGTCATTCTGTGTAAATTTATAGCATGGTCGCGTTAATACTTTTTCTGGTCGCACTAAAAAACGAAGAAACCTCAGGAGTAAACTACCCTTAAATTTGAATATTTTTTTGTGAAACTTTAGTAGCGGAAAGACAGTTACCAGTAGTGCTTCCGTGTTAATTTATAGCTTGGTCGCATTCATACTTTTTCTGGTCGCACTAAAAAATGAAAAAACCTGAAGAGTAAACTACCCTTAAATATGAAGATTTTTTTGTGAAACTTTGGTAGAGGAAAAACAGTTACCAGCAGTCATTCTGTGTAAATGTACAGCTTGGTCCATTAATACTTTTTCTGGTCGCACTAAAAAACGAAAAAACCTCTAGAGTAAACTACCCTTAAATATTAATATTTTTTTGTGAAACTTTGGTAGCGAAAAGATAGTTACCAGTAGTGATTCCGTGGTAAATTATAGCTTCGTCGCATTCATACTTTTTCTGGTCGCACTAAAAAATGAAAAAAATCCAAGAGCAAACTACCCTTAAATGTGAAGATTTTTTGGTGAAACTTTGGTAGCGGAAAAACAGTTGCCAGCAGTGATTCTGTGTAAATTTATAGCTTGGTCGCATTGATACTTTTTCTGGTCGCAATAAAAAATGAAAAAACTTCAAGAGTAAACTACCCCTAAATATGAATATTTTTTTGTGAAACTTGGGTAGCGGAAAGACAGCTGCCAGTAGTGATTCCGTGTTAATTTATAGCTTGGTCGCGTTCATAATTTTTCTGGTCGCACTAAAAAATGAAAAAAACCCAAGAGTAAACTACCCTTAAATGTGAAGATTTTTTTCTGAAATTTTGGTAGCGGAAAGACAGTTACCAGTAGTGATTCCGTGTTAATTTATAGCTTGGTCGCATTGATGCTTTTTCTGGTCACACTAAAAAATGAAAAAACCTTAAGAGTAAACTACCCTTAAATAGGGTTGTTTTTCTATACCTTTATGGTAGCAGATGCGGCTGGTAGGTGGCATCCAAGGTATATAGTTTCATGAAAAACTTTAGTCTATAAGTAGTCGGTCAGCTAAAATAACTAACTTTGGTCAGCAAATTACTTTTCCCCTATATAAATACAAAGAAGTAGAAGACTTGTGTTTGTATCATAATTACACCGTTTTGCTGAGATAATCTTTCTAAATAAATTTGCGTCTGATTATCATGCGGGACTCCACGCAGCCTGGCATGATCAGGCCTGTCTCACCTTCGATATATTGCAGCATTACCCTTTTCTATAGTTAATCGAGTTTTAATTAGTTTTCCGGCACCAGTAAAGAAAATTATTCGACGAGTCAGCACTCTCCCAAGGAGTCTTGTCTCTCAATCAATCCCCCTTAATAAGTGGATATCAATCCCCCTTAATAAGTGGATTTTGGGAGGCAGGGTAACTTCAGTGGGGACAGAAGGGTTAACTGAGTTTGAAAAGTGGAAATCTAACTTTCTGATATGGCTCTATCCCGTTGTGTGTGTGTGTGTGTGTAAAACGTGTATAATTCGGGGGTAATATTACTTCTCCCCAATATGGGGAATTTTTATGGTTATCTTACCAATACGGGTCTCCTACGGGTTCATGCTCAGGCGATACGCTCCCTCAGGATTATACCACCTTTCTAAGTCGCTGTCAACAGCTACTTAGACCCAGGCTAAGCTCCAGAGGGAACAGGGTTCCCCTAAGCCTTAAGGCAAAGTCACTCGTGACTTCTAGTTTTGGCCCCTGTTAGAGATCGAACTGTTATAATTTATGTTGGGGTGGATTCTCAGGAAGAATTGAATGAAATGACGAGTAGCAATAATAATATATTTACAAATTATTTACAAGAAAATATTTACAAAAGAGGTTTACACCAGGAAACTAGAATGTGTTATCCTGTATACGGGAATAAACGCAAGGGTTCTAACGCTGGCTTCCTAGTGAAATTATAATATTCATATAACGGGACGTTGGGAAACCAGAGGCAGTGTTTTAAATGAATTGATTAGTTAAGGTATTTGCGGACTATGCGGAGGGAGGGTAAAGCGGTAATAGACTAATAGTCGGGACTTTATCAGCGGTGAGGTGTTGCAGGAAAAGCATTTGACACAAGCTACTAATATAAGGGGGCATGCATCATATAAAATACACCGGATACTACTATTAAGCTAGCTGCGCACTAAAATCTATTATTAGTACATGTTATCAATGGCCCAGAATTCATTCACTGCATTCCAGCACCTGGGTGACAGTACCCTATGTAGAAAGCGTCCACACCTCGATGAAAATTTCCCCCAACGGAAACAGGAGACGCCCGTACAGACCAGGAAACCAGGTATCGCTTGGCTTCTTCGATCCGCACTAGCGCAGTCCCCACCATGAGAATCTACAACAGCCGAGGAATATCCTCACTCCAACCCCTTGCCAGGAACGCAGAGGCAGCTCCACGAATGGCCACTTTTCGCAGATTATCAATAGCGCAATTGCCACGAAGATAATCGACACGCAGCTAATCCCTTTGCCCTAACGGTGCCGGGGAGATCGGAACTTTGGAATGCAACACTTGGGCTTTTTTAGGTCAGCCCGTGAACACCGACACAGATGAACCGCTACGCCCCCAGCTCCGTGTATCGCAGCAAGCCTAACCAATCAAGAGTCCTAGGCAACTACCTCAGAGGCGAAGTGTACCCCCAACAGCATCGGACCTTGGAAGTCGTTTCCTTCCCCCAAAAAAAAACGGGATGCATCCAGATACCCCCAAAAGCGATGAAACCAAACCAAACCGGGTAACCAAGTGCCACCTGACTACTTCAATCCGCACTAGCGCAGTCTCTACCGTCCAAATCTACAACAGTCCAGGAATATTCTCGTTCCAGCCGCTTGCCGGAACCGTGAGAGCGACTTGACTTGACTTACGCCGCGACCACCAGGTAAGCCATCATAAACAACCTCGTTTCTGTCACTGAATCTGCCATACACTTTGCATGGTCGATTGTACTTAAATTATTACTCGCTTTTCACCGATCGCACCGGAATAAACATAAAATATAACTTATTAAATATTTTATAATGATTTAATTTACTGTAAACAGAGTAATTGCCGTTTCTGTGCGATAACTTGAAAGTTGAATAATCTTTCTATAATTAGCAACTTCATGACAGTATATACTTATCCAATAATAAAATAATAATAATAGTAATAATAGTATCATTTATTGGGACTAATTTGACAATACATCACTTGACAAATAAGTTTTACACTTATTCTTTTATACGTATATCCATTTTTATCTTACTTTGGAAATTGATTGTAGGGGCCCCAGTCTGCGATCAAATTTTAAATATGCAATTTAACTGAGAGGCGATAATTTAGATTGACTGACAGTCCCAATTAATTATGGATGTCTATAGATAATAAACGGCGTTATTGTGAAATAAAATTAAACTGCTAAGTAAGAGTATAAAATTTTATAAAACTATAACGTATCTTAAACAATTTATAATTATAATATACACATAATAGTTTTCAGAAAAGTTTTATTTGAGATATATTAATACTTGAAAAAAAACAAAAAAATATTCTTATGGTACGTGCATATAACTGTCCACTTTTCCATCGTTAGTTTCATTTAAACGGGTACTCAGGGTGATTTTTGATTCTGAAAATAAAAATAAAAATTTATAATATGTATTTGTAACACGTTTTCATTTTGTATTCATATACTTTACGTACTAATATACTATACAAATGCTAATAGAGAAAAATTCTTAAACTCGAATTTTTTTTCACCGGTAATGGTAAATTATGGAATAAATAAAATCAGTCGTAGAAAATTTAAAAATCTGTTTATATATGACAAAGTTATATGCTTCAAAAATTACATTTTTCTTAAATCAAAAACACATTATGTGATATCGATAACCGCTACGGACGACAGTTTTGCTGGTTACGGCCTTCAGAATAATATAATACTCATAAGTTCAAAACAACAAGGTTTTTTTAGGAAGATCTTTACCTTTTGTCGGTTAGGTGCTGGTTTTTTTGCTGTTTATATTTTAAAAAGGCAAAAAATTATAAATGATTATAATGATTATAACATTCAATAAACGTAACATTTAATAATAATAATTAATAGAGTAACAGAGAAGCAACTTAACGTGTGTATCACATTCTGATTACCTTGTCAATACTACCCGTGTTTCCAAGTTCAATACATAGCAAGAGGCACAGCTTGTCAAAATCTGACATATATACTGATAAATGACGTCCGTAGCTTAAACCGTTTTCGATATTTTTAGAGTCTTAACTGTTTATCCTTTTTAAATGTCTAAGAAATAAGGTTTCTGTTGGGGCTTATAAAAAAATAGAGAAAACTTTTTCATGTAGGAAACAATCTATCAACGAAGCAATATGACATAGGAAAATGAGTATATCGTGATAAGCATGAATAACTCAGTGTGCAAAGTGTTGACAGTTAGAAGAAGAATTGCTGAAGCGCATTTATCTGTCAGAAGTCGTAAGATTTTTGAAATACGCTGCTCAGCTAAACACAAGTTTTCAACAAACACTTTACTTGCAATATTGACCACTGGATTTATCCCTTTACAGCTCAGTTTCTGTTGGCTCGAAGAACTCCAAGTAACCGAGGAAAAAATACTCTTGGTAAAGGTTCATTACCATTACTATATTATAAGGTATGGGCTGCCACTAGATACGCGGCTCCCATAGAGCTTTACGGGGTGTATTTTACTGAATTTCATCTTTGGTTTATGAAAAAATAATTAAGACACCTATTCAATTGTGTCACCAAGCTTTGTATACTGTGCACATAAAATTCTTGCAGCTACTGATTGAAAATACTTCCATAGCTTTATGTACTTCCGTGTCCGACTGAAAACGCCTACCTTCTACCGCCTTTTTCGGTGGTCCAACAATTTAGAAATCACAAGGCGATAAATCTAAGCTGTTGGGTGAATAATCTAAATGCCTTCATTTCTTATGTTGCATAATTATTATACCACACTGACAACATAAAAACGAGTTTTTCCGTAAAGCAGAATGGCATCAAGTGAAAGCTTCGCTGGATGTTTTTATCTTATTGCTTGATAAAACTTGTTGAGACTCTTTTAGTATAGGTTTGCATTTACATTCACTATAGGCCCTTTAACTTTTTCCAGTGAGAGTCTTTCGTGATCGAAAAAAATTCCAACGTCCCTTTGTCTGCAGAAGATTGTGCTTTAAACTTTTTTGGTGGTCGTGAATTTAAATGTTTTTATCACATTGATCACAACTTACTAAATTGTTAAAAGAATTAAACCAACTTTCACCACCAATTATGAACCAAAGAAAGTTACTAACATTTTACATGTACTTTGTTGTGTTTCAAATGCAAGCCCACTCGCAAGCCTGTTGATCCTTGGGTAAAAGGCGGAAACCCATTGCGAACAAACTTTGCTGTATCTAGTTTGTGTACCATACAATGAACAGATCCTATACTAATGCCAACGTATTTGAAGTTTTTCAGGTTAAAATTGGATGATTTTTTTAAATTCAGGGCTTCCACGCATGTCATATTGATATCCTTGATGTATTATACAGTGCACCTAGTCGTAAATCATTAATAATTCTTTCTTTTCCATTATTAAAAATGTTCAGCACCATTCCTGTGCAGTTGGCTACGTAATAATAATAATGCGTTTCCATACACCGCTTGTATTCGCGTATCAATTGGCAATGATACAAACCCCGGCATACAAAAACACAAAAATTAAATGACTACACGCCAGTCAATTTCATAAGGACTTTAAAAATAAATACCACTTTAAAGTAAGAATTTTGTTTAATCTTCATCAAATATAAACAAAAGAATCTGATCAGTGTGAAAGTTTCAAAAACTTCTATTGTTACAAAATTCCAAATAAATAATTATCATTGCTCTAAAGACTAACTTGACTAGAGATAGATTTCAATTGAATAAATCTCGTAATTTTTGTTGTATATGCTTCAACTACTAGGAGGCAGATTAGTTAATTCGTACCCTTTCTTTTTTAGATTTATCAAGTATGGATTTCTGCCAATACATGACAATGATCGAGCTCCTGTAGCCAAAATGATTCAAAACAACCGTAATGAGATTAGTATTTATTTTTCGAAGTATCCAGCACATAGCCGTGATTTAGGCTTGCGATATGTTGACAGGGTAAATTGAATAAAGTTGGAAATAGCTCACAACACTACAAAAAAAACCCATCCAGCATCTGACTGGGAAAATATAACTAAGATTACTGCTAAGTGCAGGAAGGGTAGTAGAGCACAATATATTTTATGCTAAATTGAAAGATTTTTACCATTCATGCAAGTTGATTTTACATGCTGTGGACAGGAACCTTTGTTTAAAAACGCTTTTATGTGAAAAACATTCACAAGAAATAAAAATTATGCAAGACAGAATTTTTACACCCCAAAAAAAGGTTTAAAGATGTAGATTAGGCGATATTAGTTATTGCTACACTATTTCTGTCGCTCAGTTTATAAAGTACTTACCCATTAAATACTTCAAAGTTAAGAATCCTTATCCCTTTATCTAATGCATTTAATTCATCCATGTCTTGCGCATCCAAAATGAAATCAAAAATAGAAATATTTTGTTTAAGTCTGGTAGGGTTTGTACTTTTTGGTATAGCAGCAATACCCTTTTGAATTGCGTGTCTCAGAAGAACTTGTGCTTCTGTTTTGTTATGTTTCTTAGCTATTTTTGTTACAACTGGGTTTCCTAAAACATCTGGTAAATCTATCCTGAAAACGAATCACAGCATAAAAAAATATGTAAGTGGTATTAAATGTTAAAGATATAAATGACAGGTGACCATAAACTGCTTGACTTTGGAAAAGATTAATATATTTTTAAACAGGGAACTCATTGCAAGCTGTATATTGAGAAGATACCTCATTTTTTTAAAATCAAACAAACAGGTTCTGAAATGAAACTGAAATTGTTAGTAACTTAAGTACCTTATATGTTAGATAGACGTTTACATATGATCAAACTAAAATGTTTGGCCGTGGCAAACACGTTATGGTAGGGATTTTTTATTAAACTAGGCACAGTTAACAGGATTTAAGGTGACGTCACGTGTATACATATGTTCTTGTAGATTATGTATATTAAGTGTCATTTTTATAGCTCAAGCTTCTCATGCTCTCGGTTAATAATCAGAGATGCAAAGTTTGTTAGGACAAAGCTAGATATTTGTATTGCGAAGCTGCATTACGGTATAACCGAGAAAATGGCACGTAATTGGTTTTGATACAAAAAGTCCAAACAGCTGAGAAAACAATTTAAAATTTGACTTCACCACATAGCGAACCATGGTAGTAAGAAGAGTCTGCACGATCGATGCCTGATAATTGACATGAAAAGTTCTCACCTTACACGAAATAAGGCAACATATGAGAAGACAATTGCAGGCCATCATATGAGACCTTGGCATTTAACTTGCGACAACTCAGCTTCAACTGCCAGTGATTGTAACGGCGATGGGGATGTCGCCTTGTCTGGCCTTTCGTCCATCCTCATCACACATATTAAGCATCACAAGTTCTTGAAAGTTTTCGCCTCATCACTTACGTCCGGTCTAATACCCTTCCGTGTTTATCTTAATGCATGCAGAGCCTCGAAAAACTAGACGCTCTCTAAAAGAGGAAATATAACACATCTCTTTGTTATGTTTTGGACATTTACCAACATTAACCGGATAGATACGTTGCACCGCAAGCGTTTGAAAATTTAAATTGTTAGCCTGCCCATCGTTCGATTATTATACCACACCTAACCGCGCATCAACCTGGTGCCAGTTTCCTATACCGATTCCGATAAACAGATCGTAAATAGCTTTACATAGAGAACATAATTGTTTGTTTATGGAATCTGACTTAAATCTAACCTATAACCTGGCTGTTAGTTTACAAGATTAGAGCCTCGGTGGTTCAATTGTAATAACGTGTGCCTCTGAACCGAAGGGTACTGGGTTCGATCCCAGGGGTTTCGTTTCACTTTTTCAGTACATACTCTAACTTTAACATCAACTGAGGTTGTGGCATTGTATTTGAGCAAGTTGCATATTTGCACGTTCTGCCCTTCAAAGGGCGTAAAGTCGTCGGTCCAGTGTCTATGCGATGTTGGTCACGTTAAAGATCCCTGTCCTACTCACAAAAAGTTTGTGGTTCGGTAAAATTCCCAGGATAGTGCGGTAAAACTGCTCCTTGCCGTCTGTGATTAGCCATAGTCACGGAAATAGACCGACAATAAAGAAACAAAAAACACACAGGTTTACATGATTAAATATTTCCATATTCATCCAGACATCTCTTAGTTTATTTGTACATTGGAGAATTTTTGCTTGTTTTAACTGCAAAATTTTTGATGAATAAGTTACACTTTGGAAAAGTATATTTCCAATGTATTTTAAGTTTATTTTATTTTTTCTGTCACAAATATTAGATTAGATTACAGTGAGGTACGTGAAGGGATATGGTCTTTGCAACCGCAACTTTTGAGGTCTATTGTGACACTCAAATGCAAATCTGTAGAGCAGCCTCGGTCCTGCCCTGTTTCCTTTATCAGATTCCATAGCGCAGACAGTGGGCCGTTTGTGTAGTTTTTTTCTGCCGCACTCATTTGGATCATGTGCTTATTGAGTCACAGTATTCTGTATTACCTACTATTACCTGAATGGCGTTTCTGCTCCTTCCCAGAAGGTCTTCTTGATGTCATAAAATTTTGAATGATTCCAAGTATCTTATGATTCTTATTATTAACAAAAAATAAATAGGTGATATTATAAAAAAACAATGTGTATTGGGTAACTAAAAATCCTACTTACTGATGTCCAAACTGAGACATAAATTTGGCCAAACCCGGTGACCCTAGTGGCGAATATGCTGTGACTACAATCTTATTCTGTTTGCAGAAATCCACTAATTCCTTTTGTTGGTGATAAGCATGCAATTCAACTTGTAAATTGCAAGGGGGTATTCTTGCATGCTGAAGAATGCGACTTATTTGTTTCATGTTAAAGTTAGATATACCAATCGATTTTGCTAACCCAGCGTCCACTTGGTCTTCCATTGCCTAAAATTATGTCAAAAAGAAAAGTGTAGTACAAACTTGGTACCAATCAATATTTACTAAAGTTATGAAAATAAGTTAGTCACAGTTTTGTACTGCATGATCTTTTAAAGTATACAGACAGTCCCGAGAAAAGCGTTCACCTAATTTATTTTAAAAAGTAATTATATTTAAATTCTAAAAAAATTGCGTTCGAGTAGTATTATTGATTATCTTGTTATTAAAAAAATCATCTTTGACACGTCATTTCAGGGTATAAAGTAAGGCGCTATCATCATCGACACTTTCGAGTTCTGCAGCAAATTCTAAGCGTACTTTTAATACCAGATGATTTTTGTATGAAGTATTTGGGGACATGTGTAGCTTGTATGGCTTGAAGATATTCACATTGTGATTACTGTGAAATAAATAGGTCTTTACCTACGTGCTTCTTGAATAGCTGAATATTATATGTAATCGAAAATATCTGCCGGAAAGACAAAGTTTAGGGATATTTTGACACTCAACACCCGTGCTTTTTGGCTATAACAGGTTTTCAAAATTAAGGTCGCAAGTATTTAAAAGTAATTATAAAAAACTAAGGAATTAATTTCTGGGGAACAATATCGATGATGGTATCGATAAAAGAAGCAAAGATCTCCAACCTTCCTCTTTTGATTTAAATAAGTGGGCTTATATGATTAGTTTCATATAAGGCGAACAGCACTTATTTCTAAATGAAATCTAAGAGGAGCAAGGTGATTTTTGGAGCAGGAATCCAGCGCTGAGAATAATTTTGAAACTGTAAAGCAGGAATCAATTTGGTCACCGGTATATCCTATATAGTAGGAACAATGTACCATATTTTACCAAAATAACTTGTTTGAAAATGTACACAAATTTTCCGAAAATAAACTTAAAACATTTCCGAGAAAACTCATTTCCTAGCTGACGAACCTTAGGTTAATAGCAAATTACGTTATTGAACTTTGCAGCGTTTAATGAAAATTCGCTACTAAAACGCACTTACTGCGTCTTGATTTTCTTTACAAACATGCATCATATTTCGATGAAAAATGCAAAAATGCAATAAGGAATGTTGAAAAAAATGTAGGTATCACCAACGACGACCTGTGGTTGTCAAAATAATTTTATAAGATGCAGCTCAAAACACCCTATAGGTAACGTATACAATTTTTTCTCGTATCTTGCATAATAACAATTATATTGAGCTTTACTGTAGAAATGCGTCACACTGTATATGTGTAAACAGAAAGTAAACCAGGATATGGATTCTAGGGGAGTAGAGAGATAATGTCTGTTCTGGAACGACCTTGACGCGGTGGTGGAGATATTTTCAAGGTCAAGGCCAGCGATATATTTTCCCACGGCCAGGTGTATTTTTAAGGTCAAGGCCAGATGTATTTTCCCACGGCCAGAGGTATTTTTTAAGGTCAAGGCAAGATGTATTTTCCCACGGTCACGGCTAGAGGTATTTTTTAAGCTCAAGGCCAGATGTGTTTCTGCACGGTCGCGGCCAGCGATATTTTTTTTAAGGTCAAGGCCAACCACATTTTCATGGTCACAGACACATTCAAGTTTACAAATTTATCCTTGAAATTTGTATTATATATGTACAGGAGATATCTCAGGGAATTAATATTATTAGAATCCTCTATACAAGAGTTCGAGTTTATTTATAATAAAGTGTAAAGTAGTAGGAATACAATGTCTGATCACAATTTTTTGATTAACTGGGACAGTTTACGTGACACTTCAAATATTCGCCAGCGATATGTGTTAAATTATGAAGGGAGTGTTTTGCAAAATCGCCATATTCAAGCTGTGGCATTAATGGAGGCACACCTTAGGGCTGTCGATGTGTGTGAAGAAAAATGTCAAAAATTTTATTTTATTGGGGATCCTTGTATGGGTTCCATAGTTTGCGGAGATTGCCTGGTAGGAGCTAGGTATGCAATGTTTACTTTGCGTGACAAAAGTGTCGTCGTAAAATATCATGTGCATAGTAGGTATATATCGCATTGCACACATTGTAACAGGCGAATAAAATATAGATCTGCAGAACAGTGTAGGCAGCCGGCCGAAGTGACCTTTGTGTGTAGTTGTTTAAGAGTGGGTCCAGCTGTGAATATTGGAAACAGTGAGTAGTGTCAGTAGTTAAGAAGCCACAGTCAACGTAAGTGCAGTATAAACAATTTAATATGATGGGGAATGTGAACAGTAAATGTCAGTGTGAAAAAATAGATAGTGATGAGCTAGAAGAGAAGTTTAGAATAATTGTCTGTAAAATAAGAAACATAGCTGGTGATGAAAAATTTGAGTCTGAAGGAGATGACTGGACCAGTTCATATTTGTATGAATTGTGTAACATATATATAAGTGGTAACTGTACAAAAGAGTTTTTTGTTCTATCATACAAAGCTTATGTGCAAAATGGAGAAATTGAACACATACTTACGCATTTTGTTCCATTTTAAATTTATAGAATAAAAGAAATGTAATTAGACATTGTATTCCTATACATCGCTTTAAATAAATAAATAAATAAAAAAACAATATATTTTAACTAGTTTTATTTTTTACTCATTTTATTTTTTACAATACAAAACTTAATTCATAACATGATTGTTAAATAAAAAGTATACATTAGTAAGGGCGAAAACGCAATGATTATTTAAATGATAAATGCAAGAAGGTGTAGATGCTTGAAGTGTGGGTTGTTCATCTAATTCCAAAACGAGTGCTGATGAATATTTTTTTACATAATCAGCTTTCTCCTTTCCTTTCACATAAACGACGTTGGTGTCGCTTGTAAGATGTTTGATTATTTCAGCAAAATTGTGTACTGGTGTAAAACCTGATTTCCAATCAATACAATGATGATGGTTTATTAACCATTTCGTCTGCACTTGTAAATTTTGAGGTAAATAATCCAGACTAAATGGTGCTTTAAAAACATAGTGACAGATCTTGGAACCATCAAACGATGCAAGTTCTTTTGGAAGAAATTTATTATTTTCCAGTTTGAAACCTTGAATGTCAATTACGAGTACCATAGTTTACAATGATAAATTTGAAAAGCGTTTATACATTTTTTTCTTCATGTCGTAAAAGAAAATCACTTTTTTGAGTTCTTTTAGTTTTTTTAAATGAGCACTGAGTTGTTGTTTATACCTCAACGTCATCATCAAATTGAAATAGGCAAAGGAGTGCATCTAGCTTAAATAGTATAATTAAATTTGTCTTACGATTTTCGTCAGGGGATTGTAAGTAAATAGTTTATCATGCAAAATTAAACAGTATGCGGATGTGTTATGTGGTATGTTTGCATTTGTTTCGAATTCAAGTCTCACTACAACCGACCCTGATTGAATGCTATCCTTTTGTCGGGAGCAGTCAATATGAACTAAAGGCGCTAATTTTGCAAATTCAGTTGGTGTAAAGAGGGGTTGATTTTCCTTTTGATAATAAGATTGTTGAAATTTTGAAAACATTTCGTAAAGCGAGGCAAATTTATTTTCCAGAATATTTAAGTTGAGGTCCTGGTAAGGATACCTTTCAGTGTTTAGAAAAGCTCTAAAATTTCTTAGGTTACAATTATCAAATTTACTCATATCTTTTAAAATCTTTCCTTTTCTATCAGTTTGAAATCCTGTAAGAATATGGCGTGGTGATTCGAGTTTTGTAGTGGTCTTAACTGGCCAAGTATGTCTAGATGTTTCTGGAAGAGCTGGGTATTCTATTAACTCCCAGCTTCGAAAGGGTAATGGAATTTCCACCCCCTTTTGAATTTGTCTGGAAAGCTGTAACTGCTGTGCGAGAGAAACGGTAACATGGGGAACTTTCCAGGACACCTTCTCAATTGTAACTTTCGGCTCATCTACTGTAGGGGTGGGAGCTGCAGGATCATCAATGTAGATTACAGCATCTTTATCATCACTACTTCTAATAAGGATTAGTTCTTGTTTCATATTCATTATAATTTTACGATAATCTTCGAAAAATCCCAATAAGTGGGAACATGGAATACAAACATTAAAATTTCCATTCGCATCAACTTTGATACGATCATCTGTGCGTTTTTCGCTTTTAGGAAACCAACCCGCGTTTTGAAGTTTTATGCTTTCGTTAGAATTTAATGAAAAATAATTTTTCATTGTTGAAGCAAGTCCTACATTGCGTGTGGAATCTACTACTACACCGTTCAGTTCATAACGAATTTCTCTAAAAAGAAAAGCTATTGCGTTGTTAATAAAAAACAAATTGTTTGACACCGTACCATCTGTTTTGGTTAATTTACCTTCAATGTACAAAAAGCTGTCAGAAGGAAGTGTATATGCATCAAGTTCTTGAACAGTGATCCGTTGTTCATCGTTATAATCAAATTGTGAAGATGTACATGCCTGGTAGGTATGGTACTGGTAATCTACAATAGAATCATCTACAACTACTTTTTGTGCAACGTCAAGAATATTCATTTTACTTGAAAACCAAGTGATTGTAAGAATTGTCGGTTGGAAGGTGTTAATAGCTTAGGCCTTTTTAGAATACTGAATTTTTTCTGAAGGTTTCTGTTTTTATACTCTGGCAACCAAGAGGATAGATATAAAGCATTATATCTCACAACCATTTATATATCTTTTTTTAAATGCACCTTTACTGTAACCGTTTCACCCCTAAAATTTACTAAATTTCCGTCTTGATCAAGCACCTTAATGGTTATATTAGTAATGGTCTTAACGGTAACTGGAAAGTAAATGATGTTTTGAGGCGTTTCCACTATTTTATATCCAGGAGGCACAGTGGGAAAAAACTGATGTATTGTATGAACCGGCTTACCATTATTATAGGAACCAGAAGATATGTTGCAGTCAATACATAAAGCATTTACTTTAATAATTTCAACTGGATTTTCTGATTCATGAACTAAATTCGCCTTTAAAAGCTTATTACTAAATCCTAAAAGTTTACCGATGGAATTGGCTTTTGAAAAATCAATATCTTTACTACATTTTAAAATAGTTTTTAATGTATTATTATTCGCTTCGAGTTCTAAAGTTTCTTTTTTCATGTTTTTCTGTAAATATTGATGTATATCTGAAATTTCATAAGAACCTGTTGGAATTGTAACATGTTCAGTGCCATAGAAAAATTTATTGTTGGTTTCATCAATATTAGGGATAACATTGAAAGTCTCGAAATTTGTTAGACCAATCACATATTGTGAATTGTCATCTAGAAATATTGGAGGATTAAAATCTGCGCTAAGCACAGATTCCTTTCCCGAAAATGTAAAAGCGTAAGACATGTTACACAACTGGCAATACAGCAGAGATTACTGTGTGTTATATAGAAATTTCAAACACAGGTGACCACACCTAAAAGAATGGGGACTTTGCTCCCTTTGATAATTATAAGTGATTGTGTTATTATAATCACCGCTAAAAAAATAATTAACTACATCGCTGGGGGGTCGTAAGTTTCCATAACTATCGAAATAATTTATATGTGCTTTTTTCTTTACATATGCGGTCCAATGAGTTCCGCTACCCTGTTTACTGTCAAGATTAATAATGCCAGACTCGTTGTTTTTAATTTTGATTGGTAGATTGTCTCTCATGTATACGCCCCGAAATTTTTTTATCTTTAACAAATTTGCAAACTTTAGTAAATCAATATTCGTCAAAGGTCGCGATGGTAGTTTTATCGGAAGTTTTTTTGGTACGGTTTTAAAAATAACCCAGAACCTTTAGATGATCTGGCGACTTTTTCAAGCTCCATATTATGACGTTTTGCTTCTTGTAATACCTTTGCAGCATTCTTGGCATCAACTACGGTTTTCGCTATACTGGCGCCGCCTCCGGCTAATGCACCTAACGCTCCCAAAGCAGGTAGCAAGAAAGGTAAAAAGCCACCAATTTTGGGAGCACGTATTATTCTACTTTTCTTACTACGTTTCGATTTTTTATGTTTTCCTTTAATGCCGAAAGGCATTTTGGAAAAAGATAAACCCCTTCCTTTTTTTAATAATTTACCTTTTCTACGAAGTGCCAGTGCCAACAAACGTTTTAACTTCATATTGTGTGATTAGGTTGAAAAATAATACAAGTATGATTGATTTATGAAACTATTGGGCTATATATACTCTTGAAGTTTGTTTTTTTGTCATCATATAAATACATTTAATTTACTTAATTCAAACCATTTGTCATAAATAAAATGAGGGTGACGCAACAAGCATTAAAGTTGCCGATTCAGGATCACGATGACATTTCTTTAGCAGAAAAGTTCAGCCGACACGGTACTTTATTGGGTAGTGAATGTAAAAGAGGTCTGTTGGTTGGAGCATCCGGTTGTGGAAAAACAAATGTAATGGTTACGCTCTTAGAACATCCGAATGGATTACGTTTTGAAAACATTTACATCTATTCCAAGTCACTTAACCAATCAAAATATAAATATCTCAAACACCTTTTGCAACCTATTACAGATATAGGATATTTTGAATATGAAAACGGTGATGACATAGTGCCCCCTGACCAGATAAAGTCAAATTCAATAATAATATTTGATGATATTGTTTGCTGCAATCAAAGCATTATGAGAGATTATTTTTGCTTCGGCCGCCATAACAATGCAGATTGTTTTTATCTATGTCAAACTTATTCCTCAATTCCAAAACAATTAATTAGAGATAATGCAAATTTGCTTGTAATATTTAAACAAGATAATACTAATCTGAAACATATTTATGATGATCATGTTAATGTTGATATGACATTTCAGAAATTTAAAGATATGTGTTGTTATTGTTGGAAAGGTAAATTCGGATTTTTGGTTATAAATAAAGAATTTCCATTCCAGGCTGGCAGATATAGAAAAGGATTTGATGCCTATATTTATCCGTAAGGATGAAAAAAAGTTTTAGTATTAATTAACTATTGACAACGCAAACATGGATCAAACAGTTGCAAGACAACTCATTAAAACAAGAAAAGCACTTAAACGAAAGTTGCAAAGTCTAAAATCTGATGTTGTAGAGTCTGCCATTCAGAGAGAGGAAGAATTAAAACCTATTACAGAACCCTTAAAAAAGATACTTTCAGATATTAAACTGGAAAAAAAATGCATCCAAAGTAAAAGAAGAAGAATTTAACAAGTCAGAAAAAACATCCGCAAAATATGAGACAAAAATGAGACCGCGTCGCTTATTTCAAGAAGAGCCGTTAGGTGAAGAGGTATTTATCGCAGAACCTGAACAAGAACCGGAAACTCCCGCTGAAATTAGCACAGCAGAACTTCAAAGACTGCTCGGTGAACCTTCTTTTGAGATATATTTGGACCAATTTGCTCCACTACCTCGACAATACATAGAAGCAATGATACGGGATTCCGATGATGCCTTTGATCATACGCATGGGATTAGGCATGACCTACTTTCAGATAAATTTTATATTGGAGACTCTGAAATTAATTTTGATAAAGAAGATATTGTTGTAAAAGGTGTCAGATATAAAGGAACAACAGGATTGTATGAGTTATTATTTAAAAAGAATCCAGCACCATATAAAGTAGCAGAACATAAAGATTATCTTCATATTTTAGAAAGAACAAATGCTCTCCGACGAAATTATGATGAAAATAACCCCAAAATAGGTAATCCCTCAAAGAAATATACTTCTGTAATTAAACCTCCTGGACAGAGACCACGCTCGGGTTCATTTCCTAGCAGAGTGTATGATTTGCGATCGGGAAAGGGTTTTATGAAATGGAACAAAAATCCAGTAAACTATATACACTGGGATGACCCTAATGAATTAGTTGATAGACTCAGACTTCTAATTGCGGCTCAAAATGCTGGTAATAACGGCAATCACAATGAGATAGTCTCCTTGATTGAGGAATTACAGGAAGCTCGTATAATAGTATAAAATAATAATTAATTGTCATCGCTTTATCAGTCTCAATATGACTTTAGACAAATTTGGTAGAATAATAAACAGAAATCTCAATTCAAAACTACAACAAAAAATAATTTTACTATATAATGGATATAAATCAATCGATAAAAACATCCATAGATGGTATTTAAATAATGAATCCTATGCAATATTGTTTGACTACGCTGCGGAAATTGAAAAAATTTATTTAAATCCTTCAACTGAAGTCACTATATTTCTAAATAATACAAAAATATCTGCTAAAAAATTAGTTGGTGTGAAGATAAAATCAGGAGATACATTTTATTTTGAACATTCTCCAAACAGCAAAGCGATCGCTTGCGCCATAGAACTACACCTAAAATGTCCGCTATCAATGTAAAAGAAGTAGTGGTGAATGAACTTCACAAACCCGCTAGAAGAAATTATAGAAGGCGTCATGTAATAGTTAAGGGTTTAAATGATTTGTTTCAGGCAGATTTAGTAGAAATGCTTCCTTATTCTAAATTCAATAAGGGGTACAAATACATTTTAGTAGTAATTAATGCTTTTTCAAAGTTTGTCTGGGCTGAACCATTAAAAAGTAAAACATCAAAAGAAGTTGCCAAAGCTATGGCTAATATTCTAAAATCTCTGAAAACTCACCCCAAAAATGTACAGACAGATAATGGTATGGAGTTTTTTGGTCGCGAGTTCAAATCCCTGATGGATCAGTTTCAAATAAATCATTACGCCACTTATACAAATCTTAAGGCTAGTATATGTGAACGTGTAAACAGAACATTGAAGACTTTAATGTGGAAGCAATTCAGCATGCAGGGAAATTATAAATGGCTAGATCTCCTTAAAAACATTGTTTCATATTATAATAATAAGGTACACAGTACTACTCGTATGAGGCCGGCAGAAGTTAAGAAGAAACATGAAAAACATCTTTTAAAATATGCATTTAGTTATATGAAAACAGTTGATCCGAAGAAAAAAAAATTTCGTGTTGGGGATTTTGTTCGTATAAGTAAACATCGTGAACTTTTTGAAAAAGGTTATACACCGAACTGGTCCAATGAGATTTTTCAAATAGCTGAGGTGAGGGTGACAAATCCAACAATGTATTATCTTGAAGATGGAAAAAAGCAATCAATTAAAGGAGGATTCTACGAAGAAGAACTTCAGAAAGTAAAATATCCAGACATATATTTAATAGAAAGAATTATTAGGAGGAGGGGGCGGGAGGTATTTGTGAAATGGTTAGGACTAGATAAATCAAATAATTCTTGGATACCTAAGGATACTTTTGTATAATTTACGTTAAATAAATACTTACCTTGTTTTATTTTTTTTTTTTGCAATGTAATTATTTACCTAAATAAAGAGGACTTTACAGGAAGTTTGTAGATTTTTCTTAAATAATAAAAACATTTTAGTTAGACATATGTTTATTATTATAATTTTTTAAACAATAATTTGACATAAAACATTTTAGTTTGACATATGTTTATTATAATTTTTACAAAGCACAATAATTTTACAAAAAACCACCTCCTGACAAAAAATAATTATTTTATAAAATACTAATTAGCACACAAAATTTAAAAAGCGTTCTTCATAAATCCGCAGTCTATGACTTTTATCAAGAATGTAGTTAATGGTTTCAGCAGTTTTGTTTATTCGACGATGAAATCGATCACGATCCCTTGCATATTGCTCCCATTCGCCAATTCTTGCTTGACGATGTGCAAAATTCCAAACTGTAATATATTTTACTTGATTGCGTGATTCATTAAAAGTAACGTGCATCTTCATATTCAGTGTTGATTGTAAAATGAAAAAGGGCTGTATCTGTTGAATACTTTCAAATTCGGATACTGATATACCAGCTCCATTACTGAACTGACATTTTCCGAATTGCCTGTCGTAGACACTTCATTTAAAATAAACTGACCAACATCAATGTTGGAATTGACACTGTCGATCAAGGTATCGAAATACTTGGAAAATTCTTGTTTCTTGAGCATATCTACTTTATAGTTGATTAGGGATGCCAGTTCAAATAATTTGCTAACAGTTTCCATAGCTAAATAGACCCCATTACCATATTTATCTTCCACTTTTATGATTTTTATATCTCTAAACCATTCAAAATGTATTGTAAATGAAGACTTTAGTGGTTGAAAAGTTTCACCACTCGTTGTATAAAAATAGTTAGTTACTATGCCTTGATGCTTCAGGAACTCATTCCATTCAGACTCATTTAAAAACACACTATCACCTTTCAAACCTTTAATTATCACCAAAGGTTGAAAGTTAAATTCGTAAGCTAGTGCACAGCATACATATTTTGATTTGGATGGGTTGAGATGATATTGTTTCTCATTAATTGTCACAAAATTATTTTTCTTAGCTGATTTTTCAGAAATTGCTTGGTTAGCTGGCTGGCAATTGTTGTAGTTATTCATTGTTTATTAAAAGTTTAAGAACTACCTATAATAAACATATTCTTCAACTTATAGTAGTTCCCCTTCCAAAAGTATTGAATGGAGGGGGATATCCTTGAGTTGCTGCAGATTTATGAGAACAATTTAAGAATAACTCTAACATACAATCTTGAAGTATTTAGTGACAATCATAATTAAACATGATAAAAAATATTAGGAATAAATTATTTATTCTGACATTTTGTTTCTTTTCAAACAATACATTAAATTTAGATAGAATAACTCTAACATAGGATCTTGAAGTATTTAGTGACAATCATAATTAAACATGATAAAAAAATATTAGGAATAAATTATTTATTCTGACATTTTGTTTCTTTTCAAACAATACATTAAATTTAGATATAATGCAAGTAATATAATGATACACAAAAAAAATGTAAAAAACCTTTAATGAGACCATTCATACAAACAACTTAAAGTTTCAATATAATCTTTAAATTTTGTTGAAGGCCATACAGGGTCCTTCTTCCCACCCTAAATTATCACCACCTTTCAACCCCTTCTCAATATTTTTTGTTAACCATGCATAAACTTGTTTATGTTCATCATTATTATTTGGCTCAAAGTGAAATTTAATATTAAATTGTTTAACAACATCCATTATACATTTTAAAAGTTTAACATCTGCAAAATGGGCAACATTGCAAATAGTTTCATCGATTAATGAATCAATTTTCCTATATTTTGAGGAAATATTTGTTGCTTGATATTTTTCATCAAAATTTTTCAAATCTCCACATGTTAATAAAGTAAACAAATAGTATTTTTCACAAATCGGTGAAGTGATGTGATTCTCACCAAGTAAATCGTCCAATTCCAAAATACTTAAAAACTCATGGCCACCATGCTTCACTACTTCAATCACATCATCTATAAACTTATCCAACTTTAATTTTTTTTCCACCAATAATGAAATTAAATTATTGCTGCAAACTTCGCTATCAACTATATAACGAAAAGCTGCATCTGGAACGGCTATTTTATTTAAAATAGCTACAGCAACTGGTAAATTTTCTTCACAAGCATTTCTAGTAATTATATATCGCAAAGTACGCTTACAAATTGTTTGTGTTTCACCACATAAGCGAGAGAAAAGTTCCGAATATAAGTATTGACTCATGTTTAGAGTTAAAGTAACTGACAAGCTAACATTAAATGCTACTTATATATTTTACCCCCCTTCCATAAAATCTATTGCTAAATGTCGCTTTCAGCAACCTCTTTCATTACTTGAATAAGACGATCTAATCTTTCGTCAGCTGATAGACTTGCTAATGGTATATCTATATGCCCCCAAGCCAAAGTGGCACTTGATGAAGGGATGAGGTATCGTTTATCATCTTTATTAGATAATGCAACCTTACGTATAAGGTTGGTAAAAATCTGATGAGATTCTGATTTAAAGATATACATTAGACAATGTATGCTTGAACATTCTCCATCCACAATTGCTTTATAATGTTTAAGTTCTAACTGCTTTTTAATGCTGGACTTATTTATTCCTTTTGCCTTCTTTGAAATTGTCTCTGGAGTGTTAATGCAATATGCTTTTGCAGAAGTACCGTAATAGGATTCTAATACTTTCCCACCATATTCATCCTTCATTTTTCCTATAGTCGATAAGTTTTTTGGAATATTGTGTATATTATTTAGGCTATAATTAGAAGTATCATATTTATCAAGGTGCTGTTTCATATCTTCATAAAAATTTTCAGTTTCAACATAAACTATTAAAGAATCCGTATCAGTATATAAAAGAGATATATTATCACCATATAATGGTTTTAAAAATCCATAAAAAAAATCATAGAGTATAGTTTTTGATATATCTAGTATTGAAAATCCAACATAAATAGGTTTGTTATATTCAATATATGTTTTTTGCATTTGAATAGCTACTAAATTGTCACAAAATATTCTTGATTCTTTAAAATGGGGTCTGCTTATATAATTTCCGGCACCATTTCTTTTAACATTTTTTTCAAACTGTGTTGCAAGCTTTATATTTACACGGTTTTCAACATTTTCCATTGTTTTTCCAAATATACAATTTATTTTCAATTTAAAACTACGACGCTCAAAGTCATTCTTGGCAGAATTTCGCAACTTTGTATTCAACTCTATGTATGGTTTAAGCCATGCCGATTGAGAAAATTGTATACCTCTGTGAATTTTTATTAATTTAAGACCATACTTTAGACATTGTTTTAAATTTCTATAATGTAAAATATACTTTTCTTTATTTTGCAAATTTGGAATTAGTTTTCGACTTTTGCTACCATGTGGTTTATAATTTTCCGGACAAAATGGTAGGTCATTATGACAGTCATGTAAATATGTAGGATATTCAAGATCAACTTCCAAAACATAACCCGTCTCAGCATCGTCTGGAATATTTGAAACATTATTATGTAAAGATTCAATTTCCTCTTGCGAGAGCCAATGAAAATTCCCCGTGGGAAGTTTCTGGCTCATCACGAAGCCATACATGGATGTAATATCTAAGTTCATTATGAATGAGTTTTGCCTTGAGGGATCATAATTTGGAAGAAATTTATTGTTGGCGATAGCTTTTCGTCGAATGCAAGTACTCACACCACCTCGAATTCCCTTTTTAAAAAAATGCAGCATATCAATATCAGTTAATAGCTCTAATTCAACTTTTGTGTATCGTAACATTGCATCCCAACTTAAGCCTGGAGCTGTGTAGTAGTGGGCCGGGTCAAGTTTGTAAGTTTTGAGACATAAGTCTCTATAGTTTTCAAAAACATCGGCAAGCAATAGAATCAGATATTAAGTAGAAGTCAAAGTAGTCTCCTAAAGTTTTACAATCTAAAACATGCCATGCATTGCAAGCCCTATCATAATCTTCTTGAGATGCTTCTTCATTTCGAAGTTCGTCAAAAAACTTATCTTTACTTGGTAAAAATGTTTCATGAAATTTTAAAAATTCGGTTACATATGTGTAAGGAAAAACTCCTTTCCGCCTCATAATAGAGAACTTTTGATCACCAGAAAAGAATTTACGTACTTCACGACATTGTGGCGAATCTAAGTTTGAAGCCAATTCATCTAATGAAGCGGATAAAAATTGATACGAGTCTAAAAATTTCATTTGTAGAAAAATCGTTTTTGTTGTGCCATCAGCACTAATATATTTATCAACTGGAAGTTTTTTCGCAAAGGAAATGTATTTTTCAAATGTTTGAGGAATTACAGTCACTTCTTCTTGATTGAGCGCAAGTTGCTTCACAAAAAGATGTGCATCATAATTTTTCAAGTTATGAAAAAAAATTGGTATTTGCAAAGGGGTTTTAAAATTAAGGTTGCAGGCGTTGTGTGCCGCACCTCTAAAATTTCCCGTTAAATGACAGTGATCCCTTACTTTCACATCTGAATCTGTAAATGGCATTTCACAAATAAAGCAAAGGGTGGCGTCATTGAATTTTTTTTGTTCTTGACATGTTAAAGGTTTCATTTTAATTATCGGTTTTAAATACTTATAATAAATATCTCTCAAATCACTTTCTAATCGTGAAACAAAAACCTCCGGGGCATCATTATTTCGGTATAAAACTAATTTTGAAAGTTCATCATTAAATGAACATTTTATGTAATAGGCGAAAGAACAAGGTATATGCTTATATTTTTTAATAGTAAAAGTTTCTTTGTTATTGTTATCGGTATTATCTTCTATAGGTTCTAAAATGCATTCAAAGTCTGCATAAACAGAAAAAGGTAATCTCAGCTGCTTTTGGAAATTTTCAAATTTTAAAACGTTATCTAAAACCGTATGACCTAACTTATCAATCCTTGTATTTAACTGTGGAATTTTTGCAGTCACATAATTGCAATCATTTTGGGCATGTCGAAGTAACTTTTGCTCACAATCAAAATATTGTAAACAGCCATCGCAAAAATGCTTCGATCGTGTGTTTTTTGATATCTGGGAAGAAATGAGCCTAGAAAAATTATTTATAAGACAATAGTGATAATTTCCCTCACAATCATCAAGTAACAATAGGTTTATGTGGGTGGATTGCTTTTTCTGTGTGTAATGTAGAGGGCCCGTAACTTGATATTTATAGACATTATTTTTAAAAAATTTCTCTATGCCGTAAACGTTAATAGAAATATTATTCTTTTTTTCAAATTCAGGTATTGATTTTAATGCGACAGGAAATGATAAATTAGTAAAATCGATACAGGTATCGTTAAAATTTGGATAGGAGCTTGGTGAAGAAACTGAGCCAGTTGGTTTGTAAATAGCAGCTATTACTGACCAAGCAAAACAATATACATCATTATTTTTAATATTAATTATAGCTTTTTTTAATGTGATTTCACGTGGTAATGGCAAATATGAAGCAGCTCTTAAAGGATTATACTTATTAATATTTATTTCCAAATATAAAATTTTTTCCAGTGCCCAGCCTGAATCTCTCTCTGTGAAGTCTGAAGCACGTTGGTCTATTCTAATTACAAAATCATTAAACAAATTTTCTAAGTCAGATGAAGATGTTACTACTTTATTAGATGTGTTATGAGATTTAACTTCCCTTATATTACGAGAGGGTAAAATATATAATCCGAATAATTCAAAATTACATTTAAATGCTGTTAGTTTATAAAGTTCATTTTTCAGCATATCAATAGACTTATCTTTAACACTATTCATATAATCAATTATATTTAGTCCTACATAGTCAGAAGTAATTTGATAACTCACTATTCTCCCTTTAAATGTGCTCCTACACACACGAACACCATCTGCTAAAGGTTTCCAAAATTGAGCTTTATGCTTGGTGCTCCTGATATGTCCAGCATACATGTTGGCAGGAACTTCACAGTCGCAGGCACTGCAGCGTATAGTTGCAACTCGTTGATTTGTTGCCGATGGTTCGGGTCTAGCAATATCTGTTGCCATGTCGATAGCTGTACGACGACGCTTTGCTGGCACTGTCGGTGAAACTGCGACATTGCTAATTCCACTTGGTCCAGCAATGCTTGAAATTGGCGCCGTGTCGATACCTGTGTGATGACGCTTTCTTGTCACAGTTGATTGATTTGCTATCGACTGTCCAGCGTTAGAACTATCTGTCAGTGATACTGCAACATTCCTGATTCCACTTGGTCCAGCAATGCTTGAAATTGTCGCCGTGTCGACGGCGTTGTCAGGGAGTTTTGTTAGTGGTTGGACGCAATGAACAGTGCTCCTGTGTCGCTTAAGACTATCTTTTCTTGTGAAGATTTTCTGACACGTCGTACATGTGAGACTCATGTTGATAAACTGATTCCGAAGTCAACAAAATTGCTCACTAAATACTTGTGATTATATCTTTGAGTTATCCGGCGGCACCACGTGGGATTGTTTAATCATCGCTCGCCATCTTGTTTTCTACAATAGAAACAATCTTTATTAGAAACAAAAAAAAAGTCCCTTTATTAAAAAATTTTGAAGAAAATGTAAAAAGAATGCGCTTTCTTCCTATTTCCTAAGCTATTTTTTCAAATGTTTAAAATCCTTGATGAAGAGCAAGTTGTTTTACAAAAAACATGTGCATTATATTTTTTTTTTCAAGTTATGGGAAAATGGTATTTGCAAAGGGGTTTTAAACTTAAGGTTGTAGGTGCCGTGTCACACCTCTAAAGTTTCCCATTAACTGACAGTGATCCCTTACTTTTATATCTATAAATGACATTTCACAAATAGCGCAAATGATTGCTTCACAAAAAAATATTTGTGGTTTTATTTTAGTTATCGGTTTTAAATACTTGTAATAAATACCTCTTTAATCGCATTCTAATCGTGAAATAAAATAAAAAATCTCTGAAGCATCATTATTTTTACCTGTGGCTAATAGATTCGTCTGAAGCCATACCAAAGCTGTTTTGTCACACACACACACATCATTATTTCTGTATAAAACTATTTTTTTTTGCTTCATCTATCCCCCCCCTCGTGCCCCTTCCCACACATTTTTTTGAACTATCATGACTTTAGGTGTTCCTGAAAAAACTGGTTTCTTGGTTAACCTTATAAATTAAATTTGAAGCATTTAATGAAAATTCGCTACCATAATGCACTTACTGCGTCCAGAATTTATTTTCTTACAAACATGCATTATATTTCGAAGGAAAATGCAAAAATACAATTACATAAGGCATCTCCTATTATAAAAGAAAATTTGTATCATTTATGATGATTGTAGAAATAATTTTTTTAAATGTAGCTCAAATATTCCTACAATTAGTGTATACAATTTTGTTTCCTTATAAATTAATAGCAAATTGAGCTATTTAAATTTGAAACATTTCATGAAAATTCGCTACCATAACATGCATAATATTTTGAAGGAAAATGCAAAAAAAAAAAACATAAGGCATGTTCTATTATAAAAGAATTTTTTTTCACTTATGGGCCAGCCTGTGATTGTAGAAATATTTTTTAAGATGTAGCTCAAGACACCCTATAATTAATGTATACAAATTTTTTTTTTTATATCTTATATAATAATGGATATATTAAACTTTATTGATTTTTGTATGAAAATTTGACAAAAATTATATATCATTGGATGATAAACTTTATAGGTAAGAATACTGCCAAATCATCAGAGAGAGGGTCTATTTCAAATGAATTTTCTGGAAATATTTTTGTAAAAAATGATTCCCTCGTAACCTATATAGTAGAAACAATGTGCTATGTTTCATCAAAATAACTTTAGTTTTTGAAAATGTACAAAAAAAATCCGAAAGTAAACATAAAGTGTTTCCGAAAAAATGGTTTATTGATTAACCTTATAAATTAATAGCAAATGGATCTATTTAAATTTGAAGCATTTAATGAAAATTCGCTACCATAATGCACTTACTGCATCCCGAATTTATTTTCTTACAACATGCATAATATTTTGAAGGAAAATGCAAAAAAAATACAAAAAACATAAGGCATCTTTTTTTATAACAAGAAAATTTGCATCATTTATGGGGGCCTGTGATTGAAGAAATATTTTTTTTTTAAGATGTAGCTCAAATATTCCTGCATCTAATGTATGCATTTTTTTTTTCATATCTTATATAATAATGGATATATTAAACTTTATTGATTTTTGTATGAAAATTCGACACAAATTATATATCATTAAATGATAAACTTTATAGGTAAGACTACTACCAAATCATTAGAGAGAGGGTCTATTTCAAATGAATTTTCTGGAAATATTTTTGTAAAAATGATTCCCTCGTATCCCACCTCGATATATATATATATATATATATATATATATATATATATATATATATATATATATATATATATATATATATATATATATATATATATATTAAATTATAATGTAGCCAGAAAAAAATAATTTAAAACGATAATAAAAAAAAGCAGCAAGTGTGTAATGGTAGTGAATTTTCATTAAATTGCTTTAATACTAAATATGTATTTTTAAGAAAGCAGGCATTAAATTTGGTTACCAGTATAACCTATATAGTAGAAACAGTGTGCTATCTTTCATCAAAATAACTTTTATTGTTTGAAAATGTACAAAAAAATCCGAATGTAAACTTAGTGTTCCCGAAAAAAAACAATGGTTTATTGATTAACCTAATAAATTAGTAGCAAATTGAGATATTTAAATTTGAAGCATTTAATGAAAATTGGCTACTATAACGCACTTACTGCGTCCCGAATTTATATTCTTGCAAACATGCGTTTTTGAAAACAATGTGCTATGTTTCGTCAAAATAACTTTATTGTTTGAAAATGTACAAAAAATCTGAAAGTAAACATAAAGTGTTTCCGAAAAAATGGTTTATTGATTAACCTTATAAATTAATAGCAAATGGACCTATTTAAATTTGAAGCATTTAATGAAAATTCGCTACCATAATGCACTTACTGCATCCTGAATTTATTTTCTTACAACATGCATAATATTTTGAAGGAATATGTAAAAAAAATACAAAAAAAACATAAGGCATCTTTTTTTTATAACAAGAAAATTGGTATCATTTATGATGATTGTAGAAATATTTTTTTAAAGATGTAGCTCAAGACACCCTATAATTAATATATACAATTTTTTTTCATATCTTGCATAATAATAGATATATTAAACTTTATTGATTTTTTTTTTACGAAAATTCGACAACGTATTGGAGAAATGGTCTATAAATTCACTAGAAATTAAAAAATACACACTTTTTTTCTCGAATGATAATTAAGAGAACTTAAAATAAGACTTACCGTAATATATAGATATGCCCACTTAAAACAATTTCACCATGAAAGCATTGGTCGTTGCTCACTCAAAACTATACTGCGACACAAGGTTCTTTCGAGAAGTGGGTAAATATTTCCAAGGTTATCTGACCGGTAATAATTGCTCAACCAGGCAAGGCGGCTTCTTATATACAAGTTTGGAGCTATACATAAATGATGGTAATTTAAAAACTCGCCTGCATTTATAATGATGCAGTTTATTGGATTCTTATATCAGACCTTAAAAACTCGCTTTATTATAGGTATAATCTGCCACTTAAAATCCGCCATATTAGGCAGGTCTACACGATCCAATGTGAATAATTAGTCATTTAATTCTTATATGGGTATTCGTCCAAATTAAGGTTTTTTTTCTTCATATCCATTTATGGAGGTGATTATGGGACTCTTTATATGGTATTGAGGCAGATGCATGTAATATCTAGATTCTACAGAGATAGCCTGAAGCATTTAAATTTAAGTATCCTGAAGATAGATATGTATGAATTTTATATTATAATTTAGCACTTTCTTCAATATATATATATATATATATATATATATATATATATATATATATATATATATATATATATATATATATATATATATATATATATATATATATATATATATATATATAAGTGGTAACTGTACAAAAGAGTTTTTTGTTCTATCATACAAAGCTTATGTGCAAAATGGAGAAATTGAACACATACTTACGCATTTTGTTCCATTTTAAATTTATAGAATAAAAGAAATGTAATTAGACATTGTATTCCTATACATCGCTTTAAATAAATAAATAAAAAAACAATATATTTTAACTAGTTTTATTTTTTTACAATACAAAACTTAATTCATAACATGATTGTTAAATAAAAAGTAAACATTAGTCAGGGCGCAAACGCAATGATTATTTAAATGATAAATGCAAGAAGGTGTAGATGCTTGAAGTGTGGGTTGTTCATCTAATTCCAAAACGAGTGCTGATGAATATTTTTTTACATAATCAGCTTTCCCCTTTCCTTTCACATAAACGACGTTGGTGTCGCTTGTAAGATGTTTGATTATTTCAGCAAAATTGTGTACTGGTGTAAAACCTGATTTCCAATCAATACAATGATGATGGTTTATTAACCATTTCGTCTGCACTTGTAAATTTTGAGGTAAATAATCCAGACTAAATGGTGCTTTAAAAACATAATGACATATCTTGGAACCATCAAACAATGCAAGTTCTTTTGGAAGAAATTTATTATTTTCCAGTTTGAAACCTTGAATGTCAATTACGAGTACCATAGTTTACAATGATAAATTTGAAAAGCGTATAATATTAATTCCCTGAGATATCTCCTGTACATATATAATACAAATTTCAAGGATAAATTTGTAAACTTGAATGTGTCTGTGACCATGAAAATGTGGTTGGCCTTGACCTTAAAAAAAATATCGCTGGCCGCGACCGTGCAGAAACACATCTGGCCTTGAGCTTAAAAAAATACCTCTAGCCGTGAGCGTGGGAAAATACATCTTGCCTTGACCTTAAAAAAATACCTCTGGCCGTGGGAAAATACATCGCTGGCCTTGACCTTAAAAAATACACCTGGCCGTGGGAAAATATATCGCTGGCCTTGACCTTGAAAATATCTCCACCACCGCGTCAAGGTCGTTCCAGAACAGACATTATCTCTCTACTTAGGGGGCCTAGTTTGCGCTCATTTGAAGAAACCTTTTTAGAATTCAAAAGCAGCGGTCTCATCAATAACGAATTTTTTCTATGAAAATTTGCTAAAAATTATGGGCCGTTTAACCATAAATTTAACTAAAACTACTTCCAAAGCATCAGAGAAAGTGTCTATTTGAAATGAATTTTCTGGAAATATTTTATTAAAATAAATATAAATAAATTTAGTAGCACGGGCGTCAATGTTCTTCGCGAGTATCAAGACCTGCTTACAAAATGAGAACGGTACTTACTGATAGATAAGTCCTATTGGTTTATTTAAAATAATATCGTAAAACTGTTGTTTTCTATTAGATTTTATAAATGTGTTTTACTAATTTTTGTGTGCATACAGTTAAAAGTAATTTTTTAATCAAATTTGTGGATATTAACACGATCTAAATGTCTTATCTACTTTTAAGTTTGTGTAGCCCCAATATTAATTAAGGTCCCCCCTTTAATATAGATACTTATCTTGCGTTTATATATGTAATATAAGAAGAAAAATCTCTGGACGCAGCAAGTGCGTTATGGTAGCGAATTTTCTTTAAAATATGTTTTATACCTAATGTATTTCTTTGATAAAAGCAGGCATCAAACTTGGTTGCCTATCTAGTAGAAACAATGTATCATATATCATCGAAATAAATTTATTGTTTGAAAATATATAAACATTTTTCAAAAGTCTGGATGCAGCAAATGTGTTGCATGATGTTGCGTGAATTTCCATAAAAATGTTTTTAAGAGCAAATGCGAGCAGGCATTAATCTGATTATCGGTATAGCCTATGTAGTAGAAAAAACTCGGGACGCAGCAAGTGCGTTATGGTAGTGAATTTTTATTAAATGCTTCAAATTTAAATAACTCAATTTTCTATAAACTTAGAGAGTTTAATTTTAACACGTAGTAAGGTTTTTCCTAAGGCAAGATATATAAATTTCATTAAAATAACTTTGTAATTTTCGGAGAAAAACATTTTTTTCGAAAGAAAATTTAAAATTTGAATAACTCAATTTTCTCTAAACTTAGAAAGTTGAATTTTGGTACGTAGTAAGGTTGAGGCAACATATATAGTAAATTTCATTAAAACAGCTTTGTTACTTTCGGAGAAAAAATTTTTTTTGGAAAGAAAACTCAAAATTTTTCCGGAAAACCCCGTCTGATTTTTCTGGATAACGAACTCATCCAAGCCATTAATAAAAGACAGGCACTTGCCAAGTTTCATCGAAATCGGTTAATTATTTTTTGAGTTATCATATATATATATATATATATATATATATATATATATATATATATATATATATATATATATATATATATATATATATATATATATATATATAACATATAAAAATTAAACCTATTTACAATTGAACTTTAATAAGATATTATGCTGTGACAATACCTCTCTCAAGCACCCTAAAATATAATCAAAATGTGCACAGTTATATATGTTTTATTTCTTTTTCCCTTGTCTTAATACACTACATATTTTATGACAATCGATTTAATTTACTTATTTGATTTCATAAATAGTCGGTAAATAGTGACTTGGAATGAAGTAGACACCACATCTTCAAACATATTAAGAGAATATGAGTAAGTCAACAGCAACTGGGAATGAATTCGGTCAGTCCCCCAGCCACGTGGTTAAAAAACACTGGCTGTATGAGTGGTTACAACTCTACCTCTAAATAAAAGGACTGTAACAGCGAACAGCGGCAGAAGCAGAAGACAATGGAAGCTGTGTGTATTCGGAAAGAAACTATTGACTATTAATAACAACAATTGACTAAAAACGCTGCGAGTTGTAAGGAAAAAAATAATTATACTACAGAGGTGATAAATGATAATAAATTACAATAGGGTTATATATAATCGTAAATGCTTCCAATGATTAACAATCAGTGAATTCAGAATTATTGACATTTCTCGGAAACTTAAAAATGAATTTCATGAGTCAATAAGAGTAGCATTGACTAACCAACTACTTATGATTTAAACATAAATGTTTCAAATTTGAATAGCTCAATTTTCTGTAACCCTAGAAAGCTGAATTTTGGCACATAGTTAGGTATTTCCCAAAGCAATATGTAGACCAAATTTTATCGAAATTTTCGGAAAAAAAAAATTTTTGAAAGAAAACTCAAAATTTTCCCGGAAAACCCCGTCCGATTTTCCTGGCCAACGAACTCATCCAAGCCATTAATAAAAGAAAGGCACTTGCCGAGTTTCATCTAAATCGGTTAATTATTTTTTGAGTTATCAAACGGATACATATATATATATATATATATATATATATATATATATATATATATATATATATATATATATATATATATATATATATATATATATATATATATATATATATAAACATATAAAAATTCAAACTGACCCCGGATATGGGTTCTAGGGGTCCTAAAACGCGCTCATTTGAAAGAATTTTTGCAAAGTCTCACCATCGATACCTCTCTATTAGTGAATTTTTTTAATACAAATTCACTAAAAATGTACTATATTTTATCAAAATTACTTATGGTTTGAAAATATACAAAAAATTTCCGAAAATAAACTTAAATGTTGCTTTCCTAACCAACAAAGCTTGCGTTAATAGCAAATTGAGTTATTGAAATTTGAAGGATTTAATGAAAATTCGGTAAATTTGCAGATTAGCTCCCGAACGCTTTTCGAAAATTGTTTTCAGAAATATTACTAGGACACCACCTAGATGCACAAACCACAAGAAAAATTTCTGGTTCACACCCGCCAAGGAAGTTACGGGTACCTGGAATGAATAGAAGTGCTGGGCGGGGTAGGTAGTAAAAAGGAAATATGAGCAGAAAAAGCAAAGAAAACTGCTTAAAAGCTGTCTATTTAAAGCCATATCTCCATTAAACCCCGCCCACACGAGGGGGGAAGGAAAATGCCTACGACGAAGCAGACCTCACCCGGTAGGGTTGTGGGTGGCTTATTTGTCGTGGGGATTTTACTTCCCCCCTCGCGTGCATACAACCACCCTCGTTGCATAAACCACAAGAAAAATTTCTTGTTCATACCCGCCAAGGAAGTTACGGTACCTAGGGGAATAGGGGTACTGTGCGTGGTAGACAGGGTTTAAGAGGGATATGGCTTCAAGATGTGAAAAAGACAACTTTCAAGCCAGTTTTATTCGCATTTTCTGCTCATATTTACTTTTTACTACCTACACCGCCCAGCACCCCTTTTCACTCCTGGTCCCGTAACTTCCTTGGGGGGTGTAAATAAGAAATTTTTCTTGGGGTTTGTGCATCCAGGTGGGGCACTAGGCAAGTTCCTGGAAACAGTTTTTTTTAAAGCGTTCGGGAGCTAATCTGCAAATTTACCGAAAATTCGCTACCAAAACGCACTTACTGCGTCCAGATGTTTTTCTTATAAACGCATCATATTTCGATAAAAAAAATGCAAAAAGCATTAACGAATTTGTTCTACGAAAATTAGCTGAAAAATTATAGACCGTTAAACCATAAACTTCACTAAACCTACAAATAAATATCCAAAAAAGCATCAACGTAACTAAACTGGCAGCTGAAGTATCAAAGAAAGGGTCTATTTGAAATGAATATTTTGTAAATATTTTAGTAAAAATGAAGGGCAATGAGGGTTGAATATGAAACTTAAGGGGTTTCAGAACACTCTTCTTGCAACATTTTCTTTTCACAATCGGTATTTGTTTCACGTTCTATACCTAAACATTGCCAATTTTGACGTTTAAAATTGCGAGTTTGACGTTTTGAGGAAAACTCCAAAATTTGTTTCTTTAACTCTCCATAACTTCATTATCTTTATAGCTAGAGACCTAAATTTTGGTACTCTTTATAATACAAACACGCATACCAAATTTGGTTGCCCTTACTGTGTTATTTATGAAGATATGAATTTTTTAGAAAGAAAACACAAAATTTTCCTAGAAAACCTGGTCCGATTTTCCTGTCTAACGAAATTATCCAAGCCACTTGCAAAAGGAAGGTACTCACCAAATTTGATCAAGATCGGTCCATTATTTTTTGAGTTATAGGTCGGATATATATATATATATATATATATATATATATATATATATATATATATATATATATATACATATATATATATATATATATATATATATATATATATATATATATATATATATATATATATATATATATATATAAACACAAATCTCCTCATTAGCGAATTTAAAAAAAATCGCTAAAAATAAGTGAAACGGCAAATGAATTTATTTAGTTTAGTGATCTATTCGATATTGTCTGAAAAAGGCATTGTAGAATGTAATTTCTGTAAGTTTACAGTCTACTGCACGGGGGATTGTTAGAAAAAAAATTCAGAAACAACAAATTTGTTACAAACAACCCCCAAGAAAGTTAAGAGACTAAGAATGAATAGGGGTGCTGGGCGGGAAGGAAATATGAGCGGAAAATTCACATTTTGCAGCAATACCTCCTTTAAACCCTGTCTACCACGCACCGCATCGATATTCGCCCAGATCCAGTAACTTTCTTGGGGGTTGCTCCCAAGAAAAATTTCTTGTGCTTCATGCTTTGCAGGTAGCTGTATTCATGTACAAGGGGAAGGAGAACCCCCCGTGGTTTTGGGTGAGGGGGCAGAAACCTTCTCCGACCTGGGGGTTATTCTTCCTCTTCTACATGCATACAATCACCCTCGATGCATGAACCACAGGATTTTTTTATGTTCAGCTTTCTAGTGTATTTGTTGTTGAGTATATTTCCTGTTTATCAATTTATTTGTTTGAGTTTTGTATCCATATTACTGTATAAATGTTTATGATAGAGATCATGTTTTTGCTTGCCTTTCTTTACCTTATTTTTAACTGTTCCTTAGTAAATAAAGTAATGTTTTATAAGGCTAAATCACTATAATATATTATTCTTATGAAAATTCACTACCATAACGCACTTGCAGCGTCCCGAGCATTTTTAGTGAAATTTCGTAGAAAAAATTCACTAATGGGGAGATCCCGACTTTTGAATTTTGAATAATTTTTTGGCAATGAGCGCGAACTACGACCCCTAGAACCCATATCCGGGGTCAGTTTCAATTTTTATATGTTTATATATATATATATATATATATATATATATATATATATATATATATATATATATATATATATATATATATATATATATATATATATATATATATATATATATATATATATATATGTGTGTGTGTGTGTGTGTGTGTGTGTGTGTGTCACACCGATAACTCAAAAAATAATGGGCCGATTTTGATAAAATTTGGCATGTACCTTCCTTTTGTAAATGGCTTGGATAAATTTGTTGGTCAGGAAAATCGGACGAGGGTTTCCGGGAAAATTTTGAGTTTTCATTCGAAAAAAAATTTTATCTCAAAAAATAAAAACTCGGGACGCAGCAAGTGCGTTATGGTAGTGAATTTTTATTAAATGCTTTAAATTTAAATAACTCAATTTTCTATAAACTTAGAGAGTTTAATTTCAATACGTAGTAAGGTTTTTCCTAAGGCAAGATATCCACAAAATTTCATTAAAATAACTTTGTAATTTTCGGAGAAAAAAATTTTTTTCGAAAGAAAATTTAAAATTTGAATAACTCAATTTTCTCTAAACTTAGAAAGTTGAATTTTGGTACGTAGTAAGGTTGAGGCAACATATATAGTAAATTTCATTAAAACAGCTTTGTTACTTTCGGAGAAAAAATTTGTTTCGAAAGAAAACTCAAAATTTTTCCGGAAAACCCCGTCTGATTTTTCTGGATAACGAACTCATCCAAGCCATTAATAAAAGACAGGCACTTGCCAAGTTTCATCGAAATCGGTTAATTATTTTTTGAGTTATTATATATATATATATATATATATATATATATATATATATATATATATATATATATATATATATATATATATATATATATATATATATATATATATATATATATATATATATATATATATATATATATATATATATATATATATATATATATATATATATATATATATATATATATATATATATATATATATATATAAACATATAAAAATTAAACCTATTTACAAATGAACTTTAATAAGATATTATGCTGTGACAATACCTCTCTCAAGCACCCTAAAATATAATCAAAATGTGCACAGTTATATATGTTTTATTTCTTTTTCCCTTGTCTTAATACACTACATATTTTATGACAATCGATTTAATTTACTTATTTGATTTCATAAATAGTCGGTTAATAGTGACTTGGAATAATTTGAAATAATTTTTGCAAAGTCTCACCATCGATACCTCTCTATTAGTGAATTTTTTTAATAAAAATTCACTAAAAAAGCTATGATAACCAAATTTGGTGGGTAGGTTTACGATATAAAAAGTAAACTACACATCAAAATTTAGATTTCTATGTTACAAGAAAAAAAAGGTATAATAAAATATTTTGTGCCAGATCATTTCTATGAAAATTCACTACCATAACGCACTTGCTGCGTCCAGGCTTTTTTTCATTTTGTCTCTAAATTAGAAAAATAATGTTTTTTTTAAATAGCTGTAATTCTAAATATATTGACATAAGAAGAAACGCTATTCTCAACCATTGATTTATCTAAGCTACAGTAAACGCTTGTAATACTTATAAATATTACATATTCATTCTGCATTCTGATCGATACGCCGTATTATTTATAGCTCCTAATAACATCTTTGCGCTAGACCACCTCTAATTTACCTTGTCGTAACACTTGAACTATGATTTGCATAAATTGTCATTACTTCCACATCGTCACAACGTGTGGAAGTATCGCATCAGCGACAAAAATTTCAATTAAAAAAATAATTAAAAGTCGTAAAAAGTATCAAAACATATAGAAAACATGATTTGGGAACTAAACATTTTTTTGTCTGTCGTTCTGTATGTCTGTATTTTTGTAGCCACGATAACGTTAGAACGGATTGTGATATCGTCTTTAAATTTGGTATACAGTGAGCACTCGACAAACGAACGGTTAGGATTGTTTTTGGGTAAAATCCCGTGAGGGGGTAAGGAATGAATGGGTGTGGTTTGGTGAAAATTGATTTTTCGTTAAAACTCGAGTAATATAACGTTTTAGGGTTTATTTATTAGAAAAATTTTAAATTCATCAAACATCTGGTAATCTGTGCTGAAATTAAATTAGGGGTTGAATGTGTGTGGGGGTAGAATATTGTTGACAAAAATTTCGAACATTTTTTTTTGATAGAACGGCGTAAAAAGCCTCAAAACATATAGAAAACTTGATTCTGGAAAGAAAATGTTTTGGCCTGTCGGTCGGTCGGTCTGTCGTATGTCGGCATGTACAGATCTGTCTGTTAATAGGCGCAATAATTTTCGAACAAGTTGAGATAACATATTCAAATTTGGTATCCAGTTAGCACCCGACAAAAGAACGCTTCGAATTGTTTTTGGGTAAGATCGCTTCCGGGGGTAGAGAATAAATAAGGGCGATTTGATGAAGACTGGCATTTTTTCAATAAAGCTCGAGCAATATAACGTTTCAAAAGTTTATGAGTACAGGAATACAAATATTTTCTTTGTGGTCAAGTCATGGACCCTAAATTCATTCCATGAGAATGTCTTTCTGAGAGAATCAATTATCATAGCTATGTAGAAGTTATGATTCAATTTGCAGCACTATTTTTTTAAATACCATGCAAAGGCAAACTAAATAAATTACGAGCACTAACTATAATGAATGATTACTTGATTGTAATATAGACTGCTTTAGATTTAATTAAAACTTGTTACAAGTTGTTGACTGGTATAATTTTTTATCGTCTGGAAATATAGACAAGAAGTACAGGTAAACTCTAGGCATGTTATTAGTGAATTTTCATTAAGGTGCAGAACCAGGTAATATGTTGTCACGATAGCTCTAGTTTACACAAAATTTTATAGATAGAGCTGTGTACAATGTACAATTAACTAAGAATTGTGTGAATTGTCAGCATTCGACCATTTATTTCCTAATACCAGGACAAAGCTTGCGTTCAAAAGCGCTAAATTTTAGCATGCATATGTATACTATATATAAAAAATTTCGGAAAGCAGCAAGTGCGTTATAGTAGTGAATTTTATAAGAATTGTACACTATTAGTAAGATATATTATTGAAACTAGTTTTTACAATTTAAATGGACCTTGCAGATTGGTCTTAGAGTCCCAGTTAGCGATTATTTGAAAAATTTATGTTTTATATGGAGCTAAAAAATTAAAATTTGGTCTTAGATATAATATGTAAGTACTGCAAGTGCCTTTAAAAAAATTATGTCACAAATTTCATTAAAGTCACAAACGTTTTTCAGAAAAAAAGTCTGGACGCAGTAAGTAAGTAATGATAGTAAATTTTCATTAAAATGTTTTAAATAGCAAATATGTGTTTTTTTTAAGAAAGCAGACATCAAATTTGGTTACCAGTATAACATATATAGTAGAAACAATGCACCATATTTCATCAAAATAACTTTATTGTTTGAAAATGTACCCAAATATTTCGAAAGTAAACTTTAAATGTTCCCCCAACAAATTTTATAGGTTAATAGCAAATTGAGCTATTCAAATTTGAGGCATTCAATAAAAATTCGCTACCATAACGCACTTGCTGAGTCCCGAAATTATTTTCTTACAAACATGCATTGTAATTTAGTGGCCGAAATTCCATTCAATTTAAGGTCAGCTCAGAATTGACACTGACCGGGGGAATCCGTCTGTCTAATTAAAACAAAACATTGTTTAATCTATTTTAACTGAGCAGATTTTCCTGGCTAACGAACTTATCCAAGCTACTTGCAAAAGGAAGGTACTCACCAAATTTGATCAAAATCGGCCTATTATTTTTTAAGTTATGGGTGTGATACTATATATATATATATATATATATATATATATATATATATATATATATATATATATATATATATATATATATATATATATATAATTGAAACTGACCCCGGATATGTGTTCTAGGGGGCCTAGTTGGTGCTCATTTGAAGGAATTTTTTTTTAATTCGAAAGTCGGGATCTCCTTATTAGTGATTTTTTTTTAATTCACTAAAATTATTTACAAAGGGAATGTACCTGTCAAATTATTAATATAGCAGGTATTTTTACTTATTAATTGCTTGGATGGTTTTATTTTAGTCAACCCATCCAGTTTTTGCAAGCAATAAACAACAAAAGTCTGGACGCCGCAAGTTCGTTATGGTAGTGAATTTTCATTAAAATGTTTTTAATAGCAAATATGTGTTTTTTTTAGAAAGTAGGCATCAAATTTGGTTACCAGTATAGTACCAATATAGTAGAAACAATGTGCCATGTTTCACCACAATAACTTTATTGTTTTGAAATGTACAAAAATTTCCGAAAGCAAACTTAAAGTGTTCCCGAAAAACTGGTTTCTTGGCCAACCTTATAGGTTAATAGAAAACTGAGCTATTCAAATTTGAAGCATCACCAACTACTTATGGGCCAGCCTGTCATTGTAGAAATATTTTTTAAGATGTAGCTCAAGGCACCCTATAATTAATGTATACAATTTTTTTCGTATCTTGTACAATAACGGATATATTGAGCTTTATTGATTTTTTACGAAAATTCGATACAAATTATATACCATTAAACGATAAACTCTATAGGTAAGACTACTTCTAAAGCATGAGAGAAAGGGTCTGTTTGAAATGAATTTTCTGGAAACGTTTTAGTAAAATAAAGAACAATGACGGCTGAAGCTAAGACTTCAGGCTTTGTAAAACATTCTTCTTGAGACATTTTCTTTCCATAGCTCGTATTAGTTTCAGGTTATTTGACGTTTTAAATCGCGACTTTGACGTTTTGAAGAAAATTTTTAAATGCACATCACTTTTTTGTCTTTCAGCTTACAGAGCTAAATTTTGGTAGGTAATTTACCTATAATGATATAAATCTGCGAACTAAATTTGGCTGCCCTGCTTTGTTATTTGCAGAGATATAATTTTTTTACGAAAGAAAACACAAAATTTTCCGGGAAAACCTGGGCCAATTTTCCTGGCTAACGAACTTACCCAAGCTACTTGCAAAAGGAAGGTATTCACCAAATTTAATCAAAATCGGCCCATTATTTTTTGTTATCGGTGTGATATATATATATATATATATATATATATATATATATATATATATATATATATATATATATATATATATATATATATATAAACATAAAAATTGTGATAGAAAATTTTCGTCAAAATATTTCAAATCCGATAGCTCAATAAATTTCCCCTTAAAGCACCATCTTCAATCTTGAACCATAGTAACACTTATGTATCAATGGGAGTATGATATCCCCATTCGCCCCGAAAGAAACATGACCGTCAAACTAGCTTTTGCTTGCCCGACGCCAACCTCGGACACGTCCATAGAACTCCTGGGAGCTAGTACTTTATTTCCCCGTGGGCACAGAATATGTTTCATCTTCATTAAAAACTCTGTGGGAATATTTTAATATATCCATATAGCCTTCTTCACTCAGATATTTTTCGATGTTGCCAAACCATCCTCTTAAGTCCTGTTCGCTAATGTTGGCACTCACGTTGGTCACAGCTTCTGAAGTTCTTGAAACTAACATCGGATGGCGCCTTAAAGTGCCTTAAACCAACCATCGCCAGAAGTCTTGTTTCGAAAGAGATTTGGACGGGGATTGTTATCAAGAAATTGCATTACACTTTCTTGAACATCTCCCATTCTGCGAGGAAAGGCTTTTTATGGTTACAAAAACGTCCACTCAAGCAAGATATTTTCCTCTTCTTTGGTCAGCACTGGAGGAGATACAAAATCTGAATTTTTAAAATCTTCGCTGAAACGAAAGATTAGAGTGATGCGAGGTATTCCATACTTTTTGGACGCAGCTTTGTTTGACATTCTACCGCGTATTGTTTCCAACGCTTCCTCCAGAGTAGTTTCAGAAAATATTTTTGTATAAGGTTATTTTTTACTTTCGCTATAGTAGCTGCAATAAATTTTGGAAATTAGCTAGATTGTCCATTTACATATTCAATTTCAAAATTAAGAAAAACCTATGGAAATACTGACCTATCAAAGAAGGCAACTTTTTACTTGAAGACAGTGATTTACACATATTAAAAGACAGTAATTGACACGGTGTCAACCAATATTTACTTGATTTCTTGATTTGGAAGAAAGAAGTTACACTATTAATACGTCAAGTTTAAATGTATCTTGAATAAGAGGACAAAAAGAAAAAACTTTTAAAAAATGACACGTCTAGATAGTGATTGTCACCCCCCTGTTATTTACTACAGGGTTTTCATTAATTCCCGAACCCCACGTGACCGCTTAAGTTAGGCAACCCGGCATACACAATTGTACAACCTGAATTAATGAAATCGCTAAGTTGCCAGTGTTGTCTCATATTTCCTTTGGGGTTTTATAAAAAAATAAAAATTATAATAAGTTGTAACAGTAAATGTGTTAAATGTATTTATTATTCAGTATTTTTAACAGCAAGTCTGTTCATGTATTGTTTACTGTTATTGATTGCTAAAAAATTAAATTAAAAACATAATAAAATATTACTTTTATTTTGTATAGATATCAAAATTTTCTAATGTACGTAAACAAATTGAGGTCCGATTATTTAAACTTCTAATTTACGGTTTTAGGAATGTGTATTGTGTAACATGTAACAAATATGTACCTGTTTCGGCAGATTACCGACGAACACTAGAATTAATGAAATCCCTAAGATGCCAGTGTTGTCTCATATTTCCTTTGGGGTTTTATAAAAAAATATAAAAATTATAATAAGTTGAAACATTAAATGTCTTAAATGTATTTATTATTCAGTATTTTTAACAGCAAGTCTGTTCATGTATGGTTTACTGTTATTGATTGTTAAAAAAATTAAAAACATAATAAAATATTACTTTTATTTTGTATAGATATCAAAATTTTGTAATGTACGTAAACAAATTGAGGTCCGATTATTTAAACTTCTAATTTACGGTGTTAGGAATGTGTATTGTGTAACATGTTACAAATATGTACCTGTTTGGGCAGATTACCGACGAACAGATTTGGTAGGGCTTCGTTCCATGCGATGTCGAATATCGTAAACAACATAACCTTAAGATACCTACACTTTTAACTTACGTAAAAACGCAATGAAAATGCTAAGTTTTGATAAAAACTGTTTATTTTTATTGTCCAACAGATAGAAAATTATTTGAAGAAGGTAAACACTGATCGAAGTTGGAAAATGCACAATATACATACAAAATAACCGATCAAAAAGGAATTGAGCGCCAATAAACTGAACTGTCAATTGATTTAGTAACTTTAGCGTCCCTAGTATAGTGGTTCTTTTTGGTTACTTTTTGACTGTCAACTCATAAAATCATATTTCACTAAGAGAGAAACAGAATCCGGTCACGTGGGGTTCTGGAATTAATGAAAGCCCTGTATCTGATAGTAGAAAAAGTCACCCAGTTATTGATACACAAGATAATCTAAAAAACTATTATACTTGGGCCTTAACTTACCTAAATTAGTCTTTTAACACTTCAGAAAAACTTTTTAAGTTTAAAATTGTAATTTCAGTCCAAACTTTCAGCGAAAACTTAAGTTGCCTCAACTAGTGGATACATGCACATTTGATCCCATTGACACCGCTACAAAAACTTCTGCCACTTCACTAACTAGTGATAGTCAGGCTGGCACATAAAAAGTTCTAAATGTTGCCGGGGAGCAACACAGAAGTTCAGAAATAAGCAGGTAACCCAGTAAAAATCCCTAACATGCACTAAATCATTTTTATCTTTGTTTACTTGGCTATAATGTTAATCACTGTCGGAGTGTCTACGACTGTACCGCTTACCCTAAGCGATTTCGAACAAAATCACGATCAGTGCCCTAAACGTGCCGGTTTAATATTCAAGTGGCCACCCTGTATGTGTGATGCTTGACCAATTATAATGCTGAAGTATTTTTTTATTGTTGGGTAAATTTGAAAATAAATTTGTATTACACACGGTAAAAACCTCTGTTAATCAACTAAGTCTTAAAATTATTATAACCTTACCTTCCATAAAGTTATATGATCTGTGCTTGTATCCATGTCAATAAGACCTTCTGATGTACGTGGATGTAGATCCCCTTCCACATCTTTAAATCCAAAGGGTACATGGATCAAATAAAGGTCAACATAGTCAACTTGGAGTAGTACCAGAGATCTTTTAAGATACTTAGAAACTGCGTCTGCTCTGTTGCCTCCTGGTGGTAACTTAGTCACTAAGAAGACGTCGCTTCCTGTAAAAAGTATTATTAGTAGTAACAATGGATTTTTAAAGATGGGTATGTAAGGCATACTCTTAAGTTTTCCAGAGGTAAACCAACGGTTCAAGACTTTTCCAATTACATGTTCGTTTTCATATACGTGGGCAGTGTCGATGTGACGATAACCTGCTTCCAATGCATCTTCTACGGCTTTTTCCAATTCGTCATCTTTTGCCTGAGAAAAAGTTTAAATGTGGATAAATTATATAACAAAATATTTAATGACTTCTGATGAGGGATGTTTTAGATGGTAAGGCAATGATTAAGGTCTAGGGTTACGTGTGTTATTAAAATGTAAAAAAAATACAAACGGTTTACAAGAGGATTTGAAGTGAGGTACCTAATTAAACTTTTAATAAATCTTAAATAATGTTACCAATTACTTCCACATCGTCAATACGTGTGGGAAGGGAAGTATGGTATCGGTTACAGATATTTAAAAAAATTCGCTTAAACGTTAAAAGTGCCAAAACATATAGAAAACATGATTTGGGAATGACATTTTTTTGTCTGTCGGTCTGTATTTCTGTCTGTTAGTAGCCACGATACTTTAAACTAATTGCATCGCCCAGCAGGCCTCAAGTTTGTCATCTCAATTACAGAATGTTCGTGGTCTTTACTCTAGACTACGTGATTTCTTCTGGTCTTCATCGGATTTGGACGTTGTTGCAATCAGTGAGACTTGGATCTCTTCTGCCATTAGCAGCGGGGAAATAGTCGATGACAACTGGTATATAGTTTGTAGGCAAGACAGAAGATTTCATGTCATGGGAGTTACAAGAGGTGGAGGAGTAATGATTCTAGTGAAAAACTCGATTTTTGTTCAGCAGCTGCATTTAACTTATATAAGTAATAATTTTAGTGCAATAGATATTGTTGGTTGTTTGGTTAGATCTGAAAATGTTTCGGTTTATATTTTTTTGTGTGCACATTACACCGGGCATGTCTTCGGGTGAATACATTGCATTTTTTGAGGCATTGCAATTGTTTCCTAAATTGTATGGTAATATTTTTTTGTGAGTACAATGAACCGGCATTTACAAGTGCTACTAACTCAAATACATTTAATCCAAGGGTAGAATCGCTATGGGGTTTTATTGATTTTTTTTTAACAATTTAACAGTATCCATAATTCAAATAGCAGAGTGCTAGACCATGTTATATCTAATTTAGACTGCGATGTAACTAGGGATACTTTTCCGTTAACAAGAGACGATGCGCATCACCCGCCACTATTTGTAGTTGTTGGGTTCAGTACAGACCTTTCTTCTAGATTTGGCTTTAATGCCGATATTAAGAAGTACCATTTTAGAAAAGCTTATTAGCAAAATTTGTATCAGCCATAGAGGACACTGACTGATCTTTCATTTAATTGTACGATGACATCAACCAGACTTGTTATGAATTCTATCAATGTTTATATATTTTGTTTGATAGGTATGTTCCAATTGCTAAGCACATTCATGCGGTGTATCCTGTCTGATATACCAAACATATTATTGATAAGCTCAAGTCAAAAAAGCTTTATTTTAAGAAATATGGAGCTTACTTTCTCATCTTCATCTGGGTCGTTTTCGAGGCTTGCGTTTTGAAATCAAATTACTTGTTAAAGATTTGTAGGACTCGTATTTGCACCGTTGTCAGCAGGGGATTAAAATCGATCCACTACGATTTTGGTCTTTTATAAATGGTAAAAGAAAAACTTCGAGAATTCCTTCTGTTCTCCGTAACGACAATGGAGTGACTTACGATACTCCGAAAAATATAGTCGATGCCATCGCCTCACACTTTAGCGCAGTTTACTCTATTTCCGGCTCAAATTTTGACTCCGCAAATAATTTTTCTAGGCAACATGTTTCTGGCATACCAACAATCGAAGAACAAGAGGTTCTAGACTATCTGAGAAGATTAAAACCCAAACTAATACATGGTCCAGATAATGTCCCCTGTTTTCTAGACAAAAACTGCGCGACTGCATTTTGTCATGCACTGACGTTTTTGTTTAATTTGTGTTTAAAGAAGTCCATATTTCCTCTTGTGTGGAAGAAAAGTAAGATCATTCGTGTTTTTAAGCCGGGTGACAAGACACTCATAGATAATTATCGGCCTATTATAAGTATCTTAAAAGTTTTTGAGGTATTATTGTACAGTAAGGTTTATAATCTAGCGAGAAACTTGATATCGGATAAGCAGGGCGATCTAGGACCCCTAGAACTCATATCCGGGGTCATTTTCAATTTTTATATGCTTTTATATATATATATATATATATATATATATATATATATATATATATATATATATATATATATATATATATATATATATATATATATATATATATCACACCGATAACTCAAAAAATAATGAACCGATTTTGATAAAATTTAGCATGTACTTTCCTTTTGTAGGCGGTTCGTTAGCCAGGTAAATCTAACCAGATTTTCCGGGAAAATTTTGGGTTTCCTTTCGGAAAACAATTTTATCTCAAAAAATATAAAAGATATTGTAATCAAATTTGGTGGGTAAGTTTATGATATTAAAGGGAAACTATTTACCAAAATTTATATTTCTATGTTGAAAGAAAAAAAGTTAATGAAAAAATATTTGGTGCCAGATCAAAACTTTTTATTTTAACATTTACCTTTGATTGCGTTTTAAAAACTGGATCTTGTTTTACAGCACTCAGTAGCAGAGTTGTTATAGGTAATTTTATTAATAAAATCAATTTGTAAAAATTCGGGACGCAGCAAGTGCATTATGGTAACGAATTTTCATTAAAGGGTTCAATTTGAATAACTCAATTTGCCAGAAACCTAGAAAATTTAGTTTTGTGTATAGTAAGGTATTTACCAGGGCAACATATCTATCAAATTACGTCAAAATAACTTTGATATTTTTTTTAAACAATTTTTTTCCGAATATTTTTTTCCCAGAAAAACTGATCCGATCGGGCTGGCTAAGGAACTCATTTAAGCTATTAGTAATATAAATGTACGTGTCGAGTTTCATCAAAATCGATTAATCACTTTTTGAGTTTTTGGTCGAATACCTATATATATATATATATATATATATATATATATATATATATATATATATATATATATATATATATATATATATATATATATATATATATATATATATATATATATATATATATACAGGCTGTTTCAAAAAACATGCACCATCGCTCGTGGGGCAATTCCTTACTAAAAAATAAGAAAAAAAGTTCCTGTGCACATGGGCCCGGAAACGCATAGTTTCCAATATACAGGGAGTTGAATTTTAATTTTTTTTAAATTTTTTATAAATAATTTCAAAACCACTGGATTGATTTTAATGAAACTTGGAACTTGAAAGTGTATTATGAAAGTGCATATTTTCAAGTGAAAATCTGCTTACAACTGCGTCAGTGGCGTGCGTACGGGGTAACTGTAAAAATTCATTTGGGGAAAAAATATGTGCGCACCTGTCTTTTTCCAATTTTGATACATCAGTTATGAAGCTTATTACATAAGCCACAAAAGCTACCTCTTGGTATTTTTTCGTTCAGGGTATCCCCTAGGAGATATGATTAATTTTATAAAAAGGGGCAAAGTACCGATTAGTCGGCGTAATAATAATAATAATAATAATAATAATAATAATAATAATAATAATAATAATAATAATATATGTTTACTGCAACCATAAGAATATGAAAAACAAAACATACAGTAAACATTACAGCAATAAACGTGCAAATAACTAACCTACGTAAAACTTATTGGTGATAAACATTGAAATAAATATTACAAACATTGATAAAAAATGATAAATAAAAAACAAAAATAAAAAATTAAAAGAGTAATCGTAAAGACACCATGATTTTTCCAAACTCTTGTTTTTTGTACATTACTCAATTGTCTTAATAACAAAGCTAAAGAAAATGTTGAAAGTGACCACCATTAGCGTCGTTACAATTATTTAACCTTCTGCGCAAAGATCTTCTTACTCTTCTGCAAATATTTTGATCTTCTCTAATGCTGTAAAATGCATATTCTATTCTTCCCAACAATTCTTCTATTTACTGGTGTTTTATACACTATTTCTTTTAAATGACCCCACAAATAAAAATCGAGAGGATTCAGGTCCGGAGATCGAGGTGGCCATGACACCGGACCTCCACGACCAATCCATCGGTGACCGTATGTGTTGGCTAAATATGTTCTTACAACTGCTGCAAAATGTGCGGGCGCACCATCATGCTGGAACCACATTGTACCATTTCTCATAAAAAGCGGTAGTAACAACGGCAAATCATTTTGTAAAAAGTTGAAATATGATTCATGGTCAAGACGATTCGGTAGAACAACAGGACGAATTATGTGATTTTCAATAATAACAGCCCAAATATTGATGAAAAATTGATACTGCGAATTTGCAACTCTTAGAGAGTGTGGGTTTTCATCGGCCCATGTATGTAAATTGTGAAAATTTACGATACCTTTTCGCGTAAATGACGCCTCATCAGTAAATAGTACACGTTTAGAAAAATGTTGGTCGTGCCTAAGTTTGTTTAAGAACCACTGACAAAACATTACCCTTGGTTGAAAGTCTCTAGGTAGAAGTTCCTGGACACGTGTAAAATGATAGGGATATAAACTTTGATCCTTCAGAGTTCTGTGAACTGATGATGCCGAAATATTACCCAGTTCGGTGGCAATAATTCTCGTACTTGTACTAGGATCACGTTCAACTCTATTTAATATTGCCTCTTCAACTCGTACAGTTCGGCGGTATCTTCTGCGTCCAGAGTCAGCTTTTAAAGGTTTTAAAGAACCAGTTTCTCTCAAATGTCTTACAATACGTGGGAAAATATTTTTGTCAGGAATTCTTCTTTGCGGATAAGTTTCCTGATAAACTCGCACAGCTTGTCTAGCATTTTGATTTGTTTGTCCATAAATTAACAACATATCAGTCAAATCCGCTGAAGTGTACTTAATGAAAACCATCTTGAGAGGAGGAAATAATATTAATGAGCAGCTCAGTATCAACAAATAACTAAAAACGAAAATACTGCACCGTATCAAAATTTAAAGAATAGCACGAAAACTCTTTTGACGCCCACAAAGCACTTCAAAATTGTAGAATTTAGAGAACTGTCAAAAATTATAGTTTCATGGCACTTTACGATTACTGTTTTCATTACTCCAACGAATCGGTATTTTGCCCCTTTTTATAAAATTAATCATATCTTCTAGGGGATACCCTGAACGAAAAAATACCAAGAGGCAGCTTTTGTGGATTATTTAATAAGCTTCATAACTGATGTATCAAAATTGGAAAAAGACAGTGGCGCACATATTTTTTCCCCAAATGAATTTTTACAGTTACCCCGTACGCACGCCACTGACGCAGTTGTTAGCAGATTTTCACTTGAAAATATGCACTTTTATAATACACTTTCAAGTTCCAAGTTTCATTAAAATCAATCCAGTGGTTTTGAAATTATTTATAAAAAATTTAAAAAAATATTAAAATTCAACTCCCTGTATATTGGAAACTATGCGTTTCCGGGCCCATGTGCACAGGAACTTTTTTTCTTATTTTTTAGTAAGGAATTGCCCCACGAGCGATGGTGCATGTTTTTTGAAACAGCCTGTATATATATATATATATATATATATATATATATATATATATATATATATATATATATATATATATATATATATATATGTATGTATGTATGTATGTTACGGGTTCTAGGGGCCCATATTCGCGCTTATTTTAAGAAATGTTTGCAAGGTCTCACCATCAACACCTCTCTATTAGCAAATCTTTTTAAATAAAAATTCGCTAAAAAATAAGTCCACAAGGAGGACGAACCGGTCTGTGTCTTCTGCTTTACATCTTACCACAAGTTCTGGTAGGACTGAAATGATGATGCTAGTGAGTGATGTAATTCAATGTCTGTCGAGTTATTAGCCAGGGGTGCTTGTTTTCACTCGCTAATTTTCATTCCACAGCTTCCATCTTGGTGTCTTGTGTGTGCGTGGAAGCCTAGACCCGTCAAAACACTAGAGATGGCACTTTTCGCTATTCTCCATTGCATATTGTGGCAATATATCCAACCGACAACTCCTAGAATTGTTAACAATGTTGATGATACTTGGCATGTGTCTTCCTTTTGTTAATAGCTTGGATAAGTTTGTTATCTAGCCCAATCGGACGAATTAAAAATATATATATTTCTGGAAAAATGCGTATCTTGAAAGATAACACACTTACTTAAATGAAATTTGGTACACATGTTTCACTAATATAAACTTGACCACATACCAAAATTAAAGTTTCTATGTTACTAGCAAATTGAGTTAATAAAATTTGAAGAATTTTATGAAAATTCACTACCATAACGCACTTTTCGCGTCCTTAATTTTTTAAATGTTTATAACATTTCTATCTAGGGTGAGGTGAATTTATATTTTCTGAAATTTAATTTTCAGCAAAGGTATTCTTTGATATTTCGATGTTCCCAAATGTTTGCATGTTCCTTTAAAGCGTTTTTTTGTGTTATTAACCGACTTCAAAAAAAGGAGGAGGTTCTCAATTCGACTGTATTTTTTTTTATGTGTGTTACCTCAGAACTTTTCTCTCGGTGAACCGATTTTGATTATTCTTTTTTTATTTGAGAGCTGGTGCTTCTCATGTGGTCCCATATAAATGTGATCAGGATCTGACCAGTAGTTTTTGAGTTATCCTTAATAATGCGTATTTAATTGTCTTCGACTACATTGATGATGTTCTTGTGTGTTACCTCATAACTTTTTTTTAGGCGAACCGATTTTGATTATTCTTTTTTATTTGAAAGCTGGTGCTTCTCCTGTGATTCCATATAAATGTGATCAGGATCTGACCAGTAGTTTTTGAGTTACCCTTAATAATGCGTATTTAATTGTCTTCGACTACATTGATGATGTTCTTGTGTGTTACCTCAGAACTTTTTTCTAGGTGAACCGATTTTAATGATTCTTTTTTTATTTGAAAGCCGGTGCTTCTCCTGTGGTCCCATATAAATTTGATCAGGATCTGACCAGTAGTTTTTGAGTTAGCCTTAATAATGCGTATTTAATTGTCTTCGACTACATTGATGATGTTCTTGTGTGTTACCTCAGAACTTTTTTTCTAGGTGAACCGATTTTGATGATTCTTTTTTTATTTGAAAGCTGGTGCTAGGTGAACTCTAAATAAATATTTTGATAATTGTCTGTTAGTCATAGGTATGTGTGGAGTTAGAGGTTAAGTCTAAGTGGGTACCTACATTATTTCGAGGTAAATGCATTGATCGTACATTGAGTGGAAAAAATAAGTTGATTGTAAGTTGTAGACAGAAGAATACGCAATTATTTTTTACTTTTTAGTGCATTTTTTGTTTTAGAATATTTTTTTGTGATGTCGGTTTTCCATTTTGTTAAAATTTTTGTTTATTTGTAGGTTACAACTACTTTTTCGCGTGTACTTGATAGCATATTGAAGAAAAAAGTTAATACTTTGTAACGAATAAAAAATCGAACACGATGACCATAAGAAAATTTTTTTGATAATTGTCCTGGCAAACCGTAAAGTAATTGAAAGCTAATTGAATAAATGTTTTTTACGTAAAAAGTGGCTATAAAAAATGTGGTTTCAGATTTTAAAAATATCACAAGATAGAACACCCAATCTAAAAAATGCTACATTTTATTTTTTCAAAATAACTCCAAACATCAAAACAACTTTCACCGCTCAATACCCGTCGATAACTAACAAGATAATTCCCTAAAACTCTCCGTATTTAACGGATTTCCTGCCTGTTCTAGTCTCCCCAATACTGCAATTACCAATTTGGAACACACTGTATATCCTACAAACCTTTTTTGTGTATTCTAAAAGTAGGCAAAAGTTTTTCGATGTTGATATTCAATTTAGTTTTCATAGAACTAAAAATGTAGTAATATTAGAGATTAGACTATAATAGTAAACACTTAATTATCAATAATCAGAACATCGTATAGCAAGAAATACTTGGCGTCAAAAAAAAAGTTACCAAGGAAAAGGAATTAATTACAGTGTGCACTATAAAAAAATTAATTGCATATTTGCTCTTAATCTAACGGTGTTTTACATATTGAAGGCCAGATTATAAATGCACTTACTTGCCATGTTCCTAAACCAATTGCTGGTAAACCAGCCCCACACGATAAAGAAAAGTATTCAGTTGACATTGTAGCTAACACGGATTGTGAACTAATTCAGTTAGTATCGTAACTGCATTAAACAATATTCACATTACCTTATTAATTGTGAAGAAAAAATACAAACAACTCCCACTACGAATATTGATCTGGCTCAGAAATCATGTGTGTATGTTACACCTCAATATAAACCACAAATAAAAAAGTATGGACGCAGCAAGTGCGTTATGGTAGTGAATTTTCAGTGAAAGCATGCATCACATTGGTTCCCAGTATAATCCATATAGTAGACCCAATGTACCGTATTTCATCAAAATAACTTTATTGTTTGAAAAAGTATACAAACATTTTCCGAAAATAAAGTTGTTTCTTGCAAGGATCTATTAAAATTCGATAGAAATCCAAAAATGCCATAACATAAGGGGCGTTCGATTTAAAAAAAAAGAATTTTTTTATCGCCAACGACTTATGGGCCATCCTGGGATTGTCAAAATAATTTTATAAGCTGCAGCTCAAGACACCTTATAAATAACGTATACAAATTTTTCTCGTATCTTGGAGATATAATAAAGGATATATTGAGTTTGACGGTAGAAATGCGTCATCCTGTATATAGGTAAATAGATAAAAACTAAAACCAACCCCGGATATGGATTCTAGGAGGCCTAGTTATCACTCATTCAAAGAAATCTTTTCACAATTCAAAAGACGCGGAATTTTTTCTACGAAAATTCTCTAAAATTTATAGACTATTAAACTATAAACTCTATAACTAAAACTACTGCCAAAGCGCCAAAGAAAGAATCTATTTGAAATCAATTTTCTGGAAATATTTTAGTAAAATAAAGAACAATGGCAGCCGAAGTTGAAACTTAAGGCTTTGTGAAACACACTTCTCACGACATTTTCTCTACATAACCCGCGTTCGTTCCTAAAAGTTGCCGATTTTGATGTTTCAAAATGCGACTTTGGCGTTTTAAGAAGAAAAACTATAAAATTATCAAAAGAATTTTTCTGGTATTTCTTGATTTTTTGCACCAAAAAAACTTAATTTTTGTCTGTAATATACAATACATTTTTTTATCCACACAAAATATTTTGTTTTTGTGCGTTTGTCTAGTCATTAATGGCACACAGTTTTTTTTTTCTTTAAATGCCTATAACTTTTTTCTTTTAACTTAGAGATCTACATTTTGGTACATAGTTTGCTTTTTATGACATTAACCGGCATACCAAATTTGCTTGCCATATCGGTGTGACACACACACACACACACACACACACACACACACACACACACACACACACACACACACACACACACACACACACACACACACACACACACACACACACACACACACACACAGATATATATATATATATATATATATATATATATATATATATATATATATATATATATATATATATATATATATATATATATATATATATATATATATATATATATATATATATGTGTGTGTGTGTGTGTGTGTGTGTATGTGTGTGTATAAACATATAAAGTCTGACACTGACCTTGGATATGGGTTCTACGGGGCCTAGTTCGCTCATTTGAAGAAAATTTTTCAAAATTCAAAAGTCGAAATTGTGGCGAAAAAATGAAAGAATAATTTTTTTCAACTCAATCGTATAAATCCGAATCGATGCAAATAAATAATTGTGTACATTATTAGGTAACATGTTAATAATTATAGTAATAGTAAATATACTATGGCTTTCAAACAAATCCAAACACCCAGTAAGAGTTAATCGATTTTATTTGAATTTATATATAATGTGTATTTGATCAAACTTAAAAAATGTTTACATGTTCAAATTAAAATATCAAAAAATAACAGAGATATTTAATAATGAGTGGGTCCGCGGCGTTCTCCTATGCATTCAACAACTCTTCGAGGCATGCCCTTGAAATTAAATGATTTCTGGTATCCTGAGGAATGTCATCCCAGGCTTCGGTGACGAATGTCAACTAGGTTATTTTGTGGTTGACGTAAATTATCAAGCCGATTTCCATTCATATCCCACACATATTCGATTGGGGACAAATCTGGGAAGCGAGAAGGCCCTGAAAGCAGGGTCACGTTATTTTCTTGTAAGAACCTTGTAGTAACCATTGCTTTATGAGGAGATGCGTTGTCTTGTTGGAAAAGAGTTTGAATTAGCCCTCGTAGGTATGGCAGTGCAACAGGCTGCAGTACGTTTCATATGTAATTTGCTTTCAATTTTCTGTCAATAAAAACTAGAGGTGACCTGCTACCGTATGCCGATCCACAACAAATTATACATTTCTGCGGTCTCTACGTAACCGTCTTACCCTTCTGCCACCCAGAGACAGATTCAGAACTCGTCAGAGAACACAGCCGATTCCATTCACCACCCCAATAAAAACTAGAGGTCACCTTGCTACTGTATGCCCATTCACGGCAAATTCTAAATTTCTGCGTTCTCTGCGTAACCGCCTTACCCTTCTGACACCATCGTGGACCCAGAGACAAAATCGGGACTCGTCAGAGAACACAGCACAATTCCATTCACCACCTCAATTTGATCTGCCGTCACACCACTCAATCCGAGCAGCACGATGCCGAGGTGCCAGTGGGAGATACAAAAATGGTCTATGCAAACGAAGCATGCAAAAAAGTGCTAATTTAAAGACAAAATTGTTCGTAAAACAAAATTAAAAAGTTTACACATGTTAAAATTTTTGTCCAGATTATCACTTTTTATCGGAGACAAAGAGGAGTAGTATAGAAAATTTCATTGCAATACAGTTACTATTTTGTATGGACTGTAATGTTTGAAATGGTCTCCTATTCTTTACTGGGGAATTATAATACATTCCGATGATATTTACACAGTGTCATACAACCAGAAAAACAAATTAAGTCTTAAACGAATTTAAAATTGTAATATATTACAATTCTTAAAAGTCTGCAGCTAATGAGAAATCGGGAGAACTGCCCACTGGGGTGTATGAAGAGTAAAAGTATTACTATTCCAAAAACGGAGAACGCGCAAATGTGCAACCAGCACGAGACAATAAGTGTAAGAATCTGATAATTACGATAAGAAAATCGAAAACAAGTAAAGCTGAGAGTTACTTAGATGAAGATCAGTTCGGATTTGCACATGTACCAAAAAACCAAGACAGCCATACTACCGCTTAAAACAATAGGAGAAATGAGGCTTGAGACAAATTGTTCAGTAATGTGGATTGCAGAATATTGTTCTATATAATATATAATGAGAAGTCCTGGATTGGATTGGAGAGATATGTGCATTATTCTCAATATATACAAAAATCATCGTACCATAATATATATTTACGGAACTGACGCTAAAATAAAAACGGTGGTATGCAATATGCCCATTATTGTCATATTTATTCATAAATGTCTCTCAGTGCCCATCCTGCGGATGTAGCCCTGGTTAAATATATATTCGGCTATGTTAAGTGCAACTTGCAACTTTTATCATAATTTATCTCCCGAAAACGATGAAATAGGTAATGTGCACACCAAACTATTGTTGCGTTTTCTCCGGGTTCTGGATAAGTGAGACTTTTAATTTTAACAAAACAACTTTATTTACTCTCTAAATATGGATACAATAAAAGTTCTAGAATGTCTCTCTCACAAAACACTTAGTTTATCTGGCCTTGCAATCACTAATTTGTACAAAAGTCACTAATACACTGAAACTACAAACGCTACTCTATAACACTTCACACTAGTTATTGCTTCTTCGAGTCACCTCAAAATTCTCTAACTGAACTCTACTGAACTGTCTGGCTTGCTTTCGCGTTTATATACTCGCCGTACCTTCCACCACTTTCTGGAGCGTTCCATTCCAGAATTTTCCAGTACCTTCTTTTACTAGAAGGTTCTGTGAATACAGATCGGTCCCGTGTGTATACAGGGGGATGCATATACTGGGTGATCCAAATGTGGTCATCACTCCTATGTTACACAAGAGGTGTTTCTCGTAATATAAGATCTCTCTGCGTATACAGGGTGTAAGGGTTCTCTGCGCATACAGAGTGTGCATACAGGGTGTTCGGAATGTGCAGACCTCAGTTACCCGTTCCGACGGCGTACAAGTTGGTAACTTCGTTATTTCTGGTCCTAGAGGGTTGACTTCGCCTGAGGGGGGGTCACCCCAGGCACCCCCAGGGGGTGGGGAGGCGGTGTGGCCAGATTGTGCAAAAATCCCCAGATGTTGGGGAAGTTCTGGAGATGTGGCAACACCGCACCTACATCTATTGAAGTGATTTGTAACACTGCCCCCCTCCTTAAGACTGTTCGTCCCGAACAGTATTTACCGTCCGCCAACTTGGGGGTTCGTTGCCCTGATAGGGACTCAACCTGTCTATGTGAACAACTTTGGGTTTAGTTCTTGGAGACAGCTGGATTCTGTAGACTAGGTAGTTCATTTTCTTAGTCACCAAGTATGGCCCTTCCCATGGTTTCTGAAGTTTGGGACTGAGGCCCTTTCTCCTTGTTGGTTGGTACAGCCACACTGCATCACCTTCCTTGAATGTATGGGGTGTTGCTCTGCGATCCAGGCGCATCTTCATCCGGTCACTGCTTAAGAGGAGCCTATCTCTGACACATCTGTGTATAGTGCGCAGTTTTCCTTCTAGGTCGGCGACATACTAAGGTAACGTAGCTAGGTCCGCTATGTCCTCGTTCGGTGGTGGTCTCGTCATGTCGATTGGTAACCGCATCTCTCTGCCGGTCAACATCATGGATGGAGTGTAGCCGGTAGATTCATGCTGAGAGCTTCTGTAAGCTAGGAGGAACAAAGGTATCAGCTTGTCCCAGGTTCTCTGATTCTCGTCGACAAACATAGCAAGATACTGATTGATGGTCCTGTTATGCCGTTCTACCATGCCGTCTGATTGAGGATGGAGTGGCGTTGTTCTTGTTTTCTTTATGCCTAGCAAGTCCATTAGGCTCTTCCAGACCTCTGATTCGAAATTCCGGCCCTGGTCGGTGTGAATCTCCAAGGGTACGTCATGCTGTGATATGACATTTTCCATCAGGGCTTCTGCTACGGTCGTTGCCTCTTGGTTGGGGATCGGCGCAACTTCAGGCCATTTTGAGAAGTAGTCCATCGCCACCATTATGTATCTGTTCCCAGACTCTGTGATTGGAAAAGGTCCTGCGATGTCTACGCAACTCTCTCCCACGGTGTACCTGAGATGTACTGCATCATTTTTCCTCTGGATCGGGTCTTTGGTCCTTTCTTTGAGGCACATTGGTCACACCTTTTGCACCATTCTTCCACGCTTCTTCGGCAGTTTATCCAATAGAAGCGGTCTCTGACTCTGGCGAGAGTCCTGTTGACCCCAAAGTGGCCTCCACTCCTACTATTGTGTAACTCCTGAAGAACACTGTCTATGCAGTCACTTGGGACAACGGTCTGGTATATACAGTCTCTACCATCGGCAGTTTCCCATTTTCGAGTGATCAAGTCATTCTTTAGACACAAGGAGTCCCATTGTAGCCAGTAGCCTTTAACCTCCGCCCCAAACCGGGACACATCGTGCCACTCAGGTCTTTTCCCCTTTTGTAGCCATTCTCTAATATTTTTCAAGTCTGGATGTGTCTTCTGTGCGTCTCTGATGTATTCAAGATTTACGTCTGGATCGGTATTATTCTCCTGTTCCGTCACCAGTTGTTTGATCTGATGAGTTACTTTGTCGATCTCTTTGTTCTCTTGTCGCTCGCAAAATTTGCATTCATGCACTGAACATGGTCTTCTTGACAGGCTGTCTGCATTGGCGTGACTTCTTCCTCTTCGATGTTCAATCCGGAAGTCGTAGCTCTGCAGTTTCTCTATCCATCGTGCTATCTGTCCTTCGGGATTTCTAAAGTTCAGAAGCCATTGCAGAGCAGAGTGATCTCACCTCACGCGGAATGTTCTTCCATACAGGAAGCTGTGGAAATGTTCGATGGATCTTACAACTGCCAGCAGTTCTTTCCGGGTTACACAGTAATTTCTTTCTGCTTTTCCGAACGTTTTGCTGAAGTAGCCTATCACAACTTCTTCTCCGACTTGGAGCTGTGAGAGTACTGCCCCAATGTCATACTGGGAAGCATCGGTGTCCAGTATAAACAGTCCTTCGTCCTGAGGATAAGCCAGTACAGGAGCAGTGAGAAGACGATGTTTGAGTTCTCTAAAAGACTGTTGGCAGTCTGGTGACCAGATGAACTTTGCCTTATTTTCAGTTAGGCTATGTAGAGGTTTCGCAATGCTGCTGAAGTACTTCACAAAGCGTCGGTAGTAGCTGCAAAGTCCCAGAAAACTTCTGACCTCATGCTTGTTCTTCGGCACAGGCCAGTCTCTTACTGCCTTTATTTTCTCTGGATCGGTTTCTATCCCTTTCTCAGAAACGACATGTCCGAGAATACTCACTTTCTTCTGGAAGAGGACGCATTTCTTGGGATTGAGTTGCAGATTGGCACCTCTCAGCCTGGAGAAAACTTGCTTCAGATTCGACAGGTGTTCATCGAAGGTTCTTCCAATCACCATGACATCGTCGAGATACACCAGGCATGTTTCCCATGTCAGTCCTCTCAGCACTAACTCCATTAGTCGCTCGAAGGTGGCAGGAGCATTACACAAGCCGAATGGCATGACCTTGAATTGGAACAATCCATTCCCAGTTGAAAAAGCAGACTTCTCCTTATCGTCTTTATGGAGTTCTACTTGCCAGTAACCACTTTTCAAGTCTAATGTAGAGAACCACTTTGACCCGGCCAAAGTGTTCAAAGTGTCGTCGATCCGGGGCAGGGGATAACTGTCTTTCTTGGTGACATCATTCAGCTTCCTATAGTCAACGCAAAATCTCATAGTGCCGTCTTTCTTGGTGACCAAAACTACTGGGGACGACCAAGGACTATTAGACTCCTCGATCACACCATCTTCCAGCATTTCGTTAACCATCGCCTTGATTTCTGATTGCTTGGCAAAAGGCAGTCTTCTCGGCGGCTGTCTAATTGGTCTTGCGTCGCCAGTATTAATTCTGTGTTGCACTAGACTCGTACGACCTGTGATTTTATCTTGAGCGAAAATATCGGCCTCCTCCAATATGAACTTCAGGGCCATTTCCATCTCCAAATTGTTCAATTGGCCCCATGAATTCTTGAACCGCTCTACTATTTCTACTGGCAGTCTTCTGTCTAATTCAGTGGGTGTCACGTTTTTGGACAACGTCACTCGGTCAATGGGTTCGCAAGTGGCTATAACCTCACCTTTCTTCAATGTGACCCTGTTAGTTTGTACATTAGCCACTCTTATGGATATTGTCCTCTTTGGGTCTACTAAGCATCGTGCGACGAGGGCACCATCATGTCTATCTTTTAGGGGCTCCGCTATGAGAGCATTTATACCATCAAATTTCTTCTCTAGTCTGGCTCTGACAATCTTCTCAGTGTTACCAGGAATCCGTGTATCCTCGTCGACAATAAGTCTCACCCTGGGATTAGCTTCGCCTGCTGGTGGAGATAAATACAACTCTTCGTTGCCGATTCTCAAGATCTTATTTTGGAACTCTACTGAAAAGACATCAAACTCTTCCATTATATCCAAGCCCAGAATAAATTCGTCGACGATTTCTGCGACGACAGCCTTTACCTGCAGCTCAGTACTGCCCAGCTTAATGTAAACAATGGCCTCTCCATGCACGGGTATCTTATCTCCTTTCGCTGTCTCCAACACAGGCTGTTTGTTGGTCGTGAGTGCCGACATATTTGGCAACATGTCTGGACGTACAACGGATCTAGTGGCACCAGTATCGATGGTGAAACTGCATTGTCTTCCGTCTATGCTGCCAGGTATAACGAGGCTCTCGCGGTAGCGTCGGATAGTGGAGACCCCGACCTTGGGGCCTTGGGTCTCGCATGCCACGTGTCGCCCACCTACACTGGCGTCAGGTCGTTTTCCCTGATGGCGCTCCCTGTTGGTGTATTCTTGTCTTCTGCGAGCCACCTGTTGGGTTTGTGAGCACTGCCTACTCATGTGCCCTTTCCTACCACACTTGTAGCATTCTATGTCTGACCAATCTGCTTTCGTCCTACGTGCCCCAACCGGTACAGTAAGCTTGCTTATGGCTTCTTTTATCAACTTCATTTCTTGCCTTAGTTCCGCTGTCGTGTCTGCAAAGTCCTCTATCTCCTTCACTTTGCGCAATCTGTTGCGGCGATGTTGAGATGCATTCTTCGCTGCTTCAAATTCCAAGCCATAAATTACGCAGTCTGTAAGTGTTTTGAACCTTCCGAGCCTTAAAGCTTGTTGCATTTCATTGTCAAGTACCTCATCGATGAAGGTTTGGACGGTGATCTGGTTGACAAATTCTTCTGGGGCTTGGGGATATGCCAGTCGCACAAGTTTCTCCACTTCGGCACTAAATTCTTGCAGCGTCTCATTTGGCTTCTGGGCCCTTGTCTTTAGTTGTGTCGGTAGACCTGGCTCATGTACTTGTTACCATATCTCAAATCTAGGGCCTGTATCACTGTTAAGTAGTTTTGCTGTTTCGACTCCGGGATGTTCTGGAGGATTTCTAGGGCTTTACTTCGAAGCGAGAGAAATAGAGCAGTTGCTGCCTGTTGTTCGCTCCACCCATTGCTGAGAGCTGCCGCCTCAAACTGCCTCCTGTACATGGGCCACGATGTTTCTCCGTCAAAAGTCGGGGGCTTCAAGGTTCCATGAAGCTGCTGCACGGCTGGCATATCTTCCTCCGGACGATTTTGAACTGGGGACATTCCAGTAACTCCTCTTGGTTGAGTTCTATCAGTCTGGCCCATTACCTGTTCTGTCAGTTCTCTATGTCTCATTTCTGTGCCTTTCATAATCATCTTCATTTGTTCTTTCAATCCTTCAACTTCTTCCCATTGTTTATTCAAATCATCTGTTACATTATCTACTTTCCTGTCCACATTTTCTATTTGTTCGTTAATCTGTTCAATTTCTTCTTTTACATCGACTCTCATATCATGGAACATACTTCGGATGTCTTCAAGATGCCTCTGTTCCTCCTCTTGTCGTCTTCTCTCTTCTTCTTCGCGTCGCCTTCTTTCATCTTCTTGTCGCCGCTGTTCGTCTTCTTCGCGTTGCTTCTTGAGTTCTTCTTTGTCTTCTTCGCGTTGTTTTTTCAGTAAGTCCATCAACTCTTTCAGCCATCTCGTCGTAGTCAGTCGATCTAGTGTTTACCATTTACAGCTAGCTTAGTTGTCCACTTCTTCACTCACTTATCCCACACTTCTGACACCAAATTGTTGCGTTTTCTCCGGGTTCTGGATAAGTGAGACTTTTAATTTTAACAAAAGAACTTTATTTACTCTCTAAATATGGATACAATAAAAGTTCTAGAATGTCTCTCTCACAAAACACTTAGTTTATCTGGCCTTACAATCACTAATTTGTACACAAGTCACTAATACACTGAAACTACAGACGCTACTCTATAACACTTCACACTAGTTATTGCTTCTTCGAGTCACCTCAACATTTTCTAACTGAACTCTACTGAACTGTCTGGCTTGCTTTCGCGTTTATATACTCGCCGTACCTTCCACCACTTTCTGGAGCGTTCCATTCCAGAATTTTCCAGTACCTTCTTTTACTAGAAGGTTCTGTGAATACAGATCGGTCCCGTGTGTATACAGGGGGATGCATATACAGGGTGATCCAAATGTGGTCATCACTCCTATGTTACACAAGAGGTGTTTCTCGTAATATAAGATCTCTCTGCGTATACAGGGTGTAAGGGTTCTCTGCGCATACAGGGTGTGTATATAGGGTGTTCGGAATGTGCAGACCTCAGTTATCCGTTCCGACGGGATACAAGTTGGTAACTTCGTTATTTCTGGTCCTAGAGGGTTGAGACTTCGCCTGAGGGGGGTCACCCCATGCACCCCCAGGGGGATGGGGGCGGTGTTGTCAGATCGTGCAAAAATTCTCAGATGTTGGGGAAGTTCTGGAGATGTGGCAACACCGCACCTACATCTATTGAAGTGCTTTGTAACACTATTAAGTAATTATGTACAAAGTACACAGTACTAAGAAGCTTGGTATCAAAGACGGACAACTCCATTTTTTTTTCTAAATTGAGTTAATGATGCGTTCCTATACAACTGTTCATGCTGAATTCAAATCTCAAGTCCTTTAGTTTCAAAATCGGCCAGAACATAGAGAAAATTGTCTTAAAAGATAAGCCTTAGCTTCAGAAACGGAGAGCTCCAGTTTGATTTTGTAGCAAGGCCGGACAACTCCATGACAGCCAATAAGAGCCCAGTATTCAGTCTTCCGCAATGCATCATGGGAAAGAACAGCTGATGACAGCAGTTGCGTTTTACATTCACAGTTTTACTGTTCGTCTGTTTTTGATTGTGTTTTTTTTTCCGATAATTTTTCATCAATTTTGCAAAAAAATGGAAGTTAACCTAGTTGAAGCTCCTAAAAAGGAAGCCAGGAAGCGACTCGTCGACAAGAAGAACTGGAAACGTGAGAAAGAAAAAGTTGCAAAGTATGTAGTATCATGTTTGTTAACATCCTAGTTAGGTCTCGCAATTCACGAATGTTGTTTTGCCTCTTACCTTTAAAATTGCAAATCAAATCATTCTAATTTTAAGTTTTTTACACCTGAAAAACGCAACAATCTTATGGTTTTTTGTTTATTTTAGGTACTCTGCCAAATCACCGCCTACTTATCCCATTTGTAACCATAGGAGTGCTCGAACAGGTTGCCGATTATTAACAATGAATGATGTTTCTAAATTCCATTCGGCTTTCTACTCTTCAAAAGAAAAGGTGAAAAAAGATAGTTTTCTTAAGTATTGCAAATAATCTACTCCTGCGAGAAAAAGGAATGAGAAAGGTGGATCTTGCAAAACGGTGATTTACCACTACTTTGTTGTGAACCAGGTAAAAAACCTCATAGAGGTATGCAGAAGCGCTTTTTTGGCTATTCTTGGCATTACAAAACACAGAGTAATAGGTGTTTTCCAGCGTTTGAAAAAGGGTTATTCTCTGGTGCCCCATGAAACCAGTGGTGGTGACAGGAAAGAAGCAGCTTTTAAAGATAAACAAGCATCCGTGATATCATTCATTAAAAAGTTTAAGGGAGTTGAATCACATTATAGTAGAGGTAAAAGTAAGAGAGTTTGCCTCAATTCTGAGCTAAACATTTCAAAAATGTATGACATGTATGATCGTATTGCAAATGAAAATTTGAAAGTAAAAGAGTCTTACTTCCGAATACTTCTTGAATACACGCTTCAACATCAGCTTTGCAGCCCCTCTGACATCTGTTTGTTCTACTTGTCTTGAATTAAAAGAAAGGCTGAAGCAAGCTAAAGAAAAAAAGATGAGAAGGCAATAGAAATTTTTGAAACTAAAAAGAAAATCCATAAAATGCAAGCTCATGCGTTTTTTGAACATTTGCGAGGACAAAAGAGTGGGCTCCTTACCATCTCTTTTGACATCCAAAAAAATTTGTCACTTCATAAAGTACCCAATCAAATGGCGTACTATACTCGACAGCTATATTGCTACAATCTTGCCGTTATTTCAGGCAATTCGTCAACTTCACTTAATCCAGACTCTGTCACAATTTATACATGGTGTGAAAACGAAATGCAAAAGTCTTTGTACCAAGTTGCCTCTGCAGTTTTCAAGGAGCTCTGTGAGAAAAATAGAAAAGAAGATCACGCTAAAATTAATTCAGTACGATTAGATGCTGACGGTTGTGCAGGTCAAAATAAAAATGTAAACATGCTTTAAATGTGTGCATTTTGGTTGCTCAATTATGCACTGAGCAATGTGCATTCTGTTGAAATTGTCTTTCCTGTAACTGGCCACTCTTTTCTCTCAACAGGGTTTTTGGTTTGCTAGAAAAAGAATTTAAAAAACTGACAACTATTATAGAAGTTTCTGAGTGCATAGACGTTTTTTCCAGGTCTGGTACAGTTAAACGAATGGGGAAAGATTGGACTGCGTTAGACTGGAGAGAAAGTGCCAAAAAAAATTAAAAACTGCACAGGGTATACACTTTTCAGTTTCCAAGTGCAAACGTTACCGTCTTGTTTGCAATAAGACTAAAAATAACGTCTTGGTTGCTGGAGAGCTAGCATACAACACCAATACTGGAAAGCTCCTGTCAGTAACAAAAAAGAAAAAAACATTTCTCAACTGAATCCAGCCTCGATTACTCTTTGGTGCACAGTTAATCCCAAGAAAATAGCCAATGTCAGGGCCCTACTTTTTAAGCATTTTGGAAACGATTGGGAGAAAATGGGACGTTTGAAATGGTACTCTGATGTTACTGGTTATATTCTTACTGCTGAACCGAATGGTCCTGTTACAACTGTTGAAGAGAATGCTACAGATCAAGAGCTTGATGGCTATGGTGAACATTGTGAGTGTGAAGACGTTATTGATAATAATGAATGTGACTTGGTTCTTAACATTGTTTTATTAAACCAGATGTTCTAGAATAAAAATAAATGATTTGGTTTTCATAAAACTAATTTTTTATGAGTATTCCTTTCATGACATATGTTCTCTTTCAGCAGCTGCAATCTTTAAAGTATAATATAAAGTGAATAAAATTTATTACATTTTGCTTTTCTTTTTTAAAAATAGTGCATATTTTTAATTTTGGAAAAACTAGGCTTAGTTTCAAAATAAGACAGCTGCATTTTTAATATGGCTATTCTTAGGATCAAAAACCGACAGCTCCAAAGCTTGGTTGCAACATCAGCCAACTCCACCTTTTCATGTAACTTTACGACGTAAATAATAAATATATTCACATTTTCATTATTGAGAATAATTTCTTGAGCTCTAAAATACATTGAGAAAGGCTTTCAAGGTTATGGGTAAAGGCAACAATGAGCTACAGTTTTTCGGCTCTACTGATAAAAATGAAAAACTTCTGGACGCAGCAAGTGCGCTTTGGTAGTGACTTTTCATAAAAATGTTTTTAATAGCAAACATGTGTTTTCAAGAAAGCAGGCATCAATCTATATAGTAGAAACCATGTGCCATGTTTCATCAAAATAACTTTATTGTTTGAAAATGTACAAAAATTTCCGAAAGTAAACTTAAGTTGTTCCCGAAAAAACTGGTTTCCTGGTCAACCTTATAGGTTAATAGCAAATTGAGCTATTAAAATTTGAAGCATTTAATGAAAATTCGCTACCATAATGCACTTGCTGCGTCCCAAATTTCTTTTCTTACAAAGATGTATTATATTTCGATGGAAAATGCAAAAATGCAATAACATAAGGCGTGTTCGATTTAAAAAAAAAAGAAAATTTGAATCACCAACAACTTATGTGCCACCCTGTAATTGTGGAAATATGTTTTAAGATGTAGCTCAAGACACCCTATAATTAATGTAAACCATTTTTTTTCGTAACTTGCATAATAAAGAATATATTGAGCTTTAATGATTTTTTCGAAAATTTGACAAAATTAATATACCATTAAACGACAAGCTCTATAGCAAACACCACTGCCAAAGCATCAGAGAAAGGGTCTATTTTAAATGAATTTTCTGGGAACATTTTAGTAAAATGAAGGACAATGACGATTGAAAATAAGACTTCAGGCTTTGTGTAAAGCATTCTTCTTGAGACATTTTCTTTCCATAGCTCATATTAATTTCAGGTTCATTGCCTGAATATTACCAATTTTGACATTTTAAATCGCGACTTTGGCGTTTTGAGGAAAGCCCAAATTTATTTTTCTTTAAATGCCTCTAACTTTTTTGTCCTTTAACCTACAGAGCTAAATTTCGGTAAGTGGCTTACCCATGATAATATGAACTCGCGTACCAAATTTGGTTGCCCTTAATTTTCGAATGAAAACTCAAAATCTTCCCGGAAAACCTCGTCCGATTTTCCTGACTAACAAACTTACGTAAGCCATTTACAAAAGGAAGGTATGTGCCACATTTTATCAAAATCAGCCCATTATTTTTTGAGTTATCGGTGTGATACACACACACACACACAAATATATATATATATATATATATATATATATATATATATATATATATATATATATATATATATATATATATATATATATATATATATATATATATAAAATTGAAACTGACCCCGGATATGGGTTCTAGGGGTCCTAGTTCGCGTTCATTTGCAAAAATTTTTCCAAAATTCAAAAGTCGGGATCTCCCCATTAATGAATTTTTTCTACGAAAATACACTAAAATGAAAGTGTCCATCTTTGATACCAAACTCCTCGACATATATTTTCTATTTACGGAATGACGCATCACTTATAATCTGAAAATTATGTTGCCTACTTGCTGCATCAAGACTTTTATATTTACGTTACAGTTTAATGCTTCCACCATGTGCACATTTTCACTAATAACACTGAACATACTTAAAATTTAATGCAGAAAAAGTTTTATTTATCATTCTACAGAATCGAATTCATGGGGCTATTTAATTATCACTTGGGAACTTCCGGCACAAACCGCACGTCGAATTTCATCAGAAATATTTATTTGGAAATATTTCTAGCCTATTACTGATACACACAGAAAATTACTTAGATCACATTTGTTAGATTAAAGGTCTAAATAAAGATTAAAGTTTCCGTCTAATTAGAAACACATTGGGAATTTTATATATCACTGTTTTATTGGAATAATAATAGGAAATGGAAATAAGCGAGGACAAGTCATGGAAATTTAATTAGTTCCAGCAAGAGAATTAGGTAGACGAAGCAAGACACTTTCACCTGACATTATGTATACATTGTGTCTGTAAAGTTTGGAAGAAATTCATTATTTTGACACTCGTTGAATTGGTCCAGTCCGTAGGCCTGAAAAAAAGGTTTGCGTTACGAGAAGTGGAGTAAAATATTTGTTCCCGATATTCGTAGACAATGTTGTCAACGTGTAAAAGCCAAAATATTTAACATACAGGACGTCAGGAGAACCCTTGACAGCTGAAGGACCACAAAGTTTCATGACTTTTTCCATATTTTTTTTAATATTTCAGAAGTAGTTGACTTTAGAATGAATTTTTTACTATCACATCGTCAATACGTGTGAAAGTATGACATCGGCGAGAAAAATTTCAAATTTTTTTTTCGCTAAAACGTCGTAGAAAGTGTCAAAACATATAGAACACATGATTTCGGAACGAAAATAGTTTGTGTCGGTCGGTCTGTATGTCTTTCTGTTTATAGCCACGGTAAATTTAGAACGAATTGAGATACCGCCTTCAAATTTGGTATACAGTAGGCACCCGACAAAGTAACGGTTCGGATTGTTTTTGGGTAAAATCGCTTCAGTGGTTAGGGGATGGTAAAACTCGAATAATATAACGTTTTATGTTTAGGTTATTGGAAAACTTTCAATTTCATCAAACATGTCGTATTCTGTGCTAACATTAAATCAAGAGTTGAATGTGTGGCGGTGAAATATCGGTGACAGAAATTCGATTTTTTTGTTTTTGATAAAACGGGGTAAAAAGTCTCAAGACATAGAAAACTTAATTCTGTAACGACTTTTTTGTCTGCCGGTCTGTCTGCTGTCTACTAGTAGACGCAATAACTTTCGAACGAATTGAGATATCATTTTAAAATTTTGTATCCAGTTAGCACCCGCCAAAGGAACACTTCGAATTATTTTTGGGTAAGATCGTTTCAGCGGGTAGGGGATAAATCAGGGGTTATTTGGTGAAAAGTGACATTTTTTCGTTAAAACTCGAGTCAGGTAACGTTTCAGAAGTTTATAGGTACTGGAATACGAATATTTCCTTAGTGGTCAACTGATGGACCATAAATTCATTTCATGAAAAAGTATTTCTGCGGAGAGTAGATTACGACAGCTATATGGAAATTATGACTCAATTTGCAGCACTATTTTAAGAAAATTTACTAATGAGGAAATTGCGATTTTTGAATTTGGAAAAAATTTCTTCAAATGAACGCAAACTAGCCCTCCAAGAACACATATCCGGGGTCAGTTTCAATTCTTATATGTTGAAATTTTCCACTTAAAACGTCAAAGTCGCGATTTGAAACATCACAATTTTCAACATTTAGGCAAAGAACACGAAATGAATACGGGTTATGTACAGAAAATGTAGTAAGAAGAGTGTTTTACAAGTTGTAGATTTAACCCTTCATTGGCCATATTTCCAGAAAATTTATTTTAAATAGATCCTTTCTCTGATACTTTGGCAGTAGCTTTAATTATAGAGTTTATCGTTTCACGGTCTATAATTTTTAGTAAATTTTTGTAAAAAATCAATACAGCTCAATATAACCATTATTATACAAGAAAAAATTGTATACGTGCCTTTTACAATCACAGGTAGTCCATAAGTATATATATATATATATATATATATATATATATATATATATATATATATATATATATATATATATATATATATATATAACTTTAGTTATAGAGTTTATCGTTTAATGGTCTATGTTTTAGTCAATTTTCGTAAAAAAAATAAAGCCCAATATTTCTGTTATTATATCTACAAGATATAAGAAAAAATTGTATACGTTAATTATAGTGTGCCTTTTACAATCAGAGGTGGCCCATAAGTCGTTGGTGATACAATCTTTTTTTTTAAGAAGGCCTTATATTATTGCATTTTTGCATTTTCCATCGAAATATAATGCTTGTTTGTGACAAAAGAAATGCTCGACGCAGCAACTGCGTTATGGTAGCGAATTTTCATTCAATGATTCAAATTTGAATAGTTCAATCTGATATTAACCTACTAAGGTTCGTTGACGAGGAAACCGGATTTTTCGAGAATATCTCTAGTTTATTTTGGGAAATGTTTTGTACATTTTCAAACAATAAAGTTATTTTGATGAAATATGGTACATTGTTTCTACTATATAGGTTATGCTGGTAACAAAACTTGAAGCCTGCTTTCTTTAAAGAAAAGACATATTTGCTATTAAAAAGATTTTTATGAAAAATCACTACCAACGCGCACTTGCTGCTTTTTTCTTATATTTTTTGAAACGGATTTAATGTCTTATGATTTTTTTTCGGGAAGTTTTTGTAGTACGGATATTGAACGCGCTACAGCGTCTTGAAAGTTGACAGATTTTCTCAAGTTGATAAAGCAACTCGAATGAAGCTGATTTTATTTTACTCTCAATTCTTATTTACCTCTCCTTCAAATAAACGACACAATTTCTCTGATTAGAATCTAAAAATAGCAAAGTGATCAGCATCCCAGATATAAGAACGATATTGCAAATGTGGACATGTAAATAAATGTTAAAAGAAACTGGTGTACAAAAAATAAAAAACATGTAACACAAAATTTATAACCTAATTGATACAGTAAATTCATTAATCGGTGTTGCCCTTACATTGGTGAAACCGTTCCATACCATATACAGACGTACAGACTATTTCACTGGCTGTTACAGAGAAAGAACAAATATTCGTGAAGCTAGAGAAATTCCCTGTACTTGTAGCAACAAAGTTTTATTTATAGTTGTCATGGGTGCGTATAAATAAATTCAATTTTCTGCTGCCTAACGACGCGGTAAAAGGCGAAACCTGTTACAGAGAATAAAACAATGACTTGTAAAGCCAGAGAAGAAGTCTTTACATATGTATTTAGTATGTAACGGCTTCACCAAATAAGGACAACAACATTTAATAAATTGAAGAGGTCTTCTATTCAAGAGCTTGCCCATTTGTATGATACAGTAAATGAAAAAAATACTATTTTTAAATTAGAAGAATTGTTTATTGAATGTGCATTGTTTTCAAAGCATGAATAACATCTTCTAAGCCACAATAGCATTAGTCCTCAAAGTTCTTCTTTAATGTTACATAAATACAACCATTTTTTTAATAAATTTACTTTAAATTAATAATTGTAGCATTTGTAATTGCTTGAATGGATGGATTATTGGCATTTATTTAAACTGTCTTGCAGTAATATTAATAAGTGCTGATTGATAGCTTTTTGTTGTAAAATAGAAGGTAGTTTTTCAAATGAGAAAAACTTTGAAATGATTATGTGTTACAACGTGTGCCAAAGTAATTCTGTTGAAGCTGGGCGTATGTCTCTTAACAAGTGCCCGGAAAGAAGACAGCCGAGTGAAAAGTTTTCTGACGATTAGCTGCAAAAAACCTTAGGCAATATGACTCGTTTAAAAAACCATTCTCTATCAGAAACAAGCGTTGTAGCGAATTAAGAGAAAATAATATATTGCTAGCTGTAACTAAAAACCCTAAAATATACATATATTCGACAAATTGAGTAAACAAATGGAATATATAAATTTCACCCTTACAAATTCAAAGTTTGGCTCATTCCTGGTGATGACGAGAAACAAAACCGTTTTGTGAATGATGCATAAGAATGTGGCAAGAGAAACAGAATTTCCGACATAAAATTATCTGGTCGAACGAATGCATGGTAACCAATAATGATATTTTTTGATAAATTTTAAACGACGAAATACCCATTGTGGGCCAAGAAACAACCCCCGTCAGTTTAGAATGGCTAGACACCACCACCGTTTTGACTTCAGCATGTGTATTTGGATTCTGCGCACTGAAAAAATAGGCCCTTTTATTTATCACCACTCACTTAACGCGGAGCATTTTACTTGAGCGCGATTTGGAAGCAGCTTTGGAAACCACTTCACTTACACACTAGCAAAACTGTTCCAGCAGGATGGTGCGCCCACGCACAACGCCAACGTTGTACGGAAATATCTGTCACACAGATTTCCTGAAAAACGTATAGGTACCCATTTGGCATTTCTCTGCCCAATACGTTCGCAGGACATAACACCTATATATTTCTTTCTTTATGACAAAAAATTCGCTAATAGAGAGGTATCGATGATGACACTTTGCAAAAATTTCTTCAAAAAACGATAACTTGGTCCCCAGGAACCGGAAACCAGGGTCCGTTTGAAGTTTATATGTTACACACACCCACACAGATATATATATATATATATATATATATATATATATATATATATATATATATATATATATATATATATATATATATATATATATATATATATATATATATATATATCACATCGATAACTCAAAAAATCATGAGCCGATTTTGATCAAATTTGGCATGTACCTTCCTTTTGTAAGTGGCTTGGATAAATTCTTTAATCAGGAAAATCTGACGAGGTTTTCCGGGAAAATTTTGAGTTTTCATTCGAAAACAATTTTTATCTCAAAAAATAAAAAAGCTATTATAACCAAATTTGGTGGGTAGGTTTACGACATAAAAATTTCGGCACGCAGCAAGTTTTTAATAGCAAACATGGGTTTTTTTGTTAAGGAAGCAGGCGTCAAATTTGGTTACCAGTGTAACCTGTATAGTAAAAATGTTTTTAATAGCAAATATGTTTTTTTTAAGAAAGCATGCATCAAATTTGGTTACCAGTATAATCTATAAAGCAGAAACAATGTGCCATGTTTCATCAAAAGAACTTTATTGTTTGAAAATGTACAAAAATTTCTGAAAGCAAACTTACATTGATCCCGAAAATACTGGTTTCCTGGTCAACCTTATAGGTTAATAGCAAATTAAGCTATTCAAATTTGAAGCATTTAATGAAAATTCGCTACCATAACGCACTTGCTGCGCCCCGAATTTCTTTTCTTACAAAGATGTATTATATTTCGATGGAAAATGCAAAAATGCAATACCATAGGGCGTGTTCGATTGAAAAAAAAGAAAATTTCTATCACCAACGACTTATGGACCATCCTGTAATTGTGGAAATATTTTTTAAGATCATCTCAAGACACCCTATAATTAATGTATACAATTTTTTTCGTAACTTGCATAATAACGGATATATTGAGCTTTAATGATTTTTTAGGAAAATTTGACAAAAATGGTATACCATTAAACGATAAAATCTATAACCAACACTACTGCCAAAGCATCAGAGGAAGGGTCTATTTGAAATGAATTTTCTGGGAATATTTTAGTAAAATGAAGGACAATGACGATTGAAACTAAGAGTTCAGGCTTTGTAAAACATTCTTCTTGAGACATTTTTATTCCATAGCTCATACCTATTAGTTTCAGGTTCATTGCCTAAATATTACAAATTTTGACGTTTTAAATAGCGACTTTGACGTTTTGAGGAAAACCCAAATTTATTTTTCTTTAAATGCCTGTAACTTTTTTGTCCTTTAATCTACAGAGCTAAATTTTTGTAGGTAGTTTATCTATAATGATATAAACCTGTACTCCTTGGTTACCATTACGTTGTTAGTTCTGGAGATATAAATTTTTTTTCGAATCAAAACTTAACATTTTTCCGGAAAACCTCGTCCGATTTTCCTGACTAACGAACTTATCCAAGCCATTTACAAAAGAAAGGTATTTGCCACATTTGTTCAAAATCGGCCCATTTTTTTGAGTTATCGATGTGATACATATATATGTATATATATATATATATATATATATATATATATATATATATATATATATATATATATATATATATATATATATATATATATATATATATATATATATATATATATATATATATATATATATATATATATATATATATATATATATATATATATATATATATATATATATATATAAACATATAAAAATAGAAACTGACCCCGGATATGGGTTCTAGGCGTCCTAGTTCGCGCTCATTTGCAAAATTATTTTCAAAATTCAAAAGTCGGGATCTCCCCATTCGTGAATTTTTTCTACGAAAATTCACTAAAAAGTAAACTATAAACCAAAATTTTTATATGTTACAAAAAAAAAAGTTATAATAAAATATTTGATGCCAGATCATTTCTATGAAAATTTACTACCATAACGCACTTGCTGCGTCCAGACTTTTTATGCCTTTTAAATAGCAATTAAGATAATACTAAACTAACCTGCCACGTTCCATATCCAAGTACCGGCATTGCCACATCTTTCGTCAAGGTGAAGGTCGGAATTGCAGTGCTCATTATTTTTGTTGATGATAAAAGACGCTGTGCGGTAAACAAACTTCCTGAAGCACTATGTTTAATACCTCCTGAAACTAAATTAAGCACTGAAACGAAAACAGACTTGCTAAAAACTTTTAACATCACAATCCTGCACAACCTGTCACCGTGCTGATAAATAACTCAGACAGAAAGAACAAACAATACAACGTAAAAGAGAAAGTACTTCATATGATTGAGATACCTACCAATTGAAAGGCAGGAACCGCTATAGCACCGCTTTGGTATTGGTTAGTTTATTATTATTATAGTTGGACTCACAGATATGTTATGATGACCTTCTTGATAATTATGTCTAATTTTAATTTTCTATGTTATATCACCTTTCTGAACACATATACCGGGGCAACATAGGGAGTTCCAGTAAAAAAATTTATAAAAGATGCGTGTTGCATTTGAAGTTGCCGAATGCTGAATATCTATTTGAGGTGATATGTTGCACTGTGATCTAATACCATACCTATATTTTGGCTATTTTTTAAATAAATACCTGTCATTTTAGATTAACAAGTAAGTTAAATAAAAAAACGAAGCATTAGACTATATTTCAGTTTTTTAAAGTATGTAATGTTTGAATGAACCGTTAAGATAGGTACATTCTTAAAAAAAAGTTAAAATGATAAACACAAACAGCCTCTTGGTATAGTTTAATGTCATCATCATGTTTACAAAATCGTTATAGATAAACAAACTAGCTGCCTTTTAAATTTATATGCCTTTAGCCCAAGGTCGATTTATCGTTTTATATGGGCGATGCTCAACAAATTAGAGACAACCTGAAATTTCTTATGATGCTTGGTTCTGAAGTGCTTAATATACCCTAGAACCCCAGCAGTGATACGTTGAGCCCGTCCCCCCAAAACAGCCCTCCAAAGGGGGTAAAATTGGCCTTTTTTTACTTTTTCCTTTTTAACTCGAAAACAATGCAATGTAGTAGAAAATACTAAGAGAGAAAAGTTGAAGACCTGAAAATTTTACGTCAAAGAAGTTTACTCCGAAAAATTTTGTGTTAACAGTGGCGGAGTTATGGATTTTTAAATTTAGGTTTTTTTTCAACAGTTAAATATCTTATAGTAAGGGGTAGTTAAAGTACCAAATAATCATGGATAAATCAATATTATCTAAAAAATATTATATAGAGGCGCACAAAGGGGATTTATGGGGTTGTGTAAATCTTTGTTGATGAAAATAACAAAGTTAAATAACTAATAATCATTACCACCACAAGACTGGGGTTGGAGTCTAAGAAATCAAGAGTTGCAGCCAATTCATTCCGACCATAGCATTGTCCCTAAATTAGTTCTAGAGAAAATTTATTGCAATTGTTCATCAGGATGATGTAAAAAAGCATGTACGTACAAACGAATGGGCCTGAAGTGCACTATGGCATGTGGCCAATACAACAGAATTACCTGTCTAAATCGGACTGTAAATATGGATATAGATGAACAAGAAGATCTTTAGATAAGTTCACTTTTCTTTAATTAGACTTCTAGTAATAAAGTATTTCGGTTTATCTAATCTTTGTTATTATATCCACTACAGATTACCCCCCGAAATTTACACCCCAAAAAAACACATAGTACTGCACTGTATTATTACATGTTACATTAAAATTAGTTTATTTGTATTTGATTGAAGTAATCTGGCCAAAAATATATTATTTAGCACCTATTCGGAATATTCAAAAAAATACTCCCAATTGAAAAATTAACAGCTCCGCTACTGCTATTTAAAAAAAATAAGTAGACATTTTCGCTAGCAAATTTTCAGCTCTTCAACTTTTCTCTCCTGTCATTTTTTCCTATAATGCTTCGTTTTCAAGATATAAAGAAAAAAGTAAAAAAAGACTAATTTTACCCCCTTTGGGGGGCTATTTTGGGGGAACGGGCTCAACATTTTACCGCTGGGGTTTTAGGGTATGCTTAGCACTTCAAAACAAAGCACTGTACCAAATTTCAGCTTGTCTCTAATTTGTTGACCATCAACCTGGATTTGACCTGGGCTACTTCAGCAGATCGAATTTATATTAACGCGTGTACGTTCTTACAACATGTGTCAAATTCATCACATAAGAAAATTGTATGTTTTCGATCGGCAAATTTAGGGAACACTTTTTTTAACCTTACAAAAGGTGTTTTTTTGCAAAAAACCATCAATAATATAAGTAGTTGTTTAAGTAAATGAAGTTTTAACCATCTCACTACCTGTGGGTATGTGTGAGTCCAAACTGCGTTCATTAGGTGACCGGACAGAGCCTCGGTGGTTCAGTGGTAAGAACGTGTGCCTCTGAACCGCTGGGTACTGGGTTCGATCCCAGGGTACTCCTTTCACTTTTTCAGTACATACTGTACAATTAACAACAACCGAGGTTGTGGCATTGTATTTGAGCAAGTGAAATGTGTGCGCGTTCCGCCCTTCGGAGGGGGCGTAAAGCCGTCGGTCCCGTGTCCATGCGATTTTGCGTACGTTAAAGATCACTACCCTCCTTACAGAAAGGCAGGGAATCGGCAAAATTTCCAGGATAGTGAGGTGAAACTGCTCACTGGCGTCGGTGATTGGCCATAGGCGCGGAAATAGGCCGATGTTAAAGAAATTAAAAAAAACCACAAACACACACAGGTAAGTGGAAAGTCGCGAGATCTATGCTTTTAGTTGAATATGGTCGATCTATGCGTTGTACGGGCAAGCCAACTCCAAACTAATCGATATGTTAACTGCAGAGCGTGGGGCATAAGTATCTCGAAACGGGTAGCTATTTTAGGAAAATTGAACAGAGTTGTAGGAGAAAAATTGCCCATTTAGATGAAAGGTATTTAACCAATTTATACCTACGCCGTCCAACGTCTACTGCTGATGAGCGAGAACAATAACCGATATTTTGAGAGGCGTTTGGAATGCAGAATCAAAATTGTCTGCCTTTGGTGCTGAATATAAGGATTTAAATAGCGGGAGTAGAGTAGATGAGTTTAATGAAGTTAAATATAAATGCCGCTTAAAGAAGTTTTCACTAATGTTGTGTGTTAGATAATATGTCTTTTCAATAAATGCCAAAAGATATGGCTTAAGAAGGAATATCCAAAGAATTAACCAAAACAACTGTGGAACTGTTTCACCAAGTAAGGACAACGACAATTAATGAATTAAGAGCATGTGTTGTTTGCATCTTGTTAAGTAATGTTAAAAGAACCATATGCCCAATTTTATAACTGCTTGCTTTTTCGATTTATATGAGGAAGAATATTTTCAACTCCAAGATCCTTTTCAGAGGGTGTACAACGTTGATGAGACCGGTATTACCGAGGTCCAACACAAGCACAGCAAGGTGATATCGTTGAGAGGAGAAAAACAGGTTTCGTCACTAACTTCAGCAGAACGGGGTAAACGGATGACGGTTATTACTTGCATAAATGCTGCCGGTGTATACGTACCACCGTTGCTAATTTTCCCCAGGAAAAACATGAAATCAGAGTTGATGCTAGGAGCTCCAACTGTGGCAGTTGCAGAATGTCACATATCAGGCTGGGTACAGACAGACATTTTCACTAGATGGTTCCAGCACTTAATTAAATTCGCCAAGCCTAGTGTTTCCGATCCAGTTCTACTCATCTTAGACAGCCTACTTTTATGTCACCATTAAAGACGTATTACGCTCAAGAGATAGAACACTGGCTTATGGAGAATCAACTGAGTACTATGGAGACATCGTGCAATGGTTTTCGAAAAACTGGACAGATTCCACTCAACCGACATATTTTCTGGGACTGCGATTTTGGAGCCCATGAAGCGGAAGGTCAGTCAGACCAAGCATATCGTTCAGAACTACAGGACGGAAATGGTGAAGCTAATCAAATAATAAATGAAAATGCAGGTACATCAGCTAATATCAAGGAAACAGATGACCACGAAAATCAAAATGAAAGTGATTTTGACTCTGAGGAAAATGCCTGTATCATCCCCCGTTTGCGGCCTGTGTATCATTTAGAGAGCAGGGAACACCAAGTCCGCCTTCAGAAAAAGAATTCAGAAACAAATTCGTCTCTCCTACAGACATTTGTCCTTTGCTTTCATACAAGAAAACATATAATAAAATAAATCCAAGATCGGGGAAAGAGTCGATTATTACGGTGACCCCATACAAGGAGTTACAAGAAAGCAGGAAAAAAAATCGGGACGCAGCAAGTGCATTATTGTAGTGACTTGTATACTATTAGTAAGGTATATTATTAAAATTAATTCTTTAAATTTAAATGGACCTTAGAGATTGGCTTTAGAGGTCCAGTAAGCGATTACTTGAACAAATTTATATTTTCTATGGAGCTGGCAAATTAGAAATAACCACGCTGACAAATCTACATTTGCAAAACATATTATTGATACCGAACATAGACCTACAGTAAATAACCGCATACAACCACTACATTTTTATAATGACAAACGTAAACTAGACTTTTTTGAATCTTTAGAAGTCAAAAACACACACACGACAATAGCTACCTTGTTTTAAACGAGCAAACTGATTTAATGAATTCTCATTTCTTGGATATACTTCTTTCTAATTAAATAAGTCGATGAAAATAAATTTAACTATTATTTCAAAAAATTTGTAATAAGATAATGGGTTGATGTATGTCAATAATTTCGTTGTATAGAGACGGCTTTTATAATGTTATTGTTTAGTTATTTTATTGTTGTAACTGTTATCATAGTTATTATAGGCTAGTTCTATTGTTATGTTCAATATTGACATACATCACGTAGACATTTTGAAAGCCTCATCTGTCATCTGTGTTTCATTTTATTTTCAATTTGATAAATTTTTTGATCAAAACATCATATGATAACATAGCAACAGATCTTTATTTGTAGTTGTCATGATTTCGTACTATTTCAATTTTCATCTGTCTGAGAATGCTGTCAAGCAGCGAAACTAGTCACAGAAATGCTGAAGAGCATCCTAGAACATCCTAGAACATCCAGAATTCATAAGGGCCACTTGCTCCAGTTAGCTTACGCGCTGGCTACGTCCTTCACTTACAAAAACAAAAACCAACAGTGAAACCAGAGAAGTAGTCTCCAAGTCTATATGTATTATGGACCAGTTTCACCAAGTAAGGGCAACAACAATCAATGAATTTTATTAAAGTTACAAAAGTTTTCCAGAAGAAAATTAATTATTTTCAGGGGGAATGTACCTGCCAAATTATCAATATGACAGGTATTTTTCTTATTAATTGCTTGGATGGTTTTGTTTTAGTCAACTGAATCGAACTAGTTTTTGCAAATAAAACACACAAAAAAGGTTTTTTACATGGGTTTTACTATGGCTCAAGATTAAAAATTATAGCCCAATTATAATAATTTAGTTATCGGATTTGAAATCTTTTTACGAAAATTCTCTAACACAACGTACTTGCTGCACCCAGACCCTTTTTATCACTTATTTACTGTTGCTGTATCCATACTTTTTTAAGTGATAAAATATTGTAGCTCTCTATGTGAGCGGAGGAAGTGATGCCGAATGTTTATTCTATATGGGTAGATTTTTCGAGGACAAGTATGGAGAAAAGTGGGCAAAATGTGTTCAGTGTTGTAGATGGGCACACGAAGATTGTGGAGTGTTACGCATTAGCACCTTCATTTGCTCTTTTTGTGAAGGTAAGGAATTTTTTGAATAGTATCTCAAATTATCATTGCCATCTCAAATTTGGATACCTGCCTATCTCAATTTAGGAGGCTTCTTTTTTTAATGACAGGAAAGTCAAAAAATTTAATAGCTAAATTTTTTCTAGTAAGTATTTTTTATTTTGGCATTTTCGATGTTAATGTTTTGTAAGGAAGTCAATTTGAGGTTTGGTATAAAAATATATGTCATTTGTAACTAAAATATATTTTATTCTTAATTATAAAAAAAGTATCTTAAATTTGGTGCCTTTCCTATATAAGTATTTTATTTACATTCTTAGCAAACCAATATTTTATCTACAATAAGCTATCATGTGATAAAACTATGTTTTCTGTACAAATATTAGTATAGAAAAGCAAACAAACATTAAGATAATTATATTTAAATTATCGCGTTTAAAGAGTTAATGAACCGTCTAATAGCAATACATAATGAGTTGCAAAATAACATTAAATTTGGATACTGACGCTCTCGTGGCAAACGTTATTGAGAACACAATCTTTAAATTAATTGGTCATGTGTTCGATTTCAAGGCGAGACAAGATTTTTAATTAAAAAACAGTTCTTTTGGTTAAGTTGCAGCTTGCCTCCCGGGGGGGTTTTATAAAAAATTACACAAACATGTTTAGAACCCTTCCTGGATGCACAAACCATAAGAAAAAATTATTGAAAACAACCTCAAAGAAAGTTTAGGGACCAGGAGAGAATAAGGGTGCTGAGCGGTGAAGATAAAAAGGAAATATGAACGGAAAATTCGAAAAAGACAGCTTTGCCGCACCTTTAAGAGCTGCCTTTTCCACGTTTTGTAGCCAAACCCTGTCTACCCCGTATTCGCCACAGGTTCTGTAACTTTTTCGAGGGTTATTCCGAAGAAAATTTTCATGTGGTTGTAGGCATGCAGGAGGGGGAGGAAAAAGCCAACGACGAAGTAGCAAACCACCCACTCCACCCCATTCCCCCAGTCAAGAACACGGCGGAGTGTAATCTGATAAATAGATAGTGACAGGCAACTGCAGGGATAGGGAGGTCCCGGGAAAGTATGCAGTTTGCATGTAACATAGCAAGCAAAAAAATTTAGAACCTTAAAAAAATATTTTTTAACTTAACGCATTGTGCCAGCGAAGAAGTGAAAATGTAAATAACTCAGCAAATACAAGGAGGCAAAAGGTAAAGATAGTGTCACATGCAAGATGCCAAACTTTATATATCAGCAGTCGATTTATCTCAAACTGTCCGGGAGGTAAACTTTAAATATTGACAAAGAACTCCAATTTTTGTTGATATTAAGTGCTCCCCTCGTATATGATTTGCACTTTAAAAGAAGTTGCTAATTCTTGCACAGATGCAAAAGTTCTCAAGGTCTCGTTCAGAAAAATGAAAATCATTACCGTGTTAACACGAATCAAGTATATCCGTTTGTCGTTAGTCACAATAAAGAGTGAGGACTAAATAAACAATTTTAAAATTACTATAGAGATATTCTGGTTGCTGAAATGCTGCTACGAATGGGACCACCAGCGCCAGCATTCTTACAGAAATGTCCTTTGTTTAGTAATTGATTAACCTGTATAAACCTATTTGGAAAGTATATTTTAAAAGTTACCTTCAAAGTAGATAGTGCTTCTTTTATTAAATAAAAAACCTGCATCAGCCTCGAAGGCCATTAGCAGGCTGGCATGTACATTATAATTATATAAACTATCCACTTAATGAATATTATGACCACATCTAATATTAAATGTTATATAAAACTATTAGATTACATCAGGTGTTCATTCATTTATACATAGCCATATATACATCATAATAGCGCCTCCGTGGCCGTGCGGGAAAGTCGATTCAGACTTTCCAATACGGACTCGGGGGTCGACGGTTCGATTCTCACCGACGGCGGATGATTTTTCAAAATCACTGTCGTCGTTGAGATCGAGCTCAAGGTGGAGGGTAGGTTAGTTTAAATGAGCAAAAAGGGCCAGCAATGGCCTAATTGCCAGTAAGCATCTTACCTTTACCTTTTTACATCATAATAAGTTTCACACTTGATTTAATAGGTTGTTGTCCTTTAGAAAATCGCACAGGTCCTGTATCTTCAGTGTAGGGCCCAGTATATTTATGATACTTCTTGATAGTTTATGTAATTCTCGTAGGTACTGGAATTTTGGAGAATCACATAACAGGTCTTTCACCGTTACTATCACATTACAAATATCGCACTTAGGCCGAGTTTGTCTTTTAAATAGATGACTGTGGGTAAGCCTTGTATGGCCAAGTCGTAGTCTATTCACTAGCACTTGTTGAGAGCGCGTTGGAGGAAACGGTAAGGGATGTTGAATGGATGGCATCACTAACTTGAGTTCGCTGTTCCTAGAGCTCCATGATTGTTGCCACATGTCACTGATGGTTGCACAGATTGATTTGATTTTTTAAGATCTGGTAAAAAGCATGGGTTAGTTTCTTGAGTAACTGGAAATTCAGTAGCCTCTTATGCCAGCTTGTCTGCTTGATCATTTCCCTCTATTCCTACATGTGATGGGGTATACATAAAAGTTATTAAGTCCCTTTGACACTTTTTTTTTGAATTCGTGATAAAGCTGATTTAATTTGTTCAATGAGAGAGTTCTTTGTGTAGATGTGTTTAATAGCTTCCAGTGCGCTGAGAGAGTCGGAACAAATTACATACCGACGAGCACTGTTATTTTCCACATATTCGGTTGCTTTTAGGATAGCGTATACCTCCCCTGAGTAGACTGATGTTGTTTTTGGTAAGCGATATTGTTCCGATCCGCTCGGTGTAACTATTGCTGATCCAACTCCAGAATTGCATTTTGAAGCATCGCAGTAAATAAAACCATGGTCAGGGTAGTCTGCCGTTATATTTTTAAACGTTGCATGTATTATAGATTGAGGGGTGTTTCATTTGTCGTACTGGGCTAAGTCCAAAATAATGTTGGCTGATAGTGCTATTGTCATTAAACAATTATGAAATGCTTTATTTTAAATACATAAATTCGGGACGCAGCAAGTATGTTATAGTAGTGAATTTTCATAAGAATTGGTTACAGTTAGCACGGCATATTACTAGAATTAGTACTTTAAATTTAAACGGACATTGGAGATCAGCTCTAAAGGTCCTAATTCGTGCTCAATTGAAAATTTGTTTTGAAAGTCTTATCATCGATGCCTCTCTTGTATCATACAAAATTTGTCGTATGCTCTCCTTTTGAGAAAAAACTTTAAATGCCTTAAACTCAATTTTCTATGAAGCTAAAAAATTAAAATGGGGTATATGTAGGGACTGTAAGTCTCTTTAAAAGTTACAAATTTCATTAAGGATAGAAAAGTTTTCCAGAAGATTTTTTTATTTACAAAAAGAATCTACCCGCCAAATTATAAACGCGGCATGTTTTTTGCCTGAATAATCGCTTAGATAATTTTGTTTCAGTCAACCTAATCAAATCTGTTTTTTCCAAACAAAACAAAACAAACGTTTTTTTTTTAACTTATAGGTATCTCCGAAGCTCATTACGCTATTTTTTTAATTAGTACTCATGTTGGTTTTATCTAGGTTTCACTATGTAACAAAACTCTGGACACAGTACGTGTGTTATGGTAGCGAATTTTCATTAAAAATGTTTGTAATAGCAAATATATTTTTTAAAGAAAGCCAGCATCAAATTTGGTTACCAGTAGAACCTATATAGTAGAAACAATGTGTCATATTGCATCAAAATAACTCTATTGTTTAAAAAAGTTGACAAATTTTTCGAAGATAACCTTAAAATGTTACTATTTTATCTATTTACACACCTGCCAAGATATAATTATTCAAAAAACATATCGAAAAAACTCCGAAAAAAATTGCATGAAACTGTGCAAACACCGTTTGTCACGAAAAAACGTTTTTTTCACAATAACTTATTAAAAATTTATTATTAATTACCAAATTTTACAAAAATCTTACCAGAAATGATTTCTACGGCAACACAAACAAATTTCTGCGAAAACTTGCTAAATATTGTTTACACAAAAATTTTATAAAGGAATAGATAAAATTCAAATTCTATGCTTATTCTGTAATTAAAATTAAAAAGCCTGGACGCAGCAAGTGCGTTATGGTAGTGAATTTTCATAGAACTGATCTGGCACAAAGTATTTTATTATAACTTTTTTTTTCAAGTAACATAGAGATCTTAATTTCGGTCTATAGTTTACTTTTTATATCCTAAACCTACCTATCAAATTTTGTTATTATAGCTTTTTAGTTTTTGAGATAAAATTTTTTTTAGAATGGAAACTCAAAATTTTCCCGATAAACCTCGTCCGATTTTCCTTACTAATGAACTTATCCAAGCCATTTACAAAAGGAAGGGACATGCTAAATTTTATCAAAATAGGCTCATTATTTTTTGAGTTATTGGTGTGATATATATATATATATATATATATATATATATATATATATATATATATATATATATATACATCATTCTGTAATAATGTCAGAAATGTAATGTCAAATTTTTGTCCTAGAAGAATTACAATTTTTGGAGAAATATGGTTGTAGAAAAGTAATTATTTTTATACCAAAGTAAATTTAAATATAAAATGGTAAAGTGGATATATTGGTGATATTTGGAATTGAAGGGGAAAGAAGTTCAGATGAAATTTGGAAAGTGACAGAATAAAACCGTTTGACAGTTTGATTTTATTGGAAGCAGTTTATAATTATGTCATTTGCAAGCACAAGCTAAGCTTTTTTGTGAGACATGCTGTATAATTAAGATAACAATAAATAAATAACAATAATAATATATATATATATATATATATATATATATATATATATATATATATATATATATATATATATATATATATACAGTGTTTAAAAAAGATGGGGCAATATTTAAGGGGTTGATTTCCCAGGTCATTTTATAAAAAAAAGTTTCCATAAACATAGGTGCTAAAATGTATTGTTTGTTACATTTTTTGTAAAATATCGATTTTTTAAAAATAATTCAAATATCTCCTCACCGATTGTTTTGAAATTATATATATATATATATATATATATATATATATATATATATATATATATATATATATATATATATAGGGTGTTTAAAAAATATGGGGCAATATTTGAGGGGTTGATTTCCCATGTCATTTTATAAAAAAAGTTCCCATAAACATAGCTGCTAAAATGCATTGTTTCCAAGATACAAGGTATAACATTTTTTGTAAAATAAAGATTTTTTAAAAATAATTCAAATATCTCCTCACCGATTGTTTGGAAATTTGGCAGCGTTGTTTGTAATAATAATAGACTGATTTGATCCTAATTAGATAAAGATTGTTAGGTCCATTGGCATTAGGGGGGACACTTCAACAAAAATGATTGTTCGTGTTTGTGAGAAGACCTTATGAGAAGTCATAGTAAACCAACAATTAGGGGTTAAGGAGTCGCGGGCCAAAGGACTCCAGGGGGCAAGCTGAGGAAGTGGCAACAACAACATAAACTTTCGATGAAGCTTTCCCCAAGACCGTCATGACCCTGCTAATAACTAAACATGACGGATCTAGACAAGGAGATCGAAATAAACTTTCCCCAATCTACGGTGTCACGTGACCCGTGCCTAGGGATGGATGGCACCAGGGCGATGGTGTCGTGAACAGAACCTCTGAAGTACCAGGCGACCCTCCAGAGTAACCCGCCTTGCATCACACAGAGGGTTCTGATGGTGTGGACAGTATTTCCCCATTCTCGTGGGAACAACATGAAGCTAATAAATACATATACAACCAAAACCAATGAGGCTCGAGGAGTGGCTCCGGCTACAGATTTGTGCCTTGAGTCTATTCCCGGAACGGAGACGAGCCAGGGGGCGGCAGCGGACTCTGGAGGTCTCACGACCGTCGTACATACGCGGATCAGGGGGTAGCTTCGGCCAGAGACCTGTCCCCGACACCCAAGCTGGTGGCTGCGTCCCACCGAAGGGCGACGAGCTCCGCGGACTCCGGGGGCCCCTTCACCAGTGAGGACCATACTGTAAGGAAAGAGGGACTGCCCCGACAGTCCAAGCGTCTTTCCGGGGCGCAAAGAAAGAAGTTCCGGAAGGCGCAGAAAATGGCGACCGGGACGTGGACAGTCGAGAAACCTGTAAAGGCGCAAGAGGGGAGTGCGAGTCAGAAGAGGACGCGCTCGGACTCTACAGACAGACGTCCCAAAAGGGCCAGGGCACCTGTAAAGGCGCAAGAGGAAAGTTCGAGTCAGAAGACGCCGCGCTCTGGCTTTAGCACGCCTACTACAGACAGACGTCCCAAAAGAACCAAGGGCGGAACACCGGCGCAAACTGGCTCGTATAGGGAGGCTGCGGAGGGCCTTGTGATGGCAGGGATTGACAGACGCCAGCCTGAGCTCACGCTACACCAGGGGAAAGCGGAGCTGATCCATGCTGCGGTGGACTATCTTCAGAAAGGAAAGAACTCGCTCAGTTCCACCGGACGCGCCTGGCGGGGGGGGGGGGCATCCTCTGGATAACCTGTGCCGGCCCGCAGTCGCGGGACTCGCTGCGGAAAACGATCGGGGGTCTTGGTCAGATTTGGGAGGGGGCGGACTTGACAGCCGTCGAGCCCAAGGAACTCCCAAAGAGCCGCAAGGTCCTCGTACGGATCCCGGACACCGTCCCGCAGGAGAAGATGATCAGTAGACTAAAGATCCAGAACCCTGAACTGGGGACACAACAATGGTCGGTTCTAAGCAGGAAGGCAGAGGAGAAAAGACAGACTCTTGCCTTCTCGATCGACCAGACTTCTTACAGAGCACTTAAAGGAACCTCATTCAAGGCATTCTGGGTCCTGGAAAGGATTAGCCCACTGGGGAAGCAACTACGGGTTAATGGGACTTAGGTTCCTTCAGGTCAACATCCAACACAGTAGGGCAGCCACGGCCGGACTACTGATGGCTCTGAGGTACACGGATGTGGCCCTCATCCAGGAACCGTACTCCTATAAATGATAGATCAAGGGACTCGGCGAAACTGCTGGGAAGCTCATCTACAGCAGATCTAGCGATAACCCGAGGGCCTGAATTTTTGTCAGGGAAGGGATAGAGTTTCTGCCTTTAATGAATTTCTGTTCCAGGGACCTGGCAACGATCAAAATCCGATATGGAGGAGCGGATGGGCCGAGGGACATTACTGTGGATGGGTGGATGGCAGACCATCATCGGCATGGATACGAACGCGCACCATGAGTTGTGGGGTAGCTCGGACACAAACTCCAGTGGTGAGGCACTTTTACAATTATTTATGAAATTTAATTTAGACATATTAAAAAAAACAATCATGAGCGGCGATTTTAACGTGAATTTGCAAGGTTTTCGTAGTTACATAACTGACGAATGAAGACTTCCGCTGATGAACCTCATTGGCGTGTCTTACTTGGTGATCGAAAATAACAGAGTCGTTACCCACTTTCCACACCGTTAATAGAAGGAGCTGGGTGGAAGTGACACTAAGCCGAGATGCGACTATATATAATTCGTCGGTGGGGGAAACCATGGACTCAGCGACCACAGGCCCACCACGTTTACTATAAACGGTGACATAGGGGCGCGAGCGTCAGTGGATGAATAAAAACTGCTAGGTTGGCGAAACGGACGACAGGAAGAACAAAAGCGGCCGCACAACGGGAGCAGGGCTAGAAGCTTTGTTCTGAGCTCTTCAAACCACTCCGACTCAGAAAGCGATCAAAGAATCAATGTTTTGATCGCTAAGGCATACGCTTTCCGACATAATGAAAGATGATCCCTGAGGGCTGGCTCGGAAAAAATTTGCGGTAATTAAGAAAAGAGTACCAACGGCATGGGCAAGATGTCAAAATGCTGCAGAAATTGAAAGAAATACAGCAGCGAAACGGCGGGGGCAGTTGGCGATAAGTACTTTCCGGGAGACAATATGGAGAACAACTGCGAAGAACGACGTGCGAAAACTGTAACTGGAGCAGACACACAGACTGTAAGTTCTGAGAATAGGAGCTGGAGAAGGTAAACAGTTTGAGACCGAAACAACAAGCCCCGCCAATCGACGGCTGGGCTGTAGCATTTGCTGGAGGCGGTGAGTGAAGAGCTTTTAGAAGTTTTTAATTACTGCCTTAGAGAAGGGAATTTTTCCGATGATCAGGAGGCAGCCCAAATCGCGTAATAATTATAACCAGCTGGCGAGAATCAAATACAAGTGTGCCTGTTATCACAGAAAAGGTGTATGACAAACTCTTAGCGATAAGACTGTCGTATCACTGGGACAAAAACAAAAGGCTGCCGGGCAGGCAGTACGGCTTCCGCAGTAGACGTGGAAAAACAGACGCTGGCTGAGGCTGTGAATAGAGTTAAGGAAGCAGGGGCGGTCGGGAAGTGCTGGTCGCGTTGAACAACAAAAATGCCTTCACCTCGGCGTGGCGTGGTACCCCAAACTCAGGAAGTTACTGGGAAAATTTGTTTGTCGGGAAACTTAGCAAGCGCAATAGCCAATTTCCTGGGCAACAGGAGCGTGAGTTCTGAAAGAGTACAAAAACACCAATCAAGGATGCTCACTAGGTCCATATTTGGGACAGATCCTGTGGCTATTTTTAATGGAGATGAATGCAAAAATCGACATTTAGGCTTTCGCGAATGACCAGCTAATTACCATAAAATCGTCATTGAGGAAAAAACCTTGAAAGCATGCCAGAGGTAAGTATCGGCTGACAAACTGGAATACACACCCGAAATAAGCATATGCTCCATAGGGGTGCAAAGAAGGACAACAAAACGCACACTCATGCGCAACCTATCATCAAGATGAGAGACGGAAGCCAAGATAAAATATCTGGGAGTAATGTTGACTCGGACCTAAATTAGGTGGACAAGGGCGGATACGTAACGGGCAAGATAGCAGTAGGTAACGCAAAAGACGTGAGTGACTGCCCGAAGACCCTCAGGGTCATGTATGAGGCTGGGGGTCTTAGGACGAGGTAAAGTCCTTTTTCTTGTGTAGGTCCGAAATTTGGGGCGAACGAACGAGGGATTTTCGTGTCGCTATAAAACTTCTATCGGTCCAAAGAGAATTTCTGTTAGGCATAACAAAGGCTTGCCGAACGACCTCTATGGCAACACTGGCGCTGCTGGCCGGTGTCCACCTTTGTGGTTGAAGTCAGGAGCGGGACCAAAGATGGGAATACTCAGGGGCGGCGAACGACATTCAAACAACATTATTTGATATATTCGGCGCATACCTGCTTAGAACGGAGAAAAGAGGCGGATCAAGAGGAAAACTTCTAGAGAATCTGGTCCAATTGATGAAGTACGAAAACTGCAATGAAATGAAAATAGCCGCTGGAAACAGAGGGTCGTCACCACCGCTTTTAGACTGTGATTATGGTATCTAGTTGCCACTGCCACGAACTTTAAATCGCATTTTACTATAAATTAAATGCAGTTCGTGTTAATTAATAAATCATTTTTCAAATGAGATATTTTTTTAATTTTAGAAAGCAGGATAATAAGTACTTACTTGTATGCCTAAAAACTAATTGACATACAACAGTTTCTATTTTGTTCACTTAACATTATACACAATTATTCTAGTTTTGTTGATTTTCCAAAGCCCACCTCCATTATTATAGGTAATGAATATGGTGATAAATGGGAAAATTATTCAAAGTAGGTTACACGAAAAAATCAAATATTTCTTTTTAGAAACCAGGCCATCAACAACGATAGCAAGTAAGAGCGAGTTTTTGTGAGGTAAGCCTTCAAGTTTGATAGAAAAAATCACAAGAAATTAAAGATTTAAAAAATATATACTTTAAAATGTTCGTTGGCCACCCCAAATACGACCTTATCTCCCCAATAGAAAAAACTCGGGACGCAGCAAGTGCGTTATGGTAGTGAATTTTTATTAAATGCTTCAAATTTAAATAACTCAATTTTCTATAAACTTAGAGAGTTTAATTTCAATACGTAGTAAGGTTTTTCCTAAGGCAAGATATCCACAAAACTTCATTAAAATAACTTTGTAATTTTCGGAGAAAAAATTTTTTTTCGAAAGAAAATTTAAAATTTGAATAACTCAATTTTCTCTAAACTTAGAAAGTTGAATTTTGGTACGTAGTAAGGTTGAGGCAACATATATAGTAAATTTAATTGAAACAGCTTTGTTACTTTCGGAGAAAAAAAAATTTTTCGAAAGAAAACTCAAAATTTTTCCGGAAAACCCCGTCCGATTTTTCTGGATAACGAACTTATCCAAGCCATTAATAAAAGACAGGCACTTGCCAAGTTTCATCGAAATCGGTAAATTATTTTTTGAGTTATCATATATATATATATATATATATATATATATATATATATATATATATATATATATATATATATATATATATATATATATATAAACATATAAAAATTAAACCTATTTACAAATGAACTTTAATAAGATATTATGCTGTGACAATACCTCTCTCAAGCACCCTAAAATATAATCAAAATGTGCACAGTTATATATGTTTTATTTCTTTTCCCCTTCTCTTAATACACTACATATTTTATGACAATCGATTTAATTTACTTATTTGATTTCATAAATAGTCGGTTAATAGTGACTTGGAATGAAGTAGACACCACATCTTCAAACACATTAAGAGAATATGAGTAAATCAACAGCAACTGGGAATGAATTCGGTCAGTCGCCCAGCCACGTGGTTAAAAAACACTGTTTGTATGAGTGGTTAGAACTCTAGCTCTAAATAAAAGGACTGTAACAGCGGCAGAAGCAGAAGTCAATGGAAGGTTTGTGTATTCGGAAAGAAACTATTGACTATTAATAACTACTAAAAACGCTGCGAGTTGTAAGGCAAAAATAATTATACTACAGAGGTGATAAATGATAATACATTACAATAGGGTTATATATAATCGTAAATGCTTCCAATGATTAACAATCAGTGAATTCAGTATTATTGACATTTCTCGGAAACTTACAAATGAATTTCATGAGTCAATAAGAAAAGCATTGACTAACCAACAGCAACCACATACTTATGATTTAAACATAAATGTTTCAAATTTGAATAGCTCAATTTTCTGTAACCCTAGAAAGCTGAATTTTGGCACATAGTTAGGTATTTCCCAAAGCAATATGTAGACCAAATTTTATCGAAATTTTCGGAAAAAAAAAATTTTTTTGAAAGAAAACTCAAAATTTTCCCGGAAAACCCCGTCCGATTTTCTTGGCCAACGAACTCATCCAAGCCATTAATAAAAGAAAGGCACTTGCCGAGTTTCATCTAAATCGGTTAATTATTTTTTGAGTTATCAGACGGATACATATATATATATATATATATATATATATATATATAAAGATATATATATATATATATATATATATATATATATATATATATATATATATATATATATATATAAAGATATATATATATATATATATATATATATATATATATATATATATATAAGCATATAAAAATTCAAACGGACCCCGGATATGGGTTCTAGGGGTCCTAATTCGCGCTCATTTGAAAGAATTTTTGCAAAGTCTCACCATCGATACCCCTCTATTAGTGAATTTTTTTAATAAAAATTCACTAAAAATCGTATTACAATGGCTAATTTATTATTGAAAGCTTATCATTTCTCAAAACTTGACATTTTCAGTAACTGAATACAGGTGTAGAGAATACTTCTCTGGCTTCCCAAGTGTTTGTTTTCTTCTCTGTAACCAATTTCCCCTTTTATGAGAATAAAACAAACACATGTGATGCCAGAGGAGTAGTCCCTACATCTGTATTTTGTATGAAATGGTTTCCACGAGTAAGGGGAACAACATTCATAGAATATAATATAATAGAATACCTTCATTAGCCACAAGATCACACACAAAAATGAAATTGGCCAGTTAAGACAGAAAATTACACATCAAGCACATGCAAAACTACAAAACGCATACAAAATCCAACAAAAATACATTCACATCTAAAACACACAATGTTTGCTTATCACTGCATACACTGATGAGGCTATCCTACCAGCCAACTAGTCTATTTGGCTTTTCCACGCAAGAGCAAGGTCAATGTTGATACCGAGAAATTTCCTAGCAGACTACGACTCATCAGAAGTTACCCTGGCATGAAAATGGATGAAAGCTGTCTTATTCTAGTCGAGGAATAGTTCGTTACCACTAAACCAAGCTCCCGCCTCACGAAGAACATTGTCCACTGTCTCACCAACATCCCTACCAGCATCACCAGTAATAATAAAAATTGTGTCATCCGAAAAAGTTGTTATTGTACTCTAAAGAGTTGCTATTCACTGTGTTGGATGCCATCAGGAATGTTAGGAGGAAGATTATATATATATATATATATATATATATATATATATATATATATATATATATATATATATATATATATGAAAATGAGTGCCCCGAGTATAGAACCCTGAGGCACTCCTCTACAAAAAAAAACCTCCTCACTGTATTCTATTCCCCACCATAAAAAACTCTCTGTATTTATATTATGAAGGTAATACCGCAGCAACTCCAGGCAGACTCCCCTAATAACACAATGACTCAACTTTATGAAACATATTTCATGCGAGATACAATCAAATGTTTTTGTTAAGTGGTCAAATACATCAAAAGCATAATTTACCATCTCTATAAGTTAGGATATCGCAACCATGGTGCTGCATGTCTTGCGAAAACCATACTGTTGTTCATAGAATAGATGGCTATCCTCAAAGTCACTATAAAGTTGATGGAAAATAAGGAATTCAAAGATTTTTGAGTTATCGGCAAAACTTAAACCTGCTCAAAATTGCTAAGATTACTGCAGTCCACCTCCTTGAAAAACGCTAGTACCTTCGTACACTTTATCAACGCAGGGAAGCAACCCCGTGTGATGCAGAGATTAAAGATATGTGCAAAATATAAAGAATGGCATAGTCATAAAATCCCTAGACCCCTTAGTGACATAGGAGTCCATACCATAAACTTTTGAGTAACGTCCTTTTGGAGATATTTGAGAAAAATTGACGCACAGGCGCCATATTCTAAGGGCTCTTGTTCTGTTAGGATTGAGGCGATATCCAAAATAAAATTATAAGAATCTGGGGTGTTAGTTTGTCAGTTGAGTTTTTGGACAGCTGTGAGTATATAGACTATGGCTTCTCAAATGGCCCAAAGTAAATGACCTGCTCAAATGAGCATTTTAGTGTGTGTGTTATTATTATTATTATTATTATTATTATTATTATTATTATTATTATTATTATTATTATTATTATTATTATTATTATTATTATTATTATTATTATTATTATTATTATTATTATTATTATTATTATTATTATTATTGTTATTATTATTATTATTATTATTATTATTATTATTATTATTATTATTATTATTACAATTAACGCGGGGGGAAAAACATATAACATAAAAGCCAAAGGAGTATGTATCAGGACTATACTAGAAAGTAAAAACTAGAGACACTTCCTGAAGAACGTCCCCAATACACCATTTATTTTCAAAAGAAACGACATCATTTCTGTTCGAATACCATGAATATTCTTTCATTAAGCGACACTTTAGTCTATTTTTATATATGGTTTCATATGGCTGGTGTTGAGCGTTGTCTTTAAAATATGAAACTATGTGGTTATATATTGTGCTTTTTGCTATGTTGCACAAAAAGTTAATAAGGCCTGCTTTCTCACTAGTGAGTGGTACAAATCCCGCATATATGTCGACCATACAAAGTGGCTTTGCAGTTAATTTATAGACAAGAGACCCAACAAATCTCCACAGAGCAGAAACCTCCGAACATTCCACTATCATGTGCCAGGATGTTTCGGTAATACCACACCACGGACAAAGGGCGGACAAGATTATTCCCGCTCTGCTTAAGAAATCTGGATCTGCCAACGTATTTTTGGCAAATCTAAGGGCGACAATCGCATCATGGCCCATAGTGGATTTAGAGCATAGTGCTTGCCAGTTAACTGTATCATCAGTCCATGCCCCTTTCATTGGCGAGGTGACACAAGATGCCCTCAAGGTTAAATCGCGTAAAATAGCACTTTTGTTACGGAGACTATTATCTGTGAACTTTTTCTCAGTGGTTTCGAATGCAGTGTAAAAGATCATATTTGGTGGGCCAGTTTTGGGCAAAACATCTGCGCAGGTTTCCGTTATCAATGCTTTAAAATGGTGAAAGTTAATTCTAAGGTTATTTTTGAGGAGGGAGTTATACTCTTTCAGCTGAATTTTTTCGAATGACTTCCATTTTACCCCATCAAAAAAAATCGCCAATAGTGTAAACGCCTCTAGCAAACCAAAGGTTAGAGAACTTAAAAGTGCCTAATGATAAGCGTGATGCGGTCAGAGGTATTTGTTTCAACTTGGAGAATGTTGAGGGATAGTTTTCCAAACAGAGATTTATCAAAGAGGTTGATTCAAGGACTTGCCTCAAGAATAATGATAATTTTGCTGGGTGATAACTTGAATACTGAATAAATAGGACCTGCTAGATCAGATCACTAGATCTGAAAGAACTCAAAGAGTGCTGTGCCATTAGCTTCCAGTTACTGCCCTCGTTACACGCCAGGAATCGCAAAGCAAAGGAAATTCGAAACAGTTTTATTTTAGACGCTATATGAACTAGGCCTAACCCTCCATGATAAATTGGTAGACATAGATCTTGCTCGGAAATCCAGTGCTTTCTGCCACTCCAGAATAGATTTATAAGAAGGACTGAATTTTGTTTACAAAGTCAGCTTGGGAAGGTAAGATTTGCAAGGTATACCAAAGTTTAGGTGCAAGAAACTGATTTATTTATAACCATAGCTCTTCCTCTCCAGGATTAAGCCGGAAGGACCCTGATCCAGCTACTGGAGCTGTCTTTTAACCTTTTGAATGCTGCATTTAATGGGGCAAGATCAAGTACGTCGGCGTCATTTTTAAACGTAATACCCAAGATTGTTATGCCTGCGGATGACCAATTAAAACCGAGGGGGGGTCTCTCCGGAACCTTTATAAGCTCCCAACCAATACTTTTTTGGGGGATAGGCAAGGTAAGACATACTATTCTGCTTCTGATCAAAGATAGAAGTGGTTCAATACAGAGAATGAAAAGTGGACCTGAAAGTGGACAACCCTGTTCAAATTTAATTGGGGCAGACATAAGACCATGCGCTCTGACCATACAAGCTGAATCTTCATAGAGAAGCCTCACATAGTTCACAAATAATGGGCCTAAATTGTATCTTTCCAGAAGGTAGAACATATAGTCATGACTCTCTATCGAAGGCACTTCGTTGGTCTAATGAAACGATAGCAACAGGTAAATCGTGAACATTAATGTGCTGAATAAGTTCCCTGTAAAGATGAAGGCTGTCGTAGATTGACCTTCCCGGTACACAATAGGACTGATCTGGATCTACTAATAAGTTTAGTATCTCTGACAAGCGTATTGATAACGCCTTAGACAGAATCTTATAGTCAGTTGTTAAAATTGAAATTGGCCTCCAGGTTCATAAACCGCTGTGTGTGTTGCATAATGGGATGGTTTTAAATTTAAATTTATCAACCACAAACTTTTATCCTAGAACATTTAAGTATTGAGTATTGAACACACTTTTGTACTAACATCTAATTTTCATATAATTGTATAAAAAATGTATTCACCAGTAGGCTTACCTATTAAAGTCCTCTCAACGAAACGACGAAATGAAAGGATAGAAGCTCTTTAGTTACCTACCATGTGAAATTACTACAGTAACATTAGATTTCTCATATTATGCCAGTGTATAATATGAATTGTCTAGTTTGAAGAGGGCAGTTGTGAAACCATTGTGGTTGTTGAAGTATGCCAGTAGATAATGGATATTTTGTACACATTCATTATTATCTGATTTGTAGCTTTGCTATGTTGACATTGTTCCAGATTACACAGCAGTTCCTAATATGTTGTGAGAAACTCATGCTCCTTTCTAGATTTCTCACGTTACCAAATTATATTTCTCCCGCGCACATTCCCCAACTTTTAATTATTAGTGCTCTTAATTTTTTGTAGAAGTCTTTATTGTTAATAAAATTACTCACTGCTTATGTTTGTGCAACTCAAATTTGACAAGATGGCTATACAGGCTGAATCATAACTATTGGGACATAGAGTAAGCGCAGGTTATTTGGACGAAAATATGAGTATTGGATCAAACATGCCTCAATAAAACATTACTGTAGAAACAGCTACAGGGTGTTCAAGGTGACATATTTTTTTAGTTTTTAGTGAATTTTTATGTAAAAAAAAATCACTAATAGAGAGGAATTGATGGTGAGACTTTGCAAAAAAAAATTCAAATGAGCGCGAAGTAGGACCCATAGAACCCATATCCGGGGTCAGTTTCAAATTTTATATGTTTATATATATATATATATATATATATATATATATATATATATATATATATATATATATATATATATATATATATATATATATATATAGATGTAAGTATTTTAAACTTTTATATTTTTCCTAAGTAAGTTGTAAATTTTTTCCTTTCCATGTTGTAGCCTTGAGAATGGAATAAACTTTTCCGAAAGCTCGGCTTTTAATAAAGAGTTTTATTTTGCGGCTTTCCCACAATTTTTTAAATATATATATATATATATATATATATATATATATATATATATATATATATATATATATATATATGTGTGTGTGTGTGTGTATCCGTCTGATAACTCAAAAAATAATTAACCTATTTCAATGAAATGAGTGCGTTAGCCAGGCAAATTGGACAAGGTTTTCCGGGTAAATTTTGAGTTTCCTTTAAAAAAAAACATTTTCTCCGAAAATAACAAAGCTGCTTTAATTAAATTAACTATATATGTTGCCTTGTGAGAGATCTTACTACGTACCAAAATTCCACTTTCTACGTTTATAGAAAATTGAGTTATTTAGATTTTAAATTTATTTCGAAAAAAATTTTTTTCTTCGAAAATTACAAAGTTATTTAAATGAAATTTAGTGGATATCTTGACCTAGGAAAGACCTTACCACATACCAAAATTAAACTTTCTAAGTCTATAGAAAATTAAGTTGTTCAAATTTGAAGCATTTAATAAAAATTCACTACCATAACGCACTTGCTGCGTCCCGAGCTTTTTGCTAATGATTTCACAAGATATTCATAAATCGTTATCAAAATTGGCACAGGGGTATAACTTTAGGCCAGGAATATTATTTTACTTATTATTTTACATTTTGTTACAGAAGGCGATTATGAAATGGAGTTATACCTTTTTTGCCGAAACTTTTTAGTAATTTTGATTATAAAACATGATATAAACATCATTTTTATGTAAAATTGTTATACTTCTGCAAACTTGATAATTTCAATCGTTTTCGAGAAAAACGCAATTGAACATTTCAGAGATTCGGAAAGGAATTCAAATAATATTTCATTTATGAATAGTGTTCTTTGGGCTGTCAGATAATTGTTGTTAATTTATGTCATTTATTGTGAGTGCATTATTAGTGAATTTTCGTAAAAAAAATTCACAATTGGGGAGATCCTGACTTTTAAATTTTAAAAAAATTTGTGCAAATGAGCGCGAACTAGGACCACTAGAACCCATATCCAGGATCGGTGTTAATTTATATATATATATATATATATATATATATATATATATATATATATATATATATATATATATATATATATATATATATATATATATATATATATATATATATATATATATATATATATATATCACAGATAACCCAAAAAATAATGAGCCGATTTTGATAAAATTTGCCATGTGCCTTCCTTTTGTAAATGGCTTGGATAAGTTCGTTAGTCAGAAAAATCGGATGATGTTTTCCGAAAAATTTTTAGTTTTCATTCGAAAAAAATGTATATCTCAAAAAATAAAAAAGCTATAATAACCAAATTTGGTAAGTTTACCATAAAAAGGTAAACTACACACCAAAATTTAGATTTCTAAGTTACAAGAAAAAAAAAGTTATAATAAAATATTTTGTGCCAGATCATTTATATGAAAATTCACTACCATAACGCACTTGCTGCGTCCAGGTTTTTTTTGTTGTGCCAGTTTAATGAATTGTATTTTTTAAGAGTAATTAACAATTTGTCGTTACTTGTATCACGGGGTGTAAAGTTAGTTCGCCTCCACGTGGTGCACCCTGGATAGCGTCTACTATTAGACGTGAACTAAATGAACTAACCAAACCGTAACCTTCCTAGTCATGTCTTAGGAGGGCCGGGAATGCTTGCCTTAATTGGCCGGCATTGCGAGGAGAGTCCTCTATAAAAAACCCACATCGCAAGGTCGTTGGCGGGTTGGTGCCGAGGCGATGATGCTTCTGGCCGATATGGCCGAGCATTGGCAGGTTGGTAATTCTGTCGCTAACGTTAACCCTCCCCAGGGAAACCGGGCGACCTCCCTGTGTAAATGCCTATTCATGGGATGCGGGCCTCTTCCATGGAGGTCTATTTTCCCTTGCTGCTCGTGGGACCAAACATGGACACGACTTACACAGACCCAATAGAGGAGGTGGCAGGATTCAACCTTCCACTGGAACCTCCAGAGGGTAAAAACAGGGGAAAGGAAAGTCCACCCCTAGGACGACTACCAAAGGTAGACCCTCCTATAGGAAGCTTGGTTATCGAGCTCCTAAAAAGGAGGAGGAACCTGCACCATAATTCCCTTTTCCTTTAAGCTCCTTAACCTACTCCTTTATCCTCTATACACTCCTATATTCCTACCCCAATGCCCACCAACTTAAGGTGCATTCAAGCTAATCTGCATCATGCTAAGGCTGCGACATACCTCCTTAGCATGAAATTAAAGGAAGAGCAAATAGATATTGCTCTTCTCCAAGAGCCCTGGACCGCTAATTCGGAACGAACTAAAGGGCTGGGTAACACTTCTGGTAAGATAGTAGAGGTGGGCTCTGGTACTAAACCCAGAGCCTGTATCTGGATCAGAAACAACTTGCAGTATTTTACACTTTCAGAGTACTGCACCAAGGACATGGCATCCATCCATCTCGTGATCACATCCGGGGGGACCAGGCTGGAAGTAGTGGCCTGTTCGGCCTATTTCCCTGGAGACAGAGATGCAGAACAACCACCTCCAGCAGAAGTGCGGAAATTGATCGCCTACTGCAAGAGGAACAATTATCACCTCGTAATGGGGTGTGATGCGAACTCCCATCACTTGGCTTGGGGGAGCACGGACACTAACAGACGAGGTGAATCATTATTTGAATACATTTTAGGGGAGGAGCTGGTTGTCAACAACATAGGCTCGGAACCCACCGTTCTTACAGCTAACCGGAGAGAGGTTTTAGATCTTACGATCAGCTCAAGGCTTTTGAGCTCAAAAATCCTCAAATGGAGGGTGTCGTCTGAACCCTCATGTTCAGACCATGCCCATATCCTATTTGAAATTGAAACAGGCCCTAGACCTGTGTTAGAGTATCGGGACCCGAGGAGGACGGATTGGGAGGGATACAAACAGTCCCTCGCCTGCAGACTTGGGTCCGCAATCCCCACAGTGAGGGATCGTGATGAGATCGAGATTGCGGCCGAACAGGTTAGGGAAGCTGTGGTCTCTGCCTATCACGAAAACTGTCCACTGAGGTCAAAGAGAGACAGTCGGGGGTCTACTTGGTGGAATAATAACCTCGATAAACTACGAAGAGAAGTTAGACGTCTCTTCAATCGTGCTAAGATTACAGGCAACTGGGAGCAATATAAAACTGCTCTAACGCATTATAATAAAGAGATCAGGAACGCTAAGAGGAAGTCCTGGAGGAGGTTCTGCGGGGACATTAATAATGTGCCCAGCAGCGCCAGAATCCACAGGATTCTCTCACGCGACCGTGTACAGGAACTGGGATCGATAAAACGACCAGATGGTTCCTTTACTGAATCTCGGAAAGAAACGTTAGAGCTCTTAGCACACACACACTTCCCAGATTGTCTGATCCTGAGCAACGGTGAGGTCCTACCAGCTGAGGGACGATCTAAACGCCCCCAAAGGGAGGACTGGCTAGTTGCTCGGAGAATAGTCACAGCCTCGGCAGTGGAGTGTGCTGTGAATCATTTCCAGCCATTCAAGTCGCCAGGGGAGGATGGGGTGGTACCGGTCCTACTACAAAAGGGACTGGAGATTCTCCTACCCTTCCTTATCAGGCTGTTCAGAGCCAGTCTGGCCTGGAACTATATTCCTTCCAGCTGGACGGTGGTTAGGGGGGTTTACATTCCCAAATTGGGACGTAATGACCTCCTACCTACTTCACTGAGACCTCTCAGTATTACATCATTCCTCCTGAAGGGATTGGAAAAAATACTGGACGGACACATTAGGGGGAACATCTTACCCAAGAACCCCCTAAATACCCACCAGTATGCCTATCAAACTGGCAAATCAACTGAGTTAGCGCTCAATAACCTCGTCGAGAAGATCACACACTCTCTGGAAAATGGAGAGGTTGCGGTGGCGGCATTTCTCGACATAGAAGGAGCATTTAATAATGCATTACCGATCTCCCTCTACGAGGCCACTATCGCTAGGGGGGTGGAACCTACCATCTGTGGCTGGATCGGAAACATGCTGCACAATCGGACCATTATTACCTCATTACGGGGAGAGGTGGTCAGCGTTAGTGCTGCGAGAGGGTGTCCTCAGGGGGGCGTTCTATCCCCCCTGTTGTGGTCCCTCTTTGTGGACGACCTGCTGGCTATCCTCGGACTCTGGGAGGTTGAGGTCCAGGCGTATGCGGATGATCTTGTCATAATGGTTAGAGGCAAAGCTGAGGAGGAACTGTCTAGTACTCTTCAAGAAGCACTAAATGTAGTCAATGATTGGTGCCGTAGGGAACAGATGTCTGTGAACCCTCGCAAAACGATCATTGTCCCGTTCACCAGAAGAAGAAGGTTGGACAAATTAAAACCACCTAATCTTATGGGGGAAAACATTCCATTTTCGGACCAAGCAAAATATCTGGGAGTTATCCTAGATAAGAAGCTCAACTGGGACAGACAGTTAGAAAATGTTATCCGCAGGGCTAAGATGTCCCTGTGGACCTGCCGGAGAATCTGTGGGAACAACTGGGGAACAAACCCCCAACAGATGTACTGGCTCTATGTAGTGGTTATCAGACCTATGATAACATATGGAGCCATAGTTTGGTGGCCTAAGGTGCTACGTGGTACCGCGAGGGCCAAACTGGCTCATCTACAGAGACAAGCATGTCTGATGATAACGGGAGCGATAAGCACCGCACCATCAGTCGCTCTGGAGGTCCTCCTCAATATTCCCCCACTTCACATATGGTTGGAGAGGGTGGCGAGGTGGACAACGTACAGACTAAAACAAACGGCAGATAACATGCCGAGGGAAGTCAGTCTGAGGGGGTCCGGACTCCTTGATGACAGTGATTGTCACAGGATTCTGGGAATGGTCTCGGACTTGATGCCTACAAAAATCAGCAGAGATCTGTCTTTCAAGACCGTCCTCCCGGAAAGGGAGGACTGGGACCGGAACCAATCGACCCTGTTGAGAGCGGACCTCTGCTGGTACTCTGACGGCTCCAAAACCAATATGGGAGTAGGAGCCGGCGCATATGGGGGCAGCACCGATGCTAGACTATCAGCTAGCCTCGGCAAGTACGCAACCATACACCAGGCAGAAGTTTATGCCATCGGGATGTGTGCAAAGGAAAGCTTAAAAGACCTATGCACAAACAAATCGATAAAGATATTTGCAGATAGCCAAGCTGCAATAAAGGCTCTTGGTTCCTACCGTTGCAATTCAAAGACGGTATGGAGTTGTAAATCTGCCCTTAACGAATTGGGCAGCTGTAATGAGGTGTCGCTGGTCTGGATACCGGGTCACTCGGACCATGATGGCAACGTTGCGGCAGACGCGCTTGCCAGGAGTGGTGCCCAGTGTGACTTTGTCGGACCAGAACCGGTGCTGGGAATAACATCTTGCACAGCAAAACGCACCTTAAAGACCTGGACAGATAGAAGGACAATTCAATATTGGCAAAATCTTCCAGGATTAGCTCACTCTAAGGCCTTCATAAATGGCCTGTCTGAGTCAAGGGCTAAGAAACTTCTAGAGTTGAACAGACAACAACTGAGTACTCTAGTCGGCCTGTATACAGGACACTGTCGCTTGCGGCATCACATGCACCGTATTGGGATCGGTCAGGAGACCGAGTGCCGGCTGTGTATGGAGGATGACGAAACAGCAGAGCACGTGCTGTGTTCCTGTCCGGCAGCGGATAGGACTAGACACCTGCTCTTTGGCAAGGTAAAGCTTGGTCCAGAGGATCTGGATCAACTTTCGCCCGCAAAGGTTATCGACCTCTGTAGGAGGCTGGATTTGTTGGGCGAAATATAGACATTAGGCGTGAGCCACAATAGACCTTATGGTCGCGGTGGAGGGACCGATATGGACCACTCACAAACTAACCTAACCTAACCTACTTGTATCACATGTATCACACCGATAACTAAAAAAATAATGGGCCGATTTTAATCAAACTTTCTGAATACCTTCGTTTTGTAAGTTGCTTAGACAAGTTCGTTAGCCAGGAAGATCGGCTTAGGTTTTCCCAGAAAATGTTGTGTTTTCTTTGGGAAAAAAATTATATCTCTGGACATAACAAAGTAAGGGCAACCAAATTTGGTACACGTGTTTGTATTATAAACAGTGAACGATGTGCCAAAATTTAGGTATGTAAGTTTAAAGACAAAAAGTTGTGGGTATTTAAAGGAAAAAAATTGTTTTCCTCAAAACGTTCAACTGCCATTGTCCTTCATTTTACTAAAATATTTCCAGAAAATTCATTTCAAGTAGGGTCCATATGTTCCACCTTCAACCGTCATTGTCCTTTATTTTACTAAAATGTTTCCAGAAAATTGATTTCAAATAGACCCTTTCTCTGATGCTTTGGCAGTAGTTTTAGTTACGTTTATAGTTTAACGGTCTATAATTTTTTGCTAATTTTGGTAGAAAAATTTCGTTAATGAGGAGACCGCAACTTTTGAATTTTAAAAAGGTTTCTTCCAATGAGCGCAAACTAGCCCCCTGTAGAATCCATATGCGGGTTTAGTTTCAGTTTTTATCTGTTTACATATATACAGGGTGACGCATATTTACGGTAAAGCTCAATATAATTGGTATTATAGAAGATACGAAAAAAAGTTATATACGTTCATTATAGGGGATCTTGACTGCATCTTAAAAAAATATTTTGAGAATCACAGGTTGCCCATAAGTCGTTGGTGATACTTACAATTTGTTTCGAACGCCCTTATATTGTTGCATTTTTGCAATTTTATCGAAATATGATGCTTGTTTGTAAGAAAAAAATCAAGACGCAGTAAGTGCGTTTTGGTAGCGAATTTTCATTAGATGCTTCAAATTTCAATAATTTCATTTGTTATTAACCCAAGGTTTGTTGGCTAGGAAACCAGTTTTCTCGGAAATATTTTAAGTTTATTTTCGGAAAATTTTTCTACATTTTCAAACAATAACTTATTTTGATAAAATATGGTACATTGTTTTTACTATATAGGGTGTCGCATTGAAAACAAAACAGACCGATTTGCGTCCAGAGAAAAAAATATTTAAGAAACGTTGAGTCAATTTTAATATTGAGGGGGACATGTTCTGACATAAATCTCAACTTTGTCACATCAACCCCTTAAGGGTGGTGATAACAACCCTTATATTTTAAATAGGTAACATGAGTGTTACATCATTTGAAAGCTCTTTCTTTTCTGAATTCAGCACACTAATTTTTTTGGAAGTTTTATCAACTCGTTTAAAAATTATTCACAGTTGAAGATGCAAAAACGCATTTCACTCATTCCGATAAGAAATGTGCTGATAGTGAATATTTTGTTGATTTGTAAACAAAAAAATGACTATCAGAACATTTTTTATCGGAATGAGAGAAATGTGGTTTATTATTTAAGTCTATCGATTTGATGCTTGATAGTACTACCGAAAATTAATTTCACAATGGTGTATTCTGTAGAAGAAAGAGTAGAAATAATTACTCTTTTTTTTTAAACGATGACTGTGCCAACCGTAACGCAAATTTGTTTAATGAACGCCATCCGAACAGACATGTTAACAGAAAATACATTTTGAAGTTAGTTCCAAAGTTTCGACAAAGTGGTTCAGTAGCCAACAAAAATTGAGATCCTGAACGTGAATTTACGGTTAGAAATGAGACTACTGAGAAGTTTTAGGACAAATTGCTGCAGACCCAACTTTGAGCACGAGAAAATTGGCCACTGTTTCAAACATCAAAATAAGAACTATTCAGCGAATATTGAAGCATCATAAATTTCACCCGTATAAAATTCATTTTGTACAACAACTGAATGAAGATGATTTTGATCGGCGGCTGGAGTTTTGTGAAGTTATGACTGCACGAATAGCTGATAACGGGAACTTTCTGTTCAATATCTGTTTTTCAGACGAGTGTACATTTTTATTAAACTCTACAGTCAATCGTCATAATTGTCGTTATTGGGCAAATAATAATCCAAGAAATTTTCACGAAGTCCACACTCAAACTCAACAGAAATTGAATGTCTGGACCGGCATTTTTGGAGACCGTTTAATCAAATCAATTTTTCTTGATGGAAATTTGCGTGGCAAAACGTATTTTGAGTGACTAGAAGATATCGTGTTAGGGAGTTTTTGAACAGAGAGTTTCCAGAGAAATTGATTGGGCATAGAGGTGCTATTGAGTGGCCCCCTAGAACACCGGATTTAACTCCTTTAGACTTCTTTCTATGGGGCTATTTAAAGACTAGAATTTCGCAACAGAACCGGAGTCTCTGGAAGAATTACGACGACGCATTGTTGAAGAATGCCGTCTAATAACTCCACAAATGCTCCAGAATATCAGAGCTCATTTTGAACAAAATTTGTACTTTTGTATGGAAGCTGGTGGTCAACAATTTGAACACTTGCTTAACTGAATAAACATTTTTGAACGTTTGGTTTTGTTTTTTAGTTATTTTTTACGAAAAATTGACTAATTAGTGCATTTCTTATCACAATGAATGAAATACGTTCTTGCAACTACAACTGTGAATAATTTTTAAAGGAGTTGATAAAATTTCCAAAAAAATTAGTGTGCTGAATTCAGAAAAGAAAGAGCTTTCAAACGATGTAACACTCGACCCATGTTCCATATTTAAAATATAAGGGTTGTTATCACCACCCTTAAGGGATTGAAGTGACAAAGGCTAGTTTTATGTCGAAACATGTCCCCCTCAATATTAAGATTGACGTGTTTCAGCGTTTCTTTAAAAAAAAATTCTCTGGGCGCAAATCGGTCTGTTTCGTTTTCAATGCGCCAGCCTGTATAGGTTATACCGGTAACCAGATTGATGCCTGGTTGCATTATTTATATATTAACACCTGTATACCCAATACCTATCTTATACCTCTAAACTATTTACCAAATTTAATACTTATACTATAATGAAGCTCGGATATATACAAACTAGGTATTAATAACTTTACCCGAAGACTACCTAAAGACCTACCATATCGCTTAACAAACAACTTAAATACCTACATTAAAAGAATTAAGTACGAAAAGACTAACTATCTGAACTGTAATTGTTTAAATTAATATATTTTTATATATCCGTTATTATACAATACGTTAATTATAGTGTCTCTTGAGCTGCATCATAAAATTATCTTTACAATCCCAGGCTGGCCCATAAGTCATTGGTGATACTTCCTTTCTTAAGTCGAACACTCCTTATGTTGTTGCATGTTTGCATTTTTCATCGAAATATATGGGATGATTGTAAGAAAAATTGGGGACGCAGCAATTGCGTTATTGCAGCAAACTTTTATTAAATGCTTTAAATTTCAATAGCTCAATTTGCTACTAAACTAAGGTTTGTTGGCCACGAGGCCAGTTTTTTTGTTATTTAAATTTATTTTCGGAAAACTTTTGTACATTTTCAAACAATCAATTTATTTTGATAATACATTGCTTTTACTATATAGGTTATACTGGTAACAAAATTTGATACCTGCGTTCATTAAAAAATGACATATATGCTATTAAAAATATTTTTATGAAAATTGGCTACCATAACGCACTTACTGCGTCCAGATTTTTTCAAATAATTTACGTCGTCTGTCAGCATCAACAGAGGTAAGTCAGTCATCTATTATTAGAATTCTAAGAAAAGAAAACTTCTGTCCTTATCACTACACAGTACAAAATTTACTTCCAAGAGATAGTCCACGACGATTACAGTTCTGACAACTTATTTTGAACAAGCATAACACTGACAAATTTTATTTAGAATATTGTGTTCACTGATGAAGCAACTTTTACCAGAGGACTTTCAATTGGAGAAACAGTCATTACTGGGAAGTAAAATATACACATGCTATTCAAGAAAGACATTTTCAGCATGAATTCAACTGTAATATTTGGTGTGGTATTATAGGCGACCGATTACTCGAACCGTATGTTCTTCCTCCAAACTTAAATGGAGAATCATGTTTATTTTTCTTACAAAATACTCTTGCTGACATTTTGGTTGATCTCTTACTAGGCCTAGGAATAACAATGTGGTTTATGTAAGACGGATCACCACCTCCTGACCCAGTAGTGGTAAGTTATAAATCATCTTAATGAGATATTTCCTCAATGATGGATTGGCAGAGGAAGTGACTTTCCATGGCCACCAAGAAATCCTGATTACAACCCGATGGCTTTTTCTTTTTGTGGGCAAATGAAGTCCTTAGTTTATGCAAATGAAATTGCTTCACGTAATGAACTCTGCGAAAAAATACAAGAAACGGATAATTTTATTAGGGGACAGTATATATATATATATATATATATATATATATATATATATATATATATATATATATATATATGTATATATATATATATATATATATATATATATATATATATACATATATATATATATATATATATATATATATATATATATATATATATATATATAGATGTCAGAAAATCCTTAATCAAAAAAAAAATGTTAAAAATTCCAGGATAGTGAGGTGGAACTGCTTCCTGGCGTCGCTGATTGGCCATAGTCGTGGAAATAGGTCGACGTTAAAAAATGTTAACCGTACAATATTTATAATAAACTTTCTTATTACAAATGTCTTCAATATATACAGGGTGGTTCCTAATTGCGTGCGAAAGATCCAGGGGCGTATTCTACGGGTAAAATTAAGATAATTGTGTTAAATAAACATGGGTTCCCAAGGCCATCGTTTCCTAGATATAGGGCTTCCAAAACTGATAAAAGAATCAATTTAAAGTTCATAACTTCTAAACCTCTTGATATATTTTCAGAAGATTTGGCATAGGTTCTTAGTATGTTGGTAGATATAAAATATGAAATTTGCAGCTTGCGTTAACTACAAGTAGCGGGGTTGACTTTTTAATAAGAAAACGTACATCACCCTTTATAGTCATGCAAATAAATTTGGTTTTCGTATGCTCCATTGCCTTCCCACCATTTTTGTCCCTGCGCCTTTTTTGTATCTCTCGCCGTTTATAGACAAATTAGATTCCTTAATAGGGGTATTTTTGTGATATTATCATAATAATAATATGTAAGTACTTCAGTATGTTATAAGTACATAACAAGTTAAAAGAAATAATACATTAATTATTGTTATTATTGTTTAGTGTAATATTTAAGCTTCTCCTCAAATTTAAAATCAAGTTTGGTTTCTCTTACACAAATGCAGAAATTGCTAATATGTTTATGTTTATGGCGTTGCTGATGGTAATTCTTATGAGGCTACGCGAATTTATGGTGAAAGATTTCCCAATCATGTAACTCCGAATCCAAAAAGTTTCAAAAGTATTTTTCAAAGTCTTTCAGACTCAGGATCATTTAAAAAGGGGCGTTCTCTGACAGAACACAAGAATTGGAAGAAGCTGTATTACATGAAGTCGAAGAAATCCTCATTCAAGCACCAGAAAAATAGCTAGAAATTTTAACATAAGTAACAAATTAGTTTGATCGATCTTCAAAGATGAACAATAATACCCATACTATATACAAAGAGTTCAAGCTTTACTGCCTTAAGACTACCCCGCTCGCTTACTAGTTTGTAATTGGATATTGCAGAAAATTGAACAGAACGTACATTTTACCTATAACATACTGTTATGAATTTCCACAACAATCATGTTTGGTACGATGAAAACCTTCAAGCGATAATAAAATTTCTATTCAAAGATCAGTTATCTGTCAACGCATGGGTGGGTATGATCAGTGATTTTTTGATAGGGCCATGCGTTTTACCAGGAGCCCTCACTGCTGTTTCTTATCGACATTTTCTTCAAAACATTTTGGTACCTGAACTACTTAAAGATGTTCCTATTGCAATAAACCGACGGATGTGGTTTATATTTTAGTTTGAGCGCGCATGAATTTTTAAATCAACATTTTGCAAACGTGGATTGGACGAGACACTGAACACCCATGTTGAATTTTGATCCCATAGATTTCTGTCTTTTGGAGCATCTCAAAACATTCGTTTACCAAGATCCTATTAAAAATAGAGAGCAAGTACGACAACGAATCATAGTTGTTTGCGATACTATAAGAAGAAGATCTGAAGCCTGTATTGTGTGTGGAGGTGGCCATTTCCGACAATTATTATAAGTTTAACATTGAAAATTCATGAATTTATAAAGATATTAATTTTAAATTAAATATTTTATCATTTTTAGAAACCCTACATCTCGTAAACTATGGCCTCGGGAACTTTATTTAACGAAATAACTGTAATTTTGCTCATAAAATACACCCCTCGAGTTTCTGCATGCACTTAAGAACCACCTATATACAGGTGTTTAAAAAAGACAGGCAAATATTTAAGGGGTTGATTTCCCAGGTCATTTTATGTAAAAAGTTCCCATAAACATAGGTGCTAAAATGCATTGTTTCCAAGATACAAGGTTTTACATTTTTTTGTGAAATAACGTTTTTTTTTTAAATAATTCAAATATCCCCTCACCGATTGTTTTGAAATTTGGCAGCGTTGTTTGTAGTAATAATGGGCTGATTTGACCCTAAATGGATAAAGATTGTTAAGTCTATTGGCATTAGGGGGGACACCTCAACAAAAATTATTGTTCGTGTTTGTGATTTTCTGTATGAAAATGGACATGCCATAAAAAGGTTTTTTTATCGTGTAAACGATTCAAGATACGGAGAAATTTCAAGAGACAAAAAACTTGTAGTTTTAGTTTCTTTATCTCAAAATAATATACAAATCATATTGCAGTCAGTGGCGTACATTTTTATGTCACTAAATTATATATATATATATATATATATATATATATATATATATATATATATATATATATATATATATATATATATATATATATATATATATATATATATATAAACTACTTTGCAATCATAGGCAATTTATCAATGAAGACAAATAAATTTCGAAACGAATGTGTAATATGTATATGTAGCGTTCAGTTAGCGCAACAAATCAATAAAAAATGAGATGTTTCTGGCTGACACTCAATGCAAATCCATATTAAAATAATAATTTAATATGCGATTGTAAGACTTTCATTGTATTATTATTATTACGTGACAATTGTTTCGCCAAAATGAACCTTCTTCTGAAGAAGAAGCTACATCGTGACGAACTAGCTGTTATGTAATAATAATAATATATAGGTGTAAATCCTAAACTCGTTTGTTTTATTAATATTAGCAAATAAATATTTGCCAGTTATCTTGGTCACCAACGAATTGACAGATTCAATTCATTCTATCTAAAGTGTAAAATTAAAACTTTTTTGTACAAAAATAGTTTTTAACTTTGAAAATTTGTTTTACTCCTTAAGGGTTCAAATTTTTTTAGACTACTAATTTCAACAAATTTTAAGCAGATAACTTCAGGGACACATTTTAAACAAATCGACTGCTGAGATACATAAAGTTTGGCAACTTACATGTGCATTGACACTATTTTTACCGTTTGGTTCCTTTCCTTCTCTTTGCTAAGTTATCTACATCACAACTTTTTAAAGATTCCATGCCATCAGTATTTTTCCAGTATCGTTCTGTTCAATTACACCTCGTTCCTATCCTAAGTATTAAAATTAAAATATGCTTAACAACGTGATTGACTAGAATTTTCCTGTCTTAGCACGCGTAATGCTTTCTCATTCGTTCGGTAGTTCTTGTTTTTGGGCTACTATTGCCGGTTCATTTTATTGGGTAAAGTAGCGGTGATCGGGCTATTAATTATTCAATTGTCTGGAGACCCTATTTTTGAAATGTTGCATCGTTTTATTTTCTTATAATGACCTTTCTACCCAGTGATGCAGTCGTTAAAGCGTGTATGTGTCATGATTTCGTGATTTGTGACATTTGTTTCCTATATTGTTTTTGTAATGGGCAAAATGTGAGATCCTCAACTTTCAATTGAGAAAGTGCAGCTAAGAGCCGACCTAGCTTATTTGCTTGAGAGGAGACACAATAGGTAAGTGTAGATTTCTAATGGGGTGAACTGAGGTGTAGCTGCCCCGTCCCCTAGCTTTATAACTGTTAGAAATCTTGGCAATAATCTGAAAAATTACCCTTTTTTAAATTGTTATCGTGTGACACTATTTGCTATGTGATGTAGCTTTCTCCCTTCCCCTGGAAGTTTTTTATTACCAGAACATTCTGAGAAACCTCACTTTTCCTAGATTTTTGGGCGACACAGGGGTCTTTCTGGGTGAACCAGAAAGGTGGATTCTGACATTGTTTTCCAGCAAAATCCTTGGAACCACCCCTGCATCCGTAAACCAGAAGACAAATGTTGTGATTACAACCTTCAAGAAGGTTACAAGACCCGGGGCGAATAAGGGTGATGTGCGTGATAAACCTGCAAAAATAAAAAAGTTCGGGATGCAGCAAGTGCGTTTTGGTAGCGAATTTTCATTAAATGCTTCAAATTTGAATAACTCAATTTTCTATAAATATAGAAAGTTTAGTTTTGGTGTGTAGTAAGGTCTCTCCCAAGACAACATGTCCACCAAATCGCATCAAAATAGCTTTCCAATTTTCGGAGATAAAAATTTTTTTGAAAGAAAACTGAAAATTTGTCCGGAAAACCTTGTCCGATTTTCCTGACTAACCAACTCATCCAAGCTATAAAAATTTAAAGTCACCCTGGATATGGGTTCTAGGGGTCCTAGTTCGCGCTCCTTTAAAAAAAATGCAAAGTCTCACCATCGATATTTCTGTTAGTGAATTTTTTTAAATAAAAATTTACTAAAAGGAAGCATAGGGGTCCCACTAAGTTGGTTTTTGTATTTTCTGTCTATATTACGTTTCAATCTTCCTCCCCGTCCAGCATCCCTATTCACTCCCTGTCCAGTAACTTTCCTGTGGTTATTGTCAAGACATTTTTTCTTGTGGTTTATGTATCCCGAAGTGGTTCTGAAAATATTTCTGAATTTTTTTTCCGAAAGCTGTCTGTCCGTGAGCTTATGTACAAATTAGCCGATTTTCTGTTGTAAAGAATCTTGAACTTGAATGATACGATTTGACCTGTATTTATTATTTTCTTTACCTTAGAAACAAGAAATTTAAACATACCTGACTATAAATTCTATGGGGTATACTGGGCACTTATTGGCAGAATATTTGTTAAGGTTGTGATCACATCATTTCTACGAAAATGCCTTAAATTAGGCTTAATTGTCTTGATTGACGTACTGTTTTGTTATTGTTATTTAGATATTGTATTATGGTTGTTGTTATGGTTATTATTTTTATGGTTAGTTAATTTCTTTATCATGATAAGTATTGGTATACCTCTCACATAAACATTTGGCGGTGGTGGTGCAGGTATGTATGACTTTGGAACAGTTGTCCCATCAGTCACAGAATTTTTCTAATTTAACATAGATATTTAAGGGACGTCATTTTTATCTTATTTAAAAGAAATTTTGATGTAAATACCGTAACGTAGCAACCGATTTTAATTTATAGATAATGAGTGGAAGTAATAAGGAGACTAAGTTCCAAATTAAAAAATATATATTTCTGTTGAAATATGCTATGTACCATTAGGAATATTCTTAGAAACGGCCAAAGTGAAATCATACCATTTTCTGGTTTAAATTAAAAACAACAGATGTCCCGACCTGTATGTGTCACACACTTGTTTTCCTTCAATGATGTTAAGTGCCAAGTGTCATAATTATTTGGCAGTTTTATGTTAATGATGATCTCCTTTTAATATTAGAGTGCAGTGAGTGTATAAAAACATATACGAGGATTTGGCCGAATTGATTAGCAATAAAATGTCTTAAAAATGCCGGGAAAACTCACACAACAAGAAAATGCAGAACTACTCGGGAAAAGGGGCCACCTAACCTCACAATGAGTTTTGATTATTTCTTATTGAAGCTTTTTGAAAAGTACTACGTCACAGGTACTCGTGTTCAAGGATTATCATTATGGGCCTAATTCAGGCTGTTACTATCAATCGCGGGACATATGTATCGTATGATAATCCTTCTCAAAGCCATCGCAAAGCATGTTTTCTTTGGGCCTCCTAAAAACCCATAGTGGCATAAATAAAGCAGCTAAGAAGGAACTAGAACTTCATCACCGAAAATCAACTAAGGCTGCTGAATTAATGAAATGTGAGATTTCCTTACCTCAGATACCAGATAGTACTTCAAGTGTATTGTCTGTTGATTTAGAACAGTTAATGTTTATTTCAACGTTACCACTTCAGACATTCTTCAGCTGAGTCAACTCTTATGTTATAATTTAGGCATCAATCTAGGAGACACCAAACACTCTTTCATGTGCTGCACACAAAACGAGGTTCCAGGTATATGGGGAAATGATACTGCGTCTTACGTACTACGAGTGTTAAATCGAGGTGTACTGAACAAAACACAAATAATTGGGGAGAAATCTGCGTCGCACACAATCTTAATGATGGTTTTCACCTGCATATTTTTGGTTAGTTGTGGCCACTTTGACACGACTGAGCACAAATATTTAACAAGTAGTCAAGCCCTTTCCAATGTGATCGAGATTATTCCCGTATCGAAAAAATGATAAGTAAGTGTGCTCCAGTTCTACCAGTAGAGCTAGATAACGTAACTTTATCTAGTACACATTCCGATAGATATGCGGCAGATAGTATGTTAAATTTAAAACAACTGAACATAAGTAAATTGTGCATCTGAAAGTACTGGAATATTATTTTCAAAGGAATCCTTTTCTGATATGGACATATACGGGAAGTTCCTCAAAACTAAATGGGATTTTTGAAAATTATTAAAGGTCTTTGATTGAGGATGCGAAAGGCTTGAACTTTACAGAAAATATATTTTTATTAACATACATGTAAATGGTGCTGATGTGCAAAGAAACTTTTTTAACCCCAACCGTTGAGTCAGATTGCCTTTGACAGAGAACTCAATTCAAAAAAAATTTGTTCCTATTCATAACTTTCATAAAACCAACCGTTTTTTAAATATTTGAGCTTAAGTGTAGCATTGCTTACAAGATAAACACCCCTGTAACTTTTAGCGATTTTTAGGGAATTTTCGTAGAAAAAATTCACTAATGGGGAGATCCCGACTTTTGAATTTTAAAAAAATGTTTGCAAATGAGCGCGAACTAGGACCCCTAGAACCCAAATCCGGGGTCAGTTTCAATTTTTATATGTATATATATATATATATATATATATATATATATATATATATATATATATATATATATATATATATATATATATGTATGTATGTATCACACCGATAACTCAAAAATAATGGGCCGATTTTGAAAAAAATTGGCACATACCTTCCTTTTGTAAATGGCTTGAATAAGTTCGTTAGGCAGGGAAATCGGACGAGGTTTTCCGGGAAAATTTTGAGTTTTGATTCGAAACAATTTTATATCTCCAGAATTAACAAAGTAAGGGCAACTAAATTTGGTACGCGGGTTTACATCATCATAGGTAAGCTATCTACCAAAACTTAGCTATGTAGGTTAAAGGACAAAAAAGTTACAGGCATTTTAAGAAAAATAAATTTGGGTTTTCCTCAAAACGTCAAAGTCGCGTTTTCAAACGTCAAAATTGGTAATATTGAGGCAATGAACCTAAAATTAATATCAGCTATGGAAAGAAAACGTCTCAAGAAGAATGCTTTACAAAGCCTGAACTCTTAGTTTCAATCGTCATTGTCCTTGATTTTACTAAAATATTCCCAGAATATTAATTTAAAATACACCCTTTCTCTGATGCTTTAGCAGTAGTGTTGGCTATAGAGTTCATCGTTTAATGGTATATCATTTTTGTCAAATTTTCGTAAAAAATCATTAAAGCTCAGTATATCCGTTATTATGCAAGTTACGAAAAAAATGGTATACATTAATTATAGGGTCTCTTAAGCTACATCTTAAAAAATATTACCACAATTAGAGGGTGGCCCATAAGTCGTTGGTGATTCATTTTTTTTTTTTAATCGAACACGCCCTATGTTATTGCATTTTAGCATTTTCCATCGAAATATGATACATCTTTGTAAGAAAAGAAATTCGAGACGCAGCAAGTGCGTTATGGTAGCGAGTTTTTTAATCGAACACGCCCTATGTTATTGCATTTTATTTTACAGTCAGAAAGATCATACACTTTTAGGCAATTTTTAAATACAACTATATGTCTAAAATTGAATTTGTATAGAGATAATAAAATAGGGCTGCAAATTGAATCATAACTTCAACATAGCTGTGATAATTTATTGTCTTCAGAAAGACATTCTCATGGAATGAATTTAGGTCCCATGACTTGACTACAAAGAAAATATTTGTATTCCTGTACCCATAAACTTTTGAAACGTTATGTTACTCGAGTTTTATTGAAAAAATGTCAGTTGAACTCTACTTACTCTCGATTAATACTCGTAGTAAACTCAGAACGTTTACCAAATTTGTTTTTTTCTAAGTTGAAGTACGTATTACTAAGATATTGATTTTTTCGAAATTTGAAATCCCACTTTGATGGCCTATAACTTCTAAGGGGTGCAACTTAGTATAGGGGTAAGTTGCGTTAAATCACCATATTTTAGGTTCCCCTACATGCCCTTGCTCTATATCGGTTCTTATGCGGAACATCTAGTATTTGAAACTACCACCTAATCGTTTACGGAAAAATGTTGATCATCACTGGCATACATTTGTGACAAGAAGAGTGGAAACAGCACACAGAGATCTGTTCCGCGATTAGAGATATATTTATCTGATAAAACAGGACAAGGGATGTTTTTAAACACCAGTGAGCACAGAAGTGAAACAGTTTATTATCTATTGTAACTCAATTATCTGTAAATGGAAGAAATGCCTCTTCAAGCTGTCTCATGCATTTGTGTGTTTTACGCACCGTGGGTCAAATTAAACTGAATTTAAATATATCCCGATTAAAGTTATGAGATAATTTATATATTTGTAAATTTATTTCGATAGAAATGTGCTGTCGGTGATTTTGGTCTACCTATGAAGTATATTGTTACATTAAAAAGGAAAACAACGGCATTGTTTAATAAAAAAAATTCGAGACGCAGCAAGTTCGTTATGGTAGCGAATGCTTATTAAATTCTTCAAATTTGAATTTGAAACTTAATTTGCTCTAAAATTTGACAGTTGAGTTTTGGTATATACCAAGGTCTTTAGCAGGGAAATACACCTACCAAGTTCATCAAAATACCTTTGTTATTTTTTGGGATACAATTTTTTTTCAGAAAAACTGGTCTGATCAGGCTGGCTAAAAAACTCGTCGCTGCTATAAATTTAAAAAAAGGTACGTGCCGAGTTTTATCAAAATCGGCTAATTACTTTTTGAGTAATCGGCTGGATACATATATCCAGCAGGTGGTCGTGGAATTTTCCTTTACGTAATAGTAAAGGATTTTTTCACGCCCGAGGAGGTACCACCCCATACATCAAGGGGACGGTGAAGTCCCAACGGACGTTTCCGGTTCTGGTGTATGAGTCGGTTTCCCTTATAAGCAAAAATGATGATGGCTCCTCCTTGTACAAAATATTCCGGAGGCAAAATACCCCTCCATTCGGATCTCCGGGAGAGGGGTGTACAGGGGGCGCCAACATCAAGATTTAACATATCCTTTTCGAATATATGTGGCCTAAATTCTAACCTGAACTCCGTCCACCATTTCCTCCAGGCCAACAGGCCCCAACTCCTCTTCCTCACCGAAACCCAAATCAGTGCCAAAACAGCCACTAATCACCTCAATTTCCCGGGGTATGAGCTCCTTACTTCCTTTAGATTGCATGGAGGCGTGTGCGCATACGTCCGTAGCAATCTACCCTGCACCAGACTCTCCAATTTAGAAGCTGGAAGAAAAGACATACTATGGATAAAACTCTCTCTCTCAGGGCTGCAACTAAATTTATCTGTTGCATTTACCGGTCACCTTCTGACAACAACTTTATCCAGCTCTTTGACTACCTTTCTGAAAAAACCGACCATCTGATTTCTGAATATCCTTCCTCCGAGGTCACTATTCTTGGTGACTTCAATGTCCATAATAAGGAATGGCGAGGATCTTCAAAAACCGATCCACAAGGGAGAGCAGCGGAGGCCTTTGCAGTCAGCAATTCTTTAGCCAATATGGTTCAGCAACCTACTTACTTTCCTCGTATCCCAACTCACAGCTCAAATCCCTTGGATCTCCTTCTTACTACACAACCTGAATGCTATAAGATATCAGTCACCCCCACTTGGTCGCTCAGACCACGGCATGGTCACTGCTTCCTGCACAATGCAACCCGAGGTCACACAGTCATCACACCCACGTATCGTTTGGCACTACAACTCCGCAAACTGGGACGAAATGCGGGATTACTTTTCCTCATTTCCATGGACGTCTGTCTGCTTCTCTCATCCTGACCCCTGTGATATCTCACAAAACGTCACCGAAATTATCCAACCTGGCATGGAATTATTTACTACACGTACACAGAAAATCTCTTCAGCCACTCAAAAGCCCTGGTTCTCTAAATCCTGTGACAAGGCCAGACTTGAAAAGGTCAAAGCTCACAAAACGCTTCTACACAATCCCAGTCAAAAAAATCGTCAAGCATTTAACGACGCAAGAAACCGCTATGTCCGCATTCTTTCTAAGGCAAAAAACTCGTTTAATAACCACATCAAAAACAAAGTCATCTTAAGCTCCAACGGCGGCAGACCCTTCTGGACTCTTGCTAAATCTATTGGGAATAATTTCTGCAAAAGCACGTTCCCACCTCTTGTCTCAGGGGATGAAATTGTTTCTACCGCCCTGTGCAAGGCTGAACTTTTTGCTTCGTTGTTCGCCGGCAATTCTACTCTCAACCCACCTCCAAATGTTCATCCACCAACAGTCCCCAATGTCGCGCATAAAATGACGAATATCATTTTTAAAACAAAAAAGGTACGAAAGATGCTCTCTTCTCTTAATACCAGGAAAGCCTCTGGCCTTGACGAGATCCCAGCACCAGAGCTTGCTCCTGTCCTGACTCGTCTGTTTCAGATATCTTATAATAAAGGCATATTCCCTAGTAACTGGAAAACTGCTCGAGTACAACCCTTCCCCAAGAAAGGATCCAAAGCGCTTCCTAGCAACTACAGGCCTATTCCTCTCCTTTCAGTCGTCTCTAAAGTGATGGAAAAGTATATAAACACCGAATTACTAAAATTTCTTGAAAAACACAGTCCAGAATTAACAAGCTGCATCTTTCCTCCTTGTCAACACCCACGGTGCGATAGTATTTAGGCTGTAAGCCCTCGTGGTGTGTTGTTGAAATTAATATATATATATATATATATATATATATATATATATATATATATATATATATATATATATATATATATACAGCGTGTTGGATTTTGAGCCTCGACATCATTGGGAGGTCGGAAACCGTAAGAGATACAAACTTGGTTAAATTAGATACAAGTTTTACAATCACAAGGGAAACTCAAAGGTATTCACAGATTTTGGAAAAGTTACATAGCTTCCTAGATATAAGCAAAATACCGAAAACTTCATTTTTTTCCTTTCTTTATTAACTCTAAAACAATGCTGCCTACCAACTGTAATGTTTGTACAGGGACATAATTTGCTATTGTGGTTGCCACGGTAGCCTTAAGATTTGTATATATTCATTACTTTCGGAGTCTCGATAGTCAACTTTTTTTCTTTTGTGGACGCCATATTGAATTTTTCCACCAAAGATTTTGTTTTTGTTTTGGTTATACCGATGTATCACTAAATTGAGTTTTTTCCGCTTTTTTGTCACAAATATTTTTTCCAACAAGACGGTGCACCAAGTCATAATACACGAATCGTGATCAACTTCCTTAATAGTATTTTTGACAACTGGATTGGCACTAGTGGACCTGTACACTGGCCTCCTAGGTGTCACTTATCCATTTACGTCCGAAAACTCGATAATATAAATTTTAATTAGCCAGGGCAAAAAGGCACTTTCCGCCGGTTTTACAAACGTGTATCAAAGTTAATCCAGACTTAACTTTGATAGTGGATCAGCGACCATGGTAACCAAACAAATGCGAATTCATCAAGTTTTCTGGAAACACAGCAACTATACATAAAATAATTAAATGACATAATATCTGGCAAGATACATGATGTCCTTGTTTGTCCGGGCTTTGAGGTTATAACAAACAAAAATATTTTGCACCGCTTCCACAGAATATAGATATTAGATCATCTCTGCCGCATCCAACAATCAAAGTTCAATCAAGGAGTCTTGTAAGAGTGAATGTATGATCAGAGGAGTTCGGGCTAGACTAAGTATTCAGTTGTTTGTTGTCATGGTAGTTGATCCCGGATCAAAGTAAACAGTGGCGATTTCTCCTAGTGAGCTAGGTGTGCGCCGCACACCCTTAAATATAATCAAAATGTGCACTGTTAAATATGTTTTATTTCTTTTTCCCTTAGTCTTAATACACTACATATTTTATGACAATCGATTTAATTTACTTATTTGATTTCATCAATAGTCGGTTAATAGTGACTTGGAATGAAGTAGGTACCACGTCTTCTAACATATTCAGAGAATATGAGTAGGTCAATAGCAACGGGGAATGAATTCGGGTTAGGTGTGCGTTAATATTTCCGAACAACTTCAGTCGATGGAGTGGTATTTATATACAATGCAGTCCCCCACCCACATGTTTGAAATCGGCCCATTATTTTTTGAATTTATATATATATATATATATATATATATATATATATATATATATATATATATATATATATATATATATATATATATATATATATATATATATATAAACATATAAAAATTCAAACTGACCCCGGATGTGGGTTCTAGGGGTCCTAATTCGCGCTCATTTGAAATAATTTTTGCAAAGTCTCACCATCGATACCTCTCTATTAGTCAATTTTTTTAAATAAAAATTCACTTATATTACAACTACATAATTTGTTAATTTGTTAATTAGTTGTCCTAGTTATCAACTAACACTACCACCAACCTACGCTATGACAATACGCAAGCACTATCTCTACATGAGCAAATATACTTCACCAGAGATCAGCAGAGCGCTCTCCCACTAAAGATCCCCACCGGAAAAACCACCGAGATCTCTCCACATCAACAACAGGCAAAAAAACGTCCCAAGAGAGATAAGGACCGATCCCAACACACAACACTACTCGTGAAGGACCAACCAACAAGCAGGTCAGTTGTAAATATAAAACCCAATAGACATCAGTTGTATAGATAAAAACATATGATAAACAAATAAAATTACACCTGCAATACATTAAAAAATAACAGATATAAGATCCATAGATAAGCACAAACAACCAAAAGACAAAACCCAACATATACCAGTTGTATAGATAAAAACATACAATACACAAACAAAACCATATATACAGCATACTCGAAAAAATGGAAATAAGATATACAGGCAAATACCACTAGAACATGTTTTGTTTTCTGATGAGTGGGGTTTTAATTTCACGGCCATGCCGATCGTCACACAACTCACAGTGGATGAGAGAAGAACATACGCAATACCCTGAAAAGGTTAATGTTTTGGGCAGGAATAGTCTGGAACCATGTCATACGTCTCTTTTTCATTGTTCTCTTTTTATTGATGGTAATTTTAATCAAGATAATTATTTATCACTGCTCCAAAATAATGTCGTGACAACTATGTCAAACTTATATCCTAATCGAGCACACCCATAAGTTCCAGCGAATGTGACGTGGCTCCAGCAGGATGGAATACCAGCAAATTACCAAATTAATGTACGGCAGTACCTCGACTTAATATTTCCAAATCGGCGGATAGGGACGAGGATCGTTAGAATGGCCAGCACAATCACCGGATCTTACGCTATTATTCTCATGGTGATATATGAAAAGCATGATATACAAAACTAAACCACGCGATTTAACCGACTTAAGAAGAAGAATAACGACTGTGATTAGTTCGGTTACCCCTCAGATGTTGTTTAACGTTAGAAGACATTTTTATTTACGATTAGAATGCTAAGACTAGATGCATTCTCGCAACAATTAGAACCGAGAAATTGTTGCGAGAATGCATCTAGTCTTACATACTTTGTCCCTATATTGGGGTAGAAATGGGCCAGGGCTAACAATTTTTTAAATTGTTAGTTAGTTGTATACTGTCTCTATTTTTAACACTCTGTGTTATTTGGAGCGGGCGTGACAACATAGTACTTGGTTCCGAACTAGGTGGCGACACGTTCACCACTCACTTAGTGTATTAGAATGCTGCCAAGACATTTTAGGCATGCATTTTGAACACCTCCTACATCAAGATTGATGTGTTTTTTATCTCTTCCCATTATTAAAAATAACACGCGGTTAATTATTAAATTTTGTGTGTGTGTTGTAACGATGTTCGTCAGTCATATGAATTTCTTTTTTTTACTCTTAATTTTTGCAATAAAAAAATCCCCTACTTCATATTTAAAAATTTGTAAGTTGCAATTATCGTTCGAAGGGGGTTGAATGTAAAGTGAAGTTTTTATGTTGCAGAAGGTGATTTTTAATCTAAAATTATTATTTTTTAACTGAATTTAACAATGGTTTTAATTTAATTCCATTAGAATAATAAAATAATATGTTATGCTATGTTGTGGCTCTTACTATTACTTTCCCATACAAAAGCTATTGTTGATAGATTACCCATTCATGTTTCCAAGTGCATATGCAAGCTTTTATTATAATACACACATGTAATATATACTCGCAGGAGTCGGCATCCAAAAGACCAACTGATCTAAACATCTTTATTTATGTTTAATACCCTAAACGATCATCCCCATAATGATGTTATGTATACGTAACTGATACTTGTGCTTTGTGATAAGCCAGCAGTTGTCTGATATTGCGTGTTTCACCCTTGTAACACAAAACTACGGGAGGTGTAGGACAAGAAAAGAAACAATCGGCTCTAGAAGAAGCCGCCCGATAGTTAAAGGCTCGTGCCTAGAAAGCAAACATTACCGCATATAAGCCACTTCACTGCACGCCGCTCTTTAATCTATACACTAGATGCCGAAAAGTACTCTGATTACGTAAGGGAAGATTCAAATTTTAAATATTACATTTCCACAATGGAACGAAATGTTTACCAAATGAGTTTCAAGCTTGCCTATCAAACAGAAAGGTATCTTAATTTGCAAATCACTTGAATTTAGGAATAAAATTTAAAAATCCGGACGCAACAGGTGGGTCATGGTAGCAAATATTTATCAAATTTTCTTTAATTTTTAATAGCTCTATTTTTCTTTAACTTAGAAGTATGAAATTTGGTAGGTAGTTTACTAATAGCAACATGAAAACTTTATTACCCAATAACAAATCAAAATTCATTTATGCTGGACTATAAACAAGTGACACAACATTTGCAGTGAGTAATGTTAAAAAATATTTTGGTATGATTGAAAAACTCATATCAGATGTGACTATATTTAACTCTACAGTAATAGTCAAGTATAACATGATATACCTATTTCAAATGCATTCGATCTGATATGCAACACTCCCCAATACACTACCAGCATACTGATTGTCTACTATACCTATGATTATCTAGATACAAGCGCTTTTTACATGTTGTTGACATTGGTATTCCAATAGTCTAAAACAATTAGGCAAAAAAAGCTACATTTACTAATATCAACATGTCCCGAAGAGAGGGTCAAGAGAGGTATCAGAGATATTGTTAGTCATATAGTTCAGGATGTCGACCACGCAAGCAGAGTGGGGTTCACTTTCGTCTGTAAGAACTATACTATTAAGGAAACTCATTCCTATCATTTCGTAAGGCAACCTCTATAACCTTCGAACATGTGTGGGATTTGTTGGATAAAACAAATCAATTCAGAGAGTTTTCAAATGGGCAGCTTTTCAATGACTATGACACAAGCTAAGCGGTATAGGGATGCAGGCAGAGTCAAAAACTACACCACATTTGAAGAGGAGTGTAGTAGCAGGTGAGGCATAGTTGTTGTTAACAATAAAGATAGTATGTGCCTTCCTAGAGCACTTGTCGTAGCCATTGCTTATATTCTAAACGTTCCCTACCTTAAACAAATCCGCCAAAATAGAGGAAACAGACAACAGGATGAGACCCAAAAACTAATACGAGATATTGGCATTCAAATTCCGATAAAACGCGCAGGTGTTGTTGAACTTCAAAAATTTGAACAACATCTAAAAGATTACAAAATCACGGTGTACGAATATGGATCTAAAGATCGAACGCCACTGTATGAGGGTCTTAATGCTTTCTTTTAAAATCAACCTGCTTCATCACAATAATCACTTTAACGTTATTATAAATTTGAAAGCTGTATTTTGCTGTATTTATTATTGTGAGTGGTATCATGTGCCATATAACAATAAGAACCACCATAGATGTGCTACATTATTCCCCTGCTACCAACAGGTTCCTTTATGTGAAAAGACACGGAAGGAATTTACTTGTGAAGACTGTCACCGCAGGTTTCGAAGTCAGCTTTGTTACTAGGCACACAAGATTGCTGGATCTTATGGCAAAACAAGTATTTGTTAATATCTCAAGCGGTCCCCCGACTGCCTAAAGACAATTAAAGCTAACCGGAATAATGTGTGCCGTGAAGTGTATTGTAAATTGTGTGCTAAACATCAACCTGCTGGACATCAATGTTACATGAAACCCGACAGACGTTCCCTACCCAATGAAGGAGTGCTATTTATTTTTATGACCTAGAGAGCAGACACGACGAATATACGTATTCCCAACTTGTGTGTGTGTTTCAACAAAGATGCTACAACTGTAAGGATCAAGATAGTGGTGTTATAGCATGCCAAAAATGTAGTGTAAGAAGGCAAATCGTTAAAGTTGAAAGCGTTATTTCCATCAAGCCTTGCAGCACTTCCAAACACTTTTGAGTTGGAGCCTGAGCTAAAGAAAGGTCGCTTTCCTTACTTATTCAATATTCTTGTAAACACCAACTATAACGGACCTGTACCTTCATTAGAATACTATAACCCCGACTATATCAATGAAGACGCCCGCTGGACGTTGATAGAGTGGCATACTAAACATCAAGAGGCTAACTTTAATATACAGCACGAACTGTACTGTACTGCGTAAGCGATGTGGACATCTTGACGAAAGCCTGTCTTTATTTTAGGAAATTGTTTTTCGAACAATGCAACGTGTGCCCGTTCACTAAAGCGGTGAGCGTAGCATCCGCATGGAACTTGGTCTTCAGACGCAACTTCTTGCAGCCTGAGACCATAGGCGTTATACCCCGAGGTGACTATCGAAACATTGGCAATCACTCCAAGATAGCCACCCTGTGGCTTATTTACCAAAAGCACAGGGAGGTATCAAGTTACAGTATCCGGCCAAGCAAAGAGAGGCTGTGGTGGACGATGTAAAATTAGATGGGTATCGTGAAGAGACACATTAAGTGTATAAATTTCACGGGTGATATTTTCATGGTCACACATGCCTAACTTCTAGAAGAGATGAACCCCTGTGCAATGACGCTTCAGACACTTCAAACACTCGTGAGAAACGAACCACCCTCAAAATCAACAGACTACGTCAACGCGGTTACGAGGTGATAGAGATGTGGTTGTGTTTTCTGAAAAAAAATAAAAAAACTGTCAAAAGACTTAGAAACGGGTCATCTATTAGCCACACTGCCTCCAATCCAAGAGATGCGTTTTATGAAAGAAGGACTGGTAATTGTAAGACATTCTATCAGGTCAAACCTGGGGAGAAAATAAATTATGTGGATGTTTGCTCGTTATATCCTTGTGTGTGCAAATATGATGAATATCCTGAGGACCATCTAAAAGTGTACATAGGTGATAACTGTAATCACCTGAACTTCTCTACCATGAATAGGCTAACCAAGTGTAAGGTGCTCCCGCCTAAACAATTATATCATCTCGTCCTGCCGGCAAAGATGAATACTAAACTTATGGCAAATCGTCATTAAAGCATCTCTCCAATCGGCTGTTTTCGTTTGTCGGTTTACTTTCTGGACCACCTGTATAAAGAAAATTTGTGTTTATAGTCTTACTGAAATAACTTGATTATTTTCGAATCTGCAAATTTTTTACAAAGAAATGTAAAATTTTCCCAGAATAACTGGTTCGATGAGGATGTCTAAAAAGCTTTCAAGGCTATTTGAAATGAGGTCAGACTTCGCGAGCCTGCGAATGTGCAGGGAAAACAACTTTACAGTGGAAATCCCCGACTGCGAGGCATGGTGGGAGAGGCCGGGCATACCACGGGACGCGCTCGTCTGGTTCACGCACGGATCCGGCGGGGAGCGTGGGACGGGGGCAGGTGTTTATTCGGAAGGATCAAGGGTAAGTCATAGTATTTCCCTCGGAGCCCATGCAACGGTGTTTCAGGCCGCAATGCACGCCATCCTGCACTGTGTGCGGGAGAACAAGAGGAGGGGCTACACCAACAAGCGGATCCTCATAGCCACAGACAGCCAGGCAGCCCTTAAGGCACTAAGTAGCCCACGGGTAAATTCCTGGCTGGTGAGTGAGTGCCGACATGAGACGAGCGACTTGGCTGGGCAGAATGAGGTGACCCTCATCTGGGTGCCGGGTCACTCGGGGGTCAAAGGCAATGAAGAAGCTGACAGTCTCGCGAAGAGACGGTCAGCAGAACCATTTATGGGACAAGAACCGGCTCTGGGCGTGACAAAGAGCACTGCCAGGGGAGCCATTAAGTCCTGGGTCAGAAACCAACACAAGGTGTACTGCGCAGACTGTCCAGGGCTCAGACATGGGAAGTCAATAATTGACGGACCCAGTTTAAAGAGAGCTGTGTAGCTGCTAAATCTTAGCAGAGGACAGCTCAGAAGCACAACAGGTCTCTTGACGGGACACATGGCCGTCAAGAAACACCTGCATAAAATGGGGCAGTTCGAAGGGGACCTCGCATGCAGACTCTGCGGCGAGTGGGAGGAATCAGCCCAGCACATCTTGTGCGCGTGTAAAGTTTTGGACCGCAAAAGACAACTGATCTACAGTCAGTCTAGACCGGAGACAGAGCAATATAAGACTTCACCCTACCAATCGCTGTGCAGACTAGTTCAAGGCACAGTGATTTTGGAATGGGTGGAGTAGGGCTAAGGGAATGCACAATCAACCAAAGGTTGCAGTGCTATCGGAGCGGACGAGCCCTTAGGGAAAAAAGGCTATTTACAAAATGGATAGTACCTGCCCTTACAATTGTTTGGTGAGTTCGTTAGCCAACCCGATAAACCCGATGTTTCTGAAACAAATTTGTATTTCCGAACTAACTATTTTGTTATTTTCATTATTTTATATATTTTAATGAAAATTGACTATCATAACGTACTTGCTGCGTCCAAACTTTTTAATAAATAAACCGACTTTATGTAGCGATAAAGGACAACCTTGTCCTGGATCTTTTAGATCTTTTCTTATTTTAGCTACAGTTTCGTATCCATTAATATAAATTCAATAATGCGCTTATCTCTCTAATCCCAATCTCCTCTTTTTATTATATGAAATAATATTTTCCAATCCACATCATCGAATGCTTTTCCCAGGTCCGCCAAAGCAATAATCGTCTCTAGTTTTTCCAATCCTCTTTTCTCCTATTGTTTTAATGCTTTAAGTGCCTGAACTGCTTCTTTAGTTCCTTTACCGGGTCTGAATCCGCACTGATCTTCATTCAGTTATTCTCAATTTTGCTTCTAGTTATATTTTCCTATGTATTTGGACAGGCTGCAATAATAAAATAATGTTTTGTTACATTACATACTACTCTTAATTGCGATATAGACTCTATATTAGAAGTTTCACAATTTATTTATCAAACACTATATATATATTCACCTCGTTTGAGGTTTACCTAAAAAAATGAAAGTGGTTGCCAGGGAGTCGGTCATCGTGAAAAAGTCTGACCAGTGATTATGGATTAAGTCGTCTAGACAACTTTTGTTTAGTGTAACAATAGATATTAGCAACTAACCGATATTAAAACATGAAACGCAGGTGATCCTTTAAGCCCAGGAAAGGGTTGAAGGTAACTTGATACTTTTCAAATCTTTATCTGCATTGTTAAAACGGTTAAGTGGTTCTAGCAAAACAAACAGCAAACACAAGAAAGCTACCGAATTCTCATTTCGCATCAACGGGTTGTTAGTGCTGTTGGTATAAAAATGGTGGTTTGCCTTTTTAATCTGTTTACGTTACCTGAATGTGTTATTTCGTGCTTGTCATAACAGTTTTATATGATGTACCTATAATTTCAAGTCGTTAAAGAATAGTATTTTAGGGATAGAGTTAATCTACAAATTTTAGAGAAACACAGTTTGGAAATACTTACTTTTAGAACAAGTTGCATCGTCTTTAAACAAGTGCCATCAAATAGAGAAAAATAACTATTGATTTGACTTATTACTTAATTTTCGTAGAAAAGTTTACTAATAAGGAGATCCCGACTTTTGAAATTTGAAAAAAAATTCTTCAAATGAGCGCGAACTAGGACCCTAGAACCCATATTCGGGGCCGATTTCAATTTATTTCCGCTTCCTCGAAATTGTTCTGTTGGGGAGCGTATGTATTTGCAGAAATATCCGGAAAGAATACAGCCAAATAAAAGGACATATAGCAAATTAGTGACAAACCTTAAAGCATATGGTTCTTTTAAAAAACCTGTAGTTTCTTGGCAAAAGTCCAGCAATGAGGCAGCGGTACATAATGTTTGTTAGCTGTTACTGAGGATCCCGGTACATCAGTCCGACGGATTGAACGAAACGTTGGTAGATCAATATCAACGGCCCATTTTATTTTACGAAAACAAAAATTATATCCGTACAAGAACTTAATTTCTCAAGGATTCAGACCAGGTGATTTAGAACCATGTATATCAGCAACATTTTTCTACAGAACAAGATCTGAGGAGGTTAGTTCTGGAAGCATTTGCCAGGATTACTCCACAAATGTTGATTGGGGTTTTAGAATCTACAGTTAGAAAGTGCTATTTATTCTCGGAAAATGGTGGAAGTTTATTTGAACATATGCTCTAAATTTAGTTGTTTTGTTCGTATTCGTTTCTTGTTTTTTAAATGTTTATGTCGGTAAAGGTTTACTTTCGGGGCGCGGGTTCGATTTATATGAAATTTTGTATATAGACGTGTTCTAGGGTGTGGATGACGAACATCACAATAAAAATCGGGGCAGAAGCCAACTTTTGGAGTTATTTGGACATTTTTGTAGGAAAAAGGTAAGTTGTACTCACTTTTGCGGGGTTCGTTCGTTTTATATCAAGCTAAAGAAGGGTGTATTCCACTATTCTAATTCTTTTTCACATAGTTAGTGCACCCCCTCAACTGTTTAAATGTCTCTGAAAATTACCCTTCTTTTCATTCTATAAGTTGAAATTGACATTTGACATTAAGTTGGCTTTATATGTCAAATTCAGTCAAATGTCAATTTCAACTTAGGATCGGTTATACGATGAAAAGAAGGGTAATTTTCAGAGACACATAAACAGTTAAGGGGGTGCACTAACTATGTGAAAAGAATTAGAATAGTGGAATACACCCTTCTTTAGCTTGATATAAAACGAACGACCCCCGAAAATGTGTAAAACATGTCGCAAAAGTGAGTACAAGTTACGTTTTTTGTACAAAAATTTCCAAATAACTCCAAAAGTGGGCTTCTGCCTGCATTTTTGTTGTGATTTTTCTCATCTACACCCTAAAACATGTCTATATACAAAATTTCATAAAAATCGAACACGCGCCCTAAAAGTAAACTGTTACCTTTTTGTCTTCTGGTAATGTAATACTAAACCACAAACTGTGACACATCGCTGAATTTGGAATAAAAGGGGCTTTCAGAATATGATATTAGAAAATGAGGGCTGTATTTAAAAAAAAGTTGTGGTTGGTCCCTCAAAGTCGAAACGTTGGATTCAAAAATTAGCAATGCTACGTCAAAGAAAATGAAAAGTGCCGAGAAGTGTCATTGGTATTGGTGTAGGTCCACCATTAAGGCCAGAAAAAATATGTAAAATCGAAAGATCGAGAACTTTCAAAATATCTCCGACTAAAAAAAAATCGGTGTTGTCTAACCGCCAGTTGGTTGGGGTTTTAAGTGCGCAACTTTTATCCCTTTTAAGTAAGGCTACCATTTTGGAGATCTCCATAGTGGCCCTCCTTATCTCGGACACACTGTATAAAATTATTGCCCAAATTCATCCATTGGATTATTATTAAACTCCTAAATGACAAAGTGTTAACTGATATAGCTAGTTGTTTAGTACTTAAGTTTAAAAGCTATGTACAGGTCCGTAATAAGCATTCTCTTAATTAAGGTCTAAAAAAAAGACTAAAATGGTACTAAACCACAAAGTGTGACACATCGCAGAATTTGAAATAAAAAGGGCTTTCCGAATGTGATATCAGAAAATGAGAGCCGTTTTTATTAAAAAAAAGTTGATGAAAGTCTCGCAAAGACGAAACGTCGGATTCAAAAATTGGCAATGCTACGTTAAAGAAAATGGAAAGTTGCTGTGGAGAAGTGTCATCGTTATTTATGCAGCTACACCATTAAGGTCAGAAAAAAATAATATGTAATATCGAAAACTTTAAGTTTTTCAAAATATCTCAAAAACCAAAAAAATAATTTCGGAGATGCCTAACAGCCATTTTGTTGGGCAACTTTTCTCCCATTTAACCAAGTCTGTATCTGCTACAGTTTTGAAGATCCACATAGTGGGCCTCCTTATCTTGGGCACACTGTATATCATTCATAAATGATCTGGATAGGCGGTGTAGGCAGCAATTTGTGTGGGACATGGTGAGATACCAAACTGGGAAAACAAAGAAACTACAGCAAAATTATTTAAAAAGTAATGATTCAAACGAAATCGTGAACAACCCGACTGATGTCGTTCTTGAGATGTCGAAAGATCTATGTATTTATAGGTAAACACGAATCTGACCAGCACTCCAATACATTTGGTGTGACCCAAGGATCCGTTCTTGGACTACTTATATTTCTGTTATACATTAATGATCTACCATCTCGTGTCAGGTCCGAATGCACTGTCTTATTTGTGACGGCTGATACTGAGGAGACCTTGTATTTAAAATCTTCCGGGGCAGGAATATACATAGAGGGCCTGGGGGTTCGCGACAGCTATGCTCTTGGCGCATATACCACGGCATTCGAAACAGAGGTGTACGCTATCCTGTCTGTGGCCAACAGACAGGATATGAAGAGGAGTCCCGAGAAATGTGTGTACATCTGCTCGTGTAGCCAGGCAGTTCTCCGGGCAGTCTGCTCGGCCAGAATCAGGTCTACACTGGTTCAGGAGTGCGCTGACGCCCTCAGAGGACTATCCAGGACAAAGGAGGTACAACTAGTGTGGGTTCCAGAAAACTGTGGCCTGGCGGGGAATGAGGTGGCGAATAATCTCGCAAGGCTCAGCTCCCGGCGGCCGTTCGATGGCCCGGAGCCGGCGATAGGTATAAGTAGGAAGACAGTCTCTGTCGCCTTAGACAGGTGGACCGAGGAAGCAATAAAGAGGCACTGGGGGTTAGTTGGTGGCTGCAGGCAGGCGAGGGACTTCGTGGAGGGGCCGGACAGAGATAAAGCTGTCTGGCTACTCGGAAGGAGTCGACCTACGCTTCGCCGCATCCTTGGGGTGCTCACAGGCCACTGCGCACATAGAAGACATCTCACATTGATAGGCGTACAGAGGGGTCCCATTTGCCAGGAATTCGGCGAGGATGAGGAAACGTCCTACCACTACCTGTGCGAATGCGAGGCTTTTGGGAGTCTTCAAGCAGAATTGTTCGGATCGAGGACTCTGCAGAGGAATCAGGTAAGTACCGTCCACTTGAAGACCGTCACGGTCTTCATCTCGAGGTCGAGGCGGTTTGGCGACGGAACCGAGGAGGGGTAGAGCATGGTTGCTGGGTTTCTGGGATTGGCAAAAAGGGTCCATGGTAGCCTACTTGCTTGGCGTTGGCCTCCCCACCACTGCTACTACTACTACTTGTATTTGAAGATCAGCAATGCCTGGAATGATATCCAGATGTGACGTAGAGGAAACAAATTAGTTGTTAGCGATGTAACGACGAGGTGTTTTTACTTCGGTAGAAAATTCACTGATGTCCTGCCTGCGCAAGCGTCTTCTGTGGGATTTAATGTTGAACCTTTCAGTGTGGTCAAGTTTCTTGGGGTAACGTCCATAACCGTTTCCGATGGGAAAACCGTATTGACCATGTCTGCAAAAGTATAAATAAGAGTTTTTACGCTCACTTGCAGCTGAAATTTGTGTTGAGTGTTGATGGTCTGTTGCTGGCTCATAGAGCATTGGTCGGCTCGTTGCTGTTCTATAAAGTTTTCTTGTGGGGAAATTATGTGTGTGTCGATAGAGTATTTATTTTGCAGAAAAGAATGCTGAGATTGATTTTTTTCTAAATCTCCTCGAGAATCGTGTAGACCCCTTTTCAGCAGGTGCAGTATAATGACTATTTATACAATATGCATATACTTGTGTATATGTTGCGAGAAATATTTATAGCTTTATCAAAAATTCGGCTAATCATGCATACTCGGGGTAATGATAATCTGCGTTCGGTTGCTCATAGTACCACAAGGTATAAAAAATAATTTGCCTATTCAGGAGCTAAATTTTACAAGCTACCCAAAGACCTGAAACAAATTCCTATTTACCATTTATTTAAACATAAAACTAAAGGAAATGCTCCTGACAAGGTGCTATTACAATGTCCAGGAGTATTTGGGTGACATCATGTAGCATGCTTTTGTTTTGTTTTGCTGTGTTGTTTATTTGTGTGTTACTTAATTTTATTGGACTGTTGACGTATTGAGTAAAATCCATTTTGTTTATATGTTTGTTGGTTTTACAACTCGACTGTGTTATATAATACCTATTATTATATGTGTTATACAGGGTGATTCATAGGTGGTGACCAAAAATGAAACCCCCATGTTCTTTGAACAATTTTAGAGAGGGTATATCCTATAAAAAAATTCCTATAATGCTTCATTAAAAAGATACAGGGTGTTGAAGTTGAATTTCAAAAAATAAAATTTCCCAATTTTTTAAAAAGTAGCACATATATTTTGCTGAAACTTTGCATGTTTAGGCTGCTATGTAAGGCGCGTATTCTACCATAACAATTGAACCGGCTAATCCAGCAGTGGCGCGCGTACCCACATGTTATTGGTTATCCCTCAAGAAAAAACGGGTACGCCAATGATTTTTTTTTTTTCATTTTTTGAATCTTACTTTCATTCGTGAACAAAATGACTCTCTTGATCATTTTCTGTACGACGCTTATTTTACGAGTAAGCAATGAATCAGGTGAGTGTTTTAGAGCACAGTTCATGATTTTTAACCAGTCGTTGTTTGGTAGAAAATCGCAATGATACACTTTTATGCCTCCATTGGCCTGAATACACGCACGACATCTTTTTAATATGGAAAATTTAATGTCTTGATAATTTTTTGTACGACGATTATCTTTGTTGTATTTTATTAAGTAGTTTGCCAAAGTTGTCATTAAGTGTCACTTGACGTTTAGGTTAACAAGTTATTATTTTGAATAGGTATTAGTGGTAAACTTTATAAAATTGCAAAATTTTCTACTCTTTTACTTCTTATAATGAAGTACACATCAGAAGAGTATGCAGATATAATTTTTATCTACGGATATGCTGATGGAAATGCTCTAGCTGCTTGTCGGGAATATCAACGTAGGTTTCCCACTCGCCGTCAACCTACACCAAGGGTTTTTTCGCGATCGTTTTCTAGACTTCGGCAGTGCGGTATTGGACAACGTCCTGACGCTAGAGCTAATGGTAGAAGACAACATCAACTTAAAGACGAAGAGAGGGTGGTGGATGTAGTGATGGATCAACCTTCTACAAGTACTCGGAGGATTGCCACGCAGTTACAATATTCTCAAAGCTTTGTTTGGAGAACTTTACATCCATATCATCGACAGAATGTTCATTGCCTTCTACCTGGAGATAATGTGCATCGACGAGTCTTTTGTGAATGGATGTTGGAAATGAACAATAAAAATATCTTATTCCGTAATCTAATCTTCTGGTCTGACGAATCAACATTTACAAGAAATGGTATTTATAATTCTCATAATGAGCATGTCTGGTCATTGGAAAATCTACATGCAACAAGGACTCGCACATTTCAACATAGATTTTCCATTAATTTATGGTGTGGTATTTTTAACGGCTCACTGTTCATGGAAGTTCTGCCACAACGTTTGAATGGATCTTCGTACTTAGCGCTCCTAGAAAACCGTGTAGAAAACATTCTAGATGACATTCCACTAGCAACAAGATGTATAATGTGGTACCAGCATGACGGTGCACCAGCGCATCATAGTCGAAACGTTGTTACAAGGCTACATGAACATTATAATGAAAGATGGATTGGCAGAACTGGACCAATACATTGGCCTGCAAGATCACCGGACTTAAACCCACTTGACTTCTATCTTTGGGGTGATTTTAAGCCACTGGTCTACAGTGGACAAATAAATACACCAGAGCAGCTACAACAACTGATAAATAATGCTTTTCGTCATATTCAAGCAACAATGAATCCTCAAGGCATTAAATTTTCCATATTAAAAAGATGTCGTGCGTGTATTAAGGCCAATGGAAGCATTTTTGAACATTTATTGTAATAAATAAATTACTATAAGCCTGATAAAAGTGTATCATTGCGATTTTCTACCAAACAACGACTGGTTAAAAATCATGAACTGTGCTCTAAAACACTTACCTGATTCATTGCTTACTCGTAAAATAAGCGTCGTACAGAAAATTATCAAGAGAGTCATTTTGTTCACGAATGAAAGTAAGATTCAAAAAATGAAAAAAAAAATATCATTGGCGTACCCGTTTTTTTCTTGAGGGATAACCAATGACATGTGGGTACGCGCGCCACTGATGGATTATCCGATTCAATTGTTATGGTATAATACGCGCCTTACATAGCAGCCTACACATGTAAAGTTTCAGCAAAATATATGTGCTACTTTTTAAAAAATTGGGAAATTTTATTTTTTGAAATTCAACTTCAACACCCTGTATCTTTTTAATGAAGCATTATAGGAATTTTTTTTATAGGTTATACCCTTTCTAAAATTGTTCAAAGAACATGGGGTTTCATTTTTGGTCACCACTTATGTATACCTGTTGTTGTTGCACGTACTTGACCTGCCTTCTGTACATGTGTATCCCAGGGGCCAATAAAATTTATCATTATTATTATTATTATTATTATTATTATTATTATTATTATTATTATTATTATTATTATTATTATTATTATTATTATTATTATTATTATTATTATTATTATTATTATTATTATTATTATTATTATTATTATTATTATTATTATTATATTATTATTATTATTATTATTATTATTATTATATTATTATTATAACAATAGTGGGTTATGACCCACATGCGTCTGAAAATGGTAGAGCTATATTATGATAAGAGGTCGGTTGTGTATAAATAAATAAATTACATTGAAAAGTCAATTTAGAATCCCATAGAAACTGTCGCTCCCCTCATATAAACAAAATTAGTTAGTTGTCAGTCATGTTGGGGCTTACATCTAAAAGTTTCGGTTGAATATTGGTCTTTATATAAAATGCATGAACATATTAGATAGATGATTACCAACTACCGTGCGGTGATGATATCTCATTCAAGAGTATCTATTTCACAATAATAAATGCATATTTAAATGGGGCGGCTGTGCTGAATAATACAGTGGCGTATTAAGTTTACATGAGAAAGGGACCACCGGGCTAGGTCTTTGCTTAAGCTGTAATATCGAATTAGGCATGATTGTTTGAACACGGTAATTAAACTGTAGCAACTGCCCTACCATGTTCGGATATACTGGAAGCTACACTTCCCTGTCGTCTTTGGATTCCTTGATAAACTATCGCTTCATCGAATTTATGTCTTTCTGTTTCATTTCACAATCGGTCTTAGATCGATTAAATTCTATGTTGGTTTTTGTTGGTGGTCATCTGAAAATCGCCCTAGACATTTGAAACTTTAGTCGAAGAGAATTTTAGTTATAGTTGAACACCGAATAAATGACCGAATCAATTTGGAATTTTTGACATAATTAATATGTTAATTGAAAATTAATTAATGTATTAATGTATTATAAAGTGCTGGCACGTCAAGTGAGTGATGGTAACAAATTTTCATAGAAATTTGAATTTTCCCAAATGAAAATTAAGTTATTTATTTAATTGACGTTAAATAGTACAGGCAATAGAGAATTTTTTTCTGCATTAAACTACAGGAGTTTTTTTTTTGATAGATAGGTTCAGAATTACGTACTGAATGTAAAAACACAAAATCCTTACAAATTAGGAGGGCGGAAGTGCCGCCATTTTGAGAAAAACCGTTTCGACCTATATCTCCGTAACCGTGCACTTTAGACCAAAAATGGTAATGACCTTTATTGTAGAAGAAAAAAAAGTTTTTTGTAAAAGTTGTAGGAAATTTGTCAATTAAAAAGTTAAGTTATTAGCATTTTATTTTTTAGTGAATTTTCGTAGAAAAAATTCACTAATGGGGAGATCCCGACTTTTGAATTTTGAAAAAAATTTTGCCAATGAGCGCGAACTAGGACCCCTAGAACCCATATCCGGGGTCAGTTTCAATTTTTATATGTTTATATATATATATATATATATATATATATATATATATATATATATATATATATATATATATATATATATATATATATATATATATATATATATATATATATATATATATATGTATCACACCGATGACTCAAAAAATAATAAGTGGATTTTAATAAAATTTGGCATGTACCTTCCTTTTGTAAATGGCTTTGACAAGTTTGTTAGTCAAGAAATTCGGACGAGGTTTTCCGGGAAAATTTTGAGTTTTCATTCTAAAAAAATTTTTATCTCAGAGTATAATAGGCCGATTTTGATAAAATTTGTCATGTACCTTCCTTTTGTAAATGGCTTCAAAAGGTTTGTTAGTCAAGAAAATCGAACGAGGTTTTCCGGGAAATTTTTGAGTTTTCATTCTAAAAAAATTTTATCTCAGAGAATAATAGGCCGATTTTGATAAAATTTGGCATGTACCTTCCTTTTGTAAATGATTTTGATAAGCTCGTTAATCAAAAAAATCGGACAAGGTTTTCCGAAAAAAAATTCAGTTTTAATTTGAAAAAAAAATTTTTATTAAAAAATAAAAAATCTATGATAACCAAATTTGGTAGGTAGGTTTACGATATAAAAAGTAAACTATACACCAAAATTTGGATTTCTATGTTACAAGAAAAAAAAGTTATAATAAAATATTTTGTGCCAGATCATTTCTATGAAAATTCACTACCATAACGCACTTGCTGCGTCCAGAGTTTTTAAACAATTATTAACAAAGATATAGGTAAAAAAGTCAATAAATGAATGCTTATAGTCGTATAAGTTGTAAACGGTGAGTGATACAAAAAAAAATTAACAAAAAAGATGAGAAATGCAATTATCTACAATAAAGGTCATTACCATTTTTAGTCTAAAGTGCACGGTTACGGAGATATAGGTCGAAACGGTTTTTCTCAAAATGGCGCACTTCCGCCCTCCTAATTTGTAAGGATTTTGTGTTTTTTTAGTGAATTTTCTTAAAAAAAATTCACTAACGAGGAGATCCCGACTTTTGAATTTTGAAAAAATTTCTTCAAATGACCGCGAACTAGGCCCCCTAAAACACATATCCGGGGTCAGTTTCAATTTTTATATGTTTATATATATATATATATATATATATATATATATATATATATATATATATATATATATATATATATATTTATATATATTTATATATATATATATATATATATATATATATATATATATATATATATATATATATATATATATATATATATATATATATATATATATATATATGTATGTATCACACCGATAACTCAAAAAATAATAGGCCGATTTTGACTAAATTTGGTGGAAAAATTCCTTTTGCAAATGGCTTGGATAAGTTTGTTAGCCAGGAAAATCTGACCAGGTTTTCTTGGAAAATTTTGTGTTTTCTTTCGAAAAAAAATTATATCTCCGGAATTAACAAAGTAAGGGCAACCAAATTTGGTACGCTAGTTAATATCCTTATAGGTAATCTACCTACCAAAATTTAGCTATGTAGATCAAAAGACAAAAAAGTTATAGGCATTTAAAGAAAAATAAATTGGGGTTTTCCTCAAAACGTCAAAGTTGCGATTTAAAACGTCAAAATCGGCAACATTTAGGCAAAGAACTTAAATCTAATACGGGATATGGAAATCAAATGTCTCAAGAAGGATGTTTTACAAATTCTGAAGTCTTAGTTTCAACCGTCATTGTCCTTCATTTTACTAAAATGTTTCCAGAAAATTCATTTCAAATAGACCCTTACTCTGATGCTTGGCAGTAGCCTTAGCTATAGAGTTTATCGTTTAATGGTATATAATTTTTGTCGAATTTTCGTCAAAAATCAATAAAGCTCAATATATCCGTTATTATACAAGATATGAAGAAAATTTGTATATATTAATTATAGGGTGTCTTGAGCTACATTTCAAAAAAATATTTCTACAATCACAGGTGGCCCATAAGTCGTTGGTGATACAAATTTTCTTCTTTTTTTTTAATCAAACACGCCTTATGTTATTGCATTTTTGAATTTTTCAGCGATGCATGTTTGTAAGAAAAGAAATTCGGAACGCAGCAAGTGCGTTATGGTAGCGAATTTTCATTAAATGCTTCAAATTTGAATAGCTCAATTTGCTATTAACCTATAAGGTTGACCAAGAAACGAGTTTTTCCGGGAACACTTTAAGTTTGCTTTTGGAAATTTTTGTACATTTTCACACAATAAAGTTATTTTTATGAAACATGGCACATTGTTTTTACTATATAGGTTATACTGGTAACCAAAATTGATGCCTGCTTCCTTAAAAAGGAAACACGCATATTTGCAATTAAAAACATTTTTATGAAAATTCACTACCATAACGCACTTGCTGCGTCCAGAGTTTTTTTACATTCAGTACGTAATTCTGAACCCATCTATATAAAAAAATAACTCCTGTAGTTTAGTGCATTATGGACAAGAGTAACGGGCTCCTCTATTGCCTGTACTAGAAACGGTATGAACACAGCAATTGCGTTATGATAGAGAATTTTCATAAAATTTTTAAAAGAACAAAATATTTAGTTTTGAAAATACATCAAGAATGAAACGCGAGTGGTTATTAATTTTTTAGTGTGTTGTAGCCAAGTTCGTCAATCATATGAATTTTTCTATTGTCAATTTTTCCAATAAATTTTAAGACCATGGCAATTTTTAATAGAAAAGAAGAGATCTTTCAAATGATGTATCAGAAGCCTCTACTACTATGGTCAATCACCGACGCCAGGGAGCAATTTCACCTCACTATCCTGGGAATTTTGACGAACCCCTGCCTTTCTGTAAGGAGGGTAGGGATATTTAACGTACCCAATATCGCATGGACACGGGACCGACGGCTTTACGCCCCCACCGAAGGGCGGAACGTGCAGACATTCAACTTGCTTAAATACAATGCCACAACCTCGGTTGATGTTAATTGTACATTATGTACTGAAAAGGTGAAAGGAGTACCCTGGGATCGACCTCAGTACCCTTCGGTTCAGAGGCACACATTCTTACCACTGAACCACCGAGGCTATATTTAGTACTCGATATTGGGTTTATTAGGGATATTGAATTTAGAGCTAGTCGCTTTGAAAATGTAGAAATGGCATTAAAGCCACAGCCATATAAATTTGACGACACAAAAACACACTACCTTGAACAGCCTGTATCTCTCAAAACAGCGACATTTGATAAGGCATGTTATAATAATATGGCTGAACAGTTAAATTTTAAGTTTTATACCTCCAGTTTCAAGATTTCCTATTCTTTATGAATAACTCTGTATAACTATACATTATATCTTTTACATACACAGCATACGCCTATTTGTAAGACTCATGGTAGGTACTATTTATTATTTATGTGCTAAATATACTATACTAAATAGGTGTACTGCCAAATTGTTGTGTCTTAGAAGACCATAAATCGGACACACAGATAATAACTATACTGTTTTACTTTTTGATAACAAGACTGATATACAATATGTTGACGCACTAATTCCAGATAATCATATCTGTCAGTCTTTTCTGTTTCTGTGGTTGCAATAGTTCTCCCCGACTAAATTTAAGACACAGGAGTTGAAAAAGAAGAGAACAAAAATAATAAAAATAAGTTCGTTGTTTCCGGAAATGTCTAGCGGAGCCGCACTTCACATTACAACACTTTATAGTCTCTTAGGTATGTGGGAAGTTTTTTGTTTCGTCCAGAACGACGTGGCATAGCCCCTGGTTGGTTTTCTGTTGCTGCCTGTGTTGCTACTGGTATCTCTGGAACAACTGGCTCTGGAATGGCTGGGTCTGCAATTGTTTCTGGACTTGGGATATCCGGTATATTGAACGTGACATTCTTACGCCTAGTTTGGGTACTACGATCAGGTTGATTGTGAGACTGAGTTACCTGTGTAGAGACCAACTGATTAATATGACGTTTCAGGATGTGCCCAGAATCTAGTTCAAGAAGATAATGGCGGGAACCCAATCGTCGAAAGATAGTACCGAACTGACATGTCTCTGAATTGTTAACGTACATACGGGCCTGAACTCTCTCCCCCACCAATAGTAAACGTATCCGGCCAACAAAAGCATTTTTCTGGTTGCTGCTGTGAAAACTGGGAAATATAGCATCTAATTGTATCCTGATTTTTCTATCTAGGTAAAGTTCTGCTGGAGATCGCCCACATGCGAGCGGGGTAGCGCGAACAAAATTTTTCTTATCTTGTTGGTTATAGTACCAGATTCATTTGCAATAGATTTAAGACGTTGCTTGAAGGTCTGAACATTACGTTCAGCTAGACCGTTTATGGCTGGATATCCTGGCGCTATTAGTTTCTGACAGATTCCGTGACTTGAACAGTAAGTTTTGAACACTTCACTAGTGAAAATTGAGGCATTGTCGGAGACCATTACATTAGAATATCCGTAGAATGCAAAAATGTCGTTCATAATATGAATCGTTGAATCAGTATTGGGTGCGTTCTTCAAAGCACGCATTTCTGCCCACTTTGATTTAGAATCCATACATATAAGGAAGTGATGGCCTTCGAATGACCCAGAGTAATCTATATGAATACGCTCCCAATTATTCTGTGGATTCTCCCATGGGTGTACCTCTACTTTTACAGGGGTTTTCCGGAGTTTTGCACACTCTTCGTACATCAGGAACTACGTTGATTTGAAATCTCAAAATTTCTAGAGGTATGCTTTCTCTAACTTTGTTCAAAGAGAATAGTTATAGCTTCAGATTGTTATGATTATACCAGGTCTGAACACCAACTTCCTTGTTCCAAATATAACACCCTATATATTACACTTTTGGATTTCGTGTCAAATTTTATCTTGGTTTTATGTACCATAGTTGGTACTCATCTCTAATAGTTTCCAAAATATGGCGACCTGAAGACAAAAATTGACATCTGAAGAGGTTTAATGAAACTGTTTCTGTTAACTGACTTTTATCTGTTCGCCTAAAGAACCTTGATAGTTCAGGGGTAATAACGTGTGCTTCTGAACCGAAGGGTACTAGGTTCGATCCCAGGGTTCTCCTTTCACTTTTTGAGTACAAACTGTAACATTAACATTAGCCGAGGTTCTGGCATTGTATTTGAGCAAGTTGAATGTCTGCACGTTCTGCCCTTCGGAGGGGGCGTAAAGCCGTCGGTCCCGTGTCCATGCGATGTTGGGCACGTTAAAGATCCCTACCCTCCTTACAGAAAGGCAGGGGTTCGGCAACATTTCCAGGATAGTGAGGTGAAACTGCTTCCTGGCGTCGGTGATTGGCCATAGTCGCGGAAATAGGCCGACATTAAAGAAACAAAACACATCTCTTCACCTACGATTTTCTTATATATTAATGCTGAAATATTGCTTGATGTCAAGCAGTCGACAGTTTCTGAGAAAATCATACAGGTGTTCCTACAACATTGTTATTTTTTAGAAACTTCAAACAACTGTAACTTGAGTTTTTTAAATGAAATATTATTGCATATTTAAATTCTGCGTTTAATTGTCGATGGAAATATTTTATATTGTTTTATTATTTTTGAATTATTTCATAATTTTTCATAATTCTGCGAATTCGAATCATTTGTTCAGATCAGACCCCGTTTTTGATTTTATAAAATAAATGGACGGGAAAAATGCATCTACTCTGGAAAAAAATACTTTCACCTCAATAGTTTTACCAATCGTAAATTTAAAATATCTTGGAAAGTATGTAATGGGAAAATAAAACAACCTTTTCTAGTTTTATGTGTCCAGAGCTATCAAACTATTCTTCTTAACAAGATTGCGATGGAACATTACATCAACTTGTTTGTTTTGGCAGATTCTAAGTCTAAGGAAAGAATGATTTATTTCATAAACAGTTGACACTAAAAACAACCGCCCACTTTTTTGGAAAAGAAATTCGTATTAGTCAAAGTTGAATTCAGAACGTTGATGCAATATATTGAATTCACAATATTTTTTATCTAATTGAAATTTGCCCCCAAACAATAGCTTCTTTGTGCAGCACATTGTATAATGTTATCACAAATATATTACTATTACTATTACTATCATTATGACTTCCATTATGACACCAAAACACAGGAATAGAACTGAATTGTCTTTAGCTCTAAGAAAAACATGACCAACAAATCGCGTAATAATAGAGAGATGACTAAAAGTAACCTAAACATTGAACAATAATACAGCAGGCCAAAATATGCACGCTGAATATTCTTTCAAAGAAATTGTTCGAACACATTTCCGCCGACTTAAAGACATCTATTTATTCTTTTTAATAAATGATTTCCTGTGGCTCGATCTATTTTAGCATTTGTTAAAAAATTAAATGCCTCTCTTACTCTAGACTGCATATTTTCTTTTGTGGTTGGACAGATCATATATAACTTGTTCTTGATACAACCCCAGACAGAAAAATTCAGAGGGTTTAGATCTGGTGATTTTGCTGCCCATCTAAAAGACCCATTATTTGCCATCCACCTATCTTCAACCATATACTCTAAAATGTTTCCAACATTTTGAGTGCAGTGCGGTGGTGCCCCATCAGATACCATGCAACAGCAGCAGTACCATGATCTGGAAGACTTTGCAACGCAATTTGCACAACAGCCTGGAGAATCGTACAATATCCACTAGTATCAAGATTCTCGTCGTAAAAAGGTAATGCCAGAATTATATTTCCTTTGACCGCGGAAAATATGTTAAAAAGTTTCTTGAACGTTTCTTTGCTGCACGATATGGGTATTTTCAGGGCTCCAGTAGTAACTGCTATCGCGGTTTTTAATACCGTTTATGGTAAATTTTGCTTCATCCGCCATATTATTTTGCTGGTGAAAGTAGTATCATCTTGTGTTCGCAACATGAACCATTGGCAGAACTCAACACTACGATTTAAAACTTCGTTCATCAGGTGTGGAATAGGAGTTGGCTTATAGGCTTTCCATTTATACTTTTTTAGAATTTCAGTAATAGTAAATGTAGGTGTACCTAATTTTTGTTCAGCTTGTCGCACAGAATTTTCAAGCTATGCTGTAGAGTGTCCCAGAACAGTTGTAGCTAACTCTTGGTTATGCAACTGAGGTTTATGCTTTTTAATTTTGCTACGGGAGGTTCCTAATTCCAAAAGATTTTTAAATACTTATTTAACTATCTTCGTCGTAGCACAGCATCTTTATGCTGTGGTGATAGGTCTAGGGAGACTTGGAAAGCGTTCTGCAAATATACGACTCACCCTGTCAACAATTCTGTGTCATTGACCGTAAATAATAATTTAATTTAGCAGGTCGTTATTGATATGTATATATATATATATATATATATATATATATATATATATATATATATATATATATATATATATATATATATATATATATATATATATATATATATATATATATGTATATATCTTCCAAATAGCAAAGCAATAACAATTTTCACTTTACCGGGAGCAGCAAAGACAATACTGTTACTTGAAGTTAGAAACTGTGAAATCTGACAACTGGTGTTTGTTTCATAGCAACCTTCCTGGAGGCAAAACTTGACATAATACGAAAAATAGTTGATTTATTTGCCATTATACAATTTTCTACATATTTTGTGGAATTTTTTTACAAAATAATTAATGAAAGTCATATTCTACAAAGTTTGTGTATTTTCTCACCCAGAATTTGTTTTATTGTATCAAATCAAAAATAAAATCCAAAAAATGACTGAAATTCACAAAATAGTGAAATATGTTGGGTAAGACGCAAAAATAATGTAAAACGATATAAAATATTTCTGTCGAGAATTAAACGCAGATTTAAAATGTTCAATAACATACAGCGTGTCTTATTTAAAACGGTCAAGTCGGGTGCGGTTTTTTTTTTAAATAATAATGTCTTAAGAGCAGCAATTTTCTCGGGAACTGCTTGAGAGCATTAAGATGTAAGAAAAGATTTGTAGCTGAAGAGATCAAACTCAGTTGACAAAACCAGTTTTATTAAACCTCTTCAGATGTCAATTTTTGTCTTCAGGTCGCCATATTTTGGAAACTATTAGAGATAAGTACCAACTATGGTACAGGATAATTCAGTATAAATCATGCACCTCTTATCATCGTCATTATTGCCTATAGAAAAAAGTTTCAAAAAAATATATAACTGAATTTTGTTAAAATGCTATCAAAAGTACAGTGGCATGCATACCTCAGGGGATACAAAAAATATATTTTCTTAAATGGCATACCCTGTATATGTTTGCTAAGTGACATTTCTTTAATGCAATAATCAAAATGGTTTACAGTGAGGAAGGAAAAGTCCAAATATTTATACAAAATAGATAACAAAAATTGATTTGGGATATTTAAATATAAATAATTGATAACTCGTAAAATATGTTCGATGTGTCCACCATTATTTTTAATGCATAATTGAAAACGTCTTCTCATATTTATAATTACACCGGAAATGGCTTCATTATTGGCATTCAGATTGTTTATTTCAAGTAATCCTGTCTTTAATGATTCGAATACTATTATTATTGACAATGTCTTTTAGAATTCCCCAAAGAAATGAATCCATGGTGGTCAAATGCGGACTGTTAGGTGGCCATTTAATAGTTCCGTCATTCGTTAGCCATGTTGGGCATGCATTAAACAAATGATCTCGAACGGGTAGGATACTATGCGGAGTTGCGCCATCCTCCATCCAAATCATATTAAGTTCGGCTCCAGGAAATTCGGTAAAAGAATATTTCCTACTTCTGGGATAAGTATTTTCAAATATGTAACTACAGTTCAAGTATAATCATAAAATATAGGCCCAACAATTGAAAATTCCACACCCAACGCTAACAGTTTTTCTTCCTGATTTTTGTATTTGTTTTACCAATATTTTTCTGTTGTGCTTGTTTTCCCATGACCTTCCATTTTCGCTATTAAAAACTCCTGCCATAAAAAACCGATTCATAATATTTGAAAAAAAAAATAATCGGGATCTTCATTCAACTTTTCAATCACCTAGCGGCAAAAGTCCAGGCTTTTCCTTTTATGAGCCTCTGTTAAAACTTGTACAGGTAAAATTTTATATGGTCTGTATTTGTTGTTTATTAACGTACGTTGGATTTTGGAATGACTTTTATCTAATTCATCGACTGCATTATTTATACTGCATTCAGAATTTTCTAAGAAATAATACAATATTTCACAAAAGTCTATTCGTGAATAAATGTTGATGGGCTTACCTTCGAAATGAAGCAGTATATGAAGCAGTTCTTCCTGGTTTACTTGAACTACACACTTCTTTCTACTAGAACTGAACGCATTATTCACCCTTCGGTAAATATTTTTTAAGTTATTCTCTGATGGTGTTGTAGGATGCAACACGCGCTAATGCTCTTTTTGCCGCACTTTATTTTTGTTATTTTTCATATAACAAGTAAATATTTGGACTTTTTCTTCCTCACTATGAACCATTTTGATTATCTCATTGACGAAGTGTCACTTGTCAAACATACTACCTGTCATTTTCAAAGCTCACTTTCATAAAGTTAACTTTTTCATATTTACAGTAGCCAGTTTTACTAACATATTCGACAATTATTAACTTAAAAATGGTATAAGTTTGAAATCGGGGAAAAATATCATTCTAAAAATTTAATAATAATAATAATAAGGTATATATATATATATATATATATATATATATATATATATATATATATATATATATATATATATATATATGGGGTGAGGCGCCAAGAGATTCGGTTATAAGTTACTCAATAAGCGAACCGATTTTCATTCGGAAAATTTCGATTCCTAGGTTTTTCGCCCAAGCCCAATTAAACTAAAATATTTTTGCTCACGTGACACTTTCGGTTCTACCGGAAGTGTCCATCAACTTCGTTATTTTAAATACAATATGTCCCTTTTTAATAGAATTTTGAATTCTACTCGTAATTTAAGGTAGACTTTTATAAGCATACTATGTATTTAAAATTAACCATTTTCAAAATGTTTCGTTTTCTTAGAAAATTTTTGCAGAATCATAGTTGTTGCACTTTATACCTAATAACTTGAAGAAAAAATAAGCTACAAGATTCATCTTTTGCGTACAATACAGCAGTATGTGTACCTTCACCACACGTGTTACAGTTTTGCATTGCAACATACAGGGTGATATAAATTGACTTGGCAACTTGACAAAATTCAACTGATCAAAACTTGAGTTTTTCAAATGGGACACTCTGTACTTTATTCACTATGTTAATTGGCATTTCGAATCTCTTTCGATTTACATTAGCATTCGCCGTACCTAAATCTAACCGCTTTGGAGATAAATACATATTTATTCGAATCACGGTTGCAAACTTGTAACAATAGTAGCCTTTGGAATTTAATTTGTCAACCAAGTGACGTTTGCATGCTAGAAGTGCACGCGGTGACGTTTGTTATCGGAATTATAAAATAGACTCTGAATAGTGATAAAAATGGCCAATTTAAGTTATGCAAACTATGATTGTATGGAGCTATTAATTATTTATGGTGAATCTCATCGAATCATTGGTCGCACATGTTGTGCCTTCTCCAAAAAGTATCCAGATAGACCGAAGCCTAGTCCGGAAACAGTAAAGAGATTATTGAAGAATTATTCAAGTTACGGGAGCTTTATCCCCAAAAAGGGGAAACCAAAGCCAAGTGTTGATAATGAGGTAAACGAATCATTTTTTACGACACATTCTCATCCAGCCAAAAGTGGCTATTATGACGATTGAACAATCCATTTTTGCAGAACTTCGCCCCATCACACCATATAATTTTTTCGCAAAAAGGTCCATCTTCCTGTGTTTTTAAAAGGAACCATTCACAGAATTCAACACGTTGGGAGTTATTACTGGGCTGTAAACTATAGATTAAGTGATAGGAGAAGGGTCTCCGGTAGTGTTTTTTGAATATTCTGTGAATGGTTGTTGTTGATAAACCCAACTCTCTTTAACAATCTCTGAGACTTGAATTTGGCTCAGCAGCGAAATATGACATTGACTTCGTTCACCTCATTATCAACACTTCGCTTCGGTTTCTCCTTTTGGGGATAAAACTTCCGTAACTTGAACAATTCTTCAATAATCTCTTCACTATGTCCGGACTAGGCTTCGATCTATCTGGATACTTTTCAGAGATAGCACGACATGTGCAACCAATTATTCGATGACATTCACTATAAAATAATAGTTTTCATACCCTAAATTGGCCATTTTTATCACTATTAAGGGCATATTTTGTAATTTTGATAACAAACTTTACCTCGAGCACTTCTAGCATGGAAACGCCACTTGGTTGACAAATTAAATTCCAAAGGCTACTATTGTTACAAGTTTGCAACCCTGAGACAGAGTGTCCTATTTGAAAAACGCAAGTTTTGATCAGTTGAATTTTGTCAAGTTTCCAAGTCAATTACTATCACGCTGTATGTTGCAACGCAAAACTTTAATACGTGTGGTGAAGATACAGATACGGGTGTGCTGTCTGCAAAATATGAATCTTGTAGGTTATTTTTCTTCCAAGTTATCAGGTATAAAGTGCAACTATGATTCTGCAAAAATTTTCGAAAAAAACGAAATATTTTGAACATGGTTAATTTTAGATGCATAGTATGCTAGTAAAAGTGTATCTTAAATTACGAGTAGAATTCAAAATTCTATTAAAAAGTGGCATATCGCATTTAAAATAACGAAGTTGATGGACACTTCCGGTAGAACCGGAAGTATCACGTAGGCAAACATATTTTAGTTTAATTGGGCTTGACCGAAAACTTAGGAATCGAAATTTTGCGAATTAAAATCGGTTCGATTATTGAGAAGCTTCTAACAGAAACTCTTGGCGCCTCACCATATATATATATATATATATATATATATATATATATATATATATATATATATATATATATATATATATATATACACTTAGCCGCAAAAATAACGCACAACCAAAAATTATTTCAATTTCAAAGTTGATTTTCTCGCGAACCGATATATCGATTTCGATCATTTTTTTTACTGTAGCTTTTTTGTTTGGTAATTGCACTGTGAAGAAATTCAGATTTCAGTTTAAAGCTTATACAGGGTGCAAAAATGAGAATAGTTTTTTACGTTAAATTTGAGACACCCTGTAGGGACCATTAGCCACAACAACGGATGCATAATGAAATCATACTGTAGCCTCATGTTTTCTGAACATTCTGCTTTTTAAATTTCTCTGATATCTGCAATATCAATGAAAATACACAGTTTTATACCAGAACATGTTTCTTTTTCATCAAAATAACATTTTGACAACATTAAACTAAGAATAACACTAACGATAATTAACAATACATAACAAAAAAAGTACATTAGCAGCGCGTGTTTCCACCTCTACTTCTAATAACTGCTTCACATCGCCGAGGCATACTCGATATTAAATTGGATATTGGATTTTGGTCAAGTCCATTCCAAATATCGGTAATCATTATTTCGACATCTTGCAAGTTGGCAGGAGGGGTTGATGCTGTCTGAGTGCCCTACCAATAATATCCCATAAGTGCTCAATATGATTCATATCGGGACTGTGCGGTGGCCAATTAACAGTTCGAATATTTACTTCATGTAAATATTCATTGACGATCCGTACTACATGAGGTCTTGCGTTATCGTGCATTAGTAAAAACGTATTCCCAATGTACGGTGCGAAAGGGACAACATGCTTAGACAAAGCGTCATTGATATATATTTCGCTATTTAAAGCACCCCCATATAAGGGTACGATATCCGTTCATGCTGTGGAGGAAATTCCAGCCCAAAACATCACAGAGCCTCCATTAAATAAAGTTGTTTAACGTATGTTGCACTGTGCATAACGCTCACCTGGCCGGCGGATAACGCTTAGACGTCTATCGGAGCTATATAGACAAAACCTAGATTCGTCTGTAAATAGAACGTGTTCCCAGTCCTCAATAGTCAGGGTTTACATGCTCTCTGGCGAATTGCAGTCTAGCTATGCGGTGGTCTGCATTTAATCCAGGGCCTGTCGCTGGAACTCTGACATGTACATTGTGTTCAGAAAGACGTCTCCTCACAGTATCAATGCTTGGTTGAATATTATAAACTGCACTGAGTTGTGTCAAAAGTGTCCTTGACGTGGTGAAACGTTCTCTTAAAGCACGCGCTCTAATATAGCGATCTTGAACAACAGTAGTTACCCGAGGTCTGCCTTGTCATGGACGTATGTCATAGTCATTAGTTTCCCTGAAGCGTTGGACAACACGAGAAATTGTTGTATGTGCAAATCCTAATCTCAAACCAATAGCGTTGTAGCTTACTCCTTCATTATGTAACGTCACTGCTTGAACACATTCATCACGAGTCATATTCCTTCTAACACGTTCCATTTTCACGAAAGAACAATAGATCACAAATTATGAACTTAATTATACAGTTTAAGACGATAGGTACATAATTGAATAAAGGAATTGTCAAACTGACATTTGCTGATATTGTTTGTTTATCATAGACAAATGTGTATATCCAATTTAATATCGAGTATGCCTCGGCGATGTGAAGCAGTTATTAGAAGTAAAGGTGAAAAAATGCGGTACTAATGTACTTTTTTTGCTATGTATTGTTAATTATTGTTAGTGTTATTCTTAGTTTAGTGTTGTGAAAATATTATTTTGATGAAAAAGAAACATGTTCTGATATAAGACTGTGTATTTTCTTTGATATTGCAGATATCAGAGAAATTTAAAAAACAAAATGTTCCGAAAACGTGAGGCTACAGTACGATTTCATTATGCATCCGTTGTTGTGGCTAATGGTCCCTACAGGGTGTCTCAAATTTAACGTAAAAAACTATTCTCATTTTTGCACCCTGTATAAGCCTTAAACTGAAATCTGAATATCTAAATAAAAAGTTCTTCACAGTGCAATTACCGAAGAAAGAAGCTACAGTTTGAAAAAAAAATTAACGTAATCGATTTATCGGTTCGCGAGAAAATCAACTTTGAAATTGAGCATAATTTTTGGTTGTAGGTTATTTTTGCGGCTAAGTGTATATTGCTCCCATTTAAAAAAAATATTATTTTTTTGTATCCTCTGAAATCTGCACACGCCACTGTACTTTTGATAGCATTTTAACAAAATTCAGACATAACCACACAACTTTTTTTTTACTTTTTCTTCTATAACGATGATAAGATGTGGATAATTTTTAATGAATAACCCTGTACACAAAATCATATTAAAATTTGAAAAAGAATCTAAAAATGTAATAATATATAGGATGTTCTATTTAAAATAAGGATTTTGATGTTCACTATAACTACTGTAAACGATCTGAAGCTATAAATATTTTCTTTGAGCAAATAATTATAGTAAACATACCTCTAGACGATTTCAAATGAGAGTTTTTCCTGATATACGGTTAACGGTCCAACTTCGCAGGACCCTGTATACTACTTATTACCTACATAACCTTACATTGACTTACTAGAACTTTGAAATTGGTATATGTATAATTTTTATAAAGGCAATTTGTGTAGCGAATTTCATCAAAATAATTTAAAGTCATTCTTAAAGTCGTGATGTCTCAATGCGAATTTTTTTTAACGAAAATTCCCTAAAAATAATTCACAATGCATTTTCTTTATAGGGTACATACACATTTTTAGGTTGTCGATAATATTAGCATTATTAAATTAAATATATTAGATAAAGATTGTTAAAATCGCACCCTTATTTAATTTCTCTGCTAGTTATCGAGCACGACAACAATTATTTTACACCACCTTGTACACCGAGTGTCAAACTATATGTTTGCTCGCAACAGTGTCCTCTCAGGTTACCAGTTAATAGACTGTGCATGCCCACAAAGATCACTATCTATTGTATTAGTGGTCTGTTTTGATAAACCATCTATTGACAAGATGGAGAGATGGTCCACCGCTTTACGCATAATTACCTAAAGAACCCATCTTCCTATATATCTAATCCAGCCATCCATCGGGCTACTGAAGAGTGGGGAACTATAAAATAAGGGTGGTAAACTTGTTTCGATACAGTAGCCTTTTCAAATTTTACCCGGCAAAAAGTGTAACATTTCTTAATTACTGACATGATTTCGCAAAATAACGACGATAAAAATGAGACTAGGCCACATTCAGATTTTAGTATAGATCACATTTTAAATAGGGCGGGGAATGACGTACCTGCTTCGAGTAGTGGTAATTTTAGCAGTTTTAGTGAATCTACTGCCGCACATTTTACTTTGGACAGCTTTTCTTGGTTACATTGCTCAAGATATTGTCCCCCAAAAGTTCCAAGTGAGTTTAAATTTTTATTGATATTTTTAATTTATTCAATTGCAATTTATAATGTATCTGCAAAATGTAATTGCTGTTAATTAAAACAGTGTCTAAAAATAGTTAAGTGATTTTATGAATTTTAAATATAGGGATACTAAGATTTTTTAAGTTGATGCGAACTCTATAATTGATACTCTTTTCTTGACTGCATTAAAAACCAATGTCCTAGCTTTTAAGTTTTCTCGGTGCAAAATTTAATTTAATGTTTCGATATTTTGCGGAATCTTGGCCCGAATTAACTTTATTTTGTATATAAAGTTAAATAAATTAATAACTGTTGTTACCCTTCCTTGGTGAAACAGTTTCTTACTAAATGCAGATGTATTGACTTATTCTTTTGCTTCACAAGTCCTTGTTTGCTTCTCTGCAACCGGTTTCACCTTTAACTGCATCGCCAGGTAGAAGAAAATGATGTCTTTATAGAGACTATAGCACGTACCAAAATTCAAGTTTTTAGCTTTATTAAAAAGAGAGATATTAGCATTACACAAAAATTGATCCTTTAGGAAGCCATGAAAGGTCAAAAGACTTGAAGTTTTTGTATGATAAACACAATTTATTTAATACAGACGTAGAAACATGTTCCCTGTCGTCACACGTATTCGCTTTCTTTTCTGCAAACTGCCTCGCCATTTACGGCATCGGCAGAAAGGAGAAAATTGAATTTATTTTTACGCATTTTTAACAACTATAAATAAACATCCGTTGCTATATTAGTGTACTTTTATCAAAAAATTCCTGAAAAATTAAATAGAATGACAGATGACGTCTAAAATGTCTATGTGATGTATGTATATTTAATACAAAAATCAAATCAGCCCATAACATAAATAACCATGACAGCAATTATAAAAATGAAACAACTAATGAACAATAAAACTAATAGAAGCAGGTTCTATATAACGAAAATAGCACAGGCATCAACTTATTCCATTAATATAACTACTTTTAGACGTATTTCGTTTGATATATTTAATTTAAAAAAAGAGATAAAAAAAGTCTAGACGCAGCAAGTGCGTTATGGTAGCGAATTTTCGATAAAATGTTTTTAATAGCAAATATGTTTTGTTTTTAAAAGGACATCTGGTTGGCAGTACAATAATAATATAATAATGTGCATACGATGTCAAGCACGTTAAAGATCCCTACCCTTTTTACAGAAAGGCAGGGGTTCGGCAAAATTTCCGAGATAGTGAGGTGAAACTGCTCCCTGGCGTCGGTGATTGGCCATAGTCGCGGAAATAACCGACGTTAAAAAAAATTACATGAAAATTTGCAAACAATTCCTTCGCGAAAATTGGCCATTTTTTTACAAACATTGATCTAAGTAACGTTAAACGGAAATTATATTTTTTACGGCAATTTGCTAAATACCTGTTTTTTCACTAAAACTCGCAAACATTTTTTTGAATAACTTATTAAACATTATAATTATTAATTACCAATATTTTACAAAAAATGATTATTACCAATACATTTTACCAAAAAATATCTGCGAAAACTGACTAAATTTTTTTACACAAAAATTTGTTAAAAAAACTACGTAAAATTCAAATTATTTACCGTGGAAGTAAAGAAAAATATAAGCGGAAAAATACTCATATTTTTATGTCACAAGCTGTCAAGAATACGAAGGCTATTTAAATCTGTCACTTTGAAGTTTCATTTGACATTTGTGAAAATATGTGAAAACAATTTAAAACAATTTATTAACTACTTAATGTATTCTGAAAATGTAAACATAGATAGTCCTATCAAATTAATTAGTTCTCGCCTATTTTGTACCAGTTAATTTAAATATTTTAATATTTGCTTCGAGAATTCGCTAAATAATCACAATTTGATCGGTTAGTAGACTTGGAAGATAAAACTGAAAAAAATTAAAACGAATCCCTACATGAATCATAGTATGCGATTATAAATGAAAATATTTCCAAAGCTAGAGTTGTTATGTATAGGGAGTGTTATATAAAAGTTGAAGCAGAGGGCATGCCCTTTACTTCTTAAACAAAATATAGGGTGTTCCAATTGAGAAAACAGAAAAAACACTATATCACAATGTTTTATGCCAAAAACGTGAACAGTTGTAAAACAATTGAAATAACTCGAAAACTGTGAACGATATCAATTTTTTTCTTACAAACATTAATTATAATTCGATGGAGATTGCGAAAATGTAATACATAATATAATTGGTATCCCATTAAAAAGAATCTTCACCAACGACTTATGGGCCAGCCTGTATGTAAGTATATTAAGTATATATATATATATATATATATATATATATATATATATATATATATATATATATATATATATATATATATATATATATATATATATAGTTAAATAAGGCCCTTTTGGCTTTATGATAAAAAATAATTTATTTAAACCCAAAAAGTACTATTAATTAACAAGGTGATTAATTACAAGTTACAACTAACGAACTATGAACGTTGTTAATCGTGGACAAGTAAAGAATGAATTCTAAATCTACATAACTCATACTTATAAACTAGGATTGATTATGATGCAGTTTCTAATTTAAATCTGTGACTGTGTGAGGTCGATGTCATGCTGAGTGGACTAGATCGGGCCGGATGTCGTGGTATTATTCCTACAGCAATCGGCTACCAGGCAACGTAACTCCTCCATCCCTAATGTGAAGGACGTCCTCGTTCTTTTCAGTAAGCTCTTCAGCACATAGGTTTTTTGATTTGCGTAGCATGGCCTTCTTCTTGAACTTATGTATGGAGATGTAACACAAGATGACCACTAGGATGACGGTGATTATGGTAGTCATTCCCATGTGTGTTGAATGTACCAAAGGATGCAGTACATTGTGATGCTTCTTTTGCTCCATCTGACTTTTCAACTTGCTGGCTTCCTTGAGATGAATTGGATTGAATCTTATGATATGTTGCGGCTGTGGCTGTAAGGGTTGTATCAACTCGGGTACCCATGTAATGTTTGGACTGGTTTCTTCATAAGTCTCTCCATTTATAGATATCTTGCATCGTTCTTGACTGGCTACGAGGGTGTTGGTGATGGTAGTTTGTCTGTCTAGTCTTGACGGACACTCTTCTGAGATGCTGGTCTTCTGGTTAGTGATCAGTAGGATATTTCCGTTTCGCAGTTGAACGGATGCTGTGTAAGAATTGGTTGTGGTGGCAAAGAGGCATGTTGATACGTTGTCTAATTTGCATCTTTCTTCATGGGGTTGGTCAGTACATATTATGGCTTCTTCGACAGCTGGGCATTGTTCTGCTGTCCACAGATTTTTCTGGGGTGTTTCCAAATAGAAGGACGCAGGTGGTACAAGGACTCTATTGGTTTGAGGTGTTGGAATGATTCGAAAATATGCTCCTGATGTGGGATGTAGGATAGGAACCTTCAGGAGGCACACAATTGTATCTTTTACAGATAAAACATTAAATTTGGTAAATTCTAAAATTTTGAAGATGTGATTTTGGTCAAAACTAATTAATTCATCGTTATTATAAATGAGTTTCAGATGTTCTCTAATGACCTTTAGGTCTTTTGCAGTAAATATTTCTATGTTGGTTAATTGATTGAAACTAAGTGAAATTGTTCTTTGTAATACTTTTATATTTTCTAGTAATTTTGAGCTTAGTGCTATCTGAAATTCTACAACAGCCTTATATTCCGTTTCGCGTTGCATCACATCTAGGGTGATTTTTAATGAGTCTAAATTTTTGTTAATCGACTCTTGTTCCTTTTCGAATCTTTGAGTCATTATATTGGCAAACGAGTTCAAGTTATCTAATTGAACCATTACCTCGTCTTGATTAACATACAGCGAATCTACGTTTTTATTGATTTCTTTTAGATCCTCCTGGTCCAAATTGCCAGTGATCATTCTTATAACCGATCCCGCGCCATCTATGAGACCGCGTTTGTATCTAGTGTGTGTTAGCTTTTGTAATTCATTTCTTATGATTCTTAGTTGACTGTTTAGAATTCGTGTATAATATTTGTTGATGGAATTTGACTTAATTTCACTAATCTGATAAGCGTTGTATATTAACTGATTATAGTTTTCATCTATAAGGGTGAGATTAAAATAAAAATAAAATCTATTGTAGTGATTTAGGATTTTGGCGATTCCAATATATTCTTTGAAATAGCCGTTAGTTTGGATGGGTTGAAGTTGAAGGAGTAGGGCTGTCCTCAGACATAGGCACAGCAGGCTGTAAAGAAGGAAATTTCTTTTTAGTTCTTTTGGTTTTATTTAAATGAGCTGTTTGTTTTCTCGAATGGGGAAGAAGTATTTTATTGCGTGGTAATTGTATAGGGTCGGAATGAATTTTATAAAGGGGATCTGCCTTTCGGATTGGTGGTACTCTTACTGCAACGTTTTCTTCATTAATTTGGATGTTTTGTTCTCGAGTTTCGTTGAATTTCTCGAGACGTTCTGTTGCTTTATGCTTTTGCTTTTCATAAATAGACTTGTAAAATGGAAGTATTTTTTTTTAAGCGTCTATTGTTATATTCCTCGAAAACTGTTTGATGAGGATCGATCGGTGGTATGTCATCATATGGGCCGTAGAGTAGTTTGAAAGGAGAGTGGCCTGTCGAAGAATGTATTGATTGGTTGTATATCAATACGGCAGTGATCATGAGTGATTGGGGGCTTTCTTTTGGGTTTTGAATTTTTAGTACACGTATTTTTTCTAATAATGTCGAATGTAAACGTTCTACGGGAGAATTTGAATTTGGATTTTGAGGGGTAGTAATGTGTAAATTGATTTTAAATATGGAACAGAACTCTTTGAGTACAGCATTTTCAAATTCGCGGCCTGGGTCCGAGACCATCTTAGAAGGGTAGTTGTGGTGAGAGAAGAAGTGACGTAGTTTGTTAACGATGGTCAGGGCAGTAGTATCGATAATGTAATATGCTTGCGCATATTTACTGAACAGATCGACGATGGTTAAGAATTTGCAGTTATCAAAGCTGAATACGTCGATGTGTATAACTTCGAAGGGTCTAGAAGCAATCAGTGGTCCTTGAAACGGGGGTTTGTAAGGGTTACGATCATATTTTGCCTGAAGGCATACGTCGCATTTATTAATAAAGTCGTTAATTTGAATTTTCATGTTAGGCCAATAAAATTTTGTTTTTAGTTGTGCGTACGTCTCGTTAATGCCGTTATGGTTTTGTTCATGATAGTCTTGTATTGTTCCTTTTTGTTCAGTAAGTTTCGTTACGTCTTGTAATCGTTTTGTACATTTAATTATTTTAACCGAACTATTGAATAGATTGGAAGCTATTATTCTAAAGTAATGTTCGAGTTGTGGGTCCAAGAATAATATACCGTAATTATTATTAGGGTTGATGTAAGATTTTAAGAAGTCAGTCATCTGTTGCAGTTCGTGTTGTCTTTGGATGTATACTCTGTAGCATTTGTTTTTAAATAAGTTGTCTGTCTTTATTTCGTTATGAGGTCCGTAATACATAATTATCTGATATTTGAAGTGATTTAAAGGGTTTTCAGAAATGGGCATAGTAAAGACGGGGTTTTCTGCAGAAGTGTGTTGTGTTTGTGAGTCAGAATGTCGTTCGTTTTCCTGGGTGTTAATACCTAAATCTTTAAGATCGTCGTCGTTTAATACTCTAAGCTCTGATGGATCTAGATTATTAAAAATTGATGCCAGATCATCGTCGTCCTCAACTGCGTTGATTTCGACACGAGATAAAGCATCGGCTACTACGTTTTCTTTACCTCTTTTATATTTAATTTCGTAGTCGAACTCTTCTAATTTCAAACGCCATTTCACTAAACGTGAATTTGGCTCTTTAATAGAAAATAACCATACAAGTGGTTTATGATCGGTTTCGATCGTAAATTTATTTCCAAAAAGGTAAGGCCTAAAGTGCTTAGTGTTTTCGACTATTGAAAGGAGTTCCTTCTCAATTGTTGAGTAGTTCCTTTCAGCGGAATTTAAAGTGCGGCTATAGTAAGCTATGGGCCTGTCGTTTTGTGACAAAACGCCTCCTATAGCGATATTACTAGCGTCAGTAGTCAGGTGAAAAGTTTTTGTAAAGTCTGGATACATCAGTATAGGTGAATTTGTAATAAGGTCTTTGGCTTGTCTAAAGGCATTTACGTACTCTGTATCGTTAATGTCAATTTTGGAGTCTTTCTTAAGGCATTTGGTTAAGGGGAAGAGGATTTTTGCGAAATTTTTAATGAAGCGGCGATAGTAGCCTATCAATCCAAGGAATGACTTTATTTCTTTTTGGGATTTTGGTATTGGATAGTTCTGTATAGCCTTGATTTTATTAGGGTTAGGACGGATTCCGTGGGTTGTGATTACGTGCCCAAGAAACTCGACTTCCTTACGAAGAAATTCGGATTTGTCTAGTTGGACTTTGAGGTTAACTTCTTGTAATTTTGAAAAGATCTGTTTTAGATGTAGCAAATGTTCTTGTAGGGACTTAGAAAAAATGACGATGTCATCCATGTATACGAAACATGATTTATAAAGGAATTCCCTAAGGACATTATCCATTACGCGCTGGAAAGTGCTCGGAGAATTACGCAACCCAAAGGGCATGCGCACGTACTCGTAGTGCCCATTATTAACGCTAAAGGCGGTTTTCTCTATGCTGCTTTCACCTAATTCAATTTGGTGAAAACCTTGGGCCAAATCAAGTGTAGTGAAATACATGCACTTGCCTAGACTATCGAGTATCTCATCTATCCGAGGTAAGGGATATTTGTCGTTAATGGTTTTCTCGTTCAGCTTTCTGTAGTCGATAACTAAACGCCATTTACGTTTTCCCGATTGATCCATGCGTTTAGGCACGATCCATACAGGAGATGCATATGGTGATATAGATGGTCTGATAATTTTGTTATCTAATAGCTGTTTTATTTGTTTTTGAATCTCTACTTTGAGATTGTAGGGATATCGATAGGATTTGACATGTACTGGTTCGTCATCTTTTGTGCGTATGTCATGTTTAACACAGTTGGTGAACGTAAGGTCACTGTTTTCATGGTAAAATATATTTTTGTATTTGTTGCATAAGGAAAATAATCTTGATTTTTCTTCGGTATTAAGATGCTCTACTCTTAATTGTTCTAAAATGTTAGGTTGGTTTTGTTTTATTGGTTCGTTAAGTTCGTAATAGTTTTGTAAGGGAGTGACTTTAATTCGTTCGTTGAAGTAAACTTCGACGTTGTCAGATGTATTTTTTGTAATGGGAATTGTGCAAATGCCAGAATGAGAAGTAGCTATAGCTTCTTCTACAGTTACAGTGTTGTCGGATAGTTGGGGAATCAGAACGGTTCCATTTTCTACGTTAACAGGAATTTTGATACTATTTACACATATTTGTTTAAAGGGCTTAAAATTTTGAGGGTTAAGTTCGAAATAGAAAGGGATCTCTGTCTTGCCTAACGTTATAGTCTGTGTCTCGTAGTTTATACGTGCTTTCAATTTCTGGAAGTGAGCAGAACCGATCAAGGCGTCAAAACGATCATGCCATTGCATGACATGAAAATCGAAGGGAAATTTAACGCCATATTCTTGCAATATAGGGAACTGAATGTTATCAATACCTCTGGAAATTTTGCCAACGGATTTCATGGCGAAGGGTTTCTGATAGAGATATTCGCTGAAAAATTCGTAGGCCGGACCTGGATTCATGATGCTATCAGACGCACCACTGTCAATGAGTATTTGTAGGCCTAAGGAGGGTAAACAGAAGAAGGGTAGTTTGGGTTGCATGGCAATATTATTTAAGTCAAGTTTTATAGTTTTTCCGAGGCTGTATTGTGAAAATCCTGATTTTCACCATACGGTTCCTCTGGTTCCTCGAGTTCCTCGTTATAGAAGTCCTCATCAGGTTGATAATCATTATCATCCTGGTATAAATAGTCAGGCTCTTGTTCCTGCTCTTGGCAAGTTTGGTTGTTATTTATTTGAGTAATGGGGTGATTTGTACGAGGGCGATTGTTTGTTAGGTTAGTAGAAATTGACATAGGGGTTGCCTGATTATTAATTCTTCTTCCGAAGACTTGTGAATTAGTGGGGTAATTTCGTTGTTGCGGAATTGGTCTTAAGTTTGAGATAGGTCGGCTTGGAAAGGGTTGTCGAAACGTTGGTTGTTGGTTATGACTTTGTGGGGATATTCTCTGGAAATTGGGCCGATAGTTATAATTTTGTTGGGGTATTCTCTGGAAATCGGGCTGTTGGTTATAATTTTGTTGAGGTATTTTCCGGAAATTGGGGTAGAAGTCGTTTATTTTTCTATTAATTATGTGTGTTTTTTGTTGCTGAGGATGCTTGTCGTTTTGACGGAAATGAGATTCATCTTTGTCCTTTATGACTTTTAGGAAATTTACTTGCATCTGCTCGTTATCAATGCGATGGCATTCGAGCAACGCTGTTTCTAAATTAGGGATGTTTAATAACCGTAAGTGGCTGTGATATGGTTCGGCTATTCCTATTTTGAAAGAAGTAACAGCTGCTGTTTCGTATTGCTGTTTCTTGTAGGTTTTTATAATGTCGTCTAGGGCTTGTAGGGAAATATGTTCGTTTAACATTTTTAATTTGTCTTGTATAGTGTTGTAAAAATCAGTGGCAGTTTGAGTTTTACGCATATAAGTAGTTCGTAGATCTGTCATTAAAAGGTCTTCTGATCTAGGGTCTGTATATTGGGCCTTAAGGGCATTTTCAATATTTTGCCAAGAAATGTCGTCTAGTTTCATAAGTATATCTCGGGCTTCACCTGTGATTTTGGCCTTAATAAATTCAATAATCATTCGGTTACAATGTAGGTCGTCAGGTGTGTCGCCTTGTCTTTTGTAACATAGGATATAAGTGCGGCATTGATTCAGAAAATATGCTAATTGTTTTTGTCCGCCATTGTACTCGGGAATCATTGCCGAAGCTTGACAGATTTGGGTGATTGATGCCTCTGACATGTTTTGGAATTTAGGGGTTTCTGATGAATTAAAATTGAGTGAATCTGGGGTAAAATTTGGCAAGATTCTTTCTGGAATTCGGGTAAATCTTATGGGAGACCTTTCACGAAGGCTCATGTAATGTATTAATAGATATAAAGGAGATTTCCTTTTTCTTAATATTAATTACAGGATAATAAGGGTATAAAATTATTAATTTTTTGTTGTAATAAATGGATAAAATTTGTAATTAATAGAATAATAATCAATCCTTAAAATAAATGCTTAATTCTAAAGGTAATCAATAATTTATAACTAAAAGAATAATAATACGGTGCAAATTATTATAACTGCATAAAATCTTAATGCTTTAAAATATTTCCGTTAAAATTGTTTATCTAGAGAGTTTTTAATTACAGTGGATATTTATACGATAAAAATTTACTCTAATTGTACTAAATGTTTTAATTTCTACGCTAACAAGCTTGCTTGTTATAATGTGTATTACAAAAGCGTTTTATCTAGTTACAACGGATCACACGATTCTGTTGAAATTGAATCTTGTATAATATCGCGTCTGTAAAGTTTTTTATTTTGTCATCAGTTTTTTACGTACAATGACTGAATATCAAATTAAATGCGACGGTTAACTAAGTGCATGCAGTGTTTTTATTAAACAACGACTAACTTGTGATACTGAGTTAATTTTAGAGAAATTTCATTAGATAAAATATATTTATTAACGTAATTATCACTTAATGCTAAGAATTTTTTAAACTGTATAAAAATAATTCTGCTTTATTTCATGTATTTTCGAAAAATTAAATTTGAAAATACAGTAAAAAATGCTTGTCTTTATAACTTGTACTATGAAAAAGTACCTTGTAATAATATCAATAATTATTCGTTTAAAAAATAAGGCTTGTATGTAGTAAATTAAAAGAAATTTGTTAACGCTATTAACAAAATATTAATTATAATAGGTATCACGAAAGAAGATAGCTTTGTGATAATATTAATAATTATTAATAATCAATTATAGGGCATTTATGAAAAAAGGATTTTTATGATGCCTTAAATATAAGTATTGCCAAAGAAAAACTTTGTGAATACTAAAAATAATTTGTATTTACGAAAAATGAATTTTGCAAATACATAAAAGACACAATTGCATAGGAAATGAAAGAAATGGAACAACTTACAGAAGGGAAACTGCTTTGTTGGTCATCTATGGCTTTTCTTCCAATGCCCTTGCTCTTCTTCTTGGATGGTTCTTCCAGCACAAACGTTCAAAAACGACCGACAATTTTGCTACTTTTAAGTTGCCAAAACGTCGTTACTGGATACAGTTCGCAGCGCCAGTTAAATAAGGCCCTTTTGGCTTTATGATAAAAAATAATTTATTTAAACCCAAAAAGTACTATTAATTAACAAGGTGATTAATTACAAGTTACAACTAACGAACTATGAACGTTGTTAATCGTGGACAAGTAAAGAATGAATTCTAAATCTACATAACTCATACTTATAAACTAGGATTGATTATGATGCAGTTTCTAATTTAAATCTGTGACTGTGTGAGGTCGATGTCATGCTGAGTGGACTAGATCGGGCCGGATGTCGTGGTATTATTCCTACAGCAATCGGCTACCAGGCAACGTAACTATATATATATATATATATATATATATATATATATATATATATATATATATATATATATATATATATATATATATATATATAGGCATATAAAATCGAACTGACCCGAGGATATGTATTCTAATGGGTCTATTTCGCACTCATTTAAAGAAATTGTTTCAAAATTTAAAAAAGTTGCGATCTCCACAAGCAAGTTTTCCTACGAAAATTCGTTAAAAATTATAGACTATTAGACTATTAAACCACAAACTGAAACTACTGCCAAGGCATCAGAAAAAGGGTCTATTTGCAATTAATTTTCTGCAAATATTTTATTAAAATGGAAGACAATAACGGTTGAAGCACAAACTTATTGCTTTTCTAAAACACACTTCTGACATTTCTTCTACATAATCCGTATTCGTTTCAGAATCTTTGTCTAAAATCGCAACTTTGGCATTTTAGGAAGAAAATTATAAAATTTGTAAAGTAATTTTTCTGGGATTTCTTGACCTTTTTGCGTAAAATAAACTTAATATCTGTCTGTAATATTCGATAGATTTTGTTAATCACACAAAATATGTTGGGCTTGTGGCATTCACTGGTTACCAGTGGCACTCAACTTTTATTTCTTTTAATGCTTATTACATTTTTTGTTTGAACTTAAGAGATCTGAATTTTGGTACGTAGGAGACGTTTTATAATAGTAAAAGCTTGCGTGCCAAATTAGGTTGTCATAGCTGTGTTAATTTTTAAGATACAAAAAAGGCCCAAAAGAAAACCAAAAATTTGCCCGGAAAAAACAGTCTAAGTATCTTGGCTATCGAACTTATCCAAGCCAATTACGAAAGGAAGGTAGCCACTAAATTTTATCAAAATTAACCATTACTTTTCGAGTTATCGGTGTGATATATATATATATATATATATATATATATATATATATATATATATATATATATATATATATATATAAGTGAAGAGGAAGGCAGAATCTACTGGAAATATTTAAAAACACAATAACTTTCTGATAACACTATTTGAAGGAAACATGCTTGGAAAAAAGGGGAAAAGGTAGACCAAAAAAGAGTTTCTGGAAAACTTAGCGCCATTGATGAAGTGTGGCAACAACAATGCAGTGCGATGGACAGAGAATCATGGTTGTGACGACAAAACAACGACAGCTTTAGCCTAATGATGAGACCAAAAATAGCAGTTGAACATAATTTTTCTACTCAGCTTGACAATTCTGCCGGGCCATAAAACAAAGCGAATAAAAAGCATCAAGCTGATAATGCTTTTGTTATTAAAATAAAATTAGATAAATTACATATTCTGTAGGTATTTAATTCAAATAAAACAATTAGCTAATTAAAAGGTAAGGTACAGAAAGAATTGCCTTTTCTGTCACAATATTAAAGATTATTTTTATTGCAGTTACTATTTATAGTTAATTTTTAAATGATTTGAATTCACAAGCTTATTAAATTGTGTTCATTGGGAGATGTAAAAATGCATTTGTTAAAATGTAGCCTAAATTTGGATAAGATCTACAACTTACCATCTGCTAGAGGCTATAAACTTCGGCATTTTTGGCCTATCCTAATTTACTAGTCGGTGGGTAACTTGCACAATACAATCATTTTACGCGTTTGGCGGTTCCCAAAAGTCATCCCATTAAGCCAAAATGAGGAATCACAATTATTTAAAAAAACTGAATACTTAAAATCAAATCACTTAGACAGAATTTTTGGCCTAATCCTATTTTACTAGTCGGTGGGTAACTTGCACAAAACAATCATCTTACACATTTAGCGGTCCCCAACGTTATCCCATTAAGCTAAAATGAGGAATCACAATTATCTAAAAAACTGAATACTTAAAATCAAATCACAATCTTTTTTTTGTTATTTCGTTCACAACCATCCTAAAAGTGCGACTAAAATTAATTAATTTGAGTCTGCATGTTATAGAAGAGAAGTCATCGCAATTTTATCGTTTAGTGTATTTGCTTTTAATGACTCCTTATTTGTGGTAGTTTTTTGTGTGACAAAACTGTAAAACGTTTGAATCATATTGTTGTCTTATACACACAATACTTACGTTGTTTCCGATTAATATATCTCTAGAATTTATACAAATTCCCATTTAATGATATCTCCCTGGTTTTTTTTAAGCGACAGAAGTTGAAACATAGATATATGTGCTATATACAGTATAGACCAGCCAAATGGAATAAATCCAGTATCTCAATTATTGTGCATATTTACAAAAAAATCCCTAAACACCTCAATTTTAGATTAGATCACATCTTGCAACGTGAAAACCACCCCTACATTCAACCCCCTGCAAGTGAAACTTGCAACTTCGCTACAACACTAAATTGATAACTAATTGCGTTTCATTCTTGATAATAAGAGAAAATAAAAAAAGTTTGGACGCAGCAAGTGCGTTATGGTAGCGAATTTTCTTTAAAATGTTTTTAATAGCAAATATCTTTCTTTGATGAAAGCAGGCATCAAACTTGGTTGCCTATATAGTAGAAACAATGTACCATATTTCATCGAAATAACTTTATTGTTTGAAAATATATAAACAGTTTTCAAAAGTCTGGATGCAGCAAGTGTGTTATGGAAATGGATTTCCATAAAAATGTTTTTAATAGCAAATGCGAGCAGGCACCAATCTGATTACCGGTATAGTCTATGTAGTAAAAGCAATGTACTATATTTTATCAAAATTACTTATGGTTTGAAAATATACAAAAATTTTCCGAAAATCAACTTAAATGTTGGTTTCGTAACCAACAAAGCTTACGTTAATAGCAAATTAAGTTATTGAAATTTGTAGGATTTAATGAAATTTCGGTAAATTTGCAGATTAGCTCCCGAAGGCTTTTCAAAAAATTATTTTCGGAAACATTACTAGGACCCTCCCTGGATGCACAAACCACAAGAAAAATTCCTTGTTCACACCCCCCAAGGAAGTTACGGGATTGGGAGTGAATGGGGGTGCTGGGCGGGGTAGGTAGTTAAGAGGAAATATGAGCAGAAAATGCGAAGAAAACTGCTTGAAATCTGTCTATTTGAAACCATATTCACATTAAACCCTGCCTACCCCGCACAACACCCCTATTTGCCCCAGGTCACGTAACTCCCTTAGGGGGTATGAACAAGAAGTTTTTCTTGTGGTTTATGCAACGAGGGTGGCTGTATGTACACGAGGGGGAAGGAAAACGCCTACGACGAAGCAGACACCCCCCCCGGTTCGAATTGCGGAAGGGGTGGGGGGTTAGCGGTGGCTACTTCGTCGTGGGGATTTTTCGTCCCCCCTCGCGTGCATACAACCACCCTCGTTGCATAAACCACAGGAAAAAGGTCTTGTTCATACCCGCCAAGGAAGTTACGGCACCTGGGGGAATAGGGGTGCTGTGAGGGGTAGGCAGGGTTTAAGGGGGATATGGCTTCAAGTTGTGAAAATGGCAGCCTTCAAGCCTGTTTTATTCGCATTTTCTGCTCATATTTCCTTGCTACTATCTACCCCGCCCAGCACCCCTACTCACTCCTGGTCGCGTAACTTCCTTGGGGGGTGTGAACAAGAATTGTTTCTTGAGGTTTGTGAATCAGGGGGGGGTCTAGGCTAGGTAGGTTTCTGAAAACAGTTTTTTGAAAAGCATTCGCGGGAGCTAATCTGCAAATCTACCGACAATTCGCTATCAAAACGCACTTACTGCATCTATATTTCTTTTCTTACAAGAATGCATCATATTTCGATAAAAACTGCAAAAATGCATTAACGAATTTGTTCAACGAAAATAAGCTAAAAATTATAGACCGTTAAACCATAAACTTCACTAAACCTGCTGCGAAAGCATCAACGTCACTAAACCGACAGCCAAAGCATCAGAGAAAGGGTCTATTTGAAATGAATATTCTGTAAATATTTTAGTAAAATGATAAAATGAAGGGCAATGACGGTTGAATCTGAAACTTAAGGGTTTGCAAAACACTCTTCTTGCAACATTTTCTTTTCACAATCGGTATTTGTTTCACGTTCTTTGCCTAGACATTACCAATTTTGACGTTTAAAATTACGAGTTTGACGTTTTGAGGAAAACTCCAAAATGTGTTTTTTTAACTGCCATAACTTCTTTGTCTTTAAAGCTAGAGACCTAAATTTTGATACAGTGTTCACTCTTTATAATACAACATCAAACACGCATACCAAATTTGGTTGCTCTTACTTTGTTATTTACGGAGATTTGAATTTTTTTAGAAAGAAAACACAACATTTTCCGGGAAAAATCGGTCCGATTTTCCTGGCTAACGAACTTATCCAAGCCACTTGCAAAAGGAAGGTACTCATCAAATTTTTTCAAGATCAGTCCATTATTTTTTGTGTTATCGGTCGGATATATATATATATATATATATATATATATATATATATATATATATATATATATATATATATATATATATATATATATATATAAACACAGATCTCCCCATTAGTGATTTTTTTTTAATTCGCTAAAATCCTGTTCAAAAAGCATGACTTGGACGTCTTTGCAGCATCCTAATCGCAAATAAAAATGTCTTCTAACGTTAATCAACATCTAAGGCGTAAGCGACCTAATGGCAATCGGTATTCTTCTTCTTCTGAAATAAGATAAATAGAGTGGTTTAGTTTTGTATACCATACGTTTCACATATCCCGGTAAGAAAAAGTATAATAGCGTGAGATCGTGCTGTCCATTCTAACGAACCTCGCCTCCCGATCCACGGATGTGGAAATACTAAGTCCAAGTAATGCCGGACATTGATTTGATAATGTGCTGCTGTTCCATCCTGCAGTAACCATATCACAGTCGCTGGAACTTGTGGGTTTGCTCAATCAGGTCAGGTTGACACCACATTATTTTAGAGCAATGCTCAATAATTATCTCTATTAAAATTCCCATCAATAAAAAAGGGACTAATGGATGGTTTCCAAATATTCCTGCCCAAACATTAACCTTTTCAGGGTATTGCGTGTGTTCTTCTCTCATCTAGTGTAGATTTTACTTAGACCAGTAGTGACAATTTTGACAATTAGCCTGACCGTAAAGTGCAAAACTGCACTCCCCAGGAAACAAAACATGTTTTAGTTGGATAACATTGTTATCTAACATTTCCATTATTTGTTTACAAAAAGACGTTCTTCATGCAAAATTGTCTTCAATGAGCTCCTGACTTTGTATCAATTTATAGGAATGTATTTTATTTTATTTTAGTTTTCGAATAATCGATGAATGTCCTTAAACTCAAGCATTACACTCAATTCACTACTTAGCGCATTAGAAGGCTCTTTTTACCTTACATGTCCAAACTCGCGAAATTGCTTTTTAATTTTATTAATTGTCTCTTGGTATGGAGTACGGGGTTCAATTAGGAAATGTTTTCTTGAAATAGCCCAGCAACTTCGATTTATGTGAAAAAAACATATTTTAGAATTACCTACAGCTAACAACTGACAACTACTGCCATGCGGTTACAATTACACAGGAAGTTGCTAAGGCATTTTAAACAGAACTAACATTGCCAACTATACTTATACCTACTTATTTGTATTATTTATTTCCGCAAATGATTATACAACGTCTCTTACAAGAAAGCTATGCTTGTGTTTGCATTTACAGAACATTTTTCTGTGAAATTCCTTCTGTCAATACCATTTTATGTAATCTCACTTTTCGAATTTTTTCTAGATTTTGCTCCTCCTACTGCTGTAACTGCCACCAACATTTCCAAAGTACCCATAAGCCTAAATCTTCACTTTTATATATATATATATATATATATATATATATATATATATATATATATATATATATATATATATATATATATATATATATATATATATAATATTTTGATTTATTTCAACTAAATTCTCAAAGAAACCTTAATCTTTAGTAAATCTTTGGCATTTTGTTTGTCTTATTTTCAATTGATACCGTCTAAAAATAACTCTGAAATTGTTTTTGCTCGCTTTCTCATTATCAAGAATGAAACGCGATTAGTCATTATTTTTTAGTATGTTGTGGCAAAGTTCGTTGATTAGATGAATATCTTTTTTTTACTGTTAACTTTTGCGACAATTTTTTTGGTAAAGAATGAGAGATCTTGCAAATAGGGTATCACAAGCCCGTACTTCCTATTTAAAAATTTGGGGGTTGCAACCGTCACTCGAAAGGGGTTAAATGTAGTGAAGTTTTCACGTTGGGGGATGTCATTATTTTGTACTCTAGAATTGACGTGTTTTGGGATTTTTAATGAATAATGAATATGAACAATAATTGGGATACTGAATTTATTCCATTTGGCTGTTCCATACTGTATATAACGTTCAGTTCAACGCAACAAATAAATTTAAAAAATGATATGTTTTTAGCGGATACTTAATGTAAATCCGTTTTTCAAATAATAATCTGATAAGCGAATGTAACATTCTCACTGTATTATTATTACAGAACAGCTGTTTCTCTGAAACTTCTGATACAAAAGTAGACCCGATTTATGAATAATTAGATTTATAGTCAAAAGAGCTACATCGTGACGAAATAGCGGTTATGTAATAATAATCTTCTTCAGCCTGAACTCATCCAGTGTCGGATGTAGGCCTCTTCTAATTTCTTCCATGCTTCTCTTTCCATCTCTGTTTTCATCCACCGCTACCCAGACACCTCCCTCACATCGTAAATCAATCTTTTTGGGGGTCTTCCCACGCTTCTTTCTGTCTCTCTTGGTATCCAACAAACGACCCTCGGTGTCCACCTGTCCATGTTTTGTCTAGCTATGTGACCAGCCCACCGTCATTTGAGACTCGCCATTCTCTCCATAACATCAATTATTTTAGTTTTGTTCCGAATTTCGCTATTTCGTATTTTGTCCCTTAATGTAACCCTCAACATAATCGTTTCCATGGCTCTCTATGTGACCCTTAATTTATCTGATTTTTCTTTGTTATGGCCATTTGAACCGGGAAACACGAGAGGTTTTAATAGCATTTTTAAGAACACCAATTTATAGTCAACATTTTCCACAAAAATATCATTGAAAATTTTGCTAGGTAACCCAAAGGATAAAGATAAAACTCTAGACGCAGCAAGTGCGTTATGGAAGTGAATTTTTATAAAAATCAATTTGGTTACCAGTATTACCTATATAGTAGGAACAATGTACCATATTTTATCAAAATAATTATTTGAAAATGTACAAAAGTGTTCCGAAAATAAACTTTAAACGTTTCTGAGAAAACTGGTCTCCTAGACAATAAACCTTAGGTTAATAGCAAATTGAGTTATTGAAATTTGAAACATTTAATGAAAATTCGCTACCAAAATGCCCTTGCCGCGTTTATACAAAAAAAATTCGAAAATGAAGTTAAATGTTGGTTTCCTAACCAACAAAACTTACGTAAATAGCAAATTGAGTTATTGAAATTTGTAGGATTTAATGAAAATTCGCTACCAAAACGCACTTACTGCGTCCAGATTTTTTTTCTTTTAAACATGCCTCAAATTTCGATAAAAAATGCTAAAATGCAGTAACGAACTTGTTCTGCTAAAATTAGCCAAAAATTATAGACCTTTAAACGATAAACTTCACTAAAGCTACAGCGAAAGCATCAACATAACTAAACAGACAGTCAAAGAACCAGAGAAAGGGTCTATTTGAAATGAATTTTCTGTAAATATTTTAGTAAAATGAAGGTCAATGACGGTTGAATCTGAAACTTAAGGGTTCGCAAAACACTCTTCTTGCAACATTTTCTTTTCACAATCCGTATTTGTTTCACGTTCTTTGCCTAAACATTGCCAATTTTGACGTTTTAAATTGCGAGTTTGACGTTTTCAGAAAAACTCCAAAATTTGTTTCTTTAGCTGCCCGTAGCTTTTTGTTCTTAAATTTAGAGACCTAAATTTTGGTACATGGTTCACTCTTAATAATACAAATACGCCCACTAAATGTGGTTGCCCTCACTTTGTTATTTCCGGAGATATAATTTTTTTTAGAAAGTAAACACAACATTTGACGCAAAAATCTGGTCCGATTTTCCTGGCCAACAAACTTATCCAAGCCACTTGCAAAAGGAAGGTACTCACCAAATTTGATCAAGATCGGTCCATTATTTTTTTGAGTTATCGGTACGATATACAGGCTGTCCCAATAGTGTGTAATTCCTCTATATATCCCTTAACCTTAGAGCTAGCCGAAAAAACTTTAAACAAAATTTTCTTGTGATTATCTAAGCTATATCGAGAAAATATATTCAGCTTTATGGAACTTCCGGTTGCACCGGAAGTAGCTATCAACTTCGTTATTTTAAATAGAATGCTATACTTTTTATTAAATTTTTGGATAGAGATTACAAAATAAGTGTAACTTTATGTAGCATTCCCTATAGCTATCTTTAATATTTTTGAAAATATTACGACTTTCTTTTTTTTAGCTCCGATTTATGTGTTATTTGAAACGTCTGCCGTGAGCTGAGTTTTGAGTTTTGCTACCTTAAATTCTAAATATCAATAGACGACATTTAGTACTTTAAAATGGTTCAATAATAATTCATCATTATTGTACAGGGTGTATTATTTTGGGGTTACAGCATATCTAACTTTAAAGCAGCATAACTTGTGTTTTTCAAATAAAGCACCCTGTTTTTTATGGATTAATCAGGTAGATCATTAAATTCTGCATCGACGTAATATAGGTCTTCCTATAGCTATAGTTGATAGTTTTTGAGTTATAGTGGTTTATTTTAGTTTCGCTTGTAAAAATAATGGTACTGTCAGATACAGTAGGTGCAGAGAATGAAACAACTAATATTTTTAGTCAGATGACAGATAAATGTCACCTAACCAGAACTATAACTATTTTCAGTTCTCAGGTGTTTGAGCTAAGTTTTATGTGCTAACTTTTGTGTTATTTAATCTAAAATGAATTATAATACTGAAGAATTAGTTGATATGACACTTATTATAGGCTAGTGTCAGCGAAATTGTTTTTTAGCATCTCGTGTATACGCACAAACATATCCGAATCGAAGACATCCTCAGGAAAAATGTTTCGTCAAATTGTTGGACCGTTTTTTGCGAACTGCTAACGCCAATTATGAAATGACCACACGCAAAGGGAAAGTAAGCGGCAATAAAGAAAACGAATTTTGTATTGTTGCATCGGCATTAGATAATCCGCACACAAGCGTGAGGAAAGTTGCCGACGAAATAGGAATATTAAAATCTTCAGTGAACAGAACATTGAGAAAATACAAGTTCCATCCATATAAAATGAAGCTGCAGCAGGCATTGACGAATGCAGATTTTCGAAGTCGCCTTAGTTCTTGTGAGTGGGCAGTGGCAAAGTACAATGAAAGTGAGAATTTTTTTAATTACGTGATGTTCAGTGATGAATCTTCATTTTCAAGTTGTGGTAGGGTTAATGGGCACAACTTTCATTATTACGCTTCAGAAAATACAAACTTTTGCAGATCAGTTGACAACCAGCACCGTTTTACGATAAATGTTTGGGCTGGAATAATTGGGACTAATCTTATTGGGCCATATTTCTTTGATGGGCACCTCAACGGGCAGGGATATCTGCGTATATTGCAGGAAGATGTAGAGGCTTTTTTGGACGATTTGTCTCTAGATAACAATCGACGTATGTGGTTTATGCAGGACGGGGCACCAGCACATTATGACACAAATGTTCGCCGATTTTTAAATGATCGGTACCCCAATAAATGGATAGGTGGATCGTGGCCTGCAAGATCTCCTGACCTCACATGTCTAGATTTTTTCCTGTGGGGCTATATCAAGGAAATTGTGTATCAAACACCGTCCAACACCCCACAGGAACTAAGAAATAAAATTGCAGTCGCGTGCAGGGCAATAACTTCGCAAATGTTGAGCAATGTTCAAGAAGAATTCTTAAGGAGGGTTAGATTTGTGTATTCAGGTCAATGGGCAAAATTTCGAATAGTTCTAATGTATGGCTTTTTTTAGATTATTTTTTTCTGTTAATGACTGTTGATTATTATTATTATTATTATTATTATTATTATTATTATTATTATTATTATTATTATTATTATTATTATTATTATTATTATAGTTATGTTATTATAGTTTACTTCACTTTCTGGTTCTCATAATTACAACTACCTTTATTAAACTGTGTTTCACTTTTTGTATGGTAAAAATATGAATAAGTCCATTATATAACAATCATTGCATGTAGTTGCATTCGATAAGTTTTTTTTTGTCGACACATTATCTAGTTACGAGGATAAGATCAAGTGATTTGCATCGTGACTATCTCATTTTATTTGGTAATTCTATTCAAATTATTGTTAAAACAAACATTTATTAGACGGAAGTAAGCTCAAACAATGGAGATATAAAAACTGCTGACTTTCTTGTCAAGGAGACGTTTAGATGTCACCTGACATTGTTCACATGCTCTGTGCCTCATACACTGACAATCTGACAGTACCATTATGTGCCTCATACAGTGACAATCTGATAGTACCAATATTTTTACAAGCGAAACTAAAATAAACCACTATAACTCAAAAACTATCAACTATAGCTATAGAAAGACCTATATTATGTCGATGCAGAATTTAATGGTCTGCTTGATTAATCCATAAAAAAACAGGGTGTTCTATTTGAAAAACACAAGTTATGCTGCTTTAAAGTTAGATATGCTGTAACACCAAAATAATACACCCTGTACACTGATAGTAAATTATTCTTTAATCATTTTAAAGTATCAAATGTCGTCTATTGATATTTAGAATTTAAGGTAGCAAAACTCAAAACTCAGCTCACAGCAGACGTTTCAAATAACACATAAATCGGAGCTAAAAAAAAGAAAGTCGTAATATTTTTACAAATATTAAAGATAGCTATAGGGAATGCTACATAAAGTCACACTTATTTTTTAATCTCTATCCAAAAATGTAATAAAAAGTATAGCATTTTATTTAAAATAACGAAGTTGATAGCTACTTCCGGTGCAACCGGAAGTTCCATAAAGCTGGATATATTTTCTAGATATAGCTTAGATAATCACAAGAAAATTTTGTTTAAAGTTTTTTCGGCTATCTCTAAGGTTAAGGGATATATGGAGGAATTACACACTATTGGGACACCCTGTTTATATATATATATATATATATATATATATATATATATATATATATATATATATATATATATAAACACGGATCTCCCCATTAGTCATTTTTTTAAAGGAAATTCACTAAAAAAGAAAACGTGAATCACCAACGACTTATGGGCCATCCTGTAATTGTAGAAATATTTTTTAAGATGCAGCTCAAGACACCCTATAATTAATGTATACATTTTTTTTCGTATTGTGCATAATAACGGATATATTGGACTTCAAAGATTTTTTACGAAAATTCGACAAAAATGATATACTATTAACCGATGAACTCTACTACCAAATCATCAGAGAAAAGGTCTATTTGAAATGAATTTTCTGGGAATATTTAGTAAAATAAAGGACAATGACGATTGAAACTAAGACTTCAGGCTTTGTAAAACATTCTTCTTGAGACATTTTCTTTCCATAGCTCATATTAGTTTTAGGGTCATTGCCTAAATATGACCAATTTTGACGTTTAAAATCGCGACTTTGACGTTTTGAGAAACACTCAAATTTATTTTTCTTTAAATGCCTGTAATTTTTTTATCCTTTAACCTACAGAGCTAAATTTTGGTGGGTAACTTACCTATAATGATGTAAACCCGCGTATGAAATTTGGTTGCCCTTACTTTGTTAATTTTGGAGATATAATTTTTTTCGATTTTTTTCGAAAGAAAACAAAGAATTGTCCAGGAAAACCTCGGAGGATTTTCCTGGCTAACGAATCAATTAGCCACAGATAAATTAATGTTAAGTGGAAAATCTAATTTAAGTCTGAAAATTTAATTTCCAAAGAAAATAAATACCTATTCCAAGGCATAGTCCTTGGTAAATTTTCTTAAATAATTGAATATGAGGAGCAAAATTCGAATGCAACGAGATATCTTGTTTTACACCATTGTAGTCATAAAAAAACTCTTTTAGGATATAAGATAAACATTTAATATGTAATACAGCATCAAAAACCGCGTCATGTTTTATTCCTTGTAAAAAAAAGATCTTCGATTATGTGTTTGTTCTCTTCACTTTTAATAATATTCGAGAAAAATGAAAAAAGAAAGAATATGCAAGTGTTTGTCTTTCCTATACATAGATAGATTTATCAAAAACTTGAAGAGATATTTAATTTTTCTTTAAAACTAATCTGCGTAAAATACGCAACTTTGTCCCAATTTGATCGACTTTGAGAGAAGCGATATTCCTATGATGAAGCTCGAAGAACGGGTAGCCGCAATGTTGTACCTATATGCAGTCTTGCTTCAAACTTAAAACTGCCATGTACGTTGGATGTCAATGAGTCAATGGGCTTAACATAGTTTTTGATTAAGTTACTCTATCCATCATTCTCATAACTTATTTACTATTTTACTAGCTCATCCTGACAATAATTTTTCGTTGTTAACAGGGACGCAAAAAAGAGAAGGTGGTGCACATAAAAGGCAGCTGGGCAGACATCCAAGAATACCATTTAGTAGCCATCAACTTTCCCTTTTAGAAGAAAAATTCAGACAAAGTCCTTATCTCAGCAGTGAAGAAGTAATGGCTCTAGCAAACAAACTAGATTTAGCAGATATAAGAGTAAGTAACAACTTTGTCCAGCTCTTTGACTACTTTTCTGAAAAACCGACCATCTGATTTCTGAATATCATTCCTCCGAGGTCACTATTCTGGCTAAGATCTTCAAAAACCGACCCACAAGGGAGAGCAGCGGAGGCCTTCGCAGTCAGTAATTCTTTAGCCAATATGGTTCAGCATCCTACTTACTTTCCTCGCATCCCAACACACAGCTTAGATCCCTTGGATCTCCTTGTTACTACACATCCTGGCTGCTATAAAATATCAGTCACCGCCCCCGTCGGTCGCTCAGACCGCGGCATGGTCACTGCTTCCTGCGCTGCAACCCGAGGTCACAGTCATTACACCCACGTATCGTTTGGCACTACAACTCCGCGAACTGGGACGAAATGCGAGATTACTTTTCCTCATTTCCATGGGCATCTGTCTGTTTCTCTCATTCTGACCCCTCTGATATCTCACAAAACGTCACCGAAATTATCCAAGCCGGCATGGAATTATTTATTCCACGTACACATAAAACCTCGTCAGCCACTCAAAAGCCCTGGTTCTCTAAATCCTGTGACAAGGCCAGACTTGAAAAGGTGAAAGCTCACAAAACGCTTCTACATAATCCCAGTCAAGAAAACCGTCAAGCATTTAACGACGCAAAAAACCGTCCGCATTCTTTCTCAAGCAAAAAAACTCGTTTAATAACCACATCAAAAACAAAGTCCTCTTAAGCTCCAGTTGCAGCAAACCCTTCTGGACTCTTGCTAAATCTATTGGGAATAATTTCTGTAAGAGCACGTTCCCACCTCGTGTCTCAGGGGATGAAATTGTTTCTACCGTCCTGGGCAAGGCTGAACTTTTTGCCTCGTTGTTCGCCAGCAATTCTACTCTCAACCCACCTCCAAATGTTCAACCACCAACAGTCCCCAATGTCGCGGATAAAATTACGGATAGCATTTTCAAAACTAAAAAGGTACTAAAGATGCTCTCTTCTCTTAATACCAGGAAAGCCTCTGGCCTTGACGAGATCCCAGCAATTGTTCTCAAACAATGCTCCTGTCCTGACACGTCTGTTTCAGACATTTTACAATAGAGGCATATTCCCTAGTAACTGGAAAACTGCTCGAGTACAACCCGTCCCCAAGAAAGGATCCAAAGCGCTTTCTAGCAACTACAGACCTATTTTTCTCCTTTCAGTCGTCTCTAAAGTGATGAAAAAGTATATAAACACCGAATTACTAAAATTTCTTGAAAAACACAGTCTAATCTACAACAGGCAGTATGGATTTCGTCAGCGCAGATCAACTGCCGACCTCCTTTCCTTTGTCACCCATTCTTGGAACAAGTCTATGGAACTACACGGTAAATTCCAGATTGTCGCTCTAGACATATCCAAAGCATTCGACCAGGTGTGGCACGCAGCGCTGCTTAATAAATATGGCCAGCACCAAAAACTCTGTACCTTGACAGCAAATTTCCTCTCCAACCGGAGCATTTCTGTTGTCGTGAATGGCCATTCCTCTAAACTGTATCCAATTAATGCAGGAGTTCCTCAAGGTTCAGCTTTAGCGCCTACTTTGTTTCTTCTCAACATCAATGACCTCCTCTTTAGCACATCGAACCCAGTTCAGAGTTACGCGGACGACAGCACCCTCCACTCAAATATACAATATTCTAAGCCTGTCTTTTTATCCCAATTAGATGAGGATCGCAGACTCATGGAGGGTTCTGTCTCCGTGGATCTCCAAAAAATATTAGACTGGGGAAGTAGAAATCTTGTACAATTCAACCTCACCAAATCTCAGTCTTGCTTTCTTTCTCATAAAAGATACACCAGCCCTAGACCCATCACAATGAACAACCAAGTTATTCAAAGTAATGAGTCCTTTTCGCTTGTTGGCATTTCTGTGGATCGAAATCTCAATTGGCACCAACATGTCACATCAATTGCAGAAGCGGCTGCTAAGAAATTACGTTTCCTCTTCCGGGCTCGCAAATACTTTTCAGCAGCTCATCTCTATACCTTATATACTTCACAAATAAGACCCAACCTCGAATACTGCTCCCACATCTGGGGTGCTGCTGCCGCTTCTACACTCGTTATCCTGGACTCCATTCAGAAGAGAGCTATACGTCTTATCGGTGACCCTACCCGCACTCAAAGGCTGCCATCCCTTGCCCACCGACGTGCCGTTGGTGACCTCTCTCTCTTTTATAGATATCTGCACGGGCACTGCTTAGATGAGCTTTCTTCCATAGTTCCTCCACCTGCTGCCCCCAACATATCTACCAGGGGAACAGAGCGAATGCACCCTTATACTGTCCAGGTCACCAGACATAGAACATCTTGTTATGCCCGCTGTTTTGTCCCGAGGACTTCCAAGTTGCAGAATTCCATGCCGGCACATGTTTTTCTTTTTCCCCCGAACCTTCAAACCTTCAAGTCCAGAATTAACAAATTGCCTCTTTCCTCCTTGTCAGCACACACGGTACGATAGTATTTAGGCTGTAAGCCCTCGTGGTGTGTTGTTGAAATTTAAAAAAAAAGTAATAAAAGAGCAGAGAAAAGGTATCTACATCTGTACTTAGTATGAAATTATTTCACCAAGTAGGGGCAGAAATGATCAATGAATAAGATAATTTATTTTCACTAAAACGATAGCAAGGAATGAAACTTTATGAAACAGGGTTTTCAACTAGGCACATGTCACGAAATTTATGTCAATTAACTTTAATCACTTATTGAGAGTTAGTCGTTATACCGCAATAGAAATAATAGTAGTAATAATAATATAATGATAATAATAATATCCTGCATGCAGAGGCCTCTCCATTGATGATATCTGAAACAGACCTACCAGGCACATATTGACAAATATATATGGAACTACTGATTGCTGTCGTGATTGGTGTTTTTAGAACCTAAAGAGGTTTTGATGGCCATACAAGATTAGCTCATCCCAACGCGAAACTACTTGTAGTACAAGGGTGCAGATCACTACTTCAAGATGACAAAAGCACATTTGCCTATCGGAGACTGTCCAGCATGTTACTAGAGTTTGCCACTGCAGAGCACAAGGCAAAGCACGACGCAATCGCGAATATTCTTTATCAGAAGCTAAAAGTGAAAATGAGACTTTTAAATGTTAATAAGCTACCCTATTGCACCACTGAACCAGTTTTTCAAAACTCCGGAAAGTTGTACAAGGATCGGACCGTGCTTATGGTGCAGTGAGTTAGCCACAACAGGTCAGATATAATAATAGTACATAAATGCCTTAAATAAGCGACGTTGATTGATGTGACTATTCCAATTACCAATAACATTAGCAATGTGCAATGAAAAAATCATCCATCAATAGGCAGCGGAAGACAGATATTGTAATCCAGATTGTCATGTAATCTATGTGGTTCCTAAGAATCTTCAGAACAAAATTAACAGACTGTGCGTTATAGAATACCTTATAATAAACTATTCTCGCAACTGCTCACATTATGCCGATGTTTTTAATAAATAATTAAATGTCGCATCATCGTTCAGGTCCAACCCACCTGAAACAAGTTTCATGTGAATTTAATTCCTTCGGTATCTGAGATACCTGCTGTGAGCGCATATTCGCTTTTGAGGAAGTGTGGAGGCGAAGTTGAGTTTTCCATCACACACTTTTTAAACATAAATAAGAAAAGTAATTAACAAACCAACAAATAGTTGACATTGTTGTCAAAATTATATTACATACCCATGATATAACGACTTAGGAGAGATATGATATTGCGCATATGCCCCGCCCCCACCTATGACGTCACGTGGTGAGTAACGTTATAGAAGTCCAACTACACACTTAAAACAAAGACATTCGCAATTAAAATGTTTCTATACGTCAGTTTAATGCGGTTGAAGTTACGCCTATATTGTCTTTTTCGGTTAATATAGATCTCAGCACTAAATTTAATCTTTTTCATTTTTATTACTTCCAACTGTATGCACTTAAATATTAGTAAAATACGTAATTTGTTAAGAGGTTGTGATGAAACGTCCAACTCCACTGGACGACAGCATATTATTGTTGCATTGAACTCACCACTTGACACCATGCGCGTGACAGATCTAAAAATAGGTAGTCTGAATATCATATCTATGTTACATACCTATGTTAGTTGCCCACTATGACAACTAAATTTAAAAGCTTCCGCTTCACACTCCTAAGTGGAACACAGATACAATTTTCCAATGAAGTGAAATATTTAGCGATCTTCTTAGACCAAAAACTGAATTGGTACATACACTTGGAAAAAACTCTTTCGGGAGCCACAAGGGCAATCTGGACTTGCCGTGGACTCGTAGAAAAGACATGGGGGCTGAATCCCAGGATGGTATATTGGTTATCCCAAACTGTATTCAAGCCGATGGTCACATATTGCGACCAAAAACGGAACTATCCTCAAAACAAAACAAATAGCAAAAAATGACAAATAGCAAAAATGCAGAGATTGATCTCTGTTAGAATAACGGAAGCTATGGCATCATGCCCTACAGCTGCAATAGAGATAAAGCTTAATCTGGCTCCACTGCAGATATGCGGGAAGAGGGATGAAGCAGGCCTAAATGACTCTAGATTATTTCAAGCAGAGAAATTTAAACAAAGAGACTCGCTTAACCACTTGAAGATCCTGGATATTATTTCATTGGAGTCGCTCGTCCAACCAACATCAAATTCCAACTAAACTGGACTTCACAGTTCCATTTGACGTGGTCATAAGTGACCACCACGCATGGGAAAGAGTCAGTAAAATGCTGACAAAAACCCATCTGTATGGTATACAGACGGGTCTAAACAAATAGGAGGAGCAGGACTGGAAATAAGAAGACCTAACTCCAGACTATCTAAGTCCTTAGGATAAGGTTCCACCATCTTCTAACCAGAAATGCTTGCTATGAATCTCTGTGTAAATGGTTGCATACAAAGAAGACTCAGCAATAGAGAGATCTACATCCTCTCAGACAGTCGGGCAACCTTTCAAAGCCTTGTTTAAACTGACCTAACTAGGACTACAAAAAATCCTTGAAGCAACTGGCTACAAACAAAAGTAACCAAAACACCAAAGCATTGAAGGAAATGAGGAAGCAGGTAGCCTTGTCAAAAAGGCTGCACCAAAACCATTCTACGGTCCACAGCCCTATCGTGGATTAACAAAAAACCACGTTAGAAATGAACTTGATACTTGAGCGGAACCAAATGCTGTCATACTGGAAGGAAAACAAGGTAAGGCAGGCAAAACGGTTCATCGGCATATCAACAGAAATATCTGAACTGTTTCTTGAATTGAACAGGAACGACTTGAGAATAATCACAAGACTTTTCACAGGACACTCACCAGTAAAGTACCACCGTATGAAGATAGGTAAGGTGGTTAGTGAAAACGGCAGATACTGCACTGAAGCAGCAGAAACAACAGAACATTTTCTCTAAGTAAAAATGTTCGAAACGCAGCAAATGCGTTATGGTAGTGAATTTTCATAAGAATAATATATTATAGTGATTTAGCCTCATATAAAAAGTTATAAAACATTACTTTATTTACTTAGGAACAGTAAATAATAAGGTAAAGAAAGGCAAGCAAAAGCATAATGTCTAACATAAATATTTATACAGTAATTTGGACACAAAACTCAAGCAAAACAATTGATATACAGGAAATATACTGAACAAAAAATACGTCAGAAAGCTGAACATATAAAAAAAACCGTGATTCATACATTTAGTGTAGTTGTATGCATGCAGAAGGTGAAGAAGAACCCCCAGGACGAAGAGGGTTTCTGCTCCCTCACTCAAAAACACAGGGGGTTCCCCTTCCCCTTGTGCATGCATACAACCACCTTTAAAGCATAAAGCACAAGAAAAAACTCTTGGCAGCAACCCCCAAGAAAGTGGGCGAATGTGGATGCGGAGGGGGCTAGACAGGGTTTAAAGGAGGTATTGCTGCAAAATGTGAAAAACGCATATTTTCAAAGTCCGACTAAATATTTATTTTAGCATTTGCCGCTCATATTTCCTCCCTGCCCAGCATCCCTATTCATTCTTGGTCCCTTAACTTTCTTGGTGGTTCTTTGCAACAAATTTGCCTTGTGGCTTGTGCATCCAAGGAGGGTTATAAGCATGTTTCTGAATTTTTTTTTATAAAAACCCTCCGTGCACTTAACTTTAAATTTAGCGTACTTACCGTACCACTCCACAACGTCACCTATATTACCTTTTTCAAATAATATCGAATACAGCACTAAAGTAAATAAATTCACCTGCTGTTTCACTTCTTTTTCATTTATATATTACATGACACCCAATTTTTCCTAACAAAGAATTTAAAAAAAATAATTTAAACGCAATATCTCTCAAATTGTTTAAGTGATTGAAACGAAAATTTAAACTTAAAAAGAACATAGACAGATGTGGCTGTGTACCAATTTTTAAATCTTTTGATCAAAGAAAAAGTAGTTATTCTAAAGTAATATTAAAATAATCCTCGACATCACTTCAGATTCTGCAATGCATAATCTACAATGTTAGACAAACACAGATGACGTTACCTGTACTGCTATGCTATTTAAATAAATCGTTGATAAAAAACAATGGAAAGTACATTATAGCATCATGTCAGAATGTAGAATATTGAGAGATGTACGACAGGGACGCCATCTCGGTGCGGAACCAGGTAGTACGTCGTCACGACAGCTCTAGTTCACACAAAATGTTATAGATAGAGACTGTGTACAACGTTTGATATTTTACAACTGACTTTTAACTGACCTAACATATTTAAAACATGGATATAAATTTTGAAAATAAATATTGGACGATGGTTATTGTTATAGAAAGCTGTATATAATTAAATAAAAGCTATTAATGCTAACTGATAACCTTTTTATTCTTAACTTAACAGTCCATTCTTGATTCGTACAATGATAATAATAATAATGATTGCCACGGTTCACATCCTGTCAGGATAAGTCATTGTTGTCAACTTAGGACATGTATAACATCCTATCCTTTCTAAACTTAAATTTTAAATTGAAATATCAAAAAGTTCATAGTCTTTAAAACGTTCTGGTACTTTACACTGTCTTCTTGGCCTATTCTTGGTTGGTATCTGTTCCAGCCTCTGTGGATTGTTTTCCCTACTTTCTTCTTCCTGCAGCCTAAAACTTTCAGTATCTTCGTATGGTCTTCTTGGTCTGTTCTCTGGTTCTATTCCCTCTGACTCCTTTTGGTTTGATAGAACTGTTTGATTTTCGGGTGTCACTATCTCCTTTTTGTTGTGATGACTATTGTTTGTAACTACAATTCTCTCTTGTTGTATGTCTGCCCTCCTTAATTCAGGCGTAGAATATTCAATACTTTTATGAGGTTTGATATGTATTCTGTCTCTGTGGTATTTGCTACCATTCATTTCTACTTCGTAATGTCTTCCATTAAATTTATCACTCACTTTCCCTGTATACCACAGCTTCTCTGTATCCGGTTTCATTTGTACATATACTTTCTGACCTATATCACGCTCGGGTAGTTGTTTTGTCGATTTGTCATAGAATTTTTTGTTATGTTGCTTTTGATGTTCCAAAATTTTTGACATATTGTCAGGCATTACTGGAATATAATTTTCTGTCTTTGATGGGATTGTCGTTCTTGTAAATCTTCCCATTAACCTTTGGACTGGGCTGTATCCTATCTTATTGGGAGTATTTCTCCAGTGGAGCAGAGCAAGCCAGACGTCTTCACCACATTCCTCTGCCTTCTTGATTAGTCGTTTTGCAATTTTTTACAGCGGATTCTGCCTTCCCGTTTCCTTTGTGATGGTAAGGAGCACTCACAGTATGTTTAAATTGGTATTTATTCGCAAATTCTTGCATTGATTTGTTTACAAAATTTGTGCCATTATCAGAGCAAACTATTTCAGGTATTCCATAACGTCCAAAGTTTTTCTTTAAGGCCGTAATGACAGATTTTGGTGTTAAATCTTTTAAAGTGCTAATCTTAAAATAATCTGAATAATGATCTACCATAACCAGAAATTTTTGCTGCTTGCTTTTATAGTTAGCAAAAAATACAGCTAATGATATTATTTGCCATGGATAATCAGGAATCTTATGAGATAGCATCGGCAAGTTTTGCTGACACTGACTGTATTTGGCACATACTGAGCAGTTTTGAATCCTATTTATAATATCGTTTATCATACCTGGCCAAAAGATATTTTGTTTCGCTAGATTCACAGAATACTCAGTACCATTATGACTCAAATGGACCCTGCTAATCATATCTTCTCTCAGATTATATGGTATCAAAATTCTGTCATCCTTGTATATCAGGCCGTTTTGTGTCGTCAGTTCATTACGATATTTGAAATATATTTTCACTTTCACACTGGTTTAGGCCACGGTACATGAGTGTTTGCTGTTATAGGAGAGCTTTCTTGGTTCCTAGTTGTACCTAACTGCTGCTGCAATGACATTATTTGTTCTTGCATTAAACGCATTGCTTGCGTTTGAGCTTGCAAGAACTCTTGGAAATTCTGCTCATTCATTTTGCTGTACAATAACCTGACACCATGTTATAGAAAGCTGTATATAATTAAATAAAAGCTATTAATGCTAACTGATAACCTTTTTATTCTTAACTTAACAGTCCATTCTTGATTCGTACAATGATAATAATAATGATTGACACGGTTCACATCCTGTCAGGATAAGTCATTGTTGCCAACTTAGGACATGTATAACAGTTATAAATGAAAATTGTGAGTTAATGACTTAAAACAATGCAATTTTGCGTGAAATATAAAATCAGTATATCAGTAAATCATATTCTAAGAGCAGTGTTAAGACTTGGTTTTTAATGTTTCTTAATTGAGCGACGACAGGATACCTTAGACATTATTATTATTGTATAACCGGGGAAAAAAACTAATGGATTATGTAGTAACAGTAACAGTATTGACATTTTTATACTTTGTCTCCGTGCAGAAGACAATATTTGTTAGGTTCGTTGTGTTAAATTTAGTACCACAGGCGTCAATGTTCTTTGCAAAACCCGCTTACAAAATGAGAAAGGTACCTACTGATAGATAAGTTGCTAGATCCATCATTTTTATTATCCATGATTTCGCAGGTTAGTTGGTCAATATTTTTTTTTTATAAATAGCACTGTAAATAAGATCGATAGGCTTGGAGGGTTAACAAACGTAGGTATGTCTAATTTTAAGTGGCAGACTGTATTGTTTGAAACATACAATATCAGAAATACAGAAATACGCTAGATATATAGAGTGTATTTATGCATTTCTGATATTGTATGTTTCAAACAGTATAGTCTGCCGCTTAAAATTAGACATAGCGTTTGTTAACCATCCAAGCCTATCGAGCTTAATCTACAAGCTGCATGCTTGCAGTCGACCGTATTTCAGTCTTGGACAAAGGCTATGTTCATATACTCGCGAATTGCGAAATCACCGCGAAACGTATTCCTATTGGTTTATTTAAAACAATATCGTAGAGCTGGTGTTTTTGATTAGATTTTATAAATGTGTTTTATTACATTTTCTGTGCATACAGTTATAAGTGATTTTTTAATCAAACTTATGGCTGTTAACACGATCTAAATGACTTATCTACTTTTAAGTTTGTGCAGCCCCAATGTTATTTAAGGGCCCCCTTTATTATACTTATTTATCTTGTGCTTATATATGTAATATATAAATGAAAAAGAAGTGAAACAGCAGGTGAATTTATTTACTTTAGTGCTGTATTTGATATTATTTGAAAAAGGTAATATAGGTGACGTTGTGGAGTGGTACGGTAAGTACGCTAAATTTAAAGTTAAGTGCACGGAGGGTTTTTATAAAAAAAAATTCAGAAACATGCTTATAACCCTCCTTGGATGCATAAGCCACAAGGCAAATTTGTTGCAAAGAACCACCAAGAAAGTTAAGGGACCAAGAATGAATAGGGATGCTGGGCAGGGAGGAAATATGAGCGGCAAATGCTAAAATAAATATTTAGTCGGACTTTGAAAATATGCGTTTTTCACATTTTGCAGCAATACCTCCTTTAAACCCTGTCTAGCCCCCTCCGCATCCACATTCGCCCACTTTCTTGGGGGTTGCTGCCAAGAATTTTTTCTTGTGCTTTATGCTTTGAAGGTGGTTGTATGCATGCACAAGGGGAAGGGGAACCCCCTGTGTTTTTGAGTGAGGGAGCAGAAACCCTCTTCGTCCTGGGGGTTCTTCTTCACCTTCTGCATGCATACAACTACACTAAATGTATGAATCACGGTTTTTTATATGTTCAGCTTTCTGACGTATTTTTTGTTCAGTATATTTCCTGTATATCAATTGTTTTGCTTGAGTTTTGTGTCCAAATTACTGTATAAATATTTATGTTAGACATTATGCTTTTGCTTGCCTTTCTTTACCTTATTATTTACTGTTCCTAAGTAAATAAAGTAATGTTTTATAACTTTTTATATGAGGCTAAATCACTATAATATATTATTCTTATGAAAATTCACTACCATAACGCATTTGCTGCGTTTCGAACATTTTTACTTAGAGAAAATGTTCTGTTGTTTCTGCTGCTTCAGTGCAGTATCTGCCGTTTTCACTAACCACCTTACCTATCTTCATACGGTGGTACTTTACTGGTGAGTGTCCTGTGAAAAGTCTTGTGATTATTCTCAAGTCGTTCCTGTTCAATTCAAGAAACAGTTCAGATATTTCTGTTGATATGCCGATGAACCGTTTTGCCTGCCTTACCTTGTTTTCCTTCCAGTATGACAGCATTTGGTTCCGCTCAAGTATCAAGTTCATTTCTAACGTGGTTTTTTGTTAATCCACGATAGGGCTGTGGACCGTAGAATGGTTTTGGTGCAGCCTTTTTGACAAGGCTACCTGCTTCCTCATTTCCTGTCACGCGCATGGTGTCAAGTGGTGAGTCCAATGCAACAATAATATGCTATCGTGCAGTGGAGTTGGACGTTTCATCACAACCTCTAAACAAATTACGTATTTTACTAATATTTAAGTGCATACAGTTGGAAGTAATAAAAATGAAAACGATTAAATTTAGTGCTGCGATCTATATTAACCGAAAAAGACAATATAGGCGTAACTTCAACCTCATTAAACTGACGTATAGAAACATTTTAATTGCGAATGTCTTTGTTTTAAGTGTGTACTTGGATATATATATATATATATATATATATATATATATATATATATATATATATATATATATATATATATATATATATATATATATATATATATATATATATATATATATATATATATATATATATATATATATATATATATATATATATATATATATATATATATAAAACTGTTTAACTGAACTTGAAAATGGGTTTCAGGGGCCCAAGTTCGCGCTCATTTGAATGAATTTTCCGAAAGTCTTACCATCGATACCTCTCTATTAGTGAATTTTCTTAGTGAAAATTCACTAAATAGCCCCCAAAAGGATAGTAGGCTACATAAAAATCTGAACTTTTTGGGCAACTAATACAAAAAAAGCATACACAAACGACTAATTGGGATCACAGCGCTGAGAGGCCTAAGGCCTATCCAACTCACTAAACAATCTACAATCACAATCCACCTGTTGTGCCTGAATATTCGCTCTTGAGGGAGCGTGGAGGCTAAGTCGAGTTGTCCATCGCCCACTTTTTTAACATAAATAAAAAATAAATTAATAAAGCAGTAAATAGTTGAAATTGTTGCGAAAATTATATTACATACCTATGTTAGTTGCATACTATAAAAAATATTTTTATTGCAGGTAAAAATATGGTTTCAAAATAGAAGGGCAAGAGAAAGGCGAGAACGTCCATCCACATCTAAAGAATGCCAAGAGCCACAGCCATCCTTAGCAAATCCAAGACTTTCATCACAATGTCCTAGGTCACCAAATGAATTGGCCATCGAGAATTCTCCACCACTAATGTTTAATGGAGTTATTCAGCCCAATGTTGGGATCACAGATGGCATAAATCAATATTTTAACCAAATATCAAATCTATTACCTCATATAACAATGCAGCCTCATTTGTCCAGGAAAGACTCCTCCTAGCAAAATCTGTATGTCTTGTAAATATTGTAAAAAATATTTTGTAAATAAAGTTTTGTATATACCTTACTAGATAATTTTATTGATTGTCATAGATACCTAACAACAGTGGCGGAAAATGTGTTATTAATTACTGACATATAGAGGTTAAGTAATATGAAGGGATATCTAAGGCCTCAATCTGCTTACTCTTAATTGCACCCATCCACACCAAAAAAGAATTTTTTTTAAAACAAGTACTATTGCCATAATCTCGTGTTAAATAATGTGAATAACCCTGTATAAATATAAGTTTGCCAATTTATGCACTAAGTGAAGATTGGAACCTGTGATGAGCACTGACAAGTACACTTGGAGAAACCCAAATCACCACAACACATTTTAAAAAAGACCTGGCGATCGTTTCACTAACCAAGTTAGCGTCATCAGAGGATGAAAAATTCTGAATTTATGCATGCATCTGAAATTATTTTGTTCTATAATGAATAATTTTAACATTTATAGCCAGAGTAAAATATTGTTTTGTCAGAAGACTTTATAGAGAAGGAAAAAAATATAAGTATATTAGAAAATCTCTCTCTCTCTCTCTATATATATATATATATATATATATATATATATATATATATATATATATATATATATATATATATATATATATCCAGGACATCCAATGGATATACATGTGGTCACGAAATGGATATTGCTTTTACATGAAATGGATATTTGATGCTAACCCACCACCATTCTCTTTCTAACCCCATCCCCTTAATGAAACACTAATACAAGCAACCAAATATTTTATTGTGTTCTAAAATGATTTAAATAACTTTTTTTTCTTGATCTATGATCTGGCTCAGGTCTACATTCTTGCTGTAAAGAAAAAAGACACTGCTTATAATCAAACTCATAAGACAATCCAATAAATAATATAATATGAACAAATGTTTATAAACATTACTGTAATTATTATAGCTATGACTACAACACTTTAGTGGTTATTTCAAAATAATAGGTATTAGTTGTTAATGTTGAGTATCACGACGGAACTGACTATATACCCAATAGTTTTAATCACCCGTAAGTGATCTACTTTCATAATCTACCGGAAGTGATCTGCTTCTTGCTTCTAAGTAAAGACGAGGAATATCCACCAGTAAAATAAACAATTTTACATACACATAAACTTCCGTTATATAACTAGACAATTTTCGCTGATTTCAATACGAAGTAAAAAATATTTACTTAAATCAAGAAGATATTTGTTTTCTAGTTCACGTTCACTAGCCATGTTCTTATCAACCAACGTGCTCTTTACAGCTATAAATAATATTAGTATTTACGTAAATAAGTATAAAATATATATTCCTAACTAAAAAGTTTAAGGTTATGTACTCACCTGTAAATTATTTACTGGCTGGAGATCACAACAAACCTTATTAATAAAAACAACACTTTATTTGGAGAAATATCTCAATCTTCTAACTCTAGTTGTAGGTTGTTGTTCATTTTTCATTTAGCAGTTGATGCAAAATGGCAAGATGCAATTCTAAATTTTATAACCTCAACTTTAGTCCAAACTACTTCAAACCAAACAAATACGAACGAATTTTCGTCATTGTAGCCAATACTTCAAACATCCAATGCCCCAAGGTGAGTTATTAAATGATCCCGCGTATATTGTTCGGGAGAGCATTAATGAATAACAATATGATAATAGATTCTTCTCACGAAATAACAGACATAAACAGTCATACTCTCTGTATTTAAATAAAATAATTTTATTATATATGATTATAATCGCAATGAGAATTTGGATGGAAATGTATTGTTGGCGCTAGTTTTGACGCTTTCCGGTAATTCTTGTGCTAGAACGGGCTATTTTTCTTCCCTTATCTTTTACAAACGTAAATAACGGTTTCATTAATTTATCAATGTTGTTTCCTGCTGGTGTGAATATATTAACGGAACATCAACTGGATGTCCAGTGGACATCTAATAGATGTCTTCTGTATATCCATGGGATATCCATTGGATGTCTGATGGATATATACATACTTGAATAGAGTATATACACCCAGAAATTCTACTGTATTCGTGATTAGATTTTAATGAATAAGAAATGCTCATATGTTCAAATTATTTAAGTTTTATGAATATTTTTCTGCTCTAACAATATCCATTAGATGTCCTGTGCTGTGTAGGTATATATACATACATATATATATATATATATATATATATATATATATATATATATATATATATATATATATATATATATATATATATAATTAATGAGGGTCCTTGAGTATTAACTAGTGCACATGGTATTATTATTAAATGATTTGTTAGATCTAGTAGCTGTGGGCTGATAATTTTACGAGGTCCAAACATTGCAAATCTTGCTCTTTTTCAAAACCTTTTGATATCAATTCACAAAGCAGCTATTCTTTCATTTAATTGAGCCTATGGTTTTGAAAATTCAAATTAAACTGCCCATCAATTTGATGTGCCATTCTTCAAATCGTAGGTAAAAATTGTAAACGTGCGAACGCCGCGACAAAGATTGCTTATAATTATTCTGATACACGGACGGATGCAAACCGTTTACCGCCAGCGCCATCTTCTGTCGCGCGTGCAAACGATGTGTATTTTGTAATAACCCTAAGTCGTAAATTCAAATTTATTATTTATAGGCTCTTATTGTAACAGATATTTGATATTTTTGTTCTGTGAGATTAGAACACTTTAAAGAAAGATAACTGGTGTATCAGGCTCACATTCATACGAACTTTCAAAATCCGTAATAAAAAATCTGTTAGCACTCCATTCTGAGGCACACCGCTTGCCGCCAGCGCCATCTTCTGTCGCAAATGCAAACTGTGTATTTTGTGATGTAATAGGCTGTCGAAAATTCAAATTTATACACTGATTTAGGGCAATCTTTGATATTTTTTTTTGTGACATTAGAACACTTTCAAGAAAAATAACTGGTGTGTTAGCACAGTAATACGAACTTTCGAAATACGTAATAAAAAAAATCTTCACTTACTGAAAAAACATCTGTTACGATCCCATTGCTCCTTGCAGCTTTTAGAATCATTTCAAAAAACCTATTGACCTCGCTGTCGTTATTTCATGTTACATTTTAGCGAATTTTTCGTGAAACGAACTTATCAAAGCCATTTACAAAAGGAAGGTAGATGCCAAATTATATCAAAATCTGCCCATTAAGTCTTTGAGATAAAAAAAATTTTCGAATAAAAACTCGTTATTTTCCCGGAAAACCTCGTCCGATTTCTCTGACTAACAAACTTGTCAAAGCCATTTACAAAAGGAAGGTATATGCCAAATTTTATTAAAATCGGCTTATTACTTTTTGAGATAAGAATTTTTTTCGAATGAAAACTCAAAATTTTCTCGGAGAACCTCATTCGTTTTTCTTGAAGGTACGTGCCAAATTTTATTAAAATCGGCTTATTACTTTTTGAGATAAGAATTTTTTTCGAATGAAAACTCAAAATTTTCCCGGAAAACCTCATCCGATTTTCCTGACTAACGAACTTATCCAAGCCATTTACAAAAAAAAGGTACATGCCAAATTTTATCAAAATCGGCCTATTATTTTTTGAGTTATCGGTGTGATACATACATATATATATATATATATATATATATATATATATATATATATATATATATATATATATATATATATATATATATATATATATATATATATATATATATATATATATATATATATATATATATATATATATATATATATATATATATAATATATATATATATATATATATATATATATATATATATATATATATATATAAACATATAAAAATTGAAACTGACCCCAGATATGGGTTCTAGAGGTCCTAGATCGCGCTCATTTGCAAAAATTTTTTCAAAATTCAAAAGTCGGAATCTCCCCATTAGTGAATTTTTTCTACGAAAATTCACTAAAAGAGAAATGAACGTAACTTATTAACGTAACTTAAATAGACTTCTGGACGCCAGAGGGCGTCATAGATAAAAATATAAAATTTAAATAAATCATCTTAACATTGATACATTTGCATTTAGTAGAGAATTCATTTAATTAATAAAATTTGAGCAAGAGTTAGAACCCAAAATAAGCAAGAAAACGCTGTAAGATCAGAAGGTTTCATAGTTGTGGCGACATAGAATTTGGAATAGCAGGTAAAATTTCATTTAAGGTAAATATAAAACAAATTTGCATTCATAAGTTTATTTAAGTAAACCTCCATTGGTTTAGTAGTAAACATTTTGGTAATATAAAATATTTGAATATAAAATTGAACACAGGAAACCATATACAGGAAACCATATACCTAGTATTAAATATATATATATATATATATATATATATATATATATATATATATATATATATATATATATATATATATATATATATATATATATATATATGGTTAAATTACCAAAAAGTTACTTAAATTCTAGCTGATCCAATATCTGAAAGCAAATTTTGAATATGTCGATGCGTTCCTGAAATATCCTGAAAAAACTGAAAAACTCAATTTTCAAAATTTTACAATAAATCCCTTATTATCAAAAATGGCCTCCTAATTTTTTCTTTGTGAGTATAATTTGATATGAGCAATCAACTGACGGCATCAGAATTGACGTAACTGCTCTAGTTTTTGCGCAGCGATGGTCAACTTTTTTTCTCTTATGGCCGCCATATTGGATTTTTAATTTTTCAGATGGCAAAAAAAATCACCTTTCGAATGGTATAACACACTTCATATTTTTCTTCATAAACATTGAACAAATAAATAAAAATCTCGGGACGCAGCAAGTGCGTTATGGTAGTGAATTTTCATAAAAATGTTTTTATTGCAAATATGTGTGTTTTCTTTTTAAGAAAGCAGACATCAATTTTGGTTACCAGTATAACCTATATAGAAAAAGCAGGCATCAAATTTGATTACCAGTATAACATATATAGTAAAAACAATGTGCCATGTTTCATCAAAATAACTTGATTGTTTGAAAACGTACAGAAATTTCCAAAAGTAAACCAAAAGTGTTACTGAAAAAATCCGTTTCTTGGTCAGGTCAGGTCAGGTCAAAATTCGCAACCACAACGCACTTGCTGCCTCCAGAATTTCTTAACTTACAAACATGCATTATATTTCGATGGAAAATGCAAAAAAATAAGGCGTTTTTCGACAAAAAAATTATTTGTATCACCAACGACTTATGGGCCACCCTGTGATTGTCGCAATAATTTTTTAAGATGTAGCTCAAAACACCGTATAATTAATGTATACAATATTTTTTCATATCTTGTATAATAACGAATATATTGAGCTTTATTGATTTTTTACGAAAATTCGACAAAAATTATATACCATTAAACAATAAACTCTATAGCTAAGGCTACTGCCAAGCATCAGAGAAAGGGTCTATTAGAAATGAATTTTCTGGAAATATTTTAGTAAAATGAAGGACAATGACGGTTGAAACTAAGAGTTCAGTGTATGTAAAACATTCTTCTTGAGACATTTTCTTTCCATAGCCCGTATTAGATTCAAGTTATTTGCCTAAATGTTGCGAATTTTGACGTTTTCAATTGTCACTTTGACGTTTTGAGGAAACCCCCAATTTATTTTTCTTTAAATAACCATAACTTTTTTGTCTTTTGACCTACAGAGCTAAATTTTGGTAGGTGGCACACCTATAACGATATAAACCAGCTTACCAAATGGTTGCCCTTACTTTGTTAATTTTGGAGATATAAATATTTTGCGAAAGAAAACACAATTTTTTTCGGGAAAACCTCGGCGGATTTTCCTGGCTAACAAAATTATCCAAGCGACTTGCGAAAGGAATGTACTCACCAATTTTGACGTTTAAAATCGCAATTTTGACGTTTTGAGGAAAATCCAAATTTATTTTTCTTTGAATGCCTGTAACTTTTTTAACCTTTAACCTACGGAGCTAAATTTTGGTAGGTAACTTGCCTATAATGATATAAATCCGCATATGAAATTTGGTTGCCCTTACTTTGTTAATTCCGGAGATATAATTTTTTTTCGAAAGAAAACACAAAATTTTCCGGGAAAACCTGGACCGATTTTCCTGGCTAACGAACTTATCCAAGCCATTTGCAAAAGGAATTTATTCACCAAATTTAATCAAAATCGGCCCATTATTTTTTGAGTTATCGGTGTGATACATATATATATATATATATATATATATATATATATATATATATATATATATATATATATATATATATATATATATATATATATATATATATATATATATATATGTATATATATATATAAACATATAAAAATTTAAACCGACCCCGGATATGTGTTCTGGGGGGCCTAATTAGCGCTCATTTGAAGAAATTTTTTCAAAATTCAAAAGTCGGGATCTCCTCATTAGTGAATTTTTTTTAAGAAAATTCACTAAAAAATGATTATGGTCGCAAATATCAAGTAGGTCTGTGTCATTGTTTTGTAATTTGTTGTTACGATTTATTTGAACTGTCAGTTTGAAATCTTCTACTTGCTTTATGCATTAAAAACATTTTATTTCAAGACTTGTGTTAAATTTGTTCTAAAATTGTATTTCCAAAATTGTTCGCTTTACTGTGGAAGAGAGAAGAGATATGTATGAAGCATACATCTGAAGTTTTAGAAATTCGACCCGTGCTTCCCATTTATATCAAGAAAAATATCCCGAACTTGTGCAGCCAAGTCGGCATATCTTCGCCAGAATAGCAAGAGTGATGGATGAAACTGGTACTTTGATGAGAAAGCGTGTTCCCTACAATGTGGAACCCAGTGCTAACGAAATCAATGCTCTTGCTCAAGTCAATATAAATTCCAACTTATCCACAACACATATTGCGAGAGAATGTGGAATAAGCCAGCAGCTATCGTCAAAGATTCTGAAAAAACACAAATACCATCCTTATAAATACACCATAGTGCACACTTTATGAGCCAGATCAAGACCGGCGGTTGCAGTTTTGCCAATGGTTTACCAAGAAGTTGCAAATACACAATGCTTTCACAGCTAACATATTGTGGTCGGATGAGAGTACATTTACAAATAACAATTTGTTTAATAGACAGAATCGTCGTTACTGGAGAACAGAGAATCATCATCTCATATAAGAGTCGCGACATCAAAATAGGGTGATTGTAAACGTTTGGTGTGGCCTTTTAGACGATACAGTTATAGGACCATTTTTCATAAGCAATAGGTTGAATGGCGACGGATACCTTCATCTGTTAACTAATGACTTTATGGATTTTTTTTATAACCTCCCTTTGCAACAAAGAGTCAACATATGATTTTGGCAAGACGGTGCACCTGCACGCAATTGCCAAGCCGTAAAAGCTTATCTAGACCAGACGTTTAGAGATAGATGTATAGGCAATAATCGACCCGCTCGCATGGCGACAATATCCCCAGATCTAACCCCAATGGACTATTTCTTCTGGGGATATGTCAATAATTAAGTTTACCTATTTTGACAACGAAGAAGAGTTAAAGTATATTATAATAGATAACATTTGCTCCATATCTCATGTTATGATAAGATCAGCAACACAAGGTATTAGCGAGAGGGTTCGTCAATGCATAAATAACAATGGAAGACATTTTGAGCATCGTCATTAAGATTACACACATTTATTAGTTAGTAAGAAGTATTTCTTATGTATTAATTTGTTTATTCACTAGTTGTAAGTTTCGTTAGTATCTATGGTTAATACAATTTTATTCTGTTAATTAAAATCGTCTGTGCTGACATTTTGACAAATAACGAATGTTGATAATAAAATGACACATACCTACTTGATATTTGCGACCATTATTAGTTTTTTATTTATTTGTACAATGTTTATGAAGAAAAATATGAAGTGTGTTATATCATTCGAAAGGTGAATTTTTTTGCCATCTGAAAAAATAAAAATCCAATATGGCGGCCATAAGAGAAAAAAAGTTGACTATCGCTGCGCAAAAATTAGAGCAGAGACGTTAATTCTGATGCTGTCAGTTGATGGCTCATATTAAATTATGCTCACATACTAAAAATTAGGAGCCCATTTTTGATAATAAGGGATTTATTGTAAAATTTTGAAAATTGAGTTTTTCAGTTTTTTCAGGATATTTCAGGAACGAATCTACGCATTCAAAATTTGTTTTCAAATATTAAATCAGCTAAAATATACGCAACTCTTTGGTAATTTAACCAACTCTGTATCTCTTACAGTTACTGAGATGCCTATAGTGAGCAATTAATTAGTTGTATATATGTATATATATATATATATATATATATATATATATATATATATATATATATATATATATATATATATATATAATACAATATATACTGAATACAATACATCTGAACACTATATTTTAAAATAAATACTAAACTAAACACTAAATACATAATATATATACATATCCAAAACTATAAACAATTACTATTACAACCCCAGAAATAAAGCAATACACACACACACGCACACAATTTTTTCTACTACTAAATGTTGAAAATTATAAATATAAGATTATATATATACAAACAAATACACAATTTACGAATACTGATATTTGACTACTAAAATATAAATTTACAATAACTATTAAATGTAAAATTATGACACTACAACATACATATTATACAATATTTTTAAAACTAAGATGTTGTGTAAAGTTACTAATTTAACTCCACCATAGGACAGTCATTAGAATGGTACACATAGTAGCTATTAACTTAACGGCCAGCATTTGTTTGTCCCTTTCTTCAAAGTATTAATACATTTTTTTAAGTACTAATTGGCCTGGTAGGATGAAGTGTATAATTTTAATGTAAAACTCCAATAATACGTTTAAGATTAATTCTGAAATAATAAATAAGAAACATCCCCATCTCATCCACCCATATTGACTGAGAGACTCAACTAATGCGTAGTATATAATCTTCATTTCAACCAGACTTAGAATGCCTTTTAACTGCCTAAATTTAAAGAGCAAACTTTGAAGTTTTAAAACCAAATCTGTTATTTGATAATTCCACTGCATATACGAATCTATTTTTATTCCCAAATATTTGATTACGTTTGTTGATCTTATAATAATGTTAGTATCGATATTCTTTATGTTTAAGCTATCATAGGCGGGCAAAGTTGACACATTACAGGAAAAGGGCACAAATTTTGTCTTATTTAAGTTTATTCTTAAGAAATTGTCCTCAAACCAATCGGTGATGAGCATTAAGTCACGCTCAGTTTTGAGGCAATGTATCCCAGGAGTCCGCCTGGTAAATAACAGCTGTGTCATCGGCAAACGCCACTATATCTCCCATTGTTGGTAGCAAAAATATGTCATTTAGATAGATGGTAAAAAGAAGGGATCCGAGAACTGTACCTTGGGGCACACCACACTCAACATACTGGGGTTCACTATATTAATCTGATACTTTTGTTATTTGTACTATATTTGTTAAGTAGCTCTTCATTAGTGAGTATGCAGTACTCCTAAACCCCATATTTTCTAGTTTCGACAATAAATTCATATGATCTACACTATCAAATGCCTTTGCCTATATCTAAGAAAACTCCTATCGCACATTTGCTCTGATCCCATGCTTTGTAAATTTAAGATGTAACATAGTGGATGGCTTTTTCTGTAGACATCCCCTATATAATGAAATTCTCACCTTTATTATTTTTTCGGTTATTTTGGTGAGGTTTTAGATCAGCGAAATTGGTCTATATTTATGAGGGTCCAGGGAACAGCCCGATTTGTGAATTGCTCTAATAATTGATAACTTGAAATGGAACAGAAATATTCCGTTTAGGAAAATTTCGTTTATTAGATGTGGTCACAGAGTGGTCCATAAGTCATTGGTCATCCCGACAATTGTTGTTTTCGAACACCCTTATATTATTGCATTTTTGCATATTTTTTTAATCAAAATATGATGCATGTTTGTATGAAAAAAATCGAGACGCAGTAAGTGCGTTTTGGTAGCGAATTTTCATTAAATCCTTCAAATTTCAATAACTCAATTTGCTAATAACCTAAGGTTTCTTGGCTAGGAAACCAACATTTAAGTTTATTTTCAGAATTTTTTTTGTATATTTTCAAATAATAAGTAATTTTGATAAAATACAGTACATTGTTTCTACTATATAGGCTATACTGATAACCAGATTGATGCCTGCTTGCATTAGAGAGACATATTTGCTATGAAAACCATTTTAATGAAAAGTCACTTCCATAACGCACTTGCTGCATCCAGACTTTTTTACATTGTTTTAAAGACTAATTTAATTAAAGCACCCCATTAAACAGTTTTTGGTTCTAATATATATATATATATATATATATATATATATATATATATATATATATATATATATATATATATATATATATATATATATATATATATATATATATATATATATATATATATATATATATATATATATATATATATATATATATATATATATATATATATATATATATATATATATATATATATATATATATATATATATATATATATATATATATATATATATATATATATATATATATATATATATATATATATATATATATATATATATATATATATCATTACTACCAACCAGAAACTAGATAACTAAAAGAGTAGTTTTTCATAAACAACCAAAAACTGTTTAATGGGGTGCTTAAATTAATTAGTCTTTAAAATAATGTAAAAAAGTCTGGATGCAGCAAGTGCATTATGGAAGTGAATTTTCATAAAAATGGTTTTCATGGCAAATATGTCTCTCTAATGCAAGCAGGCATCAATCTTATATAATTTAATTTAAGCACCCCATTAAACAGTTTTTGGTTGTTTATGAAAAACTACTCTTTTAGTTATCTAGTTTCTGGTTGGCAGTAATTATATATATATATATATATATATATATATATATATATATATATATATATATATACATATATATATATATATATATATATATATATATAATATATATATATATATATATATATATATATATATATATATATATATATATATATAAGCCCCGCAGGGGTCAATGCTTGTTGACAATACGTGCGTGGCGAGCATGGGGGATAACCAGCTGAGTGAGTCTTTGTTTCAACTAATCTTGGGACTCACTCCTCTCTTTGATCTTTCCTATCCTGGTCTCCCTTGGCCAACTCTTATTCTTTTCCGAACCCGAAGCTATTAGGTTAACCGAGGGCTAGGGTTCATTCATCTTTCAGCTTTTCCTTTCTCCTACCGGATGGATTTAATATGGATGATGAAATGAGCTATGAAAATGGAAAACAGACTACGGTACAGGGTTTCTCGGATGGCCCAGTACCAGTCGGGGTTCAAGGTAACCAGGCGGGCCACTCCCGATCGTCAGACAGCAACCGCAGGAATGAAACACAGGAGCATAGACCCCACGAGGAAAACCACTCGTTTGGACGAAGTAATAGGATGACAAAGACACCACCGAAGTTTGAAAGAACTATTTCTTGTACGTCATTACCAGATCGCTTTGAAGAAACTAGGAGTTACGATCAGACCCCACTAAGCCAGACCAAAAAGAGAAAAATAGAGGGCCTAGACGAGAAGAATGATAGAGAGGAGCAGGAGGATGAGAGACAGAAGAAGAGCTTCATGCAAAACCTAGAAGGCTTGCGAACTGCTACCAAGAACCTCAGCAAGATTCTGGAGAACTCTTACAAACCAAAGTCTGAAATTAAGGAAGCAGCAGAGAAACTAAGCAGGCACATGGGGCACATCATGCGTGAAGATATGCTAAAATGGCTGCAAGAGCTTCTAGATGTAGCAGACAATAAGGGTGTGAAGGGAGACAAAACAAGAAAAATCGACGTCGCATGCTGTACAAAGGAAACCAGAGATATGGGCATACAAGTGGGAGAGATGAGAGAACAAATGGACTCACCAACTAAAATTGAGCATAGAATAACCAGTTTTTCGGATACTGCACTTGAGACAGACATAAGCGAGGTTGAGGTTCTAATGGAGGAAAAATGGCCGGAAGAGGTATACAAAACCAGCAAGATAACAACGGAAGGGGTAGTACAGGCGGCCAGAGAGGGAGATTTAGTAGTCGTGGTGGACAACGAGGTAGAGCAAGGTCATGCACTTATAAAACGACTGAGCGAGATACAGCCCCACATCGAAAGCATAATAAAGAAGAAGGTGAATCCAGGAAAAGTTGTATATACAACAAGTAGCAGTGTAATAAGGGATGAGGATGGATCCTCAGAGGAGTCAACTCGGATACTATATTTGGCCGGGATACAAGGACGAAACTCTCCGGGGAATAACATAAGCCACATACTGGAGGTACTGAAAAAGATCAAGGCGATTTCAAGCAATGAAGGAAGAAGGGACTTTACAATTACCTGCGTCAGGGAAGAAATGGTGGTATACATACGAAAAGCCGTAGAGTTAGTATTCAGGGGAGAAGACAGTATAAAGATACATACTAAAAGAGGAAGAAAACAAACAAGTGACTGTCAGGAAGTACAACAACCAAGGGATGAAGACTGGCAAATACAACGAAAAAGCAGTCGCAAGAAAAGAAGAAACGAAACCATCTTGGTTAAACCGACGACGGAGGAAAAATCATACGCAGATCTGCTAAGAGAAATGAAGAAAAATATTGAGATCGACAAATTTAAAGTTAAAATCCATAGCGTCGAGAAAACCAAAGAAGGGTATGTGAGACTGAAAATCGCTGGGAATAAAAATAACGCCGGAGAAATTCTCAGGGCAGAAGTGCAAGAGAAGATGAAGGCTATAGCTGTTGTTCAATTGCACAAAAACAGGCGTAACATTGCAATACTGGACATAGATAATGACAGAACGGCAAAAGAGGTGCAAGAGGCAATTATGGCAGAGTTAGGGAACACTAACCTAAGAGTCGACGAGGTTGCAGTCACGATGTCCTCAAAAGCCAACACAAGAGGGTTGCAGTACGCGAATATACAAATGCCAATTGAAGATGCAAGAAAAACTAAAGATAGGTTGGTCCAGATATAGAGTGGTTGAAAAGATAGCCCCTCCTAAATGCTACAAGTGCCAAAGGTATGGACACGTAGCAAAAACGTGCATGTCGGAGGAGGATATGAAAGGTGAATGCCTCAAATGTGGTGATGACGGACACTCTATAAAACACTGCACTAACGAAGCAATATGCAGAGCATGCAAGAAAAAGGGACCTATAGCCAACGACATGCTGTGCCCGGAGTATAGAATCCTGATACAGGAAATGCGGAAGAGGAAAAATGGCTCTGTTGGGAGGGTAGACAGGACCACCAATACACCACGAAGGAGAAAAGAGGTAATAGAACTGGTTTACACGTGAAGCTCAAAATGAAGGTACTTCAAATTAATACAAATAGAAGTCGTCCCGCACACGACCTGGCACTAACTACCGCCAGAGACACCAATGCCGATGTGATAATCATCAGTGAACCAAACCTGTGAGCAATAAAAGATAGGCAAGACTGGATATTCGACAGGGAACTGGACTCTGCCATAAAAGTCCTAAACCCGAAAATAGTGGTTGAAGGTCAAGGCTGGGGCCATGGTTTCTCGTATGTAACTACACCAACATTGGAAGTGTACAGCGTGTATGCCTCCGGGAACAAGGATATTGAGCAGCTTGAGAGGACTCTTAACGAGGTAGAAAGTCGTTTGATGCTGGGAAATCAGGCAACCATCGTGGCAGGCGATTTCAATGTGAAGTCACCACAGTGGGGCATGGACTTTACAGATGACCGAGGCCGGAAAATGACTGAGTGGATCGCAAACAACGATCTCTGCATTTTGAACAAGGACGATGAACCAACTTTTCAGAGGCAAGACTACACTTCCATCTTGGACCTCACCTTGTACACCTGTGATGTACAACGCAGAACTATCTCCTGGGAGGTCAGCAAAAATGAATCGCTGAGCGACCATAACTACATAATGTTTGAAATCGCTGAACAGAAGAGGGCCCAAAGAGGTCACCAACAGTCCAAGGGTTGGCAGATAAAGAAATTGGACAGACCAAAGCTACAGCGTATGATAGCCGAAACAGCTGAAAAAGAATTGGTACCTTCGGCAGAAGCCTTTTCTGCACTGCTTGGTCAGTTTGGGACAAGGTCATGTCGCGCAAAACCAAGATGAGAAAGCCACCAGTATACTGGTGGAGTAACAGCATTGCTGAGATGAGAAGAGAATGTGTCATTAAAAGACGGAAATATACAAGGAATGCCAGAAGAATCCCACCACAAGAGAAACAACGCCTCTGGGAAGAATATAAAAATGCAAAAAAGACGCCCAAAGGGCCAGTTGAAAAGCAGTGTGTAACCAGGTCGACAGGGACATCTGGGGAGACGGATATAAAATCGTCACCAAAAAAATGTTTGGATACCCGTTGTGTACGATGTCGATGCCCATGGTGGAGAGTGCTGTCGACCATCTCTTCCCTACCCACGACCCAGTAGTGTGGCAGCGGGTGCGCGACGGTGGAATTACAAGTTTCACACCTGAAGAACTGTTAGTAGCCGTCAAAAAGCTTAAAATAAATAAGGCACCTGGACCAGGATACATCCCTTCAGAGATACTGACAGTAGTCGCGGAGGAAAGACCAGAACTCATCTTGTCTGTCTACAACCACTTGGCAGCCGAAGGTTACTTCCCGACAAGGTGGAAACGGGCCAGACTGGTGCTGATACCCAAAGCGGACGGACTGTCGCGGAGACCCATCTGCCTGCTCGATATAGAAGGCAAACTATATGAACACCTCATATTGGCAAGACTGAAGAGAGAGATTGAACGAACAGGAGACTTGGCAGAGAGACAATATGGCTTTAGAGTGGGCCGACAGACTGTGGACGCTATCAACGAAGTGTTAACCATCGCCAGGGAGGCCGCTGCCTACTCATGGAAATACCGAAGACTTTGTGCACTGATAACTTTGGATATTAGAAATGCTTTCAATAGCGCGTCGTGGCAGAAAATACTGGAAGAACTAAGAAAGCGAAGAATTGACGAGGGTTTGATCAATATTATAGCATCATACTTGTCAGAAAGAGAAATAATCCTGGAAGCTGGGGAATCTGTAACGAGTAGGCGAATGAGCAGTGGCGTTCCGCAGGGTTCGGTCCTTGGGCCCACACTGTGGAACTTGCTGTACGATGGACTGCTGAGGATGGTGCTACCTGCGGGGGTGACTCTTGTGAGCTTCGCAGACGATGTGGCTGTGGTAGTGGTTGCCAAGACCAAAGAGCTACTAATGAGCACGGCAAACAAGGCACTGAAAAGCGTGACAGCTTGGATAGGAACGAAACGACTCGAACTGGCCCCTGAAAAGACGGAAGCAGTCATACTTACACCGAAGAGGAAAATGGCTCCCATCCAATTTATTGTAGAGGGAAGCAAAGTATTGCCGAAAAAATCGATCAAATACCTAGTGGTTTGGCTGGACACCAAGCTAACGTTTGCTGAGCAGGTTAACCAAGTGGCTCAGAAAACCGAAAAGACAGTTGTTGCCCTAACTAGACTACTACCCAACATCGAAGGTCCCAGGGCATCAAAGAGGAGACTGCTAATGAGTGTCGCAATGTCGCAGATATTGTATGCTGCCCCCACGTGGCACAGTGTCATTAAAAACAAAAAGCTTGTACAGAGACTCACAATGGTGCAGCGAATACTCTCCATTAGAATATGTAGCGCCTATAGGACAATTTCAGCAGAGGCTGCAGCTGTGATTGCAGGAGTGCCACCAGTGGAGCTGCTCATCCAGGAGAGACAAGAACGATATGGCGGTCTAACACGGGAAATTGCTAGGTCTCAACTAATGACTAGATGGCAGACGAAATGGGAGAACAGCACGAAAGGCCGCTGGACCTGGAGGATTATTCCAAATATTAGAACCTGGAGTGAAAGAAATCATGGAGAGGTGGACTACTTCTTGATCCAAGCACTGTCGGGCCATGGCTGTTTTGGCAAGTACCTGTACGAGCGAAGGAGGAGGGATACGGAGTCTTGTGACTACTGCGCGGCGATTGACGATGTAGAACACACTCGCCTGTCCAAGATGGGAGAACGTCCGAAAGGAATATGCCCAAGCCAAGAGGGAAGTATTTAACGTCAAATCTATGGCGAGCAGCTTGCTGGAATCCCAGGAATGCTGGAACCTAGTGCACACAGTGGTCCGAAAAATCATCGAGACTAAAGAAAGGGAGACCAAGAGATGAAGAAGGAGGCAAGGCAGAAAAGAAATGTCTCTTGCTTACAGTAGTGGCAAACCATTTTAAAACGTGTTGTGTTCTATTTGTTTATGTGTTGTATATAGGTATATGTTGTGAGTATGTTTTGTATGTATTGTATTATATATTGTATTACCTATGTTATGTATTATATTAAAGCAAAGACAGCCAGTGCCTCGAAGTAATGCAACAGCGGTTCCGAGGCTCCAGAGGCTCAGGAGGGCCACTTGTTGGGTTAGCCCCTATTGGCGCCAACTACGCCCTCCATAAAAAAAAATATATATATATATATATATATATATATATATATATATATATATATATATATATATATATATATATATATATATATATATATAAACGTGTAGTAAAAGTGCAGACAGTCTGGATGTGTTTTGGTATGGTGTATTGCTATAGAATAATAATATATTACTTGTTAAGAAACCAGCAACAGCAACTAGTCTAGTAAAATTACTATTTTATGAAGCAGAAGCAGAACAGAAACGAGGCATAAAGTAAAATGAATAGCGAACTAGTGAAACCAAGACGAGTAGCTTCGAAAGTTATAGAATGATATACCAAAATAATTTTGTAATCTTATTTATCTGAAATGAATGTGACTTGAGCGCTCCAGCACTGAAACCATTATTCCAGTCACTATCTTCAATATTTTTTGGCAATCATGTTTCTTGACAGATGCATTTTCTGTATACTAGTGCAATTACAGAACTCACATTTAAAAGGCATCACTTTGATGCTTCTATGTTATAGATGATGTGCCTTGAGATATGCCCTTCCTGTTGGTACACTAGCGTAATAACACCATAAAGATCCCTCTTCAATACTTCTGTATTTGAACATAATGTGTTGTTATCTTTTTATCAATTTTTTGTATGTTATTCTGTAATCTAACTTATCTGAATACTTCTGTGTTTGGAGATGTGTTTTAATAGACCACTTTTGTTTACACTAGTGTAATCACACAACTCACATTTAAAAGGCCTCTCTTCAATACTTATGTGTTTGGAGATGATGTGTCTTGACATATGCTCTTTCCTTACACTAGTGTGGTCACACAACTCACATTTAAAAGGTCTCTCTTCAATACTTCTGTGTTTGGAGATTATGTGTTTTGACAGTTCTTCTTTCCGTACACTAGTGTAATCACACAACTCACATTTAAAAGGTATCTCTTCAATATTTCTGTGTTTGGAGATGATGTGTTTTGATAGATGCCCTTTCTGTACACTAGTGTAATCACACAACCCACATTTAAAAGGCCTCTCTTCAATACTTATGTGTTTGGAGATGATGTGTCTTGACATATGCTCTTTCCTTACACTAGCGTGGTCACACAACTCACATTTAAAAGGTCTCTCTTCAATACTTCTGTGTTTGGAGATTATGTGTTTTGACAGTTCTTCTTTCCGTACACTAGTGTAATCACACAACTCACATTTAAAAGGTCTCTCTTCAATATTTCTGTGTTTGGAGATGATGTGTTTTGATAGATGCCCTTTCTGTACACTAGTGTAGTCACACAACCCACATTTAAAAGGCCTCTCTTCAATACTTCTGTGCTTGGAGATGATGTGTCTTGACATATGCTCTTTCCTTACACTAGTGTGGTCACACAATTCACATTTAAAAGGTCTCTCTTCAATACTTCTGTGTTTGGAGATTATGTGTTTTGACAGTTCTCCTTTCCATACACTAGTGTAATCACACAACTCACATTTAAAAGGTCTCTCTTCAATACTTCTGTGTTTGGAGATTATGTGTTTTGACAGTTCTTCTTTCACTACACTAGTGTAATCACACAACTCACATTTAAAAGGTATCTCTTCAATACTTCTGTGTTTGGAGATGTGTTTTGATAGACCACTTTTGTTTACACTAGTGTAATCACACAACTCACATTTAAAAGATCTCTCTTCAATATTTCTGTGTTTGGAGATTATGTGTTTTGATAGATGCCCTTTCTGTACACTAGTGTAGTTACACAACCCACATTTAAAAGGCCTCTCTTCAATACTTCTGTGCTTGGAGATGATGTGTCTTGACATATGCTCTTTCCTTACACTAGTGTGGTCACACAACTCACATTTAAAAGATCTCTCTTCAATACTTCTGTGTTTGGAGATTATGTGTTTTGATAGATGCCCTTTCTGTACACTAGTGTAGTTACACAACCCACATTTAAAAGGCCTCTCTTCAATACTTCTGTGCTTGGAGATGATGTGTCTTGACATATGCTCTTTCCTTACACTAGTGTGGTCACACAACTCACATTTAAAAGGTCTATCTTCAATACTTCTGTGTTTGGAGATTATGTGTTTTGACAGTTCTTCTTTCCGTACACTAGTGTAATCACACAACTCACATTTAAAAGGTCTCTCTTCAATACTTCTGTGTTTGGAGATGATGTGTTTTGATAGATGCCCTTTCTGTACACTAGTGTAGTCACACAACCCACATTTAAAAGGCCTCTCTTCAATACTTATGTGTTTGGAGATGATGTGTCTCGACAGATCCCTTTTATGTACACTAGTGTAGTCACACAACTCACATTTAAAAGGTCTCTCTTCAATACTTCTATGTTTGCAGATTATGTGTTTTGACAGACACCTTTTCTGTACACTAGTGTAATTACACACCCCACATTTAAAAGGTCTCTCTTCAATACTTCTATGTTTGGAGATGATGTGTTTTGATAGATGCCCTTTCTGTACACTAGTGTAATTACACAACCCACATTTAAAAGGCCTCTCTTCAATACTTCTGTGTCTGGAGATTATGTGTTTTGACAGTTCTCCTTTCCGTACACTAGTGTAGTCACACAACTCACATTTAAAAGGTCTCTCTTCAATACTTCTATGTTTGCAGATTATGTGTTTTGACAGTTCTCCTTTCCATACACTAGTGTAATCACACAACTCACATTTAAAAGGTCTCTCTTCAATACTTCTATGTTTGGAGATGATGTGTTTTGATAGATGCCCTTTCTGTACACTAGTGTAATTACACAACCCACATTTAAAAGGCCTCTCTTCAATACTTCTGTGCTTGGAGATGATGTGTATCGACAGATCCCTTTTACGTACACTAGTGTAGTCACACAACTGACATTTAAAAGGTCTCTCTTCAATACTTCTATGTTTGGAGATGATGTGTTTTGACAGAGGGCTTTTCACTACACTAGTGTAATTACACAACCCACATTTAAAAGGTCTCTCTTCAATACTTCTGTGTTTGTAGATGATGTGTCTTGACAGATCCCTTTTATGTACACTAGTGTAGTCACACAACCTACATTTAAAAGGTCTCTCTTCAATACTTCTGTGTTTGGAGATGATGTGTTTTGACAGATGCCATTTCTGTACACTAGTGTAATGACACAACTCACATTTAAAAGGCATGTCTCTAATACTTCTGTGTTTGGAGATGATATGTCTTGACAGATTCCTTCTGTGTACACTGGTGTACTCACACAACTCGCATCCAAAAAGTATCTCTCCAATATTTCTGTGTTCAGAGATGATGTGCCTTGACAGAGTCTGTTTTTTTGCACTAGCGTATTTACACTTGTCACATTTAAAAAGTCTCTCTTCTTGTGCACCCCCATGCTTGGAAACAGCCTGTCTTGGGAAATCTGTCTCCTGCAAATTACAGTGCTCAGTTATATCACACTTATTGTCCAACTGTTCGCAAACATCGGTTATCAAACTCGTTTTGCGATCATTATTTCCAGAAGTGTCGCTATTACTACAGTATTCCTTTTTTAAACCCACAATTGCAGTCAAATCATGTTCTGCTATTTCTATTTTGTAATCTTCCTCTGTTTTTACTTCTTCCTTGCACTCTAATTTCAAGTCGCTGCTCACATTCATGTTTTCTGTTTTCAACTTTTCTACACATGTGTTCCACAGAATGGCAGCGACTGAGTTCACCTGTTGCACAGAACACTCCCTATTAGTGATGGGTTGTTATTTAACAGTCTGTTATTGTTTAACTGTTGTCGAGCCGCAACAGTAACCACCTGTTATGGATATATACAAATAACAGGTACAGGGGTGGGGATGCTGTTGCGCTTTACACTAGAACTCGGAGTCGTATCTGTTTCTGTTGTCGTATCTGTTTCTGTTGCACTGCAACTAGCTACGATGAATCAAATTCTGTTTTCATCCGCAACTGTTATAACAGGATGAATGGACATGAGACTGGGAATGGGGTATAGAGTATAGAGCGGACTTTACTTCATAACATACTACTTTATACTAGTGTGCTCACAGCTTTGGGAACGTAGGGTCGTCGGTACAATAAAACTGTTAAATTTTGACAGGTTGTTGATTCACACAAAACACACACATATATTTACAATTTATAAACAAACACAAAATATGAAAAATGTAAATAAAATCAACGATGTTTCTTTTTTTCTTTGAGAAAAATTGTCTTACATTAAAAAAATACTTTTCTAACAAAACACTTTTAAAGTTCTGAGTTTTTGTTGATGAACATTTTTTGACTGACTTTGGTCGACGAAAGTCTGTTACGGCGGTCACTTAAAATTTGTCCTGTTTTAGAAAAAAGTGTTTCGCACGGAACAGACGTAGCGACAGTCCCGGACTTCTCCTTCACCATTTTACTTAAATGTGGATATTCATAAGAATGAATTTTCCACCATTTAAGTGGATCTCCATTTCTAGGCAAAAGCGGTTCGTTGTTTGCACAGTTTTTAAAAGCGTACTGATTAAGATGACCGGTGAGTCACCGGCGGTGAACCGAGAATCGAAAATGTAACTAGAGATCCTTCTAACAAAAAATAAAAGCGTAAAAAATTATTAAAAATGAACTATATCACTGTAAAAATAAAATCAGGTCACCGCGTATATAAAAAAATTATCAGTCGTTGACGTAAACTCAATCTTCATTAGATAACTCGATATGCAGATGGCATTTTTGTTTTAAGAAAAAACTGATATGTATACAAACGTACAGTTATGCTTTAACATGAGTCCTTAGGTATTATATTATATTAGGTAGTTTCTTTGCTCATTCTTCTTTGCCTTATGTAACTAATAAATCAATATTCCTTTTCACTTTGGAAATCTAAGAAATGGGTCCGATTTTAAACATCTTTTTTATTACTACTGCAAAATAAAAAATCGCTGAAACTTAAAATATCTCAGAAACAGTACAAATTTTAATGAAATTATAAAAATATTCCCTGTACCCGGTATAGTTGAAACCAGACACACTTCGCCCTATAGGTAGAGAGAGAAAAATTAGTTTTAATTTTTAAAAAAAATTATTTATTTTATTTTTTGCTTACAATAATTCATGTATTTCATATAAGTCTCATTTTCAAGGAAAAGATGGCTATAGAGGTTTTCAAGCTCAATGCTTAACTAATACTTAATTAGCAAAGAAAATTCGAAAGAAAATCTGCATTGTTGAATTTTTTGCCAAATTATTATTAGTGATGAATACCCAAAAAAAAACCTCCATCATTTTTTAGTAAAAGAATAATTAATTGTTTTAAACATAATACAAGAATATTTTTTTATTTTAAACATTACCCAACTACACCATCGGACGGGTTCAGCTACTGTTAATTACTACGTCTACGTGGAATTCTTAATTATTCATAGTTCATACTGTTATTTTCCACCTGTTATATTTAACTGTTATTTCTAAATAACAGTAACATTTGCGACCTGTTAAAGCAATAAAACAGTTTTTCCCATCACTACTCCCTATAGAAGTTTCACCTAAATCAGGCTTCCCTGGGCTCTACTTCGGACATCGCATATAGTAGATGTCGCTAGTAGTGCTACAATTCTACTGAACAAGCTGTTCAGTGCGCCATTTTATCATACATTCAAAATTCAAATGTTTTGAATGCGAAAAAGTTTTTGTTCGCTTCTAGTTCTTTCATTGTATAATTATAATACAAGTTTGTTGCTACACGTTTCTTTTAATTAAGTTTTACCTATATTAACTTTTAGTGGATACTTTACAGTGTTTTCATTGTTCGTCGGTTTTGTGTTTTAAAGGTGCGTTTTCTTGTGAATAAAAATATTATCGTTATCATAAGCTTTGTGTTTAAACAATCATGTAATTTCAATTCTATTTTCAGTTTTCTTATCAAAAAAGCAAGGTGCTTTCATAGTTCAAGGTGTTCTAGTGAAACATAATTACAACTGTTTTAGTTTTCAGGCAAGTTTATAACGTTTTAGTAGTTCATAGGTTATAAGTAAATAACTTTTTCTTACAGAAGCTTTGTGGATATAAATATGATACCAACCAAGGAAACGATTTATTGTTGTTTTCCGGGGTGCCTGGATTTATTTAGCAAAAGATATCGTTTTCCGTTGAAATCATCAGAAGACCATTTTGTTGACTGGGTGAAAGCTGTACAAAACCCAAAGATGCTTGGTTTATATCCACAAACCATTTACGATAAATTTTATGTTTGTGATCGTCATTCCGTTGATGACGATCAAGTACCTGAAATGAGAAGAGGCCTGAAAAGCACTGCTGTTCCCATATTACATCTTCCTTTGAGTAAGTATTCATATATTACAAAGTGTAAATAAAAATTACTATTTCTATTTATACAACATCTCAGAAGTAAACAATGGATCGGGTGGATTCGGAAGGCGACCAGAAAGCCTGCTGGTGCACACTGTTGCTAGATTAATATTACCAAGTGTCATTTTAAATAAAGAAGGAAATTAAAGGGTGCACAAATGTTTTTCTAATAAATGACAATATGACGTCATTTATATATACCCTAAAAGAAGGAAAAACCAACCTTGCCATACATTGTGGCCATGTGAGCATATTTTTCCTTCATAAGCTTTAGACGAACTGATGTGATGGCAGGTCAGGAAGGTCAATTCCAGCTGGAATATGACAACACACCTCAGGCAGGTCTTTCATTTCGTAAAATGGCAAAACACGATACTGAGTTAAAATATGTTGCCGAGAATTGAATTCTACAAAGTGTACTTACTGGTCTCATTTTTAGTGAATTTTCTTAGAAAAAATTCACTAATGAGGAGATCTCGACTTTTGAATTTTGAAAAAATTTCTTCAAATGAGCACGATCTAGGACCCCTAGAACCCATATCCGGGGTCAGTTTCAATTTATATATATATATATATATATATATATATATATATATATATATATATATATATATATATATATATATATATATATATATATATATATAAATTGAAACTGACCCCGGATATGGGTTCTAGGGGTCCTAGATCGTATATATATATATATATATATATATATATATATATATATATATATATATATATATATATATATATATATATATATATATATATATATATATATATATATATATATATATATATATATATATATATGTATCACACCGATAACTCAAAAAATAATGGGCCGATTTTGATCAAATTTGGCATGTGCCTTTCTTTTGTAAATAGCTTGGATAAGTTCGTTAGTCAGGAAAATCGGACGAGGTTTTCCGGGAAAATTTTGAGTTTTCATTCGAAAAAAATTCTTATCTGAAAAAGTAATAAGCCGATTTAAATAAAATTTGGCATTTACCTTTCTTTTGTAAATATCTTTGACAAGTTTGTTAGTCAGGAAAATCGGACGAGGTTTTCCGGGAAAATTTTGAGTTTTCATTCGAAAAAAATTTGTATCTCAAAAAATAATAGGCCGATTTTGATAAAATTTGGCATGTACTTTCCTTTTGTAAATGACTTTGACAAGTTCGTTAATCAAAAAAATCGGACGAGGTTTTCCGGGAAAATTTTGAGTTTTCATTTTAAAAAAAATTATCTTAAAAAATAAAAAATCTATGATAACTAAATTTGGTAGGTAGGTTTACGATATAAAAAGTAAACTATACACCAAAATTTAGATTTCTATGTTACAAGAAAAAAAAGTTATAATAAAATATTTTGTGCCAGATCATTTCTATGAAAATTCACTACCATAACGCACTTGCTGCGTCTAGGCTTTTTTTTCTTTATTATTATAACATATAATTCTCATTATTATGTAAGGACAAATGTAATATTGTACAAGCACCAGACTGCTGTAATATACTTACCTATCGTTAAGGAATGGCGATATATACTTCATCTTACTTTCAGAATTTAAATGGTTTTTAAATAAATGTAATAGTAATACTGTTCTAATAAAACACAAGTGTATTTTATCTTGTTTGATTTTCCATTAATCATATCGATAGTAAAAACTGAAGCTGCAAGTGTTAGAAGGTTCAAATTGCCAATTAATTTTTCCTATGATTGCAAAGCTTAAAACAGGCATATGTGTGTTATTAAAACATAACTTGTTTGGCGTTCACTATAAAAATCATTAAAAAAAAAATTTGACTAATTTAACCTCTTTACTGGCAGTGGTATAAAATTAAATAGAATTTATTTGGATTTACTAAATGAAAATCAAATCAAATTTCCCACGTGTGACTAAAATTCATCGCATCCGCCAGAGGCGTTGCAATATTGTTCAAAACGTCAGCATTGGCGTTTCCCTTCTATTACGGGGTGTTCTGTGACCTGTTGCCAACAGTTGAAGTTGAATCAATGACATATAGAAATATATATCATTGCATTGAATGGTTGTGTCAAAGGTCAAGTTTTGCGTTCACAGTCTCTGACGATGGTCATATTTGGTGTACACCAGGCGTCAGCGCTCAGCATTGCCAGCAGCTGCATTGTTATGTCAAAAATTGTTGACATTTGTCAACATTTTTTGACATAACAATGCAGCTCCCGTCAGCGATTGGCGCCTGCTGAACTCGTTCATTGCGTTCACCTATGTTTCATGTTTGAACTCAACTGTTAACAATTTCAATTTCTCGACGCAGAATGACGGACAGACATCACAAAATATTGTGTCAACATTTTTTGACATAACAATGCAGCGCTGGCAGCGCATAATTCTAATTTGCAGCCGATTCCACATCATCTAAATTCGTGCCGTGACGACATATCAATGACGTTTTGTCGTCTTACGACATAAAAGCTCTGGCTCAGGTGCTTTTAAATAATAACCCTGCCTGAACTGACCTTCCTGCCCTGCCCTGGCACAGTTTGCCTAATTAAAAGCTAAAAAGGGGAAAACATGCTCACATGACCTTGATGTATGGCATGGTTGGTTTTTCCTTCTTTTAGTTTTTCATTAGGCAAACTGATGTCAGGGCAGGTCAGGGTGGTCAGTTCACGCAGGATTATGATTAAACAGCACCTTAGGCAAGTCTTTCAACGGCAACCGGTAATACTGATAAGGTAAAAATCATGTGCAAATTAGAAATATGTGCCCGCAACTGCTGGCGCCTTTTGAATTCGCCCAATATTGCGTTACTCTGCCTCCTGTATCGGTAGTCAGAAGATAGGCGCTTAAACTCAGTTGTTGGCGCCTGTTGCACTTGTGAATATGCTGTGGTGCTACGTAAAACGAAAAATTAACTAATAAGGAGATCTGTGTTCATATATATATATATATATATATATATATATATATATATATATATATATATATATATATATATATATATATATATATATATATATATATATATATATATATATATATATATATATATATATATATATATATATATATGTGTGTGTGTGTGTGTGTGTGTTCCCTTAAGTTTGACCTTGGAAGATTTCCATTAGTCATATATATATATATATATATATATATATATATATATATATATATATATATATATATATATATATATATATATATATATATATATATATATATATATATATATATGGATGTTAATTACATCTCGCACTTGTTGATCTTGATTACCTGGGATGGTGATATTAAATCCAAAGTTAAACATTTAACATAACTTTATTATTTTACAAATTGATTAAACTTTATGCACTAAATATCTACACGTGATACACTATACATGACTCGAAAAGAGTGTGAACAGATAAAGCTTGCCAGTGAGTTGTTTTGATCAGGTTCACTCTGAGAAGAGAGAAATCGCCTGGTGTTTTCTTAGTTGACGTAGCTCTTGACAGCTGGCTGTCGCAGAACATAACTTTCAACTGTCAAGAATATTTACGGAGAAACACAAAGTAGTGTTGGCGGAAACACTGCGGTCGGAACCACTGTCACATACTCCCCTCTCAGTGGCAACGCTATTAGTTCAAGTATCTTCGTGGAAATCGAACTCTACGTCCATGGCGTGTAGTTTGAACGGGAACGGAAACTTCACTGTCACTTTCAGTTTCACTAGGTGTTGGACTTTCACAGTCACTTTCAGTTTCACTAGGATGTCTCTGAGGCTGGAAAGTTGTCTGTTCGTTATCACAAAGAATGAATGCGGGTTTAAGACGGTCAACAGAAATTGTCTCTTCTCCGTGTGATTTCTTGATTTTGAAGACTTTGTCAGTTCGGGATAACACTTCAAAAGGGCCGTCATAAACTGGTTCGAGGTTTTTTCGCGGAATATCAATGCGAACAAAAACAAAAGGAGCTTCCATAAGCTTGGGATGGACAAATACCTTTTTTGCAGTATGATGTTTAAAAGGTACTGGTCGAAGTTTCCTTATGTCTTCTTTCAGCTGACATATAAGTGGTGGAACATCATGAGCTTGTGTGCTGTTGAAGAAGTCGGTGGGAAGTTTGATTGATTCTCCGTAGACTATTTCAGCGGGTGTTGAGTGATATTCTGGAATTATGTACGATCTGAGTCCTAGTAACACAATTGGCAATTTAGCGACCCAGTTTTCGTCCATATGAGCTTTCAAGGCCTGTTTCAGAACTCTATGCCATCTCTCGATTACACCATTTGCTGCTGGGTGGTAAGCTGTGGTCTTGATGTGGTTTGCACCTAGTGTTTTAGTGAGGTGTGTGAAAAGGTGGCAATCGAATTGTTTACCTCTGTCTGTGGTGATGTATTGCGGAACACCGAAACGAGAGATCCAGGATGATGAAATAGTGTTCGCTACTGTTTCTGCTGTAATATCTGACAATGGAATTGCTTCGGGCCAGCGAGAAAATCTGTCTATTATTGTTAACAGATAGCGTTGACCTTGTGATGGTGGTAATGGTCCCACAATGTCAACATTTATATGCGAGAATCTTCTCATGGCTGGGGTGTATTGTCCAATGGCACTGCAAGTGTGTCTCCATATCTTGACTTTCTGGCAGGGAATGCAAGTTTTAGGCCAAAGAGACACATCACGTTTCAATTTGGGCCAACAAAATCTATCCTGGACCAGATCGACTGAAGCTGATATGCCTGGGTGAGATAAATTGTGGATAGAATTGAAAATCTTTCGGCGAAATTTGAGCGGAATGAATGGACGAAGTTTCTTTGAAGAAGAATCGCAAATAAGATTCAATCCGTTGTCAAGAGGCATGTTTTGAAATTTGTATGAGGAAGATTTAGACTGCAAAAGGTGTTTGAGTTCCTCACAAGATGACTGAGCTTGCGCAATTTCTTGGAGTGACACAGTGGAAGAAAGTGAAATTGTTTCAATGCGAGAACAATAGTCTGCGAGAATGTTTGTAGGACCTGGTATGTAGCGAATGTCTGTGGTAAAGGAGATGCTTTATCGACGCGTTGTTCAAAAGCGTATGTCAAAGGTTTGTGGTCCGTATAAATGGTGAAATGGCGACCTTCTAGGGTATATCTAAAGAATTTAACTGCCTGATAAGCAGCTAGACGTTCGCGATCGTAGGTGCTGTAAGATTTTTGGGCTGAAGTAAGCTTTTTAGAGTAGAAACCTAGGGGTTCTAGTGTTTGATCACGTAGTTGTTGGAGGGAAGCACCTACGGCATAATCAGAAGCATCGACATGGTAGCGAAGAAGATGGATGAGCTATTAGTGTAGCGATATTTAGTGCCTCTTTCAAACGTTCGAATGCTTCTCGAGTCTGAGGAGTCCACTCGATTTTACGTTTGTCGAGTTTTTTGGGATTCTGGCAGAGGTCGAATAGTGGTTCGGCCACTCCGAATTCACATTTAGATGAATTGATACGGATGCCGTTGTCTTGAAGTGTCTGAAAGTTTTGCTAGATGCTCTTGATGTTCTTTTTCGGAGGCTGATGCAACGAAAATATCGTCAAGATAGGAGTGGGCAAAGTCAAGATGTCTTAAAATTGAATGTAAATATCTTTGAATGTTTGTGCTGAATTACGAAGGCCAAATGGGGTTTTAACAAATTCGAATAACCCAAATGGAGTTATGACTGCTGTTTTGGGAATATCTTGAGGTGCTACTGGGATGTGATGGAAAGCGCGAATGATATCCAATTTTGAAAAAATACGTTTGCCTTCTGAATTGGCATTAAAATCCTGCAAATTTGGAATGGGATATTTGTCTGGGATTGTTTTAGCGTTTAGTGCTCGGTAATCCCCACATGGTCTCCATGAGCCATCCTTTTTTTGCACCATGTGGAGGGGGCTTGACCATGGACTTTTGGAGGGTCTACAAATTCCCAAGTTTATAATGTGCTGGAATTCTAGCTTTGCTTGAGCTAGCTTTTCCGGGGGCAATCTTCTAGCTTTTGCAGTGACAGGTGGTCCTTCCGTACTTATAGTATGGAAGAACTCGACCTCTGGAAGGTTGCTAGAAGAAGTTTCCTTAAAAAGGCCAGGAAATTGTTGTAGCAATTTGAAGTACTGGTGTGTCGGGTCTACGAGTTGAATTTTAGAATTAATTCCTGGTGGTGGGTTAACACCGGCCTTAGAGAGGTTTGTCTTTGTATCGATTAAACGTCTATGTTTCATATCCACAAGTAAAGCAAACTCTGCTAGAAAATCAGCACCTATAATTGGTTGCTTGATATCGGCAAGTGTGAAGGGCCAGCAGAACCTATGACGTAAACCTAGATCCAAATCTAATAGTTGTTCGCCATAGGTATGAATAGGGGTCCCGTTTGCAGCATACAAGGTACGCTTCGATTGAAATTTCCGTTGGTCGTGAGTGGGTGGAATAACTGTGTGTTTGTGTGTTAGTTTAGGGATGGCCTCGGAAGCAAAGTCCATTAGCCACAAACTGTTGTACGATACAGACAGAAATCAAAGAAGAAGGTCTACAATAATGAGTAACAAATCGGAGTTATGCGTATAATATATGACATCACTGTTATTCTATTACCCCAAATGACAAAATTGTGTTATACTAAATACTAAATATACTAAGGTGGAATAACTGAAATATCCGCTCCAGAGTCGATTAGAAATTTCATATTGGAACGTCTATCAAAAATAAAAAGGCGGCGTGTTAGGTGGCTCTCGTCTCGTGCCGCGTGGAGGGAATGCCTCATTAGTTTTCCGACACATGTTTTGCTTTAAAATCGCAAGGTTGGATGATACCAACACGTGGAGGTTGAGGAATTTGTGGTTATAGAATTTCGAGAAAGCTTGGGTCTTTCTCGGGAGGTAGATTGGGAACGCGTTCGCAATTCGTTGACTGATGCTGTTAGCTTCTCTAACTGCGCTTCTAACTTGGCTAGCTTGTCGGACTCGCGTGACTGAATTTCAGCCACATTGTATTTATCTCCGGAATATTCCACGATTTTGTCTGCTATAACCGACAAATTTTCTAGAGAATCGTTGCTCAAAGCCAAAATTGAATGAACGTTGACTGGTAAGCGTTGTAGAAATAAAGTTTTAAGGAACTCCTCTTTAATCTGACTACCGGCTAAAAACTTCATTTCGCGTAAAAGTTGCGATGGTTTTCTGTCGCCTAATTCTAATTCTGTTAAAAGTTTATTTATTTTGCGACTTTCGGATTCTTCAAATTCTAATAAAAGACGTTTCATTAGATCTGAATAAGGGGTTGATGATAATGGTTGGGTTAAAAAATCTGAAATTGACTCTGCGACATCAGGATCGAGTATAGCGAGTACATGACTGAATTTTGTCTTTTCAGAACTGATCTGCGATATATCGAACTGGGCGTCAACCTGCATTTGCCAGATTTTCACGTTACGTCTCCATATAGGAGGTAATTTTATTGCAACCATTGCCATGATATTGCTGCTTGAAGAATCTTCGGCCATTGTGAAAAAAATCAGATAATTTTTAAATTACAAAGGACTGACCTGTTTAGATATTTGTTTCCTGTAGGCACGAGCACGTGCGTGGAAGTAAGGCGACGTCCGCTGGAACATCAAGCTCTGCAACGCAGTGTTCTTCGGCTTACGGCACGGGGTCACCAATATGGATGTTAATTACATCTCGCACTTATTGATCTTGATTACCTGGGATGGTGATATTAAATCCAAACAAAACATTAAACATAACTTTATTATTTCACAAATTGATTAAACTTTATGCACTAAATATCTACACGTGATACACTATACATGACTCGAAAAGAGTGTGAACAGATAAAGCTTGCCAGTGAGTTGTTTTGATCAGGTTCACTTTGAGAAGAGAGAAATCGCCTGGTGTTTTCTTAGTTGACGTAGCTCTTGACAGCTGGCTGTCGTAGAACATAACTTTCAACTGTCAAGAGTATTTACGCAGAAACACTGCGGTCGGAACAACCGCCACAAAATATATATATATATATATATATATATATATATATATATATATATATATATATATATATATATATATATATATATATATATATATATATATATATATATATATATATATATATATATATATATATATATATATATATATATATATATATATATATTGCTATGATGAAAAGATTTAGCAGTGTGACATTGGGTTTAAAAATTTTAAAACCTAATAGAATAATAGAAAAGTTACGATTCTGTGGTTAAACCAAATAAATGGGTTGTCTTAGCAATATTATTACTAGAACTTGACCACAGGTCAGCAGTAAGTACAATACTTGCAGTTTACACGTGATGTATATGCTTTTTTTGTAAATTGTGTCCATATCCACATCACTCGACATTTTTTCCATGCCAAACCATAAATAAAAACACATTAATAACCAAACATGTTCTTTATTATTATTAGTCAGTGCTGGTTAGGTAAGCTATGATAGCTATAAAAGCCATGGTTCATTAAAATAAACAATAAAAACAATTTTTAAAATTTATAACCTTAACAATTTTGGAATATTATCTCAGTAAAGAGACTAATTAAGCCACATATCTAAATGTATATGTGTAGCTTAAATTTTTAAACATGTCATTAAAAACCAAAGAATTATGTTCAAAAGATTTTTACCTACATATAATTTAAAATAAGATATAATGAAAACACTCTATATAGACTATATGAGAATGTGTGTTTTATATTAAAACCAAATGGACTCAGTTTTATCAAAGATAAAAGTGTTAATGTTAAAAGACCTTAAGCAAAGATTCTAACATTTAAAAGTGTTTTCGTTTTAAATTTAGTATGATTATTATATCTAGAATTAGTGAGGTTATGCAAATGTCATTCTAATATTAGGCATTTAATTAATTTTATAAGATTTGAACTTAGCGGGCTTTAGAATATACATACCTGTCAAAAGGTGAGATAATAATTTTCAAGAAAGCTTGCTGTAATAAAACAGGAAAAGGGTTTCAAGATTAATTTTCGACGATTTTCCGATTTGCGCTTGAATAGGTTGTTGTTTGTTAGGACGCAAGAAGCGAGCGTCAGATTTCCCCCCAGTAAGAAATTTAATATTTTAAAACCATTTTATGTGTAAACAATAGCTGTTTGTTCCTGTAACTAACAGAGGAAATAGATTAAACGATCCAGAGTAAGAAAATCGTCCAAAGAATAATAACATAATGGTAAATCACATCCAGACTTACCTAAAAAACCAGCCAAAGGAAACAAAGTATCGAAAAATCCATTTAATTTGTTAATATCAGACCAGAAGGGAAGAATTTTAAAAAAAAATAGGCAAACTGTCAACCGTTTGTCTAGCTATAAATGTATTTCTGGTGAAAGCAGAAAATTAACTTATAAACAGAGATGCAATGTATATTCCTACGATAGTTGAAAAGCGGAATCATAGAGGGCGTGAAGTGTCCCAAATGTGAAATCTAAAACCATATTTATCAATTTTGCAAACCTTGATACTATAAAAATCGTGTCACGTAATTTATAGTCAAATTTGTTCTTAAATTTACTATATTAGAGGATCCGTTTTAAGATATTCTAAAAATTTCATAATAAAAAATTTTTTGTTACGAGTTTAAATAGGACGCATTTCTTTGGGTATATTCAGATATAATTAAGCTTTTAATTGCATATAGCAGTCTATTTTCTCCAAATTAGAACCGTCTACTGGGATAGAGTTGGAGCAGAGCCAGGGCAACTAGAAAGATGAAGATACATTTATTTGGTAGAGTCAACGAAAGGCAAGTATATATATATATATATATATATATATATATATATATATATATATATATATATATATATATATATATATATATATATATATATATATATATATATATATTTATATATATATATATATATATATATATATATATATTATAAAGGTAAAATCATTATACAATTTAAAAAAATTCATTTACAATATAAATAAGTATAATCATAATAATTGCCGCCTAAACGTGGGGCTGTGTAAAACGCCGTTGCGCAAGGCTGTCGTAATCATATCTATATATATATATATATATATATATATATATATATATATATATATATATATATATATATATATATATATATATATCACACCGATAACTAAAAAAATAATCGTCCGATTTTGATAAAATTTGGCACGCACACAGATCTCCTCATTAGCGATTTTTTTTTAATTCGCTAAAAAGTAAGTGTGTATCACCAACGACTTATGGGCCAGCCTGTGATTGTCAAAATAGGTTTATCAGATTCAGCTCGAAACACCCTATAATCAATGTATATAATTTTTTCTCATTGTATAATAACGGATATATTGAGCTTTACCATAGAAATGCGTCACCCTGCATATGTGTAAACAGACAAAAATTGACCTGACCTGACCCCGTATATGGTTTATAGGGCTTCTAGTTCGCGCTCATTTGAAGAAATCTTTTTAAAATTCATAATTTGCAGTGTTATCAATAACGAATTTTTACTACGAAAATTTCCCAAAATATAGAGTACTAAACCATAAACTCTATAGCTGAAACTACTACTAATGTATCAGAAAGAGGGTCTGTTTGAAATGGATTTTCCGAAAACATTTTAGTAAAATGAAGGACAATGATCGTTGAAGGTGAAACTTACGGCTCTGTAAAACACACTTATTACGATATTTTTTATAGATAATTCGTATTTGTTTTACGAAACGTATCTGTTGTCTTCTTTATCTCTGACAAATCTGCATTTGCAAAACATATTGATACCGAACATAGACCTACAGTAAATAACCGCATACAACCATTACATTTTTATAATCACAAACGTAAACTAGACTTTTTTGAAGCTTTAAAAGTCAAAAGGCACACACACGACAATAACTACCTTGTTTTAAACGAACAAACTGATTTAATGAATTCCCCTTTCTTGGATATTCTTCTTTCTAATTAAATAAGTCAAAGAAAACAAATTTAACTATTCTTTCAAAAAAGTTATAATAAAATAATAAGTTGATGTATGTCGATATTTTCGTTGTATAGAGACTGCTTTTATACTGTTATTGTTTAGTTATTTTATTGTTATAACTGTTATCATAGTTATTATAGGCTAGTTCTATTTTTATGTTAAATATTGACATACATCACATAGACATTTTGAAAACATCATCTGTCATCTGTGTTTCATTTTATTTTCAATTTGATAAAATTTTTTGAGCAAAACATCATAATTTGATAAAATTTTTTGAGCAAAACATCATATCATAACATAGCAACAGATCTTTATTTGTAGTTGTCATGATTTCGTACTAATTTAATTTTAATCTGTCTGAGAATGCTGTCAAGCAGCAAAACTATAGTCACAGAAGCATTGAAGAACATCCTAGAACATCCAGAATTCGAAGGGCCACTTGCTCCAGTTAGCTCACGCGCTGGCTACGTCCTTCACCTACAAAAACCAACAGTGAAGCCAGAGAAGTAGTCTCCAAGTCTGTATGTAGTATGGACAAGTTTCACCAAGTAAGGGCAACAAAAATCAATGAATATATATATATATATATATATATATATATATATATATATATATATATATATATATATATATATATATATATATATATATATATATATATTGATATAGTTATGCACAGACTTTCGAAGCCCTCACGTTTGGTCGCCAATTGATATAGAAAGTTATTTAATCTATCTAGGAAAATAATAGTCCCACGTTTTTGGGCGCTAATTGATATAGAAAGTTAATTTAAGCTAGGGTTGTTTTAGTCCCACTATTGGGTATTTAAATTGAAATATATAAGTTAGTTTTAATTATAGGATATATATTATTATTGTTGTTTTTAGTTTTTGATTAGATCTTATCTGTAAAATACTCTCTGAAATTTTATTGTGAAAATGTGTGTTTTAAATATATGTGTATTAGATATTTGACTTACACCTTGGTGATGAACTTACTCTCAAATCAGGGAGCTTCTTAAGCTGGTGGGTTCAAGTCCTATCAAAATTTTTATTATTATTTCCAAAAGTATGATTAAATTTTAAATTTTGAAATGTATTCCCCCTCTGATTTTTACTCAAAATGCTTATAAATATATGTTAAAGAAAACAAAGCAAAGGTCCTTATACGCTCACAGAACTTATATATTTATTAAATCAAACACAACTGACAAATGCCTAATACTTACTATTCACAATCTATTTTGTTTTATCTCTAAATTTAGAGCTCTTTCTTACTTCTATCTTACTTTTAACAATGAAAATCCCCCAGAAAATGAACTAATCAGTATTACTTGCTTAATTTTAAGATCCCTATATGTACACGATCGTTGCTGCTTATAAACCAATATGTACCGACACCTATTGGTGTTCTTGTGGTTTATATTATTCTTTATTTCGACGTGCAGTCAATGGACAAGTTATTTCACTGGTAGGCCACGGCTACTGACCTTTAAGGTCAAAAGATGATGCTGCAGGCACTTGGTGTTATAAATGGAGGTCTGAAGATGATTATTTACCAATGGCCCCCTTTTATTTTCGGTTGATATATATATATATATATAATAGTTTTGTTACTTTTTTGGAGCGATGGATGTTTCACACAACAAAAGGTAAGTTATTGCTTTACTGTACTTACTCAGACTTTATTGCCTTAGCTGACTTTCCTGTGTTGGATTATCAGGCCAGCGATCCCTGTCGATTTTCTCTCTTACTACAAAAATTCCCCTCTAATAATTTAATCCAAATTTTCCCATCTATCAAATATTTTTTACAATTTTCAATCTTATGATTTTATCCAAACTTTTACCCTTCTTGTTTTTTTTATTTTTCCTCCGTAACCAGCGTAACTAATCAAAAAACTGCTTTATGCCTGCTTCAAATAAAATATCCTATCAAATTTTTAACACAATAATTATTTCCCATCATCTCCTCGGATACATACTTCTCATTGTTGTTAGTCAATGAGAGAATAATTAACCTAACTATAATTTTAGTGTCAGTTTGACGTCTGTCCTAAATAAAACCAGCTGACTTACATCTAGGTTATGACATGACATTCCTAAATCTATCACTCAAATTTTGACATCTTAACCTAGCTAAAAACTACTTATACAGTTTGTATTGTCCATTATTTACATTATCTGCTTTATAGTTTTTATATCTTATATCTAGATTACATGACATTCTTACTTTTAGCAAACAATATCCTTAATTCTAACAAACAATAACATCTTAAATTACATAACAGCTATCAAACAATAATACCTTAAACTATCTAATTAAACTTGTCATACATTTACACCTGCCTTGCCTCCTTTTAACACATACATATCTGTAAAATTTAGTTTCTCCCTGCCTTACAGTGCAAAAACATTGCATACACCAAAGGTAAGTTGTTGTTTGTGTTTAGTATAGTTTGTGGTAAAATGTGTTTATGTATCTGTATATATGTATATGTGGCCCCCTTTAGTAACCATATCAAATCCCCAATAATAAGTTTTTACTGCTTTAGAGGCTTGCCTTCTGAAGCTAGGAAAAATTTTATTCACGCTTTTAGTTTATAGCAATATAATCTTTTCCTCCCTTAATACATTTTTTTGCATTTCAGATTACGGAAACAAGTTATGCTGTGAAATCAGAACTATCATCTGAGACTCAAGTGATCTAGCTGCGAACATGAGAAGTTATTATATTTACGTGTCAGATGCACTTATGCATGAGAGACATTATTGTGCTTATAAGCATGTTTAAAAAGATACTAGCGTGCCTACAATTTAGAGGAACACTAGCGTGCCTTTAATTGTTTTATAAGAACACCGCTGTGCCAATATTTTGTCAATTATGTTTTTGAAGACCACTGCTGTGCCCACAATTATTTTAAGAAAAATACTACTGTGCCTGCTATTTTCTGCTACTGTCGAATACTGATCCTGTTGTCATTATTGCTGCATGTTTGTTCCAGCTTCACAAGTGTTCAGTTCTTCGAAGTGTTTATGGCCTTTATTTAAAATAGTGCTTCGTTAGTTTAAGTGCTTTAAAAAAAATGTGTCATGTCAGTGCTTTGTTCGTCTGGGATTTCTTCAACTTATATTCCTTTTTTAATGTCACGTTTGCCCAAGCAACGTTTGACTTAGTTATTAAGTCTGCATGCTGCATGTTATACGAAATGCCATCAACATCAAATGAAAAATGTTGTTAATTGACTATGTCAAGGCTAAATTTAGTTTTAAGTATCCCCCCAAGTAAAGTAAGAAATCATCTCTTTTTGTTTATTAACTTATAAACCACAGCCATGTCTTGTTAAGTTATTTCATTTTCGATTAGCTCGTGTATCGTGTGCGTATATCCAACCAAATTTTGCAGTTACCAACTGATGGTTTGCTGTTCCTTTCCTGTATTTTTTTTTCATTTTCAAGTACTTTTATTATTTTAACAGTATTTGCGACATTACATACCCTTTTTACTGGCTAGTCTCGACATTCTTTCTTACGGAATATTACTGGCATTAATTATTTTGCATTTCTACGTGTACTTGGCATTCGTACTCTTACTTTTCGATCACACCCCTACTTATATATACATCTATATAACATCTTCGTCATATAGTTTTACTTATATTTCCACATTTTCATTATACTTTATATCATTTCTCATATTTATATCACTATTTTTATACTTCTATATAAAATCACCATCTATGTACTTTCTTGACTTCATTGCCATGTACACAATCTTCTTTTTCTTCTTACCCTGTCTTATGAATAAAAATTTCCAGTTTCTTCCATTTTGCATATCACATTTTCATTTTCCGATGTCGAGAAATTTTCCAGCTCTTTCTTTGGGTTCTTACCGCTGCATCTGCCCTTAGTTTTATTGAAATTCTTGAGTTTGCTTTATACCTTCTTCTTATCGAACTTGTCCCCCCTACTTCGTTGGTTTCCGATCATATATGTCTTGTTTGACGTGCATTTCTACTGCTTGTTTGTCGTGAGATTCTTCCCCACGCTTAGCTGGTTACTAAATCTATCTGCCTCGGTTTTAATTTGGCTATACTCTTCTTTCATGCTTGACATTTGCTTTAAATTTTGAATTTTGACGTGTTATTTGGTCGAACTAGTTTTGGTTCAATTTATAGACTTAATCCAGGTCTGCAATTTTGAATTTTGATTGTTATGTTATTTCAAAAAATGTTGGTGAGTTTAAAGACTTCCCAGATCATTCATCTCATTCTTGTTCATTAATTCTTCGTAGTCGTTTCATATTTTGTTGCTGCGTAGTCTCTATATCCGTTATGTGGTCTTCTCCACTGCTCATGATTGTTATCAGACTCTTCTGCCTGTCTTGCATCGTATTCCATGCTAGAATCGTCTTTGTAGGTATCCTCGTTTCTCTGGCATTTATACCTATTTGTGCCATCGTTGCCATCCTTGTTTTCACGTCTATACCTATTATTTCCTACACGTTTCCGTTTAAATTTGTCACCCTTATTCCTGATTTCTTCTAGGCATTCTTGTTTCTTTTTGTTTCTTCTATTCCCCATTGCTCTTGTCCATTTTGGCCCAAAACATTCTTCTACTTCTTCTCTCAGACTTTTATTTCCCAACGTCAGCTTTACATCTGGCTCTTCTCTTAGATTCTCCAAATTTCCATTCGTTTCTCTCAATCTCTCTTCCATTTTGGTTTCATATCTGTTTCTTTTGTGTTTGCGCATCTTTCTAGGCCCTCTAATTCGCTGATTTCTTTCATTCACTCTCTCTATGATTTTATCCATCGGTTCATCATCATTTGCTCTGATTTTCTCTATTATTATCTTACATACTACATCCATCTTTGTCTCTACTTTGTTTTCAAACTTTCGTACTGCCTCGTCTTTCTCTTCCATCCCCATTTCTACATCTTTTTTCACTTGTACAGTTTTTTCAATTCTCTATGTTAATTTAGCATTCATTTTGTTCAGTCGTTCATTCATCAGATTCATACCTTCAATCATTTTGAGCCCTTGCCTATCCACTTTTTCGACCTTTTCATTCGTCTCTGTCAGTTTCTCACCTATCTCATTCTGATAGCTCTTTACTTTCCTCTCTATTTCCGTATTCACTCCAATCATCCTCAGATACCTCTCATTCCCTATTTGTATAATACCTCCTATCTCGTCTTCAGCCACATTCATTCTTTCCATGACACCCTGACATTTTTCTTGCACTTTGGCCTCTACTTCGTCATTTACTTTCAGTATCAGCTCCTTTCTCACCTCTTGCACACTTTTCTCTAATTTCTGTGTTAATTTCTCCTCTATATTATCCAATCTCACATTCACTTGCCTCATATTCTGCTCTTGTTCAACAAATTTCTCAGTCATACTTTCTTTTATCTTGTTTATATTATTCTCTTGTCTTTCGAACCTGTCATTCATATTTTCATTTATATCTTGCCTCATTTCATTCATATCTAGTTTCATGCTATACATATCCCCTTTCATTTCTTTCTTGCTTTCATTTATGTCTTGTTTTAGGCCATTTATGCTTTCATTCATATTATTTACATTCCGCTCTTGTTTGTCCATTTTCTCATTTATATCTCTACTCATACTATTTATGCTCTGCATTAATTTCATCAACATTTCATTGTTATTGTCAGGTTTTTCTTTTGTCGTATTTGTGTCGTCTACCTTACCTAGATCGGGTGTCTGTTCCTCTATTGACGTTTCTCCTCCTGTTTGTACCATTCCTTCTGCTTGTTCTTCCACATTCTCACCAACTTCTTGATCATATCTTCTCTCCTGATCTATTTCCATACTTTCCTGCTGTTCATGTTCTCTTTCGTCTCTCCTGTCTTGTATGTCCTTTGACGTGGTCATTTTTCTTCCCCTAGGCATTTTCTCGACTTCCTTATTATGTTTTGTTTATTTATTTATTTTTTTAATTTATTTTACTCGTGGACCTCGAAAGCCCCACGTTGGGCGCCAATTGATATAGTTATGCACAGACTTTCGAAGCCCTCACGTTTGGTCGCCAATTGATATAGAAAGTTATTTAATCTATCTAGGAAAATAATAGTCCCACATTTTTGGGCGCTAATTGATATAGAAAGTTAATTTAAGCTAGGGTTGTTTTAGTCCCACTATTGGGTATTTAAATTGAAATATATAAGTTAGTTTTAATTATAGGAGATATATTATTATTGTTGTTTTTAGTTTTTGATTAGATCTTATCTGTAAAATACTCTCTGAAATTTTATTGTGAAAATGTGTGTTTTAAATATATGTGTATTAGATATTTGACTTACACCTTGGTGATGAACTTACTCTCAAATCAGGGAGCTTCTTAAACTGGTGGGTTCAAGTCCTATCAAAATATTTATTATTATTTCCAAAAGTATGATTAAATTTTAAATTTTGAAATGTATTCCCCCTCTGATTTTTACTTAAAATGCTTATAAATATATGTTAAAGAAAACAAAGCAAAGGTCCTTATACGCTCACAGAACTTATATATTTATTAAATCAAACACAACTGACAAATGCCTAATACTTACTATTCACAATCTATTTTGTTTTATCTCTAAATTTAGAGCTCTTTCTTACTTCTATCTTACTTTTAACAATGAAAATCCCCCAGAAAATGAACTAATCAGTATTACTTGCTTAATTTTAAGATCCCTATATGTACACGATCGTTGCTGCTTATAAACCAATATGTACCGACACCTATTGGTGTTCTTGTGGTTTATATTATTCTTTATTTCGACGTGCAGTCAATGGACAAGTTATTTCACTGGTAGGCCACGGCTACTGACCTTTAAGGTCAAAAGATGATGCTGCAGGCACTTGGTGTTATAAATGGAAGTCTGAAGATGATTATTTACCAATGGCCCCCTTTTATTTTCGGTTGATATATATATAATAGTTTTGTTACTTTTTTGGAGCGATGGATGTTTCACACAACAAAAGGTAAGTTATTGCTTTACTGTACTTACTCAGACTTTATTGCCTTAGCTGACTTTCCTGTGTTGGATTATCAGGCCAGTGATCCCTGTCGATTTTCTCTCTTACTACAAAAATTCCCCTCTAATAATTTAATCCAAATTTTCCCATCTATCAAATATTTTTTACAATTTTCAATCTTATGATTTTATCCAAACTTTTACCCTTCTTGTTTTTTTTATTTTTCCTCCGTAACCAGCGTAACTAATCAAAAAACTGCTTTATGCCTGCTTCAAATAAAATATCCTATCAAATTTTTAACACAATAATTATTTCCCATCATCTCCTCGGATACATACTTCTCATTGTTGTTAGTCAATGAGAGAATAATTAACCTAACTATAATTTTAGTGTCAGTTTGACGTCTGTCCTAAATAAAACCAGCTGACTTACATCTAGGTTATGACATGACATTCCTAAATCTATCACTCAAATTTTGACATCTTAACCTAGCTAAAAACTACTTATACAGTTTGTATTGTCCATTATTTACATTATCTGCTTTATAGTTTTTGTATCTTATATCTAGATTACATGACATTCTTACTTTTAGCAAACAATATCCTTAATTCTAACAAACAATAACATCTTAAATTACATAACAGCTATCAAACAATAATACCTTAAACTATCTAATTAAACTTGTCATACATTTACACCTGCCTTGCCTCCTTTTAACACATATATATCTGTAAAATTTAGTTTCTCCCTGCCTTACAGTGCAAAAACATTGCATACACCAAAGGTAAGTTGTTGTTTGTGTTTAGTATAATTTGTGGTAAAATGTGTTTATGTATCTGTATATATGTATATGTGGCCCCCTTTAGTAACCATATCAATATATATATATATATATATATATATATATATATATATATATATATATATATATATATATATATATATATATATATATATATCACACAGATAACTCAAAAAATAAACGGCCGATTTTGATACAATTTGGCACGTACCTTCCTTTTGTAAATGGCTTGGATAAGTTCGTTAGTCAAAAAAATCGGACGAGGTTTTCCGGGAAAATTTTGAGTTTTCATTCGAAAAAATTTTATATCTCCGGAACTAACAAAGTAAGGGCAACCAAGGGGTGTAGTGTTAGTTCGCCTCCCCGTGGTGCACCCTGGATAGCGTCTAATATTAGACGTGAACTAAATGAACTAACCAGACCGTAACCCTACCTAGTCATGTCTTAGGAGGGCCGGGAATGCTTGCCTTAATTGGCCGGCATTGCGAAGAGTGTCCTCTCTAAAAAAAAACCACATCGCAAGGGCGTTGGCGGGTTGGTGCCAAAGCAATGATGCTTCTGGCCGATATGGCCAGGCATTGGCAGGATGGTAATTCTGTCCCTAACGCAACCCTCCCCAGGGAAACCGGGCGACCTCCCTGCGTACATGCCTCTCCATGGGATGCGGGGCTCTTCCATGGAGGTTGATTTTCCCTTGCTGCTCGTGGGAACAACTATAGACACGACAAACACAGACCCAAACGAGATGGGTAATACTCTCGATCTCCAGGAAACTGGAGAACCTATGGAGGTAGAGATGGGGGTTGTCCCCTCTCTTACCGCTAAACCGATGGAGGGGGGGACGAGGACAATCCTGTCCCCATCCTCCGTCCTCCGATGAGGAGCGGGAGCTTTTAAAGTCTCCTGTGGGCCCAAGGAGGAACGGAGGAAAAGACAACGGCTGCCTGGATCCCCAAGGAGACACCTCAGACGACTACTCAAGGCGGGGGTGCCATATTCAACCGCCTTGAGTCAGGCACTTGCGGAGTCCCGCCGGTCTCGGGTGGGGGCCCTGATGGGTCGGTAAAACGACCCGAGGAGCCTGGTGCCTCCACGGATGGGGCCGTCAGCGGAAAACGACTCGGTCGGACAGCAGCACACCTCAACAGAGTGCTAAAAAGCCCCGTGAGGGTGCTGTCAGAAAAACGTTCAGTGAGGTGACTGGAGGGGTGAGAGTGGGCATTATCCACTCTGAATATCCCTCCTCAACGCTGAATAATGAACAACTGCTGCTACTGTAGGGGGCTATACTGAAGGCTGTGCAGAGCAGTTCAGAGGAAGAACCCAATATAAGGTTTCGGGGCTGCGCAAATCGACCCGGATGGCTCCTTATAAATTGCGAGGCCGAGGCCGGCTCGCACTGGCTGGAGCGAATAGTTGGGGGGCTCCAGCCGTGGGAGGGGGCTCGTCTTAAGCTGGTGAGAGGACAGGACCTCCCCAGACCTCATGTCTGTGTGGCATATCTTCCGGACGGGGTGGAGACATTGACGCCCCCCAACTAGCAATTTGATGTTTTATTGTAGTCGTAAGAACGTTTATACAACAGTTTTTATAAAACATGACAGTTCATATAAACGTTTTGGTAACGTTTATACAACGCTTATAAACCCAAAATGGGCGCAGGTTTATACAACACTTTAGTTCTTTAGTTTATTTTATAAGGGTTGTGTAAGGTGTTATAGAATAGAGTTTTAGAAATGTTTACAGAGCTGTAAAAGAATATGATATACGATACTTATACAACAGTTTTATAAGGGACAATAATATAACTAAAAATCATTTACCATGGTGCCAGTTATAGAGCCTTAATAGAGTTACTATAAAACATGTTTTATTAGAATTCTTTTATAGTTTACTTTGCAACTTTTTGTTGCATACTGCAATACCTATAAGAGTGATATGTCTTTTAAATGTTTTTGTTAGAACTATTTTATCCTAAAACTGTTCTCTAATATTATGAAAGTAATATAAGTACTAAAATATGATGGCGTAAGAAATAATGTTAGTACGGTGTGAAAATTAAACTCAAAAAGTCACCTTTTGGCTACCAGCAAGATGGACACCTGCGAAGAAAAATTTTCTGTGTAAAATATGCTACATATATGATAAATTTTGAAGGGCCCTCGAAATAATGAATATTTCTTTAATTTGTAAAAATCAACTCGAAATTAAATTTTTCGTTTTTTTCATTTTTTTGACCTAAACCCATTCTGTTACACATTTCGCATGTTTTTTATTCATAATATATTGTGAACATTGTCAGGTCACAAATATTTCTATATTTATTGATTTTTTTTTTCTTCGTTTAAGATGGCTACCAAACAAATACAGGAATTGCATAAAAACATGGCGTCTGCTTTATAAATCACTTTTATCACGACTGCAACCATTACAGAACTATTTTATCTGTTAAGACACTGCTACAAAACAGACGATATATTAAAACCTGTAATATGAACAGAGACGTATTTAAACAAAAATAAAGTAGACTTGGCATTGACTTTTACTGTCAATTTTAAAGTTTGGCTTTTACAATAAAAGTAGACTAGCGCCACCGATATTTGCCAAGTCTCTATGTATGCTTTACATTATTACTACATTTTTTCTTCAGATTCCTACAAGGGATCAAAAAGTTTTAGGATTTTAATATTTACATTTTACTATAATCCCCTGCAGTTAATAATAACAAAGCCAATTTCTTCACTTTAATTAATTTTAAGTCAGAAAATAATTTCGGATCTTAATGCATGCACGTGCGTGAGTAAGGATGTGTATGTCTATGTAATATGTAATTTGATGTGTATGTAATATCTTTACTTGTATCATGATCATGGGTAACTAACCATTAACAACTATTTATGGCTAAGTAAAGTCCTGTGCCCTAATATTTGGGCAAACTGATGATCATATTGACAGTGTGGCTTCAGATGGCGCAGTGAGCAGATTGTTACACAAACAACGCTTATAGAGCTTTAAAATAATATGTTTCCCATTGCTGCACTGAGAAAGACCTGCGCGTAGCTCTATAACACATATGGTGTACTTAATTGTTCTATAAAAGCATTTTCGGCAACACTTACACATCAATATATTGCTAAACTCGCGTTAGCTGTGATATTTATGCAACAAATGTAGTAGCAATATGTGACTTAACCTCAAACCCAAATTGCTGTTTGTTGTGCTGCTTACTATGTAAAATACTACTAACATGTATATTAACAAATTTGCTACTTTCTGAAATATTTTTATATTTATTGACTCTCCTTCGAAAAGCACTGCTTCTCTTTACCTGTCTCCATTTATTTATTGATTGCAAATTGGACATGTTTAGAAATTACACGCTACAGAATACACAACTTGCCACGAGATAAAAAGTATATAACTGTGCTTCTTACAAAAGCTATAATATGTTTTATAAAGATCCTAGCGAACATGCTTTTATGCAAACGAATAATTTTCTACTATAATTGTTTTGTAAGTGTTCTATTACAGTCGCGTTCCATCCAACAATAAAACAGTTTTTTAACACCTGCGTTCAAGTAGACTATGCAATTTGCAGTTATATTGTAACATAGAAAATGTTTACAAAACTGTTTAATAATTGCTCACGTAATCACTTGAAGAATAGCTCTATAAATGTTTGCAAGTTGACAGATATGTTTGGAAGATCGTTGTTATAAAGCCATTATAGAACAATTTTGTTCTGTAAGCTAATATATTCTATAACGATTGTTGTATAGACGTTTACAAAACAATGAAAAACGAAATCTCTAAAACGTTTTATAATTTTGCTCTAAGAACATTCTAACAATAATTTTAAAGAAGCATTTTGCTGCGAGAAGCTAAATACTCACCTTGGCAGTCTTAATAGAACAAAACTGCTTTCGAAGAGCAGTAATATAACAGTAACACAACAAATTTGCACTATTATTAAAAAATTATAGAACATTTTTGTTAGTTGGGCCGAGGATGTGCTCACCAGACTGAGACGAATGAATGGTGGCCTGAACACTCGGGAGTGGACCGTACTACACCGAGTAGCGACGGGACCATCAGGACAGACATGGACATTTTCGGTCGACGAAATGTCCATGAACACGCTGGAGGGAATTGGCTTCGGGCGGGTCTTGTTCCGGCCGAGGGTTAGGGGGTCTGCGACTGAGCCTAAACCCACAGCCTCTGCTACCAGCGTCGCCTGTAAACCGGAGGCGACAGGTGTGGGCCCTTCCGGGAGTGGTGGGGGATCAATCCCCCCGTCAGTACACTCGTGTAGTGGCACCGCGGTGGAAGGTAGCTCCACCAAAAAAACTGGCTCCAGGAGAGGAGGTGGCAGGACTCAACCTTCCACTGGACCCTCCAGAGGGAAACAACAGGGGAAAGGAAAGTCCACCCCTGGGATTACTACCAAAGGTAGACCCTCCCATATGAAGCTTGGTAATCGAGCTTCTAAAAAGGAGGAGGAACCTGCACCCTAAATCCCTATCCTTTCGAGCTCCTTAACCTTAATCCTTATCCTTTACACACACCTATCCCCACCCCCATGCCCACTAATATAAGGTGCATTCAAGCTAATTTGCATCATGCTAAGGCTGCGACATACCTCCTTAGCGTGAAATTAAAGGAAGAGCAAATAGATATTATATACTTCAAGAGCCCTGGACCGACAATTCGGAACAAACTAAAGGGCTGGGTAACACTTCTGGTAAGATAGTAGAGGTGGGCACTGGTACTAACCCCAGAGCCTGTATCTGGATCAGAAACAACTTGCAGTATTTTATACTTTCAGAATACTGCACCAAGGACATGGCATCCATCCATCTCGTGATCACATCCGGGGGGACCAGGCTGGAAGTAGTGACCTGCTCGGCCTATTTCCCTGGAGACAGAGATGCAGATCAACCACCTCCAGCAGATGTGTGGAAATTGATCGCCTACTGCAAGAGGAACAACTATCACCTCATAATGGGATGTGATGCGAACTCCCATCACTTAGCTTGGGGGAGCACGGACACTAACAGACGAGGTGAGTCACTATTTGAATACTTATTAGGGGAAGAGCTAGTAGTCAACAACATAGGCTCGGAACCCACCTTTCTTACAGCTAATCGGAGAGAGGTTTTAGATCTTACGATCAGCTCAAGGATTTTGAGCTCAAAAATCCTCAAATGGAGGGTGTCGTCTGAACCCTCATGTTCTGACCATGCCCATATCCTATTTGAGATTGAAACAGGCCCTAGACCTGTGGTGGAGTATCGAGACCCGAGAAGGACGGATTGGGAGGGGTACAAACAGTCCCTCGCAGCCAGACTCGGGTCCGCTATCCCCACAGTGAGGGATCGTGATGAGATTGAGATTGCGGCTGAACAGGTTAGGGAAGCTATAGTCTCTGCATATCACGAAAACTGCCCACTAAGGTCAAAGAGAGACAGTCGGGGGTCTACTTGGTGGAATAATAACCTCGATAAACTACGAAGAGAAGTTAGACGTCTCTTCAATCGTGCTAAGATTACAGGCAACTGGGAGCAATATAAAACCGCTCTAACGCACTATAACAAAGAGATTAGGGACGCTAAGAGGGAGTCCTGGAGGAGGTTCTGCGGGGACATTAATAATATGCCCAGCAGCGCCAGAATCCACAGGATTCTCTCACGCGACCGAGTACAGGAACTGGGATCGATAAAACGACCAGATGGTTCCTTTACTGAATCTCGGAAAGAAACGTTAGAGCTCTTAGCACACACACACTTCCCAGATTGTCTGATCCTGAGCAACCAGCTGAGGGGCGATTTAAACGCCCCCATAGGGAGGACTGGCAAGTTGCTCGGAGAATAGTCACAGCCTCGGCAGTGGAGTGTGCTGTGAATCATTACCAGCCATTCAAGTCGCCAGGGGAGGATGGGGTGGTGCCGGTCCTACTACAAAAGGGACTGGAGATTCTCCTACCTTTCCTTATCAGACTGTTCAGAGCCAGCCTGGCCTGGAACTATATTCCATCCAGCTGGACGGTGGTTAGGGGGGTTTACATTCCCAAATTGGGATGCAAGGACCTCCTACCCACATCACTGAGACCTCTCAGTATTACATCATTTCTGTTGAAGGGATTGGAAAAAATACTGGATGGGCACATTAGGGGGAACATCCTGGCCAATAACCCCCTTAATACCCACCAGTATGCAAACTGGCAAATCTACTGAGTTAGCGCTCAATAACCTCGTCGAGAAAATCACCCACTCTCTGGAAAATGGAGAGGTTGCGGTGGCAGCATTTCTCGACATCGAAGGAGCATTTAATAATGCATTACCTATCTCCCTCTACGAGGCCACTATCGCTAGGGGGGTGGAACCTACCATTTGTGGCTGGATCGGAAACATGCTGCACAATCGGAACATTATTACCACATTGCGGGGGGAGGTGGTCGGGGTCAGGGCTGCGAGGGGCTGCCCTCAGGGGGGCGTACTATCCCCCCCTGCTGTGGTCCCTCTTTGTGGACGATCTGCTGGCTATTCTCGAACTCTGGGAGGTTGAGGTCCAGGCGTATGCTGATGATCTCGTCATAATGGTTAGAGGCAAATCTGAGGAGGAACTGGCTAGTACTCTTCAGGAAGCACTAAATGTAATCAATGATTGGTGCAGGAGGGAACAGATGTCTGTGAACCCTCGCAAAACGATCATTGTTCCATTTACCAGAAGAAGAAGGTTGGACAAATTAAAACCACCTATTCTTATGGGAGAAACCATTCCATTTTCGGACCAAGCAAAATATCTGGGAGTTATCCTAGATAAGAAGCTCAACTGGGACATACAGTTAGAAAACGTTATCCGCAGGGCTACACTGTCCCTGTGGACCTGCCGGAGAATCTGTGGTAACAACTGCGGAACAAACCCCCAACAGATGTACTGGCTCTATGTAGTGGTTATCAGACCAATGATAACATATGGAGCCATAGTTTGTTGGCCTAAGGCACTTCGTGGTATCGCGAGGGCCAAACTGGCTCATCTACAAAGACAAGCATGTCTGATGATAACGGAAGCGATAAGCACCGCACCATCAGCCGCTCTGGAGGTCCTCCTTAATATTTCCCCTCTTTACATATGGTTGGAGAGGGTGGCGAGGTGGACTACATACAGACTAAAGCAAACGGCAGACAACATGCCGAAGGAAGTCAGTCTGGGAGGGTCCGGACTCCTTGCTGACATTGATGGTCACGGGATTCTGGGAATGGTCTCAGACTGGATGCCTACAAGGAACAGCAGAGATCTGTCTTTCAAGATCGTCCTCCCGGAAAGGGAGGACTGGGACCGAAACCAAATGACCCTGTTGAGAGCGGACCTCTGCTGGTACTCTGACGGCTCCAAAACCAATTTGGGAGTAGGAGCTGGCGCATATGGGGGCAGCACCGATGCTAGACTATCAGCTAGCCTCGGTAAGTACGCAACCATACACCAGGTAGAAGTGTATGCCATCGAGATGTGTGCAAGGGAAAGTTTAAGAAACCTGGATACACACAAATCGATAAAGATATATGCAGATAGCCAAGCTGCAATAAAGGCTCTTGGTTCCTACCGGTGTAATTCAAAGACGGTATGGAGTTGTAAATCTGCCCTTGACGAATTGGGCAGCTGTAATGAGGTGTCGCTGGTCTGGATACCGGGTCACTCGGACCATGACGGCAACGTTGCGGCCGACGTGCTTGCCAAGAGTGGGGCCCAGAGTGACTTTGTTGGACCAGTACCGGTGCTGGGGATAACATCTTGCACAGCAAAACGCACCTTAAAGACCTGGACAGAAAGAATGACAATCCAATATTGGCAAAATCTTCCAGGATTAGCCCACTCTAAGGCCTTCATAAATGGCCTGTCTGAGTCAAGGGCTAAAAAACTTCTAGAGTTGAACAGACAACAACTGAGTACTCTAGTCGGCCTGTATACAGGACACTGCCGCTTGCGGCACCACATGCACCATATTGGGGTCGGTCAGGAGACTGAGTGCCGGCTGTGTATGGAGAATGAAGAAACAGCAGAGCACGTGCTGTGTTACTGTCTGGCACCGGACAGGACTAGATACCTGCTCTTTAGCAAGGTAAAGCTTGCTCCAGAAGATCTGGATCAACTTTCGCACACAAAGATTATCGACCTCTGCAGGAGGCTGGATTTGTTGGGCGAAATATAGACTTTAGGCGTGAGCCACAATAGACCTTAAGGTCGCGGTGGAGGGTCTGATATGGCCCACTCACATACAAACCTAACCTAACCTAAGGGCAACCAAATTTGGTACGCGGGTTCATATCATCATAGGTAAGCCACCTACCAAAATTTAGCTCTGTAGGTTAAAGGACAAAAAAGTTACATGCATTTAAATAAAAATATATTTGGGTTTTCCTCAAAACGTCAAAGTCGCGATTTAAAATGTCAAAATTGGTAATATTTGGTCAATGAATGTGAAATTAATATGAGCTATGGAAAGAAAATGTCTCAAGAAGAATGCTTTACAAAGCCTGAACTCTTAGTTTCAATCGTCATTGTCCTTCATTTTACTAAAATGTTCCCAGAAAATTCATTTAAAATACACCCTTTCTCTTGATGCTTTGGCAGTAGTGTTGGCTATATATCGTTTAATGGTACATCATTTTTGTCAAATTTTCGTAAAAAATCAATATATCCGTTATTATGCAAGTTACGAAAAAAAAGGTATACATTAATTATAGGGTGTCTTCAGCTACATCTTAAAAAATTAGGGTGGTGGCCCGTAAGTCGTTAGTGATTCAAATTTTCTTTTTTTTTTTTTAATCAAACACGCCCTACTTTATTGCATTTTCCACCGAAATATAATACATCTTTGTAAGAACAGAAATTCGGAATGCAGCAAGTGCGTTTTTCGATGCGAATTTTCATTAAATGCTTCAAATTTAAATAGCTCAATTTGCTATTAACCTATAAGGTTGACCAGGAAACCAGTTTTTTCGGGAACAATTTAAGTTTACCTTCGGAAATTTTTGTACATTTTCAAACAATAAAGTTATTTTGATGAAACATGGCACATTGTTTCTACCATATAGATTGATGCCTGCTTTCTTAAAAAAAAAACATGTGTGCTATTAAAAACATTTTTATGAAAATTCACTACCATAACGCGCTTGCTGCGTCCAGAAGTTTTTTAGTTTTCTATAAATAATAATTTTTTAATAAATAACTTTCTTTTCAATAAATTGCTTCAATTTTATTTAAAAAATATGGTAAATACAGCAGTAAATTAATATAAGAAGCAATGAGCAAGGCATTTTATTTGAGTTTGAGCATTATTGATAGTAACTTAAATAAAATAAATTGAAATAAAATAAATTGAAAAAGTTAATACTATAATTGTGTATTAACAAACAAAAACAAAACCAATATCTTTGTGTATATGTAACATACAACATATTAACGAATATTTATTTTAAAAAAATCGCTAATCGATGGTGAGACTGTTAAATTTTTTCAAATGAGCGCGAATTTGGGCCCCTAAAACCCAAAACCAAGGTCCATTTGAATTTATATATATAACCTTTTTAACTGACCTCGGAAATGATATTTTCAACAGTTATTATTAAATAACGTTAACGGGTTCAACTGTTAATAGAAAATAACCGTTTTGCCCATCACTAAGGCAAATAGAGAAAATAGACCACTGACACTGAGAATAAGTCTTCTTCTTTATTTTACCATTATCGCTTGGTAAACTTATTAGCGCATATACTCAACTTCAAATGGTTTCCTTTTTTATTCTTAGTTTTGTTTTGTTTTAAAACATGTTTTTTATTCCATGTATAAAAAACGCGTTTAAAACAACACAAACTGTTTCAAATTAAAAAAAAAAAAAAGTTTGTTTTGTATAAAATTAAAAAAACATGTTTTTTACCAACCCTGGCATGCACACAGGATGATAAATGTTAGATAATAATTGTTTAAACAAAAAGTTAATCTATAGCCACAGAATATAATACTCACTTTTCCTACAACATAAAACTTCAAAATAGATTCATTGGCATCAAACATTTATCACTTGTCAAGCACACTTTTTAATTTCCACACACATCACCACCACCAAGAACCACCATCCAGCACCCCCCCCCCCCCCCGCATTTTAAATTTAGCGAATTCGCGAGAAATCTAAACATTTCAATTGTCAAATTTTCTACTGTCACGTTATTTAAAACAGACCAATATGAATTAATTTCGTAATTCGCGAGTGTATGAATCTTGTGTATGAAGCTTTACATGTGTTCGAATAACTGACAGTTCTAAAAAATTGTTAGGATAAAAAATGTCCCAGATAATTGTTAAAAACAAAAACAAATGCTAAAATGTGTTGCTTGTTCCAATTACTTCGCACAGTACTCACAGAACACTCCCTATAGAAGTTTCACCTAAATGGAGCTAACCTGGACTTTATTAGGGCTCTAGTTCGGACATCGCATATAGTAGATGTCGCTAGTAGTGCTACAATTCTACTGAACAAGCTGTTCAGTGCGCCATTTTATCATACATTCAAAATTCAAATGTTTTGAATGCAAAAAAGTTTTTGTTCGCTTCTAGTTCTTTCATTGTATAATTATAATACAAGTTTGTTACTAAACGTTTCTTTTATTAAGTTTTGCCTATATTAACTTTTAGTGAATACTTTACAGTGTTTTCATGGTTCGTCGGTTTTGTGTTTTAAAGGTGCGTTTTCTTGTGAATAAAAATATTATCGTTATCATAAGCTTTGTGTTTAAACAATCATGTAATTTCAATTCTATTTTCAGTTTTCTTATCAAAAAAGCAAGGTGCTTTCATAGTTCAAGGTGTTTTAGTGAAGCATAATTACAACTGTTTTAGTTTTCAGACAAGTTTACAACGTTTTAGTAGTTCATAGGTTATAAGTAAATAACGTTTTCTTACAGAAGCTTTGTGGATATAAATATGATACCAAACCAAGAAAACGATTTATTGTTAATTGTGTTCCGGGGTGCCTGGAATTATTTTGCAAAAGACATCGTTTTTCGTTGAAATCATCTGAAGACCATTTTGATGACTGGGTGAAAGCTGTACAAAACAATAAGATGCTTGGTTTATATCCACAAGCCATTTACGATAGATTTTATATTTGTGATCGTCATTTCGTTGATGAGGACAAAGTACCTGAAATGAGAAGAGGCCTGAAAATAACTGCTGTTCCCATATTACATCTTCCTTTGAGTAAGTATTCATATATTTTAAAGTGCAAATAAATATTTCTATTTCTATTTATACAACATCTGAGAAGTAAACAATGGATCGGGTGGATTCGGAAGGCGACCAGAAAGCCTGATAGTGTACATTGTTGTCAGATGGATATTACTAAGTGTCATTTTAAATAAAGAAGTAAATTAAAGGGTGCACAAAGGTTTTTCTAATAAATGACAATATGACGTCATTTATACATACCCTAAAAGAAGGAAAAACCAACCTTGCCATACATTGTGGTCATGTGAGCATATAAATGTAATAGTGTACAAGCACCAGACTGCTGTAATATACCTACCTATCGATATATACTTCATCTTACTTTCAGAATTAAAATGGTTTTTAAATAAATGTAATAGGAATACTGTTCTAAGTTTTTAAATAAATGTAATAGTAATACTGTTCTAATAAAACACAAGTGTATTTTATCTTGTTTGATTTTCCATTCATCATATCGATAGTAAAAACGGATGCTGCAAGTGTTAGAAGGTTCAAATTGCCAATTATTTTTTCCTATGATTGCAAAGCTTAAAACATGTGTGTTATTAAAACATAACTTGTTTTTCTTTCACTATAAAAATCATTAAAAAAATTATTTGACTAATTTAACCTCTTTACTCGCAGTGGTATAAAATTAAATAGAATTTATTTGGATTTGTCAAATTAAAATGAAATCAAATTTCCTGCGTGTGACTATAATTCATCGCATCCGCCAGAGGCGCTGCAATATTGTTCAAAACGTCAGCATTGGCGTTTCCCTTCTATAGTGGGGGTGTTCTGTGGCAGTACTGTAGAAGTTATTACGATAGTCACTGCCACGTTTCGGCGACCAATTGTGCTAGCTGGGTGAGGACTTAAAAACACATCACATGTAAATAAAAATTTTATTACTGACACTAAACATAATATCTTATCACAAAGAAAAACATTATTGTTGTAAATTATCTAAAAAGGCCGCATGTTTAAGTGTACTGAAAATATAAAATATACTTTAATAAAGTTGTGCAACATTGGCAAATATTTTCATATTATATATGGAAATAGGCACCAAACAATGAACCAACATTATTCTTACATAATATTTATCCTTTTATGCCCTTTTTAATAGTAATTCCTTTACATATACTGCAATAATTAGATAAACTTTTAACATTTTACAATTAGCAACAAAAATTACTAAAATTATACTCTTTCAGCTAAATTCTTCCTATACAATGAATTGTCCTCTATTTCTCGGACTACAACAGATTAAACTATCGCTTATCCTAAATCAAATGTTAACACCACTGTAGACAACTTATAAAAACACTATATAAGATAAAATAAAGTGTAAATGTAACGCATAACGACTACAAAAATAAAGGATAATACAATAAAATTATGCAAAAATATAATTGTGTGCACTATTCTCAAAAATTAAGTTAAAATCAACATAAAAATTATTTATAAACTCAAAAGGGAATGTTTATCTTGCCTTCTGTTGCAGCAAATGCTAACATTTGTTTAGTTTTATCTTACTCGAAATATTAGCAATGCTACTCATAATATTTTTATTAAAGTTTTTTTTTTTTGAAAAATTAATAATATCCAAATTATTGTATTTATTATCTGCACATGACTTGCAGTTACAGACCACAAAACAATACAAACTTAACTTTTCATATCATGTTATGGAAATAAAAAAGCACAGGTGGCTGCCTGCCACTACATATCAAAATATTAACATTTTTCACATACATTTGCAGGTGCTCCATCTTGCCAACATTACTATGTGGATTTATACCCATTAGTTCATGTCTTATCGCATGTACTCCAGGTAGGTTGGGGATAGGTAATTAACAAGAAATGGAGGTAAAAACCTTGGATATTTTAATAACAAGCTTAAACATGAATCAATTTACTTAATGATCTGAAATGAAAAAAGTGAAGTTTTGGTTTGGACAAAAAATTATATAAGAAATAATTATGAAATCTTTAAAACCATGTCAATTGGCATTTCTGAATAGCTACACAGCTAATAAAGAACTTGAATTATCAAACTGCCTGCAGACATTTGAAAACAAGTGAACGTGATGCAAGAAGATATTTGACATGTATAATTTTTATACTTTTTATATAAACCACTGGGATTTAAGTGTACCTGTTTTTACACATTCCTGAAGTTCCCTTATGATTAATAATTATCTATTAAGTATCATTTATAATGTAGGTGAAAATTTACTTAATTGATTATGTAAAATTGAAGTACAAGGCCATAGTAATTACAACTTTCTAACACAAAAATATTATCAGCAGCTTAGCGACATCAGGTATACATACAATTACTAACAAATATCTATACATTACAAGAATACTTTTATCAATTTACATATCTTCTTCAAAATATTTACTCAATAGAGTATAAATAAATAAAACCATGTAGTAAGTAACCATAATTGTAGAAGCTAGATATTTACCCAAAATACTTAGTAGAATTTAATTTTATTTAATTTCATTGTTAATCATTCAATTTTTATTATGGATTCTCTTCCTTTCCCTACACCAATCCACTTCACTGAAAAAGATAATTAAAATTGGTAAATATAAAGTGACACATGAGTAAATTAAATTAGTTGCTGATTAAACTACAATAAATAAATAAGAGCTTCTATAGAATAAAAATTATTTATAATTGTACAAAAGGAAATTGTAAATGACATGCTGTTAAGGAAACTCTACCTAAAACAGACTCACAGTAACACCAGTGTTTAACCTTACAAAAATTACAGTAATATTGGCAACAAAGATTTTAATTTTCCTTATTGAACAACAGCATACCGAGACTTCTTCTCGCACGAGTACATCTAAAGGAGAATTTAAATTGAAATCTCGAATCTGGTATTTATCTGAGTCATTAAGTTTAATCAACTTCACTGCAGCCGGTCGCAACCCCATGTTAAGAAAGGCATCAGGGAAATGGTTGATGTCAGACCATATTGGAACATATTAATGCTAATACACCATACTACGAAATGTCATTATGAGCAAATAATTCTCATAGACACCAACAAATCTTAGGATATCCTAGGGTGACAGCAAATTCGTGGCACCTCAAAACTGCAAAAGTAAGCTAAAGGAAGGAAACCCCTACAGAAAACCACGGCAGGCTTGTCAGCTCTGAGGTGGCAGTCCCAACAACAAGATTGGATGCAGTGGGCTAGTCACCTGCCCGTGTCAAGACCAGGTTGATGTTGTGTATACTGATCTATCTAAGGCCTTCGATTGTCTAGATCACTCTGTTCTGATTGACAGGATGAGGGCTATCGGATTCTCCGAGGGCTTGCTTGGCTTGTTCAGATCTTACCTGGATGGAAGGAGGCAATTTGTTGAGGTTGGGGGCTTCAAATCTGACACCAATCACGTAACCTCGGGAGTGCCGCAGGGTTCCATACTCGGACCATTACTATTTAATATATTTATTGACCCAGTTAAACATGTTTTACATGTTCCTTTTTTAATGTATGCAGATGACATTAAGATTTTCGCAAATATTTCGAGTGTTGACGACTGTTTGCGGCTCCAGAACTGTCTTCAGATCCTTGATGAATGGTGTTGTCGGAGTGGGCTTTCTATGAATGTTTCCAAGTGTTGTGTGATGTCCTTTACTCGAAATAAGCAGGCAATCACTTTCGGGTACAATATAGTAGGGCTTCCACTTGATCGCCCCGGGACAGTTAAGGACCTTGGATTGTTTTTGATGGTACTCTATCTTTTAAACCACACTATGAGCAGACTGTCAGTTCTGCTTACAAAACTCTAGGGTTTCTGATAAGAAACAGCAAAAATTTCTCACAGACTGACACCCTCCTCCTGCTCTTTAGCTGTTTGGTTAGATCCCGACTTGAATATGGCTCAGTTGTGTGGGCTCCTACTTATGAGATACATGCGGTAAGCCTGGAATCAGTGCAAAGGAAATTTCTAAAATTTCTTAGCTTTCGTGAGGATGGTCGATATCCGTCTATTGGTTTTCCTCAGGAAAGTTTACTTCTTCGCTTTAATCTGCAGAGTCTGTCGATGCGCAGGCAGTGCAGTTTCATTATATTTTTATACAAACTGGTTGATTCTGTGTTCGACTGCCCTAGTCTGCTTCAGCAACTTAATTTCAATGTGCCTCGTATTGCAACACGTTTTCCAGGCACATTCTATCTCCCGACTGCTCGTATACGATTGCTGCGATCGTCTCCAATTTACCAGATGTGCAATGATTACTCTGTACTGCAAGACCGCCTAGATATCTTCTCATATAACATATCAGAGATAAAAATGTTTTTCAAAGCGATCTAATTTGTGATTCTCTTTTGTATTGTTAGTTTGATTATTGTTAGTTATTATGTTTTGTGTATTGGCCCATTCTTAATTTGGCTTTTAAGCTGTTGGATGGTGTATGAATAAATAAATAAATATTTATTTACCATTAATATTCTTAACAAACACGCATTTCGAATTATCGCTTCAGAATAAAAACATATCTGCACAACATAAGGATAAGATATCTACCACCGATTAGATTTTTCAGTCGGTGGCTGGAGATACAATAACGACTGAGAGCAGAAAGAGTTTTCTACTGGTAACAGCAAGGTTGAAGATTTTATAGAGCAAGTGCCGTGTTAGATAAATAGAGAATTCCGCCGTTTAATTGTAATTAGTTTTCGAAGTTAGGTACCGTCCGTCTAGTACTATACACAGTAATAATTATCCCGTTAGTTTATCCGAATAGGTAAAGCCTTTGTCAATTTTATGCTGTTTGGCGATAGTGAATTTTAATATATTTTATCTTAATATCGTATCCCTTCGGCGACGTCGAGATCGTGTGTCCGAGACCAGACCCCTCTCTCCCCGTATCCTAGTACTGTTAGCGTGTTGTAAGCCATTCGAAAAGTGATGCTGTAGTGACACAGACTTTTCAAGTGGATTACGCCCGTCCATCCTGATTTGATCCTGGTTTAGATGCTGTAGTGACACAAGTAAGCTTAGATCAAATCAGTTCGTGGTAGTATCCCGTCACGACCCCATCACACCAACTTCCTTTTTGTTCTCAACGCCCACAGGTGTCGAGGTGTCTTGACTGACACGACATCGACTTCGCCCGAGGATATGCTGTTTGGTCGATTATGTAACGCATACTGTGGCGGCTCATCTCTTACCTGCATCTCTGAGTCGTCAACCGCGGTGCTCGGGATATTCATGGCCGGACCTCTCGACAGAGGGACAAACCGACGTCGGATCCTCCTCCGTACAAGTAATTGACTAATCTCGCCTCATCCGTCCTCTAAGATATATTATACAAGATAGGGTAGTGTAGTAGACATTATCAGGATTTTGAATCTTGTTGAATCTTTGTATATATGGTTTCCTAATAAACATTGTAAATAGAATATCTAGTCTTTAAATATATCTGCTACATCTATATAGAATTTCAGAAGGTCAGGGAATTGTGGGGGTAGCGATTAAAGCCCGCCACCCCGGAGGTAACTACACGGCCTGTTACAGCAAAGGCTACCGGACCCTTTCCACAGAGCTATCCAGGCACTCTGATTACACCAGTGGTCAGAGTTTTGTGACAAGGTCGCAGACACCCTCGTAGGGAGTAAACCCTTTCAAAATCTGGCGCCCGGGACCGTTCCAGTAAATCCGTTGATCTGTCCACTAAATAATTCACCCCGCAAGTCAGGCCTCGTTACAATTCGTCAGAATTAGGTGATTTTTCCCATTTAGTTGTCTGTTATAATTCACTAAACATAATAGTTATTTTTATTGTATGTAAGTACATGGTTAAGGTTATTGAATAGTAAAGTGTAAGCAAAATCTGTAAAACGTTTGCTAGTTTGTTATAGTAAGACCTGTACATGTACACGTACATACAAAGCATACCTACTGCTATTGATTACTATGTACTGAATATGAAGTAACGAATACTGAATCTGAAAGTAATAATTACATACGAGTATTCAAAAGTAACTATAAAACTCATCCCTACTACAAGATGTTATTTCTGAAACAATAAAACTGTTGATTTTAGTAAGAGTCTGGTCCTGGATTTTGGAATTCCACTGGATGAATTTTCATTAAGTACAATGGCAGTAATGCAACTAGAAATTCTGAAGTAAATACGTAGAGTGGTTAAAAAAGTAAATATACAGAGTGGTTTAAAAGTAATGTCAAAACAAAGATTTCATGGAAGCAACTGAACCACCTTGGATGTGAGTAACAAGGTCCATCAGACACCAAATTTCCAGTATTTTGCGATCACCTATGTGAAGTGCAAATACGCTATGTACATTTCGTTCAAAACAGCCTGTATACCTAATAAACCTTTCATAATCAAAATGTAAAGAGAACAAATTTTTAAGGTGGAAGAATAAAAACCAATTTTAAAAACTGAAGAGTGACAAAAAATTATCAAAATAAAGTTTCTAAGTCATACATACCTGGAACATTAACGAGTTCTTCAATTTTTTCAACATATTTCTGTGCATTTTCAGGTAAGTCACTGAAATCTCTTACCCCTTCCGTACTTGTTTGCCAACCAGGCATTGTTATATATTCCACCTGAAAATAATGTATATACCTTTTAAAGACTGTGTAATTTTTATTGTATTTGTGTTTTTATTTATTTCCTAAGGCACATGATCAAATGTGTCTACCAATTTCTTTCATTTTAATGCAGAAATTACCTAACTTAGCAGGGAAGCTATATTGTCAATTGTGTCAACTTTTAACGAAGTTCTGCTCAAAAAGATAAACATTTAATTAATTTTTAAATATTTTGCCGTATTATATGGAATGGCGAATTTTTTTCTGATAATCTGCAACAATAATAATAGAGTATTTTGAATAGCAGTATAAAGAAATGGAGGTGACGGTTTTCCAACCTGTTTTTTTTTTGTCTCGAAACATTTCTAAATGTATTTGTGTTGTAAATTAACAAAAGATCTGTGCCCGCATTTTTCTGGACACAACTTATTTAAGGTTAATGAAGTTGTGCATCAAATATCTGTTTACTATCAATATTCGTAAAGTGTTCTGAGAAAGAACAATGTCATCATCCCATTTAGCATCTTTTTCTTAGCCTGTTATTGAATTAAAATTATACTTCTTTCAAAAGTAATTAATTTTCTTTTTTACAACCAGTTGAGTAAATACTGATACATAATGTCTCTCTCCCTGACTTTTGGCAACATTTTGCAAAATTTCCCAGTCTTCCCTGGCCATTTTTTAACATTACCAGCAGCATGACCAGCAATATGGATTTATATCAGGTCGTTCTGCTGACCTAAACCTGTTGGTGTACAGTGCCTACTTGTCGGAGTCCTTGGTGGCGGCTATTCAGGTTGACTCTGTTTATACCGACTTTTCCAAGGCCTTTGACAGAGTGAACCATAACCTCTTAATCCATAAACTACATATGTTTGGTGTTGGCGATCCTCTTCTCAGCTGGATAGGTAGTTACCTTTCTGACAGATATTAGGTGGTGCGGATAGGGAATTTTATGTCCAATGGGATAAAGGTTTTGTCTGGTGTGCCACAAGGTTCTCACTTGGGGCCCTTGCTATTTAATATCTTCATTCATGATATTCATGAGTGTTTTTCTCATTGTAGATTTTTGTTGTTTGCTGACGATCTGAAATTATTCTCTGGGATTACAAGTCCCTCAGACTTTTTTAACATTCAGTACGACATTGACAACTTAATAAGCTGGTGTCTTAACAATGGGATGGAACTCAATCAATCTAAATGCCAATCAATTTCTTTTTATAGAGGAAGGAACAGACTTGAACATACCTATTACATCAACGGTGTACCATTGAAGTTTGTTGAATTAGTTAGAGATTTGGGTGTTACATTTGATTCATCTTTTTCATTTATTCCTCATGTTTCTAATGTGATTTCTAAGTCTCTGAAGTTGCTTGGCTTTGTTAAAAGATGTACCTCTGATTTCACCAACATCAGATCTGTTAAAATTCTTTATTTTTCTCTTGTACGTCCTCATCTTGAATATGCCTCTTCTGTATGGTCTCCCTACTATGCATGTCATTCAGTCAGTCTTGAACAAGTACAGTGCAAATTTTTAAAGTTTCTTGCTATCAAAAGCCACCATGACTGTGGTGGTATCGATGATTTACTAACATATTTTAATATCATGCCTCTTGATGTTCGACGTAAACAAAAAGATTTAAAACTTTTTTATAACATAATTAACTTCGAGGTATCTTGTCCTCACTTACCTTCTATGATCAACTTCTTTGTTCCACCAAGAGTAACTCGTTCAAAGAGTTCGTTTCTTGTCGCCTTTCATCGTACCAACTACAGTCACAACTCTTATTTAATTAGATGCTCAGTGTTGGCCAACAGATTGTCTGATGAACTTGACTTTTTCACAAGAAAATCAGTTTTCTTAAAACAACTGTCACTTTGTAAGTTTAGTTAATCGGTACTTAATATTTATTGCCTATATTTTGCCTATATTGCCTATTTTTTTTTTTATTTTTTTTTTAATTTTGTCTAACTTGTAACCATTTTGTATGCTTTATTAACTGCTTTTATTGTATATATTTTTTCTTTTTGTACTTATCTAAAATGGGCTCCTGGCCCGTAAATAAATAAATAAATAAATTACTGAAATTCCCTGACTTTTCCCGATCATAGAACAATTGTTACGATTTTCATGGAAAATTGGTTATAACTTTTTAAATACTCTGCATAACATATTACAACTTTATATTCTCATAATGAGGAAGTGAAGCGGATATAAAATTTAATCAAAAATACAGAGGGTTTCGTTTAAAAATTTGTAACTTTGATCCGGCAATCCCGCGCTTAATTTTAGCTTTGGTGAATATAATGTGGTAAACAAAGTTTTTAAATGCAACTGTGCTGTTCACTTACAGTGATGCTGTCACGAAGTTCCTTCATTGATTTACACCAAATTTTTTTAAGTCAAGGTAGGTACCCCAAATAAATTATTTGATTGCTTTATGATTAGTGCATAACAATTGCATTTCATTAATAACTAACATCAAAGTTTTTAATACTCACTTCAACTTTAGCCAAGTCAGCTGCTGTTGAGGGAAAGAATTCAATTTTTTTTCCTCCCAGTTTATACGCAATTCCAAGTTTAATTTCAGGAAGCGTATCAAGTATATCTAACTTGGTTAAACATAAGGCAGTATATCCGTTAACCATATTGGTGTATTGCAAGAGAAAAACATCTAACCAACCACACCTTCTTTTCCTCTTAGTGGTTACACCAATTTCACCACCTCTTGACTGCAGAGAGGCTCCAATTTCCTGAAATATAAATAACACTTTATACAGGGTTCTCACTAAAAACAGCAAATCAATTTCACTAACTTTTCCATGATTCCCCTGACATGCCAAAACATATTACCCTGACTTTGATCAATCTACCCCAAAAATATGTAACACACTACTACAGAATACAGTAGGTCATTGCCCCATGGTGGAAAACACACTTCCCTATTTCAAATACAAAGCAACTACTTACTGCAAAACAAACAAAAAAATAATTGTGGTTTTGTGAAAAAAGAAATCATAAATAAATGGTTCAGAATGGCACAAAAAGCCAACACATTGTTTTAATAAAACAGAGAAATTGTGAAGTTTAAAGATCAAAAACTATCTTTGAATGCGAGTACTGCTATGAAAGTTTCAATTATTTATCATAAAACGGAAACAAACAATTTTTCCCTGACAGGTACAAAAATGCCCTGACTCGTTCAATTTTCACAATGTTTCCCTGATTTCCCTGACAAAAGTTTTTGTTCTGAAAACTCCCTGACTTTTCCAGTTTTCCTTGTTTTCCAGGCAAGTGGGACCCTGTTATAGTAAACATGCAAGATTCAAATGATTTTTAACACAATTTTTAGTTTCAACTTGTAAACTTAATTATGTATGAAAAAAATTAAAACAAAAAAATTTATTATTCAATAATCCACCAAAACGGGGTATCTTAAATAAATGTTATTATTTTTTACATTACATAGTAATTCAGCTAAGGTAGCCAACCCCTGAAAACATTGCAAACTGTTTTGTTTATTTCCACAATGTTTTATTTATGCAGTGTTAACTGTTTTCTTTTCTTTTTTTTTTCAATAAGGAATCTGTGGGAAGCAACCTTCTTGCTGTACTATGTGTGTGGAAGCTGCTGTGGAAGCATGGAACCATCACAACACCAGAAATGGCATTTTTCACTATTCTCCATTGCATATTATGGCAATGCCTGCTTTAAGGCCGACTTGGAGCGCAGGTGTGGCCTACTGAAGAGTCCATAAGGAGGACAAAACCAGTCTGTGTCTCCTGTTCTACATCTTACTGCAAGTCAAGGCAGAATTGAAGTGATAGTGGCTAGTGAGTGTAGAGTAGCCAGAGGAGTAGTTTTTTTTTGCTCGCTAGTTTTCTTCCCACAGCTTCCTTCTTGTTGTGCTGTGTGTACGTGGAAGCCTAGAACCATCACAGCATCAGAGATGGCGTTTGTGCTATTCTCCATTATATATATATATATATATATATATATATATATATATATATATATATATATATATATATATATATATATATATAGAAGAACTGACTTTTCAAAAAATCTGAACATCCAGTAAGAGTCTGTCAATTACAATGAAATTTGTTTGTTTGTTTGTATCTGATAAGAAATTATAACAATATGGACAAAAAAGGTTAGGTCAGGTCAGGTCAGGTCAGGTCAGGTGTGGCCTACTGAAGAGTCCATAAGGAGGACAAAACCAGCCTGTGTCTCCTGTTCTACATCTTACTGCAAGTCAAGGCAGAACTGAAGTGATAGTGGCTAGTGAGTGTAGAGTAGCCAGAGGACTAGTTTTTTTTGCTCGCTAGTTTTCTTCCCACAGCTTCCTTCTTGTTGTGCTGTGTGTACGTGGAAGCCTAGAACCATCACAGCATCAGAGATGGCGTTTGTGCTATTCTCCATTATTTATATATATATATATATATATATATATATATATATATATATATATATATATATATATATATATATATAGAAGAACTGAGAACTGACTTTTCAAAAAATCTGAACATCCAGTAAGAGTCTGTCAATTACAATGAAATTTGTTTGTTTGTTTGTATCTGATAAGAAATTATAACAATATGGACAAAAAAGGTTACACTTTTTTAATTTTGTTTTATCAAAAAATATCTCTTTAAATTTGCATTTCCTGTAGTTTGAAGCAATATTTGGTAGCAATTTGTGCTCAATTTATTAAGTCACTTCCGTTTACGGCACAATTACAATCACTTAAGTAAATTTGAATAGGGGCGCATTGTTGGTATGCGGGAAGCCGGTTTGTCAATCAGACAAATTTCTGACCGCATAGGACGCAGTCTGTAAACACTGTTGGTCCAGGTGGTGTGAAGAAGGAATCGATAACCATCGTCATGAATCCTGACAACCTCGAGCAACTTCAGCACAGGAAGATCGTCATTTATTTTATTTCATTTTTTATTTATTGAACACACCATCCACCAGCACGAAGCCAACTTAAGGAAGGGGACATAGATGCCATATAAAACAATATGTTACTTTCCATTACTAATAAGTAGGGAAACAATTCTTAATGAGAGAGACAGAACAGCAGAATATATCCAGGCAGTCCTGCAAATCGGGATTAATTTCAGACATAAGCAGCTCCGTACGTGCAATCGGTAGGTAATCCGTGTTGGGATACCGCGATTTTATACGTGGAACATTCAATTTTATTGACTTAAGTAGGGAGGACACCATCTCCTATCATCCAAACTAGCCAAGTTAAAGCACTTCAATGAGTCACTCTCTGGATAGCCAATGCACAGGTATTAACCACCAATTGAAAAACTAAGGAATTTCATAAACTTTCTCTGAATATCTTCAAGGCTATCAATGTGCACCAAGTATGCCGGGGAGCAAACTACCGAAGCATATTCAAGACGGGACCTCAACAGTGTCTTGAAGAAGAGGATCCATGTTGTGTCAGATGTAAAATCCCTCCTACTCCTAATTACAGAACCCATGGTTTTATACGCAAAGTTTATAATAAAGTCATAGTGATGCCCAAATGAGAGCATAGGGTCGAAAATTACTCCAAGGTCACGAACTGCATCATGACGTTCCAAGCTATATCCCTGCAATTGGTAATCATATAAAATTGGCTGTTTGTTCCGACTAAAGGACATTATACAGCAGTTAGCAGCATTTAAGGTAAGGGCATTCTCATAACACCACACAGAAAACTTCAAAAGATTTCTTTGTAGGTGTCTGCTGCTGTCAACACCTCTAACTTCTGAATACATTTTGATGTCATCAGCGTAAATTAGACAAGACACATCTAACATCTGTGACACTTGGTCAATAAAAATACTATATGGGTATTATATGGGGTGCGATAACATACGGTAGCAGGTTACCTCTATTTTTTATTTATAAAAAATTTTATTCAAATGATTATATACTAAACGTTCTGCAGCCTGCTGCACTGCCATACCTGTGAAGGTTAATTCGACCCCTTTTCCAACAAGACAACGTACGTCCTCATACAGCAGGAGTTACTACAAGGTTCTAACAGGAAAATAATATTACACTGTTTCCACTGCATTCTCGCTGCCCAGATTTTTCATCAATCGAATATTGAATACACATCATGCAGCTCTGAGGGAAATGGTCCATCACCAACTCTGGTAGTGTATGCCTTCACAACACCCACAACTTCTCCGATTCTCACTGGGGGAATTCCAAGTCCGGTACAAACCCCACCAATACTGCAGTTAGATGATGTCACATATGGGTAGGTACCTGAAATTATTAACTATAAACAAATTCAGTCAGACTTTGATTAAAGAAACTTCCTCTTGGCTTTTTATATAATTATAATAAAAAAAGTGTATATTATACCTATACAGAGAAGGGGATGGTGAGGTGGTATAAGTAAAACCTAGAAGTATTTGAAAAAAATAATCATTATACACATTTATTTGATTTTTGGTAACTACCAAACTTCAAAAAACAAAGTAACACAAAAAAGGCTTTTTTATGCAAGAAAGACAATATAGTATGTGTAACATGTATATATTCCCTGAGCTGTTAGGATAACTACGAGGGCAGATCCTTATCATCTGCTCCTAACCTATTTAGAAGTATAATGGACCGCATTAGTGTAACGATCTTTTCGAATTGCAGACTGGGTTCATAACGCTGTGAGGTGTTTTTTCTCTAACGGGTCTTTTCCTTTATATTTCTGTTAATCTTCTATTTTGCTACATAATGTTTGGGCGCCAGCATCAAGATTAAACATTAGAGGCAGATTACGCGCTGCGCGAGAGGCTTGCCTACTTGTTACACCTCCTTACTAAGTTGCTGGATGTTATTCAACTTATGGCAGGTTATTTCAGTAGAGATATTAGAGTGCAACGGAGCCTAAGAGCAAAATGGAGTCTTCCACGTTTTTAGTTGGCCCTGTTTCTTCTATTTGGACAGGGCGGTAACGATTAATAATCCGTTGTCCTTTTACTTTATTTATTAGGAAATGTGCGAATGGTCTGACAACCGCAGACATAAAATATGACAACACACACACACATACATAATTTATTTACACTTTGTGGGAAATATTTACACGGCTTAATTAAATTAAAAACGATTCTTAAATCAGCGAAAATATTAATTGTTTTCGGAGAAATGATGCACAAAGGTACGCAAATGGTGGTAGATGAAGCAGGAGATTGATGTGTGGTGTACCTAACACTACAAAACGGGACAATCAAAATACTAAAACAGTCTAATTTGAAAAGGCAGTCAAAGCTCGTGGATAAACAAACCCAAAACATTCACTGGTATCACAGGCAGGCTCTCCCACACACTAGTCTTTCTTTCGTTCTCTGCGGCTGTTGTCTCTCCCGCCAATAATTTGCATACATGTGAGTTTTTCACCGCCTGCACTACTAAAATCTTGACGGCCTGGGGCCTTTGAAGCGATACCTTGGTGCTTATTTATTTTATATTTTTTAGCAGTTCACTACAACCCAAGAAACTCTTAAATCACGCCCCATGCACTTCTTATGGGCGAACGAAATGTGTACTTTTCAATAGCCTGTTACAATATTTAAATGGAATTTCTTTAATCATGAATTCACCAATATGATAATCTATGGAGATTTTACTACCGTTTGGTACGAAAAGATCACCATGAACCAGCTTTTTCAATGAGAAAATGAAGAAATTGTCGAAGCCTGCATTTTAGAAAATCCATATTAGCTTAAGTTGTACCTTTGCGCTAACACATTTATCCACTGTTGATCTGACATGTAAGGTCTTGAAGGTGGTTGCTTCGACTTGAGGAAAATATAAAATTAGACTTTTTTGATTAGGAAGTCCTAGTTTTTCACAATACAGTAGATTACTTCCAAGCATATAGACTTAGTGAAGAAGTGATAATGTGATAACAAAAAGAGAAATAATTATTTTGAAGGTAAGTTGAGATGAGATGGAACGATAAATATGGCAACATAACTTGAAGGCACCTTTCAGGAAGGTTGTTTGAAATTTGTAGGTGTCACTTCAAAGGCGCAAACAAGGACAACAGACCAACAATATTTGAACATAACATCAAAAAACAATTCATTTATGTTTCACTTAACAAGTTTATGCCAAAGAGAAGTTACCTAATGTTATATAATATTGTATGGATGTTAAAATTTTTAATGTTTTTACCTATATTATAAGATAATTAAATCACATTATCATCTTTGTGAATACCTTGTAGTAAAGTATTTTATTTATTATTAGTGAATTTTCTTTAAAAAAATTCACTAATGAGGAGATCCTGACTTTTGAATTTTGAAAAAATTTCTTCAAATGAGCGCTAATTAGGCCCCCCAGAACACACATCCGGGGTCAGTTTCAATTTATATATACATATATATATATATATATATATATATATATATATATATATATATATATATATATATATATATATATATATATATATATATATATATATATATATATATATATATATATATATATATATATATATATATATATATATATATATATATATGTCACACCGATAACTCAAAAAATAATGGGGCGATTTTGATTAAATTCCGTAAATAAATTCCTTTTGCAAATGGCTTGGATAAGTTCGTTAGCCAGGAAAATCTGCCGAGGTTTTCCCGGAAAATTTTGTGTTTTCTTTCGAAAAAAAATTTTATCTCCGAAATTAAGAAAGTAAGGGCAACCAACTTTGGTACACGGGTTTATATCCTTATGCGTAAGTTACCTACCAAAATTTAGATATGTAGGTCAAAAGACAAAAAAGTTATAGGCATTTAAAGAAAAATAAATTGGGGATTTCCTCAAAACGTCAAAGTTGCGATTTAAAACGTCAAAATCGGCAAACATTTAGGCAAATAACTTAAATCTACTACGGGCTATGGAAATTAAATGTCTCAAGAAGGATGTTTTACAAACCCTGAAGTCTTAGTTTCAACCGTCATTGACCTTCATTTTAGTAAAATGTTTCCAGAAGATTCATTTCAAATAGACCCTTTCTCTGATGCTTTGTCAGTAGTGTTGGCTATAGAGTTTATCGTTTAATGGTATATAATTTTTGTCGAATTTTCGTAAAAAATCAATAAAGCTCAATATATCCGTTATTATACAGGATATGAAAAAAATTTATATATATTAATTATAGGGTGTCTTGAGCTACATCTTAAAAAATATTTCTACAATCAGAGGGTGGCCTATAAGTCGTTGGTGATACAAATTTTCTTTTTTTTTTTTAATCAAACACGCCTTATGTTATTGCATTTTTGCATTTTCCATCGAAATATAATGCATGTTTGTAAGAAAAGAAATTTTGGATGCAGCAAGTGTGTAATGGTTGCGAATTTTAATCAAATGCATCATATTTGAATAGCCCAATTTGCTATTAACCTATAAGGTTGACCAAGAAACGAGTTTTTCCGGGAACACTTTGAGTTTACTTTTGGAAATTTTCGTACATTTTCACACAATAAAGTTATTTTTATGAAACATGGCACATTGTTTTTACTATATAGGTTATACTAGTAACCAAAATTGACATCTGCTTTCTTAAATAAAAAGAAAACACACATATTTACAATAAAAACATTTTAATGAAAATTTACTACCATAACGCACTTGCTACGTCCAGAGTTTTTATTATTTATGATGCGAGGCAAAAATGCTAGTTTCCAAAAACTGCTGCTGAAAAGGTTGTCATGTTAGACGTTTTTTGCAGTTTTCTTCTTTCACTTGTATGCTGACAATGAATGATGTTGGAATATCAACCAGTAATTATTGACGTAGGTCTCCTGGTCTTGCATTATTAATTTGAATTTTCGATATTTCGTAATAAAAGCAGTTATTTTAAATTCTAAAATTGGAGATTGATAGTTAAAACATCAAAGTTCTCAGTCTGTGTGTTTCAAGGCCGCATAGGTCAGTTCGCGAGGCGAGTAACCTCTAGAATTGGACTAGGAGTCACGGGTTCGAGTCCCATATTTAGACAGCCGGTCTTTTTCACTCGAATGTGGAAAGGCCGGCTTCTGAAGAGTTATGAGTGGTGCCCTGTATGTAATCTCCCCCTGCACAAGTCAATGACTTCTGGGTGCAGAGTTTGTTTACTATGGTGTTATGTTATAAGAATTGCTTAATTCAAACTCTACAGGCGATGAAACTATACCTCCCATATAACAGCAATGGTAATAAATTTCAACTATGAACCACCGGGAAAGAAATTTCCTAACCTTACGAATGTCCTCCATTACATTGACTTGAATAAAAGGATTTTCTTACAGACACATTTTATTTCACCCTACGTGTTTTGGCTGTTAAACAGACATTTTCAGGGGAAGTGTTCAATCTTTTTTAAAAGAACTTGAACCCTTTGAGACCCAATTTTTAATTTGCCTAAAACATGGTTTTTTTTTACAAATATGGGTGTTGTGTTACCATATTTTTAATAATCATGCCTAACATCCCTGAGTGCAGCCCTGACCCTCATTACCCTGCAACCTCCCTTAACGACTACATCAGGCCCAGGTAACCGACAGTGGCGCCATGGGACACGTGTCTTCAGAGAAGCAGCTACATTAAATCCAAGACTCTTTACCTTCCTCTTCATCTAGCGGTCAGTAAGCGTCGTAGCAAGACTGACCCATGAGTAGTAGTCATACCAAAATTAATGGGAAATAACAAAGTTAGGGCAACCTAATTTGGTATGCGTGTTTGAATCATAAAAGGTAAACTATGTACCACAATTTAAATCTGTAAGTTAAAACACAAAAAAAGTTATAGACATTTAAAGAAAAAAAATGTTGGTTTTTCTCAAAATGTCAAAGTCGCTATTTGAAACTTTAAAATTGGCAACATTTAGGCAAAGAACCTAAAACAAATGCGAGTAATGTTTTGAAAATGTCACAAAAAGGGTGTTTTACAAACCCTTAGGTTTCAGCTTCAACCATCATTGTCCTTCATTCTACTAAAATATTTCTAGAAAATTCATTTCAAATATAGGTACCCTTTTTCTGACGTTGTGACAGCAGTTTTAGTTAAGTTTATGGTTTAATGGTCAATAATTTTTAGCTAATTTTCGTGGAAAAAATTCGCTAATGAGGAGACCGCACTATTTGAATTTAGAAAAGATTTCTTCAAATGAGTGCAAATTAGGCCACCTAGAATCCAAATCCCGGGTTAGTTTCAGTTTTTATCTGTTCACATATATACAGGCTGACGCATTTCTACGGTTAAGCTCAATATATTCGTTATTATACAAGATACGACAAAAATTGTATATGTTATAAAATTATTGTTACCTACAATTTTTTTTCGAACATCCCTTATATTATTGCATTTTGCATTTTTTATCGAAATATAATACATGTTTGTAAGAGAAAAAAAACGGGACGCAGTAGGTGCGTTTTGGTAGCGATTTTTCATTGAATGCTTTAATTTTCAGTAACTCAATTTGCTATTAATCTAAGGTTTGTTGGCTAGGAAACCAGTTTCCTTGGAAAAATTTTAGATTTATTTTCGGAAAATTTGTGTATATTTTCAAACAATAAAGTTATTTGGATAAAATATGGTACATTGCTTCTACTATATAGATTATACCGGTAACCAAATTTGATGCCTTTTGGCATTTAAAAAGACATATTCGCTATTAAAAACATTTAAATCAAATTTCACTTCCATAACGCACTTGCTGCGTCCAGACTTTTGTTTACTTAGGATGTATAATATATGGTAACACATTGTTTGCATAATCGTGTATCACATTGCACAGATGGTAGTGGCTCTTTGTTGTTTCCCTATTTCTGAACGAGCACAACGTCGCCTCCTTGAGGTATCAATACGTTCTCTTACATTTTTCATAACTTTAGCTCTCTTTGATGGGCCGCCACAAGTTTTCCCGCGAAGTTTGACTACAGTATGCACCTTTCCCTTGTCAATCTTCTAAAAAAAGAAAACAACAATTTCAGGAATGGTATCTTCTTTTGCGTTCGACGCAAATCATTGTATATGATTACAAACCAAACCATTAACCACGGATATCATCACCATTCGATAAAATACTTTTTTCCACCATTTGCAAGATTTTCGTCCTATACCTGGTCTGCGAGATCCTCTCCACCCATTAGTTCTTTGTAAAAATCAATGCCAGTGGGGCAAGGAATGTCCACTCTATTACCAGTTTTGTCTTTTCTCAGGGTACCCAGCATAAATCAAAAATCACATTCCCTGACATTTCCAGGTTCAGCAAGTAAATTTTTCATAACACTTAAAATGAAAGGCACACATCTCTGAATACGTCTCTATTTATGAAATAAATAAAAATTCTGAACAAAAAAATTGTTTAATACACAAACATTATCAAAAACATAAATATGCTGATTCTTTTAAACTTCTAAAGTAAACTGATAACTTTCTACTTAAATGAATGACTATTACAGGTTTTTGCAGTAACTAGTAATTAAGCTTCACTCATTTTAGTCTAAATGAGATCAAACCACAACAGCCACAGTATTCGAATAAAAACACATCTTGATTAAAAAAAAAGCTTCTTAACAACAAAAATAAATATCAAATGTTTACTATGAAAAAGGTCCAAATGAAATTGGAAATAAGATAGTGTTCATACATATTTTATCAATGTGGTAATTTTTTATTTTAAAACACCAATCTCAAATTTTGCACATTCTTCAGTGTGTTTTTCCACGCTCCTAGTTGTGATATTCCTTTATGTGTTTTATGTATCATTTTTTTCTGCTTCGCTCATCCAAAGAGTTGTCTTCTGATTTTCATCAAGAGCACTCTTATATTCATGACAATATGAATTCTTGATGCTACTTTAGATTGACTTCTCTATTTCCTCCTTGTCCTAATTTCTTTACGCTATCATACACAATGTGTTGCGATATTAAGGTTTTCTCTTGTGAATTACGATGCAAGTACCCAAATACAAATGCCCAATATTTTCACTCCAACTTTAACTCTATGTTACATGATCATAAAGGTTAAAATAGAATAAATACAGACAGCACATCTCTACACCGCCAATAACTAGAGTGCATTTTGCACTTTGTGCATTCAAGGAAGAATATTTCAAATGAGATAAACAAATGAAACATATTTGAGATAGATGAAGAAGTTATATTTATTTTGGTGCATGATGTGATATTCGCTGCGTTTTTGGCTGCTAAAATTAATATACCAAATGGTAGCTGCAATGTTATCAGATAAGCTTCCCTAGAAGACAAATATTTAGGTGAAAAAGATTCGTATAATATACTTATATCATTTGAAACCAAAATAATTTGTTTGTGACTGAATTTACAAATATATAATTTCCAGGTCTGCTGAATGATTTCCCTGACATTTGAATAAAATCACAAATTTCCCTGGCATTTCCCTGATATTTTAGTGGGTATTTCAAATTCCCCGATTTTTCCCGGTTCTCCTGGTTTTCTAGGTCGCTCGGTACCCTGCTTTTCTCTTCACACTTGCCATTTCAGGACCATGACAGTTGCTCAATAATATTACTTGTTGTTATCTTGCCATTTGGTCACCATAGAGCTTGACTAATTAGAAAAAAACTCACATTCCCCTCTATTCATTTTTCTTTTTTCCATAAATTTTTTGGTCATGTTTTCACGGTTCACTGAGGTAAGAAAATTATCAAAACCAAAACCACATTTGGCTTTCTTATAGTCTCACACAGTTTTTTCACCACTGTTTCGTCAAGAGTTCCGCTTCTCTCCACATCATCTTTGGCACAATATACATGTTAAATAAAAAGCGGCATTTTAAAGCAATAAACAACATCTATTACTTTGACAAGTAAATGACAATAACAACCTGATTTTTTGGTTCAGCCCAGGACACATTCAATACATTACATAACAGAACATAATTGCATTTATCTCATAAAAGTGGTCGAAATCGACAAAATAGCAAAAGGCAACTTTTAACAGGCACTAAACGATCTACATAACTGTGCTAACAAAAGAAAAGAAGTTAGTTGTCGCACAGGGTTTTTCTAGAAAATTATTGCAGTGATAGGACATATGCATTGAAGCTGTCCACATTTTTTATTAGCAGTAAAATATATGCTAGTTTAAATAGCTTTCAGCCTCCAAATTTCATTTGGATTGCTACAGTCGTTTTGGAGAAATTTGGAATAAACCAAAAAAAAAATTCGGGACGCAGCGAATTTTCATTAAATGCTTCAAATTTACATAACTCAATTTTCTATAAACCTAGAAAGCTGTGATGGTATGAAGTAAGGTATTTACAACAGCAATATACCAACCAAATTTCATTAAAATAACTGTGTTATTTTGTGAGATAAAAACTTTTCTTCAGTAAAAATTTTCTTTTTTGAAAAACTGGTCCCATAGGGCTGGCTAACGAACTCGTCCAAGCCATTAATAAAAGAAAGATTCTTGCAGTTTCATCAAATCTGTTAATAATTTTTTGAGTTATCGTGTGGATACACACGCACCCACCCAACCACCGTCCCTCCCTTGCTAGCTTGCCTGTTATCGCAGTCGATGAAAAACTGTGAAATCGTGATCACGACATTCCATTTGCTTCAGACTACAACGTGATCTACGCATTCTGTCCGTGCAAGGTAAAACTGTGATTGTGATTAAGTTTTGATTAAGGACTTTTAATCTTTTAGCACAAAAGTTTGATATGGTACCAGTCTACTTTTTCAATTTTACAAATATTGAATGAAAATTTCAAACTTTTTCTATTTACTTACATATTTGGTTTCACAAAAATCGTTTTAACTGATTATGGCGAAAACATTCTCGTCTCAAAATATATTTTACTTTCATATTCTGCGCTTCCGTTAGGTTAAAACTTAAAACTATTAATTAGGGTAGACACTACTTATTTTGCTCTAAGATCTCCAATATTTAGACTGACAAACAATAAAGTAACGTGAACAGGACAAATAGGTTAATGTGATTATGTTTTAGGTAACTGTCACTCTGTCACTATTATGCCTGATATGTGATATTGATATGCGCATTTCTTTTCTGCAATGATTTTACAGCTGTGTTATAAACTGTGATCACGTCACGTTTTTTAGCCACTGATATTAAAAAGTCGCAGTCACGATTCGTTGTGCTATAAAATAACGACATCGCCCATCACTATATATACACACATATATATATATATATATATATATATATATATATATATATATATATATATATATATATATATATATATATATATATATATATATATATAACATATAAAAATTCAAACGGACCTTGGTCTCGCGTTCTAGGGGCCCAAATTCGCGCTCATTTTAAAGAATTTCTACAAAGTCTTACTATCGATACATCTCTATTAGCGAATTTTTTAAATACAAATTCGCTAACATAAAATAATCTTTAACACCCTGTAGCTACAAAACGAAGCAAAACCAAAGCTATGTTGATATGAAAAAAGTTATTTTTACGTGAGGAGTCTAACCACGAGCGATGGCACATGTTTTTTTGGAACAGCCTGTAGCTATAGCTGCATTTATCACCATATTTCCCAGAGATGGATGACACGACCAATAATGTTAAAGTTTGGGCACTCTGTTGTAGCATGTTACCGATGTGCAACCGGCGGTGATCATAATTTCACCTGCAGATTTTCTATTATTATGATTGAGTTGTATTCGCTGATTCGTACAGTATGCGATGAAAATAAACAAACTACAAGGAAAAAGTTTGCTAAGGATCTCCAATGGATACGTATGTGTAGTGACTGCGGCATCTATTATACGTTGCATGTCAGAGGGAGTATTCAGTCGCGGTACATGAGTATTTGTAAGTGAAGGTCATATTATGTTACTATTTGAAGCGGTTTTAGGTTCGTCAACTGACTTTTCAACAGTGATATCTTCCTTACTGTTCAACACTTTGCTTTCAATCATTGTGATCAGAATCATCGGAAGGCTTATGTGATGCATCCGCCTCATCACTTTTGTAAAATGGGTCCTGCTCTGAAGAAGACTCCCCTAGACACATTACCTAGTCGTTCATCTGAAGATAGTTCGCACAAAGTATCGGCAAAGTACTCAAGTTCAGGCTCCACAAAAAAGAGCCAAGAAATGATCAGTACCATGCCAATTAAATAATTATTTATTTTATTTATTTATTTATTCACGGGAATACCCCATTAGATGTTACAAAATAGCATACAATTATAATACTGAGATAAGGTATAAATTTAAACATCAAATTATGTAAGAAATTAATAATAAAATAAACACAAATTTAAAAATAACAATCAGTCTTAAACGAAAACCAACAGGACAATAGGAACCAAAACTCTGAGTGAGCACTATAAAATCCACAATGAAACACCACACAGGGATCTCTTAAACTGAGGTAGTGATATTCCGAAAACCTCCACAGACTGATCATTTATAACCTTTAAATAACGATCAATGGGACAGCTCGCTCCGTAATTACTTCCGTGAAAAGGCACACTGAACACCTTATAGTATCTCAAGTTCCTTGATGCCACATTAATCAAAACTAGTTCTAAGAATTCCCTACAGTCAACATTTCCATTAATAATCTTGAACACAAAGCACATACCCTGTTTGTCTCGCCGCTCCCTAAGTGTACACAAAGAGAGACTATGTTCTATATCTGTATAATTGTGATCCGATACCCTCACATTCATTTTAAAAGCACAAAACCCCAAGAACTTGTTTTGCACTTTTTCTAAGGTGTATTGGTGAGTTCTGTAATAAGGAGACCAAACTATGCATCCATACTCTAACACAGACCTAACCATCGAGCAATATATAGCTTTAACTGCCTCTACAGAGAATTGATTGCAGTTCTGTATGACAAAACCCAACAATTTAGAAGCCCTTACCGAAACTGAAATGATATGCTCACTAAATGACATATTTTCATCAAATATTACTCCCAGGTCTCTAATTTTAGACATTTGTGATAACAGTTGATAATTAATAGTATATGAAGTTTCTATTCGATCATTTTTCCGAAAAAAACTTATAAGACAACACTTGTCTACATTAAGCTTTAGTTTGTTCATGTTACACCATAAAGCAAGCCTATCCAAGTCTTCCTGAACTAAATCCTGATCGGCTGTTTTTTCTATAGTCCTGAAGAGCTTCATATCGTCTGCAAACATTAGGCAATCACAGTTTTCAAAACATTCTGTAATATCGTTTATAAAAAGGTTAAATAACAACAGAGAGCATTGTCCGTCCACGCTGTGGAACTCCCGATAAAACTAATATGGCCTCTGGTAAATAGATACCCACTTTCACAAATAAGGTTCGATCTTCCAGAAAGCTCTGGAACCATTTCACCAACAGTGGTCTAAATCAAACTAAACGTAACTTATCAAGAGTACATGGTGATCCACTGTGTCGAACGGCTTAGAAAAATCCTTGCATACAGCATCTATATGTTTTCCCGACTCTAATGGGTTTAGTATTTTTGTTTGGTATATTACTAAGTTGGACACAGCAGATCTGTTAGGACAGAATCCATGTTGACTCTCAGAAACCAAACCCTTACATGCCCATGACAGTTGATATAATTAAATTGTGTGATGCCGTAAAAGAAAAACGTCACGGAAAGTTAAGAAAAGGGGTACTCTTTAATGAAGACGGGGCACCAAAAGTCATAAGTCAGTCATCACAAGTCTCTCATCACTAGCGCTGGGTTTCAGCTATCAGAGCATCTACCTGATTTGATACCAAGCAACACATACTGTCTCCAAAACTCAAAGAATACTCGAGGGAGAGAGATTTTGGACAGATAATGAAATGGATGTGGTTCTAAATGGGGAGTTTGAAGAAGTAGGGGAAACATTTTATTTAGAAGCAGTAAAAATGTTCATCATCAGCATCAGCAGTATTGGGGATAGTGTGTTAAGAGTTCAGGGAAATTACAGTAAAAATTAATCGAATTTTTTGTAATTCAGTTGCTTTTCCTTACAAAAATACAATATTGCATGAAGTTTTAGCTCAGTGCGCTGAAACACAATATTGCGTGAAGTTTTAGCTCAGAGCGCTGGTTAGAGTTATGTTAAATTAAGCAAAAGTATTATATCTGTTTACTAGGTTTTAGTGGAATCATAAATTATAAGAAGAATTTATCGACAGATATGTCATGCAATATTGCATGAGGTTTTAGCTCAGTTCGCTGGTTAAAGTTATATTAAATTAATTAAAAATCATAAATTCAAAAGTATGGAGTGTATTTTTTTAGGTTTAAGTGCGATCGTAAATTACAACAACAAAAAATTGCGGTAAATATGCTGGCAATGCTGCACAGGAATTGACAGTTGTGTTTAGAGCTGAGGTTATCTAAATTTTTTGGCAATGTAACGTCAATTTGTGTTGCAATAAGTGTACTTGAAGACTGCAATTTGGTTTTTAACCATGAGTAAGAGAATTGACCTTTCTCCTAGAAAAGTAGTTCAGATCAAAATTCTTCAACACGAAAAACGTTTTCAAAAACATCCTGTAGCTTTTATCTCAAATATTTTTAGGCAGAATATAAGCTTAAACTTAATCTTCCCTCGATCAATATATAAAAAAATGTCTAGCAAAATACAGGTTAGTACAAGTATAATTTTATTATAGTTCATAAAAATAAAGTGATACTTGTAAATGTATAATTACAAATTTTACATTAGCACGTAATAAATACGCAAAGATAAAACTAATTAAACTGAAAATAGCTTGTAAAACGTTGAACGATATTATTATCTAAAATACTTAACCGTTACAACATCAAACAGCAGTCTTTGTGAAATAATAAAACAGTTTTTAAATGAAATGTTTGCTGAAATATTTTTTAGGTGACTCTACGCAGTTATTTACTGTGAATATTGAGTTATATAAATTTTCATCCTCTGATGACGCTAGCGTTGTTAATGAAACGATAGCCAGGTCTTTAAAAAGATTTTTTGTGGCGATTTGGGTTCTCCAAGTGTACCTTTATAGGTTTTGCAAATGTAGATTTGCCAGAGTGGTTATTTCTAAATGCAGACATGTCAGGCGTTGAAATGTCTAGATGTTTGACCAATGCAGATTGCGTTACAATGTGTACAAGGGGTCTACAATTACCGCATATGTTTAGCAAGAAACAATTACAATCTTAAAAGTTGATATATGCCAAAACGAGTCCTCTAAATTTGCCCAAGGCTTACAAGTTCAGGAAGAAATCAACAACTGAGAGTTAGTTGAGTTACGACAGTCCCTTTACAGCCCTGACCTAACTCCATCGTACTATTACCTCTTTCCTGAGCGATAGAAACACTTTCGAGGTATATGGAACAATTATAATAAATTATGGGTAACGGTTTATAGGACTGAAAAATTAAATAATTTGCAGGTGATCTACAATTTAAAATAAGAAATTGTTTCAAATAAACATTACGAAAATGTCAGCTTTTTAGACAACTGTGCATCTCGCTTATTTTTGTGCAAAACATGGATTTGTTTAAACTAAAAGCTCTGCAGAAAATTACAATATAACGTTTTTTTTTTATTAGCGCAAATGTTTAATTTGCCCTGAAACAAAACCTTACTAAGTACTTCCTCATATTTCATATAGACAAAAAACTTTCCATACATCAATTACTTTGTACACAGACATTTTATAATATCAAATAACGGCAGCATATACATTTATTCTATAAACATCGCCCATTTGTATTCATATGATGATAATGCTTTCACAAGAATTTGCTGATTAAGAAAACTTAGTGTTTCTTTTGGCCTTTGACTGTTTTTGCAACTATTAAAAACACACTAAAGAGTTTATTCACTGCAATGTTCTCAAATTATGCCTGTCAGGAATTTCTGGACAAAACACAGATATAATTTTAAAATCGCCAGACAACATTGCTTATATTTATTACAAAAGTAACCATGTTCTTAATAGTTTACAATATACTATAACAATAACAAAGAGTTCAACTTACCAAAATCTATATCCAACATGGCTGCATTTGCACCTTCAACAAGAATTTTCTTTCCTGCTTTGATTGCCTTATCTAGGTAAGACACCGTATCTACCACTAGCGGTCTAATTCGTTCAGCATACTCCTTACATCTTTGCAGTTCCGCTTCAACGTCAACCACTAAACTTGGAAACATCCTCTTGTACATGTTGGCCAGCGCCTCGAATCTAATATACATATTCTAATGAAAACAGTGAAAAAACATAAAATTTACGTTATTACCTCTTACTGAAGCTTTCAAAATCACCGAGAAGATCACCGATACGAAGACCGTTTCTTGTAGCCTTGGAGGAATAAGTCGGGCCGATGCCCTTCTTGGTGGTGCCGAGTCCTTGTCCTTTCTGGGAGTTCTCGAGTTCCTGAAGGCCATCAACTTGCTGGTGGAAGTCGAAAACAAGATGGGCCCTATCAGAAATGATCAGCCGGTTCTGCCAGTCTTTCAAACCTTTCTTCTCATTTTTCTCCAATTCTTCAAAGAGGCCAGGCAGATGAATAACAACTCCATTACCTGTATAAAAAACATTTTTTAATATGCTGAAAATAGATATTTCCTGCAAGATTTAAATTATAAAATGTACAGGGTTTCACATAAAATGGAACCCACTGTCTACATATTTTCTAAGAACATGTGTTCACCCTATAGAAGCCCCACCACCTCTCATATTTAATACTTCCTTGCAACGTAGAATATATCCACAAAAGGATCTGGACGCAGCTGTGCGTAATGGGAGAGAATTTTCAAAAAAATATTTCAAATCACGGAAAGTTTTTTCACAAAATGCTTATAACCATTTTTGCTTTTAACTTAAGAGATCTGAATGTTGGTATATAATATACGTTTGACAATACAAAACCTTCGTACAATTGGTTGCCATCGCTGTGTCTCGATATATATATATATATATATATATATATATATATATATATATATATATATATATATATATATATATATATATATACAGTGTGGCCCATTTAAGATGGAAACACCCGCGTAACTTTGATATTTACAATTCGATTTTAATGAAGAAAAAATCAAAAGATATAAGATACAAAACTCTATAAATGCTGTGAAAATTGTTCTCTATCCCCTGAGCAAGGCCTACTAATGCAGTTTTTCTATGTCAAAAAATGGAAAAGGGGGTTAGGGTTGCTTTTAGGGAGAAAATAATATACGCCATTGCATTCGGCATCCCTCAAATTAGATATGTACCAAATTTCATCAAAAATGAAGAATTATTAACCATTTCCGAGAAGTTTATTTGTGTGACCACTCTAATATGGAAACACCCCTGTAACTCTTGTATTTATAACGCGATTTTTTATAACGCAATCTCAAAAGATGGGAAATGAAAAATGAAGTCAACATTGTTTCCTATGCCATTTGGTTACGGCCTACTAAAACTATTTTTCTATGTCAACTTTTAGAAACTGTTTTTTTTCAACTTTTGAGGTGTTGACTTTCATAGCTTGTCAGAATAGTTATTTCTTGATAAAATTTGGTACGTAACAGTTTTGAACAATGGCCAATCCAGTGGCGTACACTTTTTTTCCTAAAACGAACCCTAACTATTTTTCATTATTTTGTGACATATGAAAATAGTTTTAGTAGGCCGTGATCCAATGGCATAGGAAAAAATTTTCACAGGTCCTATAGACTTCTTCATTTTATATCTTTTGAGATCTGCTTAAAAAAATCCCATTAGAAATACATAAGTGGCACGGGTGTTTCCATATTCAAATGGTCACACAAATAAACTTCTCTGAAATGGTTAATAATTCTTCTTTTTTGATGAAATTTGGTATGTCTATATCTATTTTGAGGCATGCCGAATGCAATGGCGTACTTATTTTCTTCCTAAAACGGCCCTAGCCCTTTTCACCATTTTTTGACATAGAGAAACTTGATTGGTAGGCCTTGGTCAGGTGACATAGAAAACAATTTTCACAGCATTTATAGAGTTTCTTATATCTTTTGATTATTTGCACATCAAAATCGAATTATAAATACAAGGGGTGTTTCAATCTTAAATGGGCCACACTGTATATATATATATATATATATATATATATATATATATATATATATATATATATATATATATATATATATATATATATATATATATATATATATATACATACAGGGTTCGACAAAATGGTGCGAACACCCTATTTCTGGCCTTACTTTCAACTCGATTAAAAATTGACTGGCATAAAAGTTTATCTATATTTTGAAACCTAGGTACTGGCGCCTAGAAATTTCTGTCATTTGTCATATTCTTCACGTTAGGACGTCATAACTTGTCTTCTAAAATTATACACCCTGTACTGTATGTTTTTGTCGGATAGACAATTTATTGCGAATTCACTAAGGTAGTTTTTGATCGATATCGCACGTACCATTTTTCCAAAAAATGGTAAAAACCGAAAGTAAACTTTTTCAAGTCACCATAGAGTGCCAATTCCATATATATATATATATATATATATATATATATATATATATATATATATATATATATATATATATATATATATATATATATATATATATATATATATATATATATATATATATATATATATATATATATATATATATATTTATTTATATATATATATATATATATATATATATATATATATATATATATTTATATATATTTGTGTGTGTGTGTGTGTCATAGCTAAAACATTGAATAATTTTACATTGCTAGTCACTTTTGACAGTTACTGCAGTAAATAATTTCGGGTTGCTCTAGCTATTACTAACTTCTGAAATGACTGAACTGACTGAACATAAAATAATTACACTTCTGATGACTGTTGGTTTTGGCGATAGGAAGAGATCTCTGCAAAAAGCTCGTGATGTATTTAATGAAACATTCCATTACATGAGAGGTCCAGTTTGAAAATCAGCAGTATCAAGAACTTTGTGCAAATTTAATTAAACGGGCGAGAAACGTTCCAGGATTGTGAAGAAAAAGGACAGCTACAAATGGGGACGACGCACTTGATGTCCTGGTAAGTTTTCATGAACAACCAAGGACTTCTCTGCCAAAACTGGCCGTGAAGCACAATATGAGTGAACGATCTGAGTAGGATATTAAAATCCAATAATCCGTTACTGGATGAAAGAGGCTCATACCCAATATCCGCAGAAAGTAAACGTCTGGGCGGGTATAGCTGAAGGAAAATTTATTGCGCCTCTCTTTTTGAGAGAAACTTTGAATGCGGATCGTTACTTACGACTCCTTCGTGACCAGATTCTCCCAGAACTCATTCGTTTATTTCCTAACCCTGCAATTAATCAGAACTTGTCACACAACATTTGGTATCAGCAGGACGGTGCTCCACCTCATTATGCTGTTGAGGTCAGACAATATCTAAATCAAGTATTTCTGCAGGGATGGGTTGGAGAAGAGGATACATAGAATATCCGGCGCCGTCATCAGATTTATCCTCATTGCACCATTTCCATTGGGGCTTTCGGAGCTTGAAGATCGAATCAGAACTGCCGTTCACGAAATAAAATTAAATATTCAAAACGTTTTAAGGTTATTTGTCGATAGATAAGGATATTGCCAAGACACTGGTGGTTTTCATCTTGAACACTTGCTGTAAATCATTTTCATTTACTTAATTAGTTTTGTTTTGTTTTACTTCCACATCGTCAATACGTGTGGAAGTATGGCATCGGAAACAAAAATTTCTAAATTTTTTTTCCGCTTAAACGTCGTAAAAAGTGTCATAGAAAACATGATTTGGAAACGAAATTTTTGTGTGTCTGTGGGTCTGTATGTCGGACTGTTGTAGCCACGATAACATTAAAACGAGTTGAGATATTTTCAAATGTGGTAACAGTTAGCACCTGACAAACGAACGGTTCGGATTGTTTTTGGGTAAATTCGCTCTAGGGGGTGGGGGATGAATGGGGGATGATTTGGTGAAAAATGGCTTTTTTTTCGTTAAAACTCGAGTAATATAACGTTTGTTTATTAGAAAATTTCGTCAAACATCTGGCATTCTGTGTTAAAATTAAATTAGGGTGGGATGGAATATCGGTGACAGAAATTTTGCATTTTTTTGCTAAAACGGCGTAAAAAGTCTCAAAACATATAGAAAAATTTATTATGGAACGAAATTCCTCTTAGTAGGCGCAATAACTTTCTAATGAATTAAGATACAATATTTAAATTTGGTATCCAGTTAGCAGCCGACAAAGGAACGCTTCGAATTATTTTTGTGTAAGATCGCTTCAGAGGGTAGTGGAAAACGGGGGGTGGGGGGTGGTGGTGTTGGGTATTTGGTGAAAATTTACATTTTTTCGTTAAAATATAAGGTTTCAGAAGTTTATGGGTACAGGAATATGAATATTTTCTTTGTGATCGAGTCATGGACCCTGAATTATTTCATGAGAATAACTTTCTAAGGAGAGTAGACTATCACAGCTATGTGGAAGTTATGATTCGATTTGCAGCACTTTTCAATGTGTTGTCTTCAACTGTCTTGTTTAATTTTCAAATATTTTATAGTGTTTAAGTGCGTGGTATTCGCTTGTATCTAGTTATTATCTCAGTTACACATATCCTGCACTACGTATCCCACTTCTCGTTTCCTTTAATTTATATACGTTTCTTAGCCAGGTATACTGTGAGATATAACAAATTTTGTCGCAATTTATTTCACTGAACATACTTCTTGTAAAAATATATTTCTTTATCATAAATACTAAAAATCTGTGCTTGCTGCGTGAGGACTTTTCGACATTAAAATTTCAATCATTTGAAACTTTCTAAGCAACCATATTTTAGTATCGTGGGAATGTAACTAGCTGTACTACTTTAACACAAAAACAACAAACGGGAAAGAGCCGTATAAACGGCTCAATTGCTCAACTAATCATATTTCATCATGATTCCGGGAATAAATTTATTATGTTTTATATTTAGAACTATAATAACGTCGGTTTAACTAACTTATAAACTTATTAACATATTGGATCTGAATACCATGAAATGTCTTTCTTAATATCTAATAACATGCTAAAATACAACCTTCTGACCTATTTATTATATGACAATGCCATAATCACTAAACAAATCGTTTTGCATGTTGGTACAGTACCAGGTTCCATCCCCCAATGGCACATTACACCAACCATAAATTGTCAATGAGAAATAAAAAATATATACAGGTGCACGTTTTTCGAGCTCAAGCATGGAGTCTCATAAACCGTAAGATATGGGAGATCGGTGAAATTATGGTAGAGTTTTGTAATCTGACGTCAAGAACCTAGAGCTCAAAAAATGTAACCTAGCTCATCTGGTTCCTGAAATATCCTGGAAAAGAACTGAAATTTCAAGGTATTTTATTTTTTAAATTTTTTAGTGAATTTTTATTTAAAAAAATTCACTATAAAGAGGCATCGATGGTGAGACTTTGCAAAAAAATTTCAAATGAGCGCGAACTAGGACCCCTAGAGCCCATATCCGGGGTCAGTTTCAGTTTTTATATGTTTATATATATATATATATATATATATATATATATATATATATATATATATATATATATATATATATATATATATATATAATGATTTGGTGATCTCCAAGTGTTTAGTTTTGCCGTTTTAATTATATTAACTTTGTTTATAATTATATTAATTTTGATTGCATTGGTTATTTTGTAAATTTTCTGATATAATGATTTAATTAAATATGTTAAATTAAATATCTGATGTAAATATAATGATTTTACAAATAACATGGGTTTTTATTTTATGTTTGTTATTATTGATCTTTCTATGTGTTTTTTTTAAATTTTATATGTTTATATTTGCCCGGCTATTGACTCCATACTGCTAGGGTATGTAGTGAGTTTTCTTTTCATTCTTTTTAATTAATGAATTTAATGATTATTCAATTCCATTTTGCTTGCCCAATTTAAAAAATTAGATATATTTATCATGTTCTCAAACAATAATACTGTATTTAAAATTATATATATATATATATATATATATATATATATATATATATATATATATATATATATATATATATATATATATATATATATTTACACCACTACTTAATCAACAAATTCTTATATTCTATTTGAGCTCTTTTTATTTCGGTTTTATCTTTGATCAAAATTTTAACACTGTAAACAGATTAAATGTTTATATACATCAATGACATAAATTCCCATTCATACCTTCATTTGCGAAATTTAGAAGTTCCATTTACTTCTATTTAAAAAGGCCTTTTTTATTATTATACAAGTTTTAATACCTTTGAACTTCCTAATTCTTTCCTCCTATCAACCGCTGTTGGCGTCGTTGAAGTCTACCGTTGCTAGGCAGCCATCTTGTAGACATCCCACTTCAAACAACGCGTCTATAGCGTCAATTATTATTCTGATATTTGCATATATTTTCTTACAGCACTTCCTTTGAGCTTATTGCTCAAATAAGGGACACACTATTAATTAATGTATAGTTTTAAACACTTTAAACTTCGATTGGCCGATTTTGCTACTTATTTTTCACTTTTATGCATTGACAAATTGCAGTGGCATCCTCTCGATATGATAAACCAAATTGAAGGGAGGATAACCTTGATTCAATTATGTTTACTTTCATTTCAAAATATTTAATTCATAGCAATCTAGTTAATACAAACTGTCAGAAATATTTTCACATTTTTCCATAGAAATATTGTTTTTGTCTATGTACACAACAACTCAGAAATGAAATGCTGTCAATGTCAAATTCATATTAACTCTACTTCAAACTTTGAAAACATCAACAAAAACAAGTCTTAAAATACTTAAACTGCATACACACTTATTTATCAAACTTTTAAGTAGTGGTGTTAGAATATTACAAACATTTTAAAAGGTTAGTACAAACTTTAAATTTTCTATATATATATATATATATATATATATATATATATATATATATATATATATATATATATATATATATATATATATATATATATATATATATATATATATATATATATATATATATATATATAATTAGGTTTTGAACTTCAGAAGTTTTGATAAAAAAATAATTTATTTAAACTCTAAAGTACAAACGTAATAAAATGAAAATTATAAAGATTTTAAAGGAGCGAACAAGAGGTGTTGCTACTAGAAGGTACAATGTAATAATAATCTCTTAATTTAACACTAGTATTACTTATAAACTAAAAGTGCTTACACAGCGGATCACACGGTCTGTTCAAGCTTGGATTTGTCTATGTTGCAGGAGCACGGATTGTCTAATGTAATCACAAGTAAAACCGTGGGAACGGCTCTATAGCAGGCAATCATCTGATGACGTATATATATATATATATATATATATATATATATATATATATATATATATATATATATATATATATATATATATATATATATATATATGTATTAGATATTTTTTTTTCTCATAAATTTCATACGTCAAGTAGAAATGTCAAAATTATTGTACTGGAGAATTATAGTTTTTTAAGGAGATTTAGCTACAATTGATATAAATAAAAGTAAATAGGAAAATCTATGGCTGCTGTGGAAACGTTGGTGAGACCCGCTATAGTACAAGAAGCAAATTTAAGAACAAAATCTAAAGTGACGTTTATTAAAATAAGTTTTGGTGATAGAAGGAGTTCGCGAGGATGCTAAAAGAAATTGTGTCAATACAACAACAAGCATAGCTTATTTGTAAGATGCGATGTATAATTCTAATTACAAATAAATAAGTATAAATAAGTATATATATATATATATATATATATATATATATATATATATATATATATATATATATATATATATATATATATATAACAAAACACTTTTCATTTTTTTAACAAACATGTATCAACTATTTATTAACCAAATTATACCTATTTGTTCATCAGTTTATAATCATTTCAAGCTACATTTCATTTCTTCTTAAATGCCTTATTGTAGCTTGAAAAAGTATTTTGAATTTCACTACTGTAGTGTCTATCTGGATACATTATTTACACTGCTTAAAATTAATTTAATATCATTTTCTCCATTTATTGTCTGAGACATGTCTTTTTATATATCTGTTTTTTGATTAATTTTATAATCTTTCTGTTTTAGATTGCCATGCTGTTAATGCAGATCTTTATTGGACAAATGATGCAGTGTTGTATTATAGTTTGGTTTCACTGGATATTTGAAAACATCTGCATCTTTAGTAAGTTTATTTTATATTAATTTCATTTACACCTTACTTTAAAATGCTTAGTTGTGTGGTTTATATGAGTGTCTTTATATTTTAAGTGTATATGAATTTGTTTTACCCATTTTTTTGTTTCCACATATACAAAACATCACCAATATTTATTTACACCTAGTATGTGAATTTCCTTCCCAATATGTTTTAAAATTTTATCTATACATTTCAGATTGATTTTAAGAATTCATTGGCAATGCTCTTTAGTATTTTCTACAAACCGTTTTGACTGAGACCAGTATTCTGCACGATACTGGCTTTAATGTCCACTTAAATTTCTACCAGGTTCTCCACAGTATTGACATTTAGTAGCATTGTTAGTGTTTTGACAATTATCGTTCATAAACCTTTAGTAATTGAATAATTGAATAAGTGATAAGTGATATTCTAGTTTACTCCTAAGTACTTAGATTTAAGTTTTTACTTTTAAGCTTTGCGTGCGGTAGCTAATAATTTATGTTTGATATTGCTAAATATCAACACAACATATATATATATATATATATATATATATATATATATATATATATATATATATATTATAATGAAATTTGGTGGATACGTTGCCTTGGGAAAGACCTTACTACGTACCAGAATTCAACTTCCTAAATTTATAGAAAATTGAGTTATTCAAATTTGACGCACTTGCTGCGTCCCGAACTTTTTTTACTAATGGTCATATCGAGATGGGATTTACACCCTCTTCAGACACTTTTTCGGTTCTTGAGGAACATCTTCAACTTTATTTTTTCTTATAGGAGCCATTTTGGATTTTTACATTTTTAAATAGACGTCCTTTTTATGACTGCAACCTTGTATCATATGATATGTTCAATCAACGACTTTCGAAGAAAATTGAAAAAGTATAGTTTCTGGGATCAGTTTTTTGCAAATAATATTTTCACTTGCGTATTACATCGAAAATGTGAGAGCCTAATTAAATTATTGCTGTGAGCGTAAAAATTTTCTCAACTGTATCAATAAAACTAAGTTTTAAATTAAGAGCCATGGAATTAATGAAAAATGTATTTTTTGCAAAATTAGAAATTAAAATTAAAAACAAAAATATCACAAAAGGTATTCGAATGATTCACCTTCTATTTTCCTTCACATTTCGATGCGTAGTGTAATAGATTAGCAATATATCTCACTATTTTTATACGGCATATTAGTAAAGTTAATACCTTAAACTTACACATACCTTGAAGATCGATTTTAGAGGTCCTAGTACGCGCACATTTGAAGAATTCTTTCTAAAGTGATGCCACCGATCTTTATTATCAAAAAAATCTTGCGTTCTAACTCCTTTTGAGAAAAATGCCCAAATCTCAATTTTCTATGAAGCTAAAGAACTAAATTTTGCTAAATCTGTAGATAGTAAAAGTCTCTTTAAAAGAAACTTGTATTAAAAATTTCAATAAAGTTATACACAAGATTTCCAGAAGGAAATTTAATTCATATTTGGAAAAGTAAAGTACCTACCAAATTATAAACATAGCAGTTATTTTTTCTTATTAATCGCCAGTATGATTTCGTTTTAGTCAGCCTAATCAAACCGGGTTTTTCAATAACAATTACAACAATAACAAAATTATAATTTCAGACTCAAAAGTGACAAAATTATTTAGGCGAGTAGGTATTGGGCCACTTTGGACAGACAGTGACGTCACATGTGGTTAAGTATGGGATCTGTGTTACCGACATGACAGTTGACAGCTCTCAGTTACCGACCGACATGACAGTTGACAGTTGACAGCTGCCAGTTACCGACCCAACAGTATATAGATAGGGGGCCCCGCCCACAAGATGGCGGACTTGGGCCAGACAGTCACATTTACATTTAGCCTTGTTATGTAACCTGTATTCTAAGGTCATTGACCTGTCTAGGAAACTTTGACGTCACATGACTTGGGCCAGACAGTCACATAAGTGTCTAACCTATTACTTCAAATTATTATATTTTGAAAAAAACCATTTGGAGCAGGTGAGTTTCGAACCCCGGGCATTCAGATGGGAGGCAACGATGCTACCCATTAGGCTAAGCAGACGCTTGTTAATTTATTGTTTTAGGCTGGTATATATATACGACTTTTAATTACAAACAAACCATACATGTAACATAATTAAAGTTTTTGTTATTATTAGACAAATGGATGATTTACAAAATAATGTTTAATATTAGAGGCGGAACCAAAACGGAGGAACCAAAATGGCGGAATAAAAAAAAAATGGCGGAATGAAAGATGGAAGCCTGTGATACCTTAAGCTGACATCCCTGACATTATAAAAATGGCGGCTTTCGTTCTTAAAGATGGTGCCTTTCGCTTGATGGTTGAAGACTCCATTATTTAAAGATACGTCACTCCAACCTTTAGAGCCGACAAATGAGAGTGAGGTTGATAAGCGAGAATAATGGTATTGGTCGAAGACTCCATGATTTAAAGTTACGCCCCCCATTAAAACAAACCATTCATAAAGCTTTTGTTATTAGACATAAGACATAATAATTAATATGTTTAATATTAGACAGACTAGAACGTCACAATTGTTATATGGGTAGGTTCTAAAAATAACACACAGAGGTCGCTGGCAAAACAAAAGAAGGAAGTTCAGAAACAAAATAGACAACAGGTTCAAATAGGAAACCAAATATCGTAGAGACAATAGAGGTCGCTGGCAAAACAAAAGACACACTCTTAAGCTTAGAAACAATGGTTGGTTACAGGTTCAATTCCTTTCTCCACGTGTGTCATGTTACTCGTTTAAGTAAGCAGAATTAAAAAATGGCGACTAAAATGAGATAAAAAACTTTAAATCCTTATCGCGGAAGATCCGTGAGATGTACGATAGAACCAACACATGCACGGTGTTAAGGAGGCCAAATCAAATTGGAATATACAATAAAATGGCCACTTCCGGTCTAAACTTTAAATCGTTATATCTTTTCAACGACAAGTGATAGAAATGAACTGACTTCAAAAATATATGTTTCGTAACAAGGTCTACAAGAAACTGAGATAAAAAACTTCAAATCCTTATCGCGGAAGATCCGTGAGATGTACGAGAGAACCAACACATGCACGGTGTTAAGGAGGTCAAATCAAAGTGGAATATACAATAAAATGGCCACTTCCGGTCTAAACTTTAAATCGGTATATCTTTTCAACGGAAAGTGATAGAAATGAACCGACTTCAAAAATGTATGTTTCGTAACAAGGTCTACAAGAAAACGAGATAAAAAACTTCAAATCCTTATCGCGGAAGATCCGTGAGATGTACGAGAGAACCAACACATGCACGGTGTTAAGGAGGCCAAATCAAATTGGAATATACAATAAAATGGCCACTTCCGGTCTAAACTTTAAATCGTTATATCTTTTCAACGGAAAGTGATAGAAATGAACTGACTTTAAAAATGTATGTTTCGTAACAAGCTCTACAAGAAACTGAGATAAAAAACTTTAAACCCTTATCGCGGAAGATCCGTGAGATGTACGATAGAACCAACACATGCACGGTGTTAAGGAGGCCAAATCAAATTGGAATATACAATAAAATGACCACTTCCGGTCTAAACTTTAAATCGTTATATCTTTTCAATGGAAAGTGATAGAAAGGAACCGACTTCAAAAATGTATGTTTCGTAACAAGGTCTACAAGAAACTGAGATAAAAAACTTCAAACCCTTATCTCGGAAGATCGGCGAGATGTACGATAGAACCAACACATGCACGGTGTTCAGCAAGTCAAACTCTATTAACATATCCAATAAAAATGTTACTTCCGGTAGACACTTCCGGTATAGCTATTCTTAGAGCTACATACATGTGTGACACCTCAAAATAATCGTCTTGTTGAACAGAAGAAAGAAATATGGTTTTTAAGGAAATCAAAACAAGTTGTGTTAACATCTAAAAACAACACACTCTCTTAGACTTAATGAAGTTACTTTCAGAGAAATTTTCAAGCTTACCATGAGGACCAGTATTCAATGGCGTATTTAAATGTTGACTACATCAAGTGATGCGTGCTACAGACAAATTTTAGTACACCCTCTTAGACTTATTGAAGTTGACGGCACAGACAGCTGTCAAGCGTACCTAACAAACCAAAGTAAATATGTCTTGAAGAACAGTCTTGAATTGCCCTAAACCAACACATCTCTATCATTTCAGAGTAATCTTAGCCATGTGACCAGTTAAACTAAGTATCTTGAAGTGTAGCTTTTATGTTTATGAGATATAAAATAAGAAAACCAAAGAGTTAATTGTCTATTACAACAACAAGCAGAAGGGGTTGACTTGGTACCTACAGCTGCTACATACTTGGTAAAAATGGGGGTGCCACTAGCATTTCAGAGTAATTTTAACCACACAACACTCTAACTAACTGTCTTGAGATGTGGCTTTATGTGTTAATGGGTGGAAATAACAAAACTAAAGAGTTGATTGTCTATTACAACTGTCAGCTAAATAAGCGTTTAGGTAGCCGGAATACCGATATCCTAAATATTTCAAGAGTAATCTTAGTCATACAACACTCTTAACTAACTGTCTTGAGATGTGGCTTTATGTGTCATTGGTTGGAAAATAAGAAAACTAAAGAGTTGATTGCCTATTACAACAGTCAGCTGAAGGAACATTTGGGTTATCGGAATACCGATATGCCAAATGTTCCAACCGAAGGAGCCCACTTAGAGTCATCTCCAGGGGCTCGGAATACCGATGCCCTAGAAGTGTCGGAAGCAACATTTCAATTAACACCAACAACCGCTAAATACTTGCTGGACTTTAGTATGTTTGGCATTAAATTTGGCTTGTTGGATAACCAATCATTTTTATGAAAAATGCAACAATTTTTATTTCTGCGTAAATACATGTAAATTTTGTAGTCTACTATGGACAGTCAAGTCTACCTCTGGACATTTAAGTCAACCCTGGACATAATTATAACGGTGTTTAAATGCAAATAGATTGAATTATTTTGCTGGGAGTCAGGTATGGACAAGGTGTTATTAATAATAAAAACAGTGGTAAAATATAAAAATATAATATATTTACTCAAGTGTACACTACAGCAAGTTAACTAATTTGAAAATTGTCTGTCTTTACAGTAAAATGAGATCTGTCAGTTGGTGTTTGTGACCTTGGAATGTAATCTGGGTGTTATTTCCGTAGGATGACATCATCCCAGCATTCGTGTTTGAGCTTGTCTAGAATACAGCTGTTGGCAGTTGTCATATCTGGTAGGATGACATCATCATCATTATACGTGTTTGAGCTTGTCGGCAGCTCTCGTTTCCGGTTAGTGACCTATACGAACATAACAGTCTATGTACCAACCAACCAACTGTTTTTTTTTTGAGGTGTAGCCTTTATGTATGTATGTATGTAATTTAATTTTCGATAGTGTAAAATAAAATTAAAAAGTGTGATATATGAAAAAATAAGAAAACTAAAGAGTTGATTGCCTATTACAACGGTCAGCTGAAGAAACAATTAGGTAGCCAGAATACCGATTACCTAAATATTTCAACCGAAGGAGTTCACTTAGAGTCACATCTAGGGGGCCGGAATACCGGCCCCCTAGATGTGCTGGAAGCAACATCTCAACTAACGCCTACAACCGCTACATACTTGGTGGACTTTGGTGGAACACAGACTGAAAACAACTTGATATCTGGTACATATGTCTGTAAAGATTTGATATTAAATTTAGTGGACGCTTCACGTCTTAATATTCAACAGACAACAACGACAGCTGTCATACAGCCGTCTGACATGACAGACAGCTGTCATACAGCTGTCTAACACAGCTGTCTAACACAGCTGTCTAACACAGCTGTCTAACACAGCTGTCTAACACAGCTGTTTAACACAGCTGTCTAACACAGCTGTCTAATAGGGCAGACATATGTCTAACACATGTCTAGCAGATGGGTAACAGTCACTCTTTTGCGGAACATAAGCTGAATGTTTTTAAGTCAAACAAGAAGAAAACAATTTAAAACACATCTACGATGACCATGAGGCAGCCTACATGGACTTTGAACAATTTTTAAAAATAGATGCGGCCAGGTTAGTTGATTAACCATCCAGGTCAGTCACAGCTGACGCTATAAATAAAAACGATGCTGGAAGCGAGTGACGTCACAAGAAACGGTGTGTTGTTGGTTGTAGACCATTAGATTAATATGTAGCTATCGAATCCTTTTCTATATCTCCCTCTGTGGACTTCGTTTTCTTTTACAATCACCAACACACCATGCTTATTACCATTCCAGCATTGACAACATATATTTTTAAATTGTTTAAAGTCCATATATGTACCAGATATCAAGTTGTTTTCAGTCTGTGTTCCACCAAAGTCCACCAAGTATGTAGCGGTTGTAGGCGTTAGTTGAGATGTTGCTTCCAGCACATCTAGGGGGCCGGTATTCCGGCCCCCTAGATGTGACTCTAAGTGAACTCCTTCGGTTGAAATATTTAGGTAATTGGTATTCTGGCTACCTAATTGTTTCTTCAGCTGACCGTTGTAATAGGCAATCAACTCTTTAGTTTTCTTATTTTTTCATATATCACACTTTTTAATTTTATTTTACACTATCGAAAATTAAATTACATACATACATACATAAAGGCTACACCTCAAAAAAAAACAGTTGGTTGGTTGGTACATAGACTGTTATGTTCGTATAGGTCACTAACCGGAAACGAGAGCTGCCGACAAGCTCAAACACGTATAATGATGATGATGTCATCCTACCAGATATGACAACTGCCAACAGCTGTATTCTAGACAAGCTCAAACACGAATGCTGGGATGATGTCATCCTACGGAAATAACACCCAGATTACATTCCAAGGTCACAAACACCAACTGACAGATCTCATTTTACTGTAAAGACAGACAATTTTCAAATTAGTTAACTTGCTGTAGTGTACACTTGAGTAAATATATTATATTTTTATATTTTACCACTGTTTTTATTATTAATAACACCTTGTCCATACCTGACTCCCAGCAAAATAATTCAATCTATTTGCATTTAAACACCGTTATAATTATGTCCAGGGTTGACTTAAATGTCCAGAGGTAGACTTGACTGTCCATAGTAGACTACAAAATTTACATGTATTTACGCAGAAATAAAAATTGTTGCATTTTTCATAAAAATGATTGGTTATCCAACAAGCCAAATTTAATGCCAAACATACTAAAGTCCAGCAAGTATTTAGCGGTTGTTGGTGTTAATTGAAATGTTGCTTCCGACACTTCTAGGGCATCGGTATTCCGAGCCCCTGGAGATGACTCTAAGTGGGCTCCTTCGGTTGGAACATTTGGCATATCGGTATTCCGATAACCCAAATGTTCCTTCAGCTGACTGTTGTAATAGGCAATCAACTCTTTAGTTTTCTTATTTTCCAACCAATGACACATAAAGCCACATCTCAAGACAGTTAGTTAAGAGTGTTGTATGACTAAGATTACTCTTGAAATATTTAGGATATCGGTATTCCGGCTACCTAAACGCTTCTTTAGCTGACAGTTGTAATAGACAATCAACTCTTTAGTTTTGTTATTTCCACCCATTAACACATAAAGCCACATCTCAAGACAGTTAGTTAGAGTGTTGTGTGGTTAAAATTACTCTGAAATGCTAGTGGCACCCCATTTTTACCAAGTATGTAGCAGCTGTAGGTACCAAGTCAACCCCTTCTGCTTGTTGTTGTAATAGACAATTAACTCTTTCGTTTTCTTATTTTATATCTCATAAACATAAAAGCTACACTTCAAGATACTTAGTTTAACTGGTCACATGGCTAAGATTACTCTGAAATGATAGAGATGTGTTGGTTTAGGGCAATTCAAGACTGTTCTTCAAGACATATTTACTTTGGTTTGTTAGGTACGCTTGACAGCTGTCTGTGCCGTCAACTTCAATAAGTCTAAGAGGGTGTACTAAAATTTGTCTGTAGCACGCATCACTTGATGTAGTCAACATTTAAATACGCCATTGAATACTGGTCCTCATGGTAAGCTTGAAAATTTCTCTGAAAGTAACTTCATTAAGTCTAAGAGAGTGTGTTGTTTTTAGATGTTAACACAACTTGTTTTGATTTCCTTAAAAACCATATTTCTTTCTTCTGTTCAACAAGACGATTATTTTGAGGTGTCACACATGTATGTAGCTCTAAGAATAGCTATACCGGAAGTGTCTACCGGAAGTAACATTTTTATTGGATATGTTAATAGAGTTTGACTTGCTGAACACCGTGCATGTGTTGGTTCTATCGTACATCTCGCCGATCTTCCGAGATAAGGGTTTGAAGTTTTTTATCTCAGTTTCTTGTAGACCTTGTTACGAAACATACATTTTTGAAGTCGGTTCCTTTCTATCACTTTCCATTGAAAAGATATAACGATTTAAAGTTTAGACCGGAAGTGGTCATTTTATTGTATATTCCAATTTGATTTGGCCTCCTTAACACCGTGCATGTGTTGGTTCTATCGTACATCTCACGGATCTTCCGCGATAAGGGTTTAAAGTTTTTTATCTCAGTTTCTTGTAGAGCTTGTTACGAAACATACATTTTTAAAGTCAGTTCATTTCTATCACTTTCCGTTGAAAAGATATAACGATTTAAAGTTTAGACCGGAAGTGGCCATTTTATTGTATATTCCAATTTGATTTGGCCTCCTTAACACCGTGCATGTGTTGGTTCTCTCGTACATCTCACGGATCTTCCGCGATAAGGATTTGAAGTTTTTTATCTCGTTTTCTTGTAGACCTTGTTACGAAACATACATTTTTGAAGTCGGTTCATTTCTATCACTTTCCGTTGAAAAGATATACCGATTTAAAGTTTAGACCGGAAGTGGCCATTTTATTGTATATTCCACTTTGATTTGACCTCCTTAACACCGTGCATGTGTTGGTTCTCTCGTACATCTCACGGATCTTCCGCGATAAGGATTTGAAGTTTTTTATCTCAGTTTCTTGTAGACCTTGTTACGAAACATATATTTTTGAAGTCAGTTCATTTCTATCACTTGTCGTTGAAAAGATATAACGATTTAAAGTTTAGACCGGAAGTGGCCATTTTATTGTATATTCCAATTTGATTTGGCCTCCTTAACACCGTGCATGTGTTGGTTCTATCGTACATCTCACGGATCTTCCGCGATAAGGATTTAAAGTTTTTTATCTCATTTTAGTCGCCATTTTTTAATTCTGCTTACTTAAACGAGTAACATGACACACGTGGAGAAAGGAATTGAACCTGTAACCAACCATTGTTTCTAAGCTTAAGAGTGTGTCTTTTGTTTTGCCAGCGACCTCTATTGTCTCTACGATATTTGGTTTCCTATTTGAACCTGTTGTCTATTTTGTTTCTGAACTTCCTTCTTTTGTTTTGCCAGCGACCTCTGTGTGTTATTTTTAGAACCTACCCATATAACAATTGTGACGTTCTAGTCTGTCTAATATTAAACATATTAATTATTATGTCTTATGTCTAATAACAAAAGCTTTATGAATGGTTTGTTTTAATGGGGGGCGTAACTTTAAATCATGGAGTCTTCGACCAATACCATTATTCTCGCTTATCAACCTCACTCTCATTTGTCGGCTCTAAAGGTTGGAGTGACGTATCTTTAAATAATGGAGTCTTCAACCATCAAGCGAAAGGCACCATCTTTAAGAACGAAAGCCGCCATTTTTATAATGTCAGGGATGTCAGCTTAAGGTATCACAGGCTTCCATCTTTCATTCCGCCATTTTTTTTTATTCCGCCATTTTGGTTCCTCCGTTTTGGTTCCGCCTCTAATATTAAACATTATTTTGTAAATCATCCATTTGTCTAATAATAACAAAAACTTTAATTATGTTACATGTATGGTTTGTTTGTAATTAAAAGTCGTATATATATACCAGCCTAAAACAATAAATTAACAAGCGTCTGCTTAGCCTAATGGGTAGCATCGTTGCCTCCCATCTGAATGCCCGGGGTTCGAAACTCACCTGCTCCAAATGGTTTTTTTCAAAATATAATAATTTGAAGTAATAGGTTAGACACTTATGTGACTGTCTGGCCCAAGTCATGTGACGTCAAAGTTTCCTAGACAGGTCAATGACCTTAGAATACAGGTTACATAACAAGGCTAAATGTAAATGTGACTGTCTGGCCCAAGTCCGCCATCTTGTGGGCGGGGCCCCCTATCTATATACTGTTGGGTCGGTAACTGGCAGCTGTCAACTGTCAACTGTCATGTCGGTCGGTAACTGACAGCTGTCAACTGTCAACTGTCATGTCGGTAACACAGATCCCATACTTAACCACATGTGACGTCACTGTCTGTCCAAAGTGGCCCAATACCTACTTAGGCGGTTTAAACAAAAACGAGATCTTCTTCAAAACGTATGAAATATGTGCACTATTGTTTCTCCAAATGTCAAAATAAAACATTTAAAAAAACGTACATTGATCAGGCTGGATTCGATCGCGTAACCTTCTGCTTAGGAGGCAAGCACGGTGCCCGCTGCGCTAAAACTGTGTTTGGGGCCGTTAATAAAGCTACTAATATAGTGTAGTTTAATAATTCATTGAATCACACAGTTAAATAACAATTTATTGACAAATTTTTAATTTCATGTCATCTGCCATTTTCCATAATTGCGGCCGAGATTTCACGATTGTTGGTTCGGGTAGTATGTTTTCTGCCCGGTATATATTTAGTTTGGTTACCGATGATGCATGGTTTATACCTGTTGTATGAATTAATCTATGCGTGGCAGTTAACCACTCTGTCTGTCGGGCATTGGACATTAACCACTAAGTCGTTTCAACACGTGGATTTAATTTTTAATGTGCAAAAAACTCTAAACATTTTGTACCAAATAACTTAAAATTCACAACATATGTTTATTTGTACTATTTCTAGCCACATGTAAAGTCTCATCCCAGTTACTCTGATACTTACAAAAATATAGCGTTCTCAAGAAGTTTTCCCCGATTTTCCGCCGGAAAAACTAGAGCGTAAAGGCTGATTAACGAACTCAACCTCGGTTTTCGCCCAAAGAAGATTTTTGCCAAGTTTCATTGAAATCAGCTTAGTATTTTTTGAGTTACCGTTCGGATACATACATACATACATACATACATACATATATATATATATATATATATATATATATATATATATATATATATATATATATATATATATATATATATATATTTTAACGGACCTTGGTTTTGGGTTCTAGGGACTCAAACTCGCGCTCATCTGAAGAAATTTTTTCAATAGCTTTCAATCGTAACCTCTCTATTAGCTAATTCATTTTAATGAAAATTCGCTAATAGGTGTAACATGTTGCAATTTCACAGCTACATTTCCCTTCCACTTATGTACACATAAAATAATCTTATTCCTCTTTAAAAACTTATAAATCGTGAAATTAAAGGTTTTTGAACGCTTTTTGTAAAATAAGGTATTATTTTCAGGACCATTCGGTCCAAAACGCACTTGTTGTAGATCAAAATTGCAACTTCGTATTTCCACATTAGAATTTTCTGCCAATTTCCTGCTCAATCTCCTGTTATGCTTTATTCTTTGCGGTAAGATGAGTTTGATATTCATTCTCCATAGAGTTCGTGTCGCTTGTAGGACTGTTATAAGCAATACAAATCCGACATTGAATTAGATAAAAAAAGTCATAAGAAGGAACAGCAAACAAAAACTCCACAAGTAAATATATCACACAGAGCGCATAATATACTGTCGCTTGTCACTAACTTAAGTTAACCACATCCATCAACTAGATATCTCAAATTGTGTACTTACAGCAATAAAAAATTCCCGGTTTTGGAACATATCTATATTATGTTACTGTATTCCTTTATAGATTCCTAGTAGAACTTGTCTAGTTTAAGCATTACAAAGGGAGTAAAAAATAGGATGGGTATACATAAATAACTCAAAATACTTAAAATTGGAGATATCTAATTGTAATATTCGTTATGGTGGGTCAATTGGATTGGGAAGGGGCTTGTACGTATGGCACATTTCTGGTAGAATGGGGAGGTAGTCTAAAAAACGGACGATATTTTAGTGGAGTTTATTAATTTGGAGATATGCATATACAGTCTCTAATGTGTGTTTTTTCTATGAATGTCTAACGGGAGGTTAATGTACATAAATCTTAGTTTACAACGAAAACATAATTATTAAGTCAGTCTGCGTCAAATGGCTTTCTTGTGTTTCTTAAATGAGTGAGTGAAAGAAAACCATTACACCTCTAACTTCACCATTTTATTGCTGCACTAACAATAAATCAATAAACCCGAATATAATGGTGACGCTGATAAACAATGAACTTTGGTAAACAAAATAAATAATTAGCTCGCAAGTCTGACAATGACATAAAATGGCAACTAAATATAGACCTGCCTATCTCCTCCCGCCGCGCCACATGATGCAGAATAAAAAAAAACACACACCACATCACAGCTGGCCCCCAAGCAAAATATTTGAATGGAAACTTGCCAATTCACAAATTGAATATATTACACAATGAATTAGCAGTTGGAAAACGACTGTAAAATATAAAAAACATACTGTCATGTGATTTTCTGTTTACGGTTACCGGGAAATATATAACGCCTGATTTGTGCCAAACAAAACAAAATAGTAATAAAAATAAACAAATAACATGTAGCGATTATTTAAGGGGGGATTAAATAAAGCAGAACAGAAAAAATTAGGTTGTTAGCATTCAAATCGTCACAAATTATGAATCAGATCCGGGCAACGTGATGTTCGTGGAAAATTCTAAAGGAATTTGATATTATGTAACATTTTGAAATATAGTAGCCATGTGTACAGTTTTTCTAGTAAAAAATAGCATCTGCATGTCAACTGCTTTTAAATGGGCCATGCGAATAATCAAATTTTGTTAGAATTACATGTTCAGCTACAAATAGTATGTTATTACTTTATGGTCTAAAGACCTTCCTCAAAATTTAACTTGAGTGTAAGCAAAGGAAAACACAACCTGGTTTTAGCTAATAGAGGTACCGATGGTGAGACTTGAATTTTGGCTCCTAGAAACCGCCGCTAAGGTCCGTCTGAAATATATATATATATATATATATATATATATATATATATATATATATATATATATATATATATATATATATATATATATATATATATATATTTATTTATTTATTTATTTATTTATTTGTGTGTGTGTGTATCCCAGCGATACAAGTACTATAACTAGTTGTGAAAATGTTTTCCGCAACTGTTAGGAACAATATTTTCTTCTACAAGCATGCGGAAAATGGGATTTTTAGCATGCTTGCAGCAAAAATTATTTACAACATGTGTTCAAATTGAGCACCATTTAAATCCAGGCATAATTGACTTCTCTTCTTGACATTGTTAACATATTGAGTCAAAAGCCTGACCTACTGCTGCTTCCAACGCTTCTCGAGATTCAGGATGGCGTTTGAAAAAACTTAATTACTATTGTAAAATCAGCAATAAAATGAATGTTTAAAAAGAAAAGTAGCAAGTATTATATATATATATATATATATATATATATATATATATATATATATATATATATATATATATATATATATATATATATATATATGGAAAGAGAATTTCATTTGGAAAAAAGAATATGTAAAAATATACGGATGGTCCATAAGAAAAGATACAACTTTATGTCATAGCTTCAACACCATTCTTAAAAAAAATAATCGGAAAACACCTTAAAAAAGTGCCTTAAAAATATTTTCACAGAAACAAAAAATATTCATAGACAAATAGGTTAAGGTGGTGGGTCAAAAATGTACCAAATTGAAAACCACCCTATATATTCCAAACAGTTCGAGATATCGATGTGCGGTTTTCGGCATTCGCTTTCTCATAAAAATCGAGCTCGTAACGTGTGGGTTAGTTTTTTCTAGTTCCTCTAGAAAATTGTAATTCCTATGAAAAATATTCAGTTTGAACCAGTTGTACAAGCTGAAAGTTTCTTGGTCTACGCTACGTTGTATGATCAATATCAATAAAATATTACTATTACTATTATTATTATTATTCGAAACTGATTACAAATCTGTTTTGAAATATAATTTGTTTCGAATAGTTGCGACTTTAAGGGTGCCGCAAGTAGCGCACTCTGCCCGCTAGAGCCAAGTTTAGAGTTAGTTAAAGTTATTTTTATGAAATTTGGTAGGTATGTTGCCCTGGTAAAAGCCTTACCGTATACCAAAATCCAACTTTCTAGCTTTATAGCAAATTAAGTTATTCAAATTTGAAGTATCTAATAAAAATTCGCCACCATAACGCATTTGCTGCGTTCCAATATAACGTTTCTACACTGTTTCCGCACTTATATCACTCCAGCTGAAAATATTTTCGTAAAAAATGAATCTTCCAAGATCCAAAAATCTGAAATTTTGATACAAAACATACTTCTTCATAGGCATCTACATTTCTGCAACAACAAAAAATCCGTCTAGACTGGCTGCACTCCAATCAATTGTATACAGGTTGGGAAAAAATACATGGTACACAGAGCAGCAGCAGGTTCTTGGCATCTAAATATTACGATTTATCCAAACATACTTAAGTCCAAAGGTCAAAATTAAAAGAGCCACAGCGTGGTAAATAAAAAGTTAAATGTTAATTTTCCTTGATAAAATTATTTGACGTATTATGTTAAAAATTTATACAGATAAGTTTTTCATAGTGATAACAAATCATTCATTGACAATTTGGCTGTAGCGGGTACAGGGCGCTGCTTGCGGCGATTATCGAAACAAATTATATTTCAAAGCAGATTTGTAATCAGCTTCGAATAATAATAATAGTAATAATAATATTTTATTGAGATTGATTATACACCGTACCTTAGGCAAAGGAGCTTTCAGCTTGTACAGTGTGGTCCAAACTCAACACTTTTGATAAGAATTGCCGATTTCTAGAGGAGCTAGAAAAAAATAACCCACACGTTGCGAGTTCGATTTTTGTGAGAAAGCTAATGCCGAAAACCGCACTTCGATATATTGAACTGTTTAGAACATATCGGCTGGTTTTCAGTTTCCTGCATTTTTGACACAGCGCGTAACCTTTTTGTTTATGAATATTTCTTGTTTCTGTGAAAACATTCCTAAGAAACTTTTTTAAGGTATACAGTGGCGTCCCAATTATTTTATATATATATATATATATATATATATATATATATATATATATATATATATATATATATATATATATATATATTACTTGCTAAGTTTCTTTTTCAACATTAATTCTATTGCTGATTTTCAAATACTATACATGAATTTTGTAAGATTAAGTTTTTTTAAACGCCATCCTGAATCTCGAGAACCGTTAGAAGCAGTAGTACGATACGCTTTTGAATCAATACCGGCGGTAGAATTAATTAATGCTGTTAATAACGTCAGGAAGCGAAGTCGTTTATGCCTCGATTTAAATGGTGCTCAATTTGGACACATGTACATAATTTTTGCTACAAGCATGCGAAAAATCCTATTTTCCGCGCTGTTTTAGTGCGGAAAAAAGTTCTATTTTTTGCACTGATTTTAGTGCAGAAAAAGAAAAATCCCATTTTCCGCAAACTTGTAGTTGGGAAAAACATTTTCAGAACTAGTTATTAACGTAGTTTAATGTTATACTGTTTGCTCTTGTTATTTTGTGTTGTTTGATTCATTGAATAAATTACTAAAAAAAAAAATTGGCAATAAATCATTTATAACAGCTTTAAGTTGGTGGTCCATAAAAAATATTTATGTCATAAGGATCAATAAACTTAGCGAATCTTATTCATCTCTCTGATGGCGCTAACTTTGTTATCGAAACGCTCGTCAGGTCTAAAAACTGTATTGTGATGAATTGAGTTTTCCAAATTGTACTGACCAGTGCTCATCACAGGTTCCAATCGTCACTCATTGATTTTTGTCATAGCTTCAAAACCATTATTTTTACAAAAAAAAAACTTTACACGCCATTGGATACTGCAAAAATGCCTTAAGAATGTTTTGACAGAAACAAAAAATATTCATTAATAAATAGCTTTCGAGTATGGGTTAAAAATGCACAAAATTGAAAACGACCCTACAGCTTCTAAACAGTTCTAGATATCGATATGCGATTTTCGGCATTCGCTTTTTCACAAAAATCGAGCTCGTAACGTGTGTGTTAGTTTTTTGTAGCTCCTCTAGTAATTGATATTTCCTATCAAAAGTGTCCAATTTGGACCACTCTTTGTTTACCAGCCACAAATTGATAAAGGTTTACATTAAAAGAGACTCATCTGAAATATAGTAATTAACATTGACAACTGTAAATTTCACACTTCTTTTTCCAAATTCCTATATTTTCTTTCTCCTTCCTATTCTATATGAAGCCAATTACATCTACCAATGTGTATAGCAATCACTCCTGCTAATTTAGCCGACTCTGTCTCACAACAAAATAACAAGAGTGCGCCAATAAGATATATATATATATATATATATATATATATATATATATATATATATATATATATATATATATATATATATATATATATATATAGATAGATAGATAGATAGATAGAATCTGAAACACGACGTAACATTTCAGAAGTAATGTTATCAACTGCTGCTCGTACTGGCTGAAGTAAGTGTACCTAGTTTTCAAAACATTCCTTGAATACTTGATTTTTATCATGACCTCACAGAGACCCCAAGTCGGTTAAGTCCGGTGACCTTGCAAGCCAGAGTATTTTACTATAAGTACCAATAAATTTCCTTGGAAATATATCAGATAAATATTGACGAACATCTCTGTAGTTATGTACTGGAGCACCATCTTGTTGAAACGGGCAGTCGCGTACAACACGTAAGGGTAAATTATATAATGCATTTTCCAGATGATGTCGCAGAAGGTCAAAGTAATGATCAAAAATTAGGGAATTGTTACAAAGACATATAATCCTTGTAACCATCAGATATTAAATTCGGAGCGATGTTGATATCTGGATGTTCTGTTCAAACGTGAACTTCGTTGTGATCAATAGTGTTGCGCCTTTTGAAAATGTCGTTATTGGTTACCATTACCATTTTCTTAACAGACCAAATCACTTTAGAAGAAAAATTCACGTTGTTCTCACACACTCTCCTGGTATACCACGTACAAAAATGTCTACGTCGTTTATCATCACCTGATCTTAGTGCCTGATAATTCGAAATTAGAAGGTTTTAATTGGTTCTTTCTCAAAATAAAATGAAACGTAGATTTAGCTACTACAGTTTAATTTTCAATTCTTCTAGTTTCTGGATTTAAATAACGGATTGTAGGACTATATTGTTTTCGTTCATTGGGATGTTCGTTTCGGGACAGCATGGGCTTTTTAAATTAACCGTTTTCTTTTAGATTGAATACTAGACGCCAACTACAATAGGTTGTCTCCGCTGCGAATATTGTTCACACGCCGCTGTTTGGCTTCTGCACAATTTCTTTGGTTTAAAATACAACAGCAGAGCATGTCAGCTATGTATTCATTTGTAAAACTACGTAAGTCAATTTTAATATATGATAGACTTTGGGAAACCTGGCAAAAAAAAATATTAATATAATATGAAACGCAATTAATTATCAATTTTTTAGTGTGTTGCAGCGAAGTTCGTCAATCAGATGAATTTGTGTGTGTGTGTGTGTGTGTGTGTGTGTGTGTGTGTGTGTGTGTGTGTGTGTGTGTGTGTGTGTGTGTGTGTGTGTGTGTGTGTGTGTGTGTGTGTGTGTGTGTGTGTGTGTGTGTGTGTGTGTGTGTGTGTGTGTGTGTGTGTGTGTGTGTGTGTGTGTGTGTGTGTGTGTGTGTGTGTGTGTGTGTGTGTGTGTGTGTGTGTGTGTGTGTGTGTGTGTGTGTGTGTGTGTGTGTGTGTGTGTGTGTGTGTGTGTGTGTGTGTGTGTGTGTGTGTGTGTGTGTGTGTGTGTGTGTGTGTGTGTGTGTGTGTGTGTGTGTGTGTGTGTGTGTGTGTGTGTGTGTGTGTGTGTGTGTGTGTGTGTGTGTGTGTGTGTGTGTGTGTGTGTGTGTGTGTGTGTGTGTGTGTGTGTAAACGTTGAATATAGGGTACAGACAAAATGCGCATGTCGCAAATGACGTCACATCACGATAAATGTGAATATGTATTGCCAGATGTTCCGTCGTCATTTTCGACACCTTTTTTGCCACGCACGTGCCGACTATGGATATCAAAACACAGTTGGTAACCCTGGGCAGGTCAAGCAATGATGATCAACTTGAAGATGGCACCCTGGAGATTGACGTTTTCGAACGGCGTCTGATTGGCTGAAGAGGCCGCTTTCCCCTTCTCGACCCCGAAGCACACCAAGACTTCGGAGTCAAGAACGCTGCAATTTCCCCATTTGATCGATGATCGTTCTATAGTTCACACTCTCAGTTCGAGTCCTTCGTTGTCCTCTGGGCATGGGGCGCAGGCAGGCCCGTAGCAGACACGTGACCTTCTGAAAGGTGCTGGAAACCAATGTGGACCATAAGTGCTACAAACTGCAAGTACCAGAGCAGGAGGCTGCTCTTCATTCTCCATCTGTGCAACAAGTCATTTACTCTGTGAAGAAGGAAGGTTCCCGAAACACATCGAGCTGCTCATCCACGCCGTCCCCGGCAAGAAATGGTATTTTGTTTATATTACACCGCCTCTGGTTTTTATTGTATGTGTAACTTTGCCCATTGTGCAATAAATTCATTTAACTGACCCGTGGTAATGTTTTCTTTACCATGTGACCCCTGATGTACATGCAACCGTTCAATTACGCGCTAACAATTAGAGCCATATCTGCGGCCCAACGTTTCACCAGATCTACAAATAATTAGATTACAAAATAAAACTTAATGTACCATGATACAAATTTGTATCATGGTAATGTACTGTTTAGGATATATTGAATATTAACGCCTTTTTAATTAAATGAAAATATCAGTACGTAATAATAATAATAATCATAACAGAGAACGGAAAGTAGAAAGTAGATATAATGCAAAAATTGATGATTGGGAATTAATAATATTAATAATTGAAAAATTGAACGAGTGTCTCGCTGCAGAAAATGGACTCGAGCACAGGTTTTATTAAATCGTTATAAACAAGACCTGGGTAAAGGTGAAAGGTGCAGTTTAAGCAGAACCCTTCCCCCAACCTCCTGACCTGCCCTGGCCATCGGTTTGTCTAACTAAAATGCTGGGGGAAGGACAACCATGAGGTAATGTACATATTAGGTATTATGCTCGCATGGCCTTGATGTATGCTAGGATTAATTACCTCGTAGTTCTCCTGCCCCCAGCGTTTTAATTTTAAACTGATAGTCAGAGCAGGTCAGGAGTTTGGGGGAAGGATTCTGCTTAAACTGCACGTTTCATCTTTACCCAGGCCTTGTTTATAACGATTATCTATCTCTAATAATAACGGAGATAGCAATGCATTCCCATCCAGTTTGGGACACAGTATATATATATATATATATATATATATATATATATATATATATATATATATATATATATATATATATATATATATATATATATATATATCAGTTGATAGGTGTTGTTGTTTATTTAGGCGATCCATACACAACGCGAGAAATCTCGAAAATATGGTTAAATTATATAGTCTAGTACACTTGACTATAACTGCGTGGAAGTCAGCAGGTGTTAAAATGAATTGACATAGCGAACTATGCTCTTATAAATATGTACACATTGCAAAGTCTCGGTATTTTAGCTTGATAAACAAAAAAACAACGACAGTAAAGGAAAAAAATATATTTTTTTTCAAATTATGTACTTGAAATATAACAGACTAAGTGTCTCCAACCGTTTTCAAGGCTCCCTTATGCAAATATGTCGACATAAATTGGATGTTAACATAAAAAAACTGAAATCAAATTAATATTACAACGAACATCTTACCTATAATTGATTTACAAGCGGGATGAATTATTCCACTAGGTAACAAGTGAAAATCATATTCAACACCATCGATGACAACTGTATGGCCAGCATTGTTGCCACCCTGAAACAAAAACAAACCAATGTCACAAACACAGTTATTTAATGCATTAGGAAAATCTCGGTGACCTTGAAATGAAGGAGAGAATGTTGGCAATGATGAATTTCGTTTGGCAACACACCGATGACAGCAAATCTGTCAGCAACTGTACACAAATAACAGGCATATAATAACAAATGAATTACTAAATGTTGTTGCTAAATTAGTTTCTTAGTTTACAGACTGATCTGTAAAAGACACTTACCTAAATTTCAGTACCCCAAAAGAATATTTACTTTTGAAAAATTCTATTATTTTTTTACTTCGTAATAAAAATACACATATTAAATACAGATGTAGAGATTTCTTTTCTGGCTTCACAAGTGTTTTCTACTCTGCAGCCGGTTTCTTCTTTTATGCTATCGTAAAAAACTTAACCGGTTGAAGAAAAGAAACCAAACACTTGTGAAACCAGAGCGGAAATCTCCACGTCTGTATTTAGTATGGAACGGTTTCATCTCAACATCTAAAGAAATAAACATATGTTACATTCTTCATACGGTTTTTATTTTATTCCTCTGTGCATGTGCTTTTGATTAAACGTTTAATCTGCAGTGAAATTGCCCACCAAATGTTCCAGATGTTAAGTCAGCGGATAATGATTTTTTTCAGATATGGGATACGGTACTGTTATACTTTATTCTCCGGCGTAATAAATGCCGAATAGGCGCATTGGACCGCTTAGAAAGGTTACAAATATTGTCTCTCCCAAGCTCATCTAAAGGCATAAGTACAATAGAATCCGTATCATCTCCGTCCTCCGCTCTGCACCCTACTGCTTCATAAGCTTGATATGTAAACAAAAGAGTAGACAAATGACAACGTCGCTTTGCTGAGGCAGTACAATTATTGCAAGTCTTCTACAAAACACAAGTCGAATAAGACGCAACCTGCTGAGAAGTAGTTCAACTTAGTAAGACTTTCGATAGAATCATACGGTCTTCAAAGAAATCCGAAGTTCAAGATCTTCGGCAGCACTTGTCATGATAATATTTTCTATATCTGTCGGAGGTACTTCTTCGTCTAGAATATCGCAGCCTTAAAGACCTACACATCAAAAAAGCATCAGGATCCGATGAAACTCTAGCAAAAGTTCTTAAAATGTATCCTCCCGAACTGATTCCCAATTTTATGTCGCCTCTTTGATGTTCTATGACAGTGGTATTCAACCGGGGGTACGCGTGCCCTTAGGGATATTTATGACCTTAGGAGGCAATCGTCACAAAACAATTAGATTCCAAACGTCCAGCAATGTCTCAAAGATTCAGCGTCGGTTTATATGAGTTATTTAGATATAAGTGCTGATTCTCTTGCCAGATTACGTAAACAAATTTATTTTGCTTTCGGTAATTTATATACCGTATATTCATTTTAGTTTTAGTAAAACAGGGATAAATTCTTTCTAAGGGTGTCTAAAAAGCAGAAAACAAATAGTGCAGAATCCTCATAAGACACTTCCAATCTCTCTGTAATGGAAACCGCCAACCCTTTTTCTGCTGATTCGGAAAGTGGTAGAAAATGTTGTTCTCTGTGTAAGAAAAGGAAGACTCGACCTGTACGTCAAAATTATTAAACATATCGACGTTACCAAGATTAATATTTAGAATATGGCTTCACTTCAAATAATGATAATCCTCCTTTGCCCGTTTGTGTGATCTGTAATCAGACACAAACAAATAACTCCATGAAATCTTCTTTGCTCAAGCGGCGTTCGGAGGAAAAGCTGCGGAATATTTTAGAATGACAGCTGAAAATTTAAACGCATCCACAAGTTCACTGCAAAAATGTCCGAAATCATCAGTAAACCGCTTTACAAGTCTATGAGCTTGCATTACGAACTGCTAAAGAAAAAAATCCATATACAAGATTTGAAAAGCTTAATATTCCTGGTTCACTAATAATTCGAATAAAATATTAGATTGTAAATGCGTTCAAAAAATTTAAAAAAATACCGCATTCTGACACTACCACTGCACGAAGGTCTGGCACTACCACAGCACGAAGGATAAAAGAAATAGCACAAGATGTTCGTGAACCATTGCTAAAAGAAAAAAAAGTAAACAAACGTTTTTCTCTACAGTTAGATTAAAGCACGGATATTGAAAACGGGGCTGAATTGATAATACCTATATTATATGTGAAATATTTTCCAACTGTCTGTAAGAACTAGTGCTCGTCCAGTGGTCGAAATTCGACCATAATTCAATAAATTTTTAAGTTTGAACGTTATTGATGTTCTTTTGTCACAGAGTATACATCTACTATAATCATTGCATTTACATCTGTTTGACCATAGAGTAATATGTGTGACATTGATAGATTTATAAAAGTAAACCATGAATTTTTTATCTAATTTAATTTAAACCATTTGTAACACATATACATAAATTGTATCTTTCTGCACTCCTCCATATGAACTTTAACTATGCCAAATCCCACACTCCTCCGTGTGCGCAATGTGCTTAAAACGGGATATATATAAGAATACTTATATGTTTTGTTATATTTTGCAAATAGTTTACTTGTTGTTAAATTTAGATAACTGTGAAATTTAAATACTTGAAAAACTAAAAAAGATTGTTTTTGTACTCACGGCTATGTATGGGCATTCGGCTTGCTCAAACGCAATGCCACAACCAGCGTTGGCGTTAATTTACGGTATGGACTGAAAAATAATTTGACGTTTCTATTGAGGATTGAACCCGGGACCTCATCCAGAAGCACACATTCTTACCACTGGACCACCGAGGCTGCTATAAATTCGCTTTGCATTTCGAAGAACATACCTATGTAAAATCCTTACAGCTCGGAAATAGACGTCTTCCTGGATTATTGATCCACATGGTTCAATGTTCTATTGAATCTGTGCTTACGTCCACTAGTGAAACTATCGATACTGGACGTTTTTTTCCGTTCTTGGAGACAGTCTTGATTACCGCTACTTGGTCGACCTCTTTTCACAACAGGTATTGTGAGACAAACTCAGACGGGCGTTTTAGAGCCAGAGAAGTAGAATGTTGAGCAAAGACGGAGGTCTTCTCCACGAGAACGCGCTCCACCTCTCGTCCGTAAAACCGTCTCTCTACTCACCCACCCACCGTATAGTCCGGATTTGACACCCAGTGACTAAGATTTATTTCTTGAGTTGAAAAAACATTTGGTGCGAAGGCGCCTCATCGGCATGGCACCGAGCTTGTATGACATAGGCATACAAAAACTACCCTCGTGCCTACAAAAACGCATCGACCGAAATGGCGATTTGATAATAAAATAAACAAAACTACCGTTTCTCTGATTACATTCTTATTCTGTGGCGACCGATGTGGCTATCCAACAAATAAACTCCACCCATATGCTGATTCCACAGGTGTCCCGTGTAAGAACCGACACAGAGCAGGTACCTGCAGAGAACCCTAAAATGGAACTATTTAACGCAACTTACTTCTATACCAGGTTAAACCCCTAATGAAATATGGGGGCTCAAACTTTCCCCAAAAATTAAAATAAATATCCCGAAATCCGTTTCACCTACAAGAACCAAAATCGACAGGCGGAATGATCTCAACACGAACTGACGATAGTGAAGCTAAAACAAATCCAATGTCTGCAAAGGATTGATCGACACTCCTTGAATTGAACACAACTTTTTAATCCCTACGCTATTTTAATACAGGGTAGGTCGTTTAATGAAGTTTGTTTGTTAAATTTTTCATAAACTTTATGTTTTTCAAGGTAAACGGGATTAATGGCGGCAAGATATTTTAAGTGTTAAGCAAAAACCACCAAAAAGTCGATAGTTGACCATAAATCCGTCTTTCCTATTTGTCATTTATTAGCTATTAAATAAATTGTTTGGTGATTGCTTTAAAAATGGGTGGAAATTTTTGCATTCAAGGAACAAACTGACATCTTATTAGTGTTAGGTTTCTGCAAAGAACAGCCGTAGAAGTGTGGAAGAATATCGAACAATAATTACTAATCGAGTGCTTCCCCATATTGAAATTATCCAGCGTGAAAAGACGAGCTCGAGAGAAAGTAACTTTTTTCTAACAATAGAGAATGTTGTGGTAATGTACTAAGGATACAAGACGAAGAAATTGTTTTGCATGCAATTGAGAATACACCGGAAATCTTTATCTCGACAGACTGGAATATCAAAGAGTGGAAATCGTTCCCCAACCCTTCGCTTCACAGTCACACGTTCTTGTTCTTACCATTGGACCCGCGAGATACACAATTAGGAAGGTATAACGAGACAGATACCGGTGCGGGTGTATGATTTGAGGTCGGTAATGGGCATATCCTGTCCCACGGTTTTTAAGGCGAAAGTATTTGTACCAATAGAGGTGCTAAAGAAAACAATAAGAGGGTCTATTCAAATAAGCGGATCTGTATTATGTTAGAGACGGGCAGCCCAAGGGTCTCTCAAGCTATGAGGTGTCCTCAGCACTGGTATGGGGATGTCGAATCGGAACACCGTAAAGCTAATCTGGGTGCCGAGCCACTATGTGATCTGGGTGCCGACCCACTGTGGGATCTAGTAAATACGAAATACATGGGTCCCGAGCCGGCCCTACTTGTACTAAAATGCGAAATACGTAAGGATATCAACCAGTGGATTGACAGTCAGCAAACTTACTGAGTAAACAGACCAAGACTAAAAGAGGTAATACGAAACCCATGTACCAAACCAGCGCAAAATTGCTACGAAGTCATAGAGAGCAGCCCAAAATCATTGTAGGATATCCGACAGGACATACGACTGCCAGGGTGCATCTTGAAAAAATCAAAAAATACGAAGATGCCCGATTTGCAGATTATGCAATAATGAACCGGAAACGACAATGAATACTTTATGCACATGCAAAACATTGGATATCAAAAGACTACTTATTCGGGGGACCATGATGACAATGATAATGACACGGAGTGATTATTATAGTTCACGCACCTGGACAGACATGTACAAAAATTAGTAGAGGGTATTCTTCTCCTCAACTGGGCTTAAGAAGCAAACGGAATCAAGGTCAGCGCAATAAGCTTTTTAAGCTGCAGTGCACCCGGAACATAAATTGCAGGCGGACCGACGGCAAAAATAATTACCGACTGCCAATACTTATAATGTATAGAAGAATGTATGCGAGTAAACTTCACATATATGTGTGTTTTGTTTATTTAACGTCAGCCTATTTCCGCGACTATGGCCAATCACCGACGCCAGTTTCACCTCACTATCCTGGGAATTTTGCCGAACCCCTGCCTTGATGTAATGTAGGGATCTTTAACGTGCCCAACATCACGTGGACACGGGACCGACGGCTTTACGCCCCCTCCGAAGGGCGGAACGTGCAGACATTCAACTTGCTCAAATACAATGCCAGAACCTCGGTTGATGATAATGTTACAGTTTGTACTGAAAAAGTGAAAGGAGAACCCTTGGATCGAGCCCAGTACCCTTCGGTTCAGAGGCACACGTTCTTACCCATAAACCACCGATGTTCTACTTCACATATAAAAATATCTAATGTTGTTTATATACTCAAATGTCAAATGACATAGCATTCTCAGTCATTGTCGAGGGGACATAAATGACCACATTTTAGACGGTTGTCGGCTTACCTGTATAAATGTGTTTCAGTGGCCAGCGAGGGTGCGAGAAACTTAAAAATGATAAAATAAATTAAGTACATGACAGCATGACAACTGCATAAAATTATATCCATAAGTGTCTGTTATCAGCAAACAATAGTGAAACATACCAAAAATGTCACTCATTTGCAGACTGAACCAGTTCATCGCGATAAAACGTTGAACTTTCATGGAAACCGGAGTTCAACGTTTGTAGATATCAAAACGTTCTTTCTAGAAAAATGATAACAAGAAGTTACAATTGTTGTCGCGGGATATGATTAGTTTCTAGAAAAATACACCATGAGGATGACTAATTTAACAATAAATTGTAATGTAATAATTTATTACATAACGAAATTTTGTTAAAAAACAAACTTCCGTTATTAATTAAGCTGTTTATATCGATAAGCATTATTGTGGTTCGGGTTTGGTGCCGAATTCAAACAGATAAGTAGGTAGCGCATATAATATTTCATTTAAATTAATTATTTTTTAAAATTAAACCTGTAATTCAGTTATTTTTCGCTTTTAAGTGCCTATTTTAAAGTCGGTTTACTTTTTTTTAGTTTGTTTATTTTTCCATTTTTAGTGTAAATATACGTACATAGTAAGTACGGTATTAGAAAACTGCTATAATATAAGCAAAGTGCCGTCATACAGTAGAACTTTAAGTTACATAGATTAGAAGAGGATTTCCCTCGATTTCCCTGAGATTCCATCATCAAATCCTGACTTGATGAAAATGGAACCACCTCAGGAGTATGCCCTTTGAAACAAAAAAAGATCTTTTAAAATTGGTCCACAATTGACGAAAATATCGGTGAACATAACTTTAAGTTACATAGATTAGAAGAGGATTTCCCTCGATTTCCCTGAGATTCCATCATCAGATCCTGACTTGGTGAAATTAGGACCACTTCAGGAGTATACCCTTTCAAAAACAAATTATTGGTCCACAATTGACGAAAATATCGATGAACATACATAAACAAAATACACACAGACGAACATAGAACCTCCTCCTTTTTTTGAAGTCTGTTAAAAAGTTAGATTACAGTAGGGAAGTGCACATTGTGTTTCACACTAGTGCTATCTGGGAAACCGCGTGGACGTAGGAGAGCTGCTAAATGGGGAAAGTTTAAGAAAAATTTACACCTATTTCGAATTAATTGTGAAGTCAAGGTCAACTAAACACGTTTGCAAATTATTCAACAACAAGAAATTGATGATTTCGTTTTAGCGCTCTATCGGAGTTTTCAGTCTGACATGGTTTAGACTTTGATATCATTACGAAACGTATAATAAAGAGGCATACACTAGATATAAACAAATTAAAAAAGCGATCAAACTGAAACATAGGAAAACAAAAAAATAAATGTAAAAAAATAGTACAAAAATCGAAAATTACACAAAGAAGGGACGGTCGGATCAAGCTTACCAACATGTATAAAGACTACATATAAACCAGGAACAAAAAGTCTGGACGCAGCAAGTGCGTAATGGTAGCGAATTTCCGTAAACATGTTTTTAATGGCAAATATGTCTTGTTTTTAAAAGAAAGACAAAGGGTTAGCAGTATAGCCTATACAGTACTAACAATGTACCATATTTCATTAAAATGGCTTTGTTATTTCAAAAAGTACAAACATTTTTCGAAAATAAACTCAAAAAGTTCCAGAAAAAACTGGCCAGATTTTCCTGGCCAACGAACCTCTTCAAGCTATTTACACGCCTGCCAAAATATAATTATTCACAATTTCTTTTACCAAAATTCACCAATTTTTTTTACAGAAATTGCCCTCAGTAATGTTACACTCAATTATATTTTTCACAAGAATTCGACAACTGTTTTTTTTTTACAATCACTTACTAAACAATTATTATTAATCACCACATTTCACAAAAATCTTACAATACAATGTTTTTTACGGAAACACTAAAAAAAAGTTCAAATTCAGCCACTATGTGAGAGTAGGTACCTGTACACGACAGCTCAATTTTTTCGAGGAGTAATACAAACAAAAAACTCTGAATGCGTCATTTCCATGGGACTCCCCTATCTATTGGTAAAAATCCGTATCACAATTTGTGATATCTGTTTGTGATATGTGGCAAAAACGTGAATAGTTGCAAAACAATTGAAATAACTCAAAAACGATGAACGATTTCATTTTTCCCTTGCAAACATGCATTAAAATTCGATGGAAATGCAACAATACAATAACATAATGCGTGTTCTATTAAAAAAAGAAAGTGTGTATCAGGAACGACTGATGGTTCAACCTGTGATTGTCAAAAGAGGTTTATAAGATACAGCTCGAGACACGCTGTAATTCACGTATATAATTTTTTTCTCATATCTTTTATAGTAACGGATATATTGAGCTTTACCGTGAAAATGCGACATCCTGTATATGTGTAAACAGACAAAAACCAAAACTGACCCCGTATATGCGTTTTAGGGGTTCTAGTTCGAGCTGATTTAAAGAAATCTTTTCAAAATTCGTAAGTCGCGGTCTTCTCAAACATTTTTTTCTACGAAAATTTGATAAAAAATAGACTATTAAACCATAAACTCCATAGCTTGTATGTAATATTCAATATTAAAATTGACGTGTTTCAGCGTTTCTTAAAAAAAATTTCTCTGGACGCAAATCGGTCTGTTTCGTTTTCAATGCGCCAACCTGTATATATATATATATATATATATATATATATATATATATATATATATATATATATATATATATATATATATATATATATATATATATATATATATATAACAGATCTCCTCATTAGTGAATTTTTCGTTCTAAGAAAAATTCGCTCAAAGTCATAAACGACATTGATGAAAATTTATTACTAGAAAAGTAAGGCACTACTAAGCACTGGAAAGCTTATCTATGAGAGTTATATCACGAAGAAAAGTTATATTTGGTAGGGACTTCTTTAGATACTTCTAATAGACGATCACCGTGGAATATGATCACCTGTATAATTCTACATATTTTTTGGATGTTGGTTAAGTTTCTTTCAGTCTTCTTGTTTACATTATGTATGAAAATTGACGATTTCAGGCTTCACGGTCGGTGTCTGTTGGAACGCTAAATGATTTCCGGGCCGTTTTGCTGATGTCTAACTCACTTAGGAGGTTACTAGTTGGCTAGACGTTTCGCCAACCATAACGGCTGGTTACTTCCTTGGCTGGACTGAAACTGGGTAGACAGTAGACATCGTTCTGGCGCTCTTTTTTTGATACAGGAGAGAGAGATGCCTCATGCAGACCTCATTCACGACACCGTAGTGCCGTGGGATATTGAGGTACTGTGAGACTCGTACTCTTAGTACACATACTCACTAAAACTCCCTCCCTAGGAGTACCGGACCTTAGTCCATACCTCCGTCGGAAAGAATACACACAATGACTTTTGGGTTTGAATGTTTCCATTCTGATTTTGCCGCGGGGGCTTTAGCGGGTAAGTATAAGCTTTGGACGCTTATGCTTATATGAAAGTTGCTCATCGTAGTCGGTGGCACTACGGAGAAGAGTATTTGGGTGAGAAGAGGCTTTTGCGAACTGAGTTGTGGATAGTTAAGTTATAAACTCAAGTATCGAAGGCATTTCCAGATCAGAATGAATCTGACTGTTTCTGACAAATCATGGCGCTCCGGTAACCATCCTCAGAATTTTATTCTGGATGATTTGAAGGGTCTTGATGTGTGTTGCGGTCGCGGTGGCCCAGCAGGGGATGCATAGGTCAAGGCTGGCCGGATGACGACTTTGTACATGAGCAGTTTATTGTTCATGGACAATTTGGAATTTCTATTTAGAAGTGGGAACAGCTTCGAGATGAACATCGAGGCTTTTCGTCGGGCGTGTTCGACATAGGGGCGCCATGTTAAGTGTTTGTCGAGGAAAACCCCGAGGTATTTGGCGGAATCTGGCCAGGGAATTAGACGGTTGTCTAATGATACGTGTTCGTGAGGTGTCTCCTCTTTGAAAATAGGACTGCTGAACATTTATCGGGGCTTATGGCTAGAAGGGATTTCCTATACCATGCTTGCAGCTCGACTACGGCGGTCTGAAGTCGTTCGGTTATTATCCTCGGCTGAGTGGAGCTGCCGAGGACTTGGTCTGTGGTGGAGTGCTGGTGTCTGAAACCGAATTGTTCATCCGGGAGGATATGATTTTCTGAGGCGAATGAAGCTAGCCTTTTCTGAATCAGTTTTTCGGCGATTTTGCCGATGACTGGTAGTAGGCTAATGGGCCTGTAGTTCTGAGGGAACAGCGGATCTTTGCTGGGTTTCAGGATGTTGATAATGTCGGCAAGTTTCCACATGGAAGGAAAATGTTGAAATCGCAGCATGGCATTCACAATCGTAACTAGGAATACCACGGCTTTGCGGGGGAGATTTTTCAGGGACCCTTCATATACACATATAGATGATACAATTCCTTGTACTGATCCATTGGCCGTAGATGACGTAGGCGTACCAGGCGTGACGTCGTTACAGATGAGATGTCAAGGCAATGAATTTACACATTGCATTCATTGTTCAGTTTCTTTGGCTGCGGTTTAAACCTATATCAACGTTTGGTTGGTAATTGAAATCCTTTCCGTTTCTTATGTCGCCATTATTAATTCTGCTGTCTTTGACTGTCGCAAAATTTATATCAAACCACTATGGCTCGCACACTACCTAACCTACTCTTACAAACATATCACCTACTACCTATTATTATCCATTGTTTCTTCATATAAGTTAGGGGCCACATATCCTCATGCCCTTAGGCCTATTAGAGCTACTTATTTTACATAACACGAGAAGGCTACTTACTATGACTGCGGTAAGTAGAGGTATTACAGTATGACAAACATAAGGTGACTTACCTACGTGTAGAATATAGTGAACTTTCATAAATATGATTAAATTGTTAATAATTGAATACAATAAAATACAATGCTTTATTCTAGTGTTTCATTTATATACAATATAATACATATATAACTGTACAAGATCACTCACATAATGTAAATATTTTTTTTTGTAAAATGGCGCTGTTGTGTAAATGAAATATGAAACTGACCCTCCGTATAGGTTATGGGCATCCTAAACGCATTAAAAAATTTCAACAATTCTACAACCTGTGACCTTGTGATAAACGAAATGCTTATCTAAAATCTCAAGATATATAATCAGCATTTGGCTATACTAAATGCACTCAACATTTTAATGATTTTTAGATATTTACGCACATGGAAAGCAATCGTTGTAACGAAATAGGAGAATTATTTTCGTGCGCTTCTGACCTTTATAGCGTTACACTCCAATGCTATCTAATATTTCTGGTTTATTATCTTTCTAGCACGAAATCCAGACATTACAGTGTAGCAATAATAAATTACAACTGTTGTGTGGTGACTAACCAAAACTTATATTTGATTTAAATTCAAGGTGCCTGTTTTCCGCCTTGTGAATAAAAGCGAAACCAATTAAGGAAACATTCGGAAATTATCTACGGGTATTTCCAAGAGCGGTAAATTGTAAACTTATTGCTTTCATTTTAACAAATAAATTTCCGCTTTATGACCAATTAGTAAAACAAGTAAACTTTATACAACCCTAATCAATACCTAATTAATTCATATCAACTTTTCTTTTACAAAAACATTGGTAACTAACATGCAGCGAGTTTCTAAGCAAAATGTGCACGGCGTAATCATATGTGATTATGCAAGTTTTTCAAAATTTTATGTTTATTTTTCAACGTAATCTCCTTTTAGGTTGATGAACTTTTTTCCCAACGTTTCTTCCGTTTATTTAACCTCTCCAAAAATATTATTTGTCAAACTCCTCAAAATACGCATCTGTCACTATTATAACCTCCTCGCTTAAACTGAATTTGTTTCCCCCGAGCGATGTTTCCATATTAGGAAAATATTAGGAAACGGAAAGAAGTCGCAGGGAACTAGGTGGCGCGAGTGCGGTGCGAGAGCAGCAATTGGTAGCGCAACCATTCGGGATGAATGTGCTGCTGTGTTATCGTGGTGAAACAGCACTTTTTTCTTAGCGAAATAGGGCCGTGTCTCCTTCAATTTCTTTTGAATCGGTCTAATACTCCACTGAAGTACTGCCCCGTGATCATTATTCCTTTCTGCAAAAGTCCATGGGGATTATTCCCTTCGAGGCTCAAAAAATCGTGACCATGACCTTTCCGCTCAATGGTTATGACTGTCTTTGCCTTCTTCGGAGCAGATTCACCGTAAAAAATCATTGTTTTGACTGTTGCATGGTCTCTGGATCAACACGAGTTCTGTGTTTTTTTTATGTTAGTTTTCGTTCGAAAAACAACCAAAATATGTGTCAGTTGACGCGAACGTGAAGATGAAGAGCGTGGGAGGCTGCGCATTTGGTGAAATAATTTTGTTATTTATGTAATATACATTTTTTTAAAATCTTTCAGCTGCACAAGTTAGGAAGCGAAGGCTGTCAGCTGCCCCTCGTCAATATATATGAAACGTATGAGACTTGAAAGAAAATCAGATTGTATGAAATATTATTTGTGTGATATATTAGACAGACCTATTAGAAAATACTTAGAGATTGCAATCATTGATTGACAATAATGAGGATTAAATAATGAGAATCAATATAAAAATCCTAATATTTCTATTACTTTGGCATATTCAATACAAATAAAACAAATCAAATCACTCTCACTGCTGTATTCTAAATTATCTCCCTCTTCGGAAGTAGATTTTCCCCAGATTCTGGAGCGTCATCGTTCTCATTTTCGTCTTTACAAATAACTGCCGAAAAATATTAAACATCATAGCGAATATAAAAGAGAATTAATGTAGGAGTAAAAGATTATATGTATATAATACCTGATTTCTTTCCTAGTTTGTGTTGAAAGAAACTAAAAATTGATAAACAGGTGGTTAAAAAAATGAAATAATACGTTAACTGGGGCATTACACTTAAAAGGCCTAGCTATCAGGTTTTGGTCCCATGGTATTGTCGGCTGACACTTTTTGATTTTTAATTTTTAATTTTTTAATTTCAACAACACACCACGAGGGCTGACAGCCTAAATACTATCGTACCGTGGGTGTCAACAAGGAGGAAATAGGCAACTTGTTAAATCTGGACTTGAAGGTTTGGAGGTTTGGAGGAGAAGGAAAAACATGCGCAAAGCAAGGAATTCCACAACTTGGAAGTCCTCGGGACAAAATAGCGGGCATAACAAGATGTTCCATGTCTGGTGACCTGGACAGTAAAAGGGTGCATTCGCTCTTTTTCTCTAGTAGATCTGTTGGGGGCAGCAGGTGGAGGAACTATTGAAGAAAGCTCCTCTGAGCAGTGCCCGTGCAGATATCTATAAGAGAGAGAGAGAGAGAGAGAGAGAGAGAGAGAGAGAGGGGGGTCACCAACGGCACGTCGGTGGGCAAGGGATGGCAGCCTTTGGGTGAGGGTAGGGTCTCCAATGAGACGTATAGCTCTCTTCTGAATGGAGTCCAGGATAGCGAGTGTAGAAGCGGCAGCAGAACCACAGATGTGGGAGCAGTATTCGAGGTTTGGCCTTATTTGTGAAATATATAAGGTATAGAGATTAGCTGGTGAAAAGTATTTGCGAGCCCGGAAGAGGAAACCAAATTTCTTAGCAGCCGCTTCTGCAATTGATGTAACATGTTGGTGCCAATTGAGATTTCGATCCACAGAAATGCCAACAAGTGAAAAGGACTCTTTACTTTGAATAACTTGGTTGTTCATTCTGTTGGGTCGAGAGCTGGTGTATCTCTTATGAGATAGAAGGCAAGACTGAGATTTGGTGGAGTTGAATTGTACAAGATTCCTACTTCCCCAGTCTAATATTTTTTGGAGATCCACGGAGACAGAACCCTCCATGAGTTTGCGATCCTCATTTAATTGGACCAAAGAGACAGGCTTAGAATATTGTATATTTGAGTGGATGGTGCTGTCGTCCGCGTAACTGTGAACTGGGTTGCATGTGCTAGAGTGGAGGTCGTTGATGTGGAGAAGAAACAAAGTAGGGGCTAAAGCTGAACCTTGTGGAACTCCTACATTAATTGGATATAGTTTAGAGGAATGGCCATCCACGACAACACAAATGCTCCGGTTGGAGAGGAAGTTTGCTATCCAGGTACAGAGTTTTGGTGGTAGGCCATAGGCCGGTAGTTTATTAAGCAGCGGTGCGTGCCAGACCTGGTCGAATGCTTTGGATATGTCTAGAGCGACAATCTGGGATTCACCGTGTAGTTCCATAGACTTGTTCCAAGAATGGGTGACAAAGGAAAGGAGGTCGGCATTTGATCTGCGCTGGCGGAATCCATACTGCCTGTCGTGAATTAGACTGTGTTTTTCAAAAAACTTTAGTAATTTGGTGTTTATATACTTTTCCATCACTTTAGAGACGACTGAAAGGAGGGAACTAGGCCTGTAGTTGCTAGGAAGCGCTTTGGAACCTTTCTTAGGGACGGGTTGTACTCGAGGAGTTTTCCAGTTACTAGGGAATATGCCTCTATTCTAAGATGTCTGAAACAGACGAGTCAAGACAGGAGCAAGTTCTGAGACAAGAGGTGGGAACGTGCTCTTGCAGAAATTATTCCCAATAGATTTAGCAAGAGTCCAGAAGGGTTTGCTGCCGTTGGAGCTTGAGAGGACTTTGTTTTTGATGTGGTTATTAAACGAGTTTTTTGCCTCACAAAGAATGCGGACATAGCGGTTTCTTGCGTCGTTAAATGCTTGACGGTTTTCTTGACTGAGATTGTGTAGAAGAGTTTTGTGAGCTTTGACCTTTTCAAGTCTGGCCTTGTCACAAGATTTAGAGAACCAGGGCTTTTGAGTGGCTGAAGAGGTTTTCTGTGTACGTGGAATAAATAATTCTATGCCAGCTTGGATAGTTTCGGTGACGTTTTGTGAGATATCAGAGGGGTCAGGATGAGAGAAGCAGACAGACCCGGCCCATGGAAATGAGGAAAAGTAATCTCACATTTCGTCCCAGTTCGCGGAGTTGTAGTGTCAAACGACACGTTGGTGTGATTACTGTGTGACGTCGGGTTGCATTGTGCAGGAAGTGGTGATCATGCCATGGACTGAGCGACCGAGGGGGGCGGTGACTGATATCTTATGGCATTCAGGATTTGTAGTAAGAAGGAGATCCAAGGGATTTGAGCTGTGTGTTGGGATGCGAGGAAAGTAAGTAGGTTGCTGAACCATATTGGCTAAAGAGTTGCTGACTGCAAAGGTCTCCGCTGCTCTCCCTTGTGGATCGTTTTTTTAAGATCCTAGCCATTCCTTATTATGGACATTGAAGTCACCAAGAATAGTGACCTCGGAGGAAGGATATTCAGAAATCAGATAGTCGGTTTTTTTCAGGAATGTAGTCAAAGAGCTGGACAAAGTTGTTGTCAGAAGGTGACCGGTAAATGCAACAGATGAATTTAGTTGCAGCCCTGAGAGAAAGTTTTATCCATAGTATGTCTTTTCTTCCATTTTATCCATAGTATGTCTTTTCTTTCAGCTTCTAAATTGGGGAGTCTGGTGCAGGATAGATTGTTTTTTTTAAATCGTAAACTATCATATAAATAAATGTCAGCTTTGTTGAAACAACGCATTTTCACGTGTTTTTCATACATATTGACGAGGGCAGGTGACAACCTACGCTCCTTACCCTATGCAGCTGACACATTTTTTCATATATATTACATAAATAAACTAGAACATTTTGAGATGTACGAAAGGCTTGCCATCTCGGTGTGGAATCAGGGAGTATGTTGTCACGACAGCTCCAATCAACACAAAATGTTATAAATAGAGACTTCAACCATTTTTATCAATTGCCAGCCCTGGCTCATTTCTTCCCTAATACAGAGACAATGTATGTAAGCCTAGATGTATTCATACCATAATTAGAAACACAGACCGGTTTCACTCTAATTAGAGCTCGTCAGTGCGCTATACTAATTTTACAACGATAACACACATATAAAGTAATACAGCTAAGGCAGCCAGCCTACTAGAACATTGTGAGATGTACAACAGGGTACAACCTGCTTGCTGTATTACTTTATAGGTATGTTCTCGCTGTAATTAGTACAGCGCACTGACGAGCTCTAATTAGAGCGAAACCGGTCTGCGCTTCTAATTACGGTAAGAATACATCTAGGCTTATAATTAAACTATTTGTAGTTTTGTACCCTTGTTGGATTGACGCGTAAAACGAAATTATTTTACCGGATGCGCAGCCTTCCACACCCTTCATCTCCGCGATTGAAGTAGCTGACACCCGATTCTTCGAGAAGCAATGAAAAAACAACCTGTAGTGTAAAAATTTGCTTTCTTGGAGTGATGTAATTAAATGTGATGCTACCTCTTGGACTAATAGATAGCATCCGACTTCGCTTTTATTTATTCGCGTATTTTCCATTCAAAAATAAAAAGTGAATTACGGATCGAAATGCACTTTTTTATCCAGAAACATGACATACGTGTGATGCAGCTGGCTGCTGAATAAAAACTAACTGATGAATCAGTCTGTCTGAAATTCAGTAACGCCACCTGTCTTCAAACACAGGTACTTATTGATCGACCCTCGTGCATGACCACAAAAAAAAACTGGAAATTTGGTACCTGATGGCCCTAATTACTGAGATACAGTTAATTTCCGCAAAACTTTTGACATGAGTTTTGAACCACTCTGTATATTAAATTCAGAATTTGTAGTTATATTACTGCCATTGTATTAAAAACACATTGAACGACCTCTGATATTCAAGACTGCACTCAACGAAAACTAACTCTATGATTGCTTCAAAAATAACACCCTATATATAGCAACTTGAAATTCCTTACACAAAATTCAAAAAACTGGGAGAAAACACAGCTAAAATATACAGATCTTATAATTGCAACACTTTTGTAGTGTTTATAGCGAATTTTTGATTCCAGTTCAATTTGTTTTCTGTTAATTTTGAAATCCCATGTGCAAATTGTTTATAATATTCGTGACCCAGCCAAACAAGAAAATTTATTGTAATGAGCGCTAAAAGTGGACGTTTTTTCTGAATGAAATCAGGAATTAAAGATCACTAACAATATTTTCTTAAATAGGAGCCTAACATTTAATTGTAAAATTCAAATGCTACCAAACAAACAAAAATCAAAAAGTCAAATGCTGAGTTGACCAGTCGCCAACAGCTGAGTTTAAGCGCTCATCTACCGACTACCGATACATTTCAGAGGTTGGAGACTGATGAACGCACTGTTGACTTCAAGCACTATTGTGTGACGTTTTTCTGTCGTTCCGCTTTGACAAATCAGCAACAGTTGAGTTCTAGCAGAAACTAAGCGGGACTGATATACTATTAAAATCCAATGTTATAACAGGAGTTAGCTTAAAGAATAATCCTGCGTCGTCATCGTTAAAGATGTATTCATCCTAAAGTTTCAACACTAAGTGAGATATAAGACACAAAGCACGTGCCGCCACCTCGTCGCGGAACCAAGTAGTATGTTGTGACGGCAGCTCCAAATAACACAGAGTGTTAAAAAAAAGAGACTGTATACAACCCACTAACAATTTAGTAAATTGCCAGTCTTGGCCCATTTCTACCCTAATATAGGGCCAAAGTATGTAAGGCTACATGCATTCTCACCACAATTAGAACGGTAGACCCATTTCGCTCTAATTAGAGCTCGTTAGTACCGCATGCTAATTGCAGCGAAAATACACAAATAAAGTAATACGGCTATGGTAGCCAGCTTTCCAACGCAAAGTGAGAGATATAATGCCGGGTCCAGACCAAGCAGACAAAACAACGACACGACAAGGACATTCATGTTTCGCGACAAAGTGGCGACAAATCCGATATATTTTTGCAACATTTTTGTCTTATTTTTGTTTTGTTTCCAAATTCGGAGACAGTTGCAAGTCCCGTCTCGGATCGGTAAAGATCAAAGGGTCTCTGTTTTGTCTGCGTATTTTAGGACAAGTTGTCGGCGCAGTGTGGACGGTGTGCGCTGACAAAAGTAGGAAACCAATTAATCAGTGGAAAAGCACACATATTTAGTTCTGTTGTGTTGTTCTGTAGTGGAGTACTAGTGTCTTTGCGAAAAATGTCGGAGAGGAAAAGTGGAACACAGAAAATACTTGCAAATTAATAGAATTGTACAGAGAGCATTCTGTTACACTTATAGCATTTCTGTAGTTAGTATGTCTTTTGGCAACTACAGGACCAACAAGGCATATCAGATTCTCGAAATCTTCGGTGGACATTCATAGAAAATTCTTCAAGCCTGAACGAATCTCACTACTTAGTCCAATATCACCCTCACGTAACTGAACCAACAATTTATTTATGGAATAACTTTCTCGCTTTTTTAAGCTTGGTCTCATCCGAAAACGTTTGCGAGGAGAGAAAGATATAACAACTGGCGGCTAGCAATAAATCTTCATTTGTAAATTTTCTTCCTGGTGGAAACGCCACATGGTTAAACAACTGATTCGCAACAACTGAATTTTGTTGCACATCTGTTCTTGTGGTGTGGACAGTTTGTCTCAATTTTGTCTTGTCTGAATACCTAAAATTTTGTCGCAATTTTGTCGTGTTTTTGTCTCAAAATCGTGTTCACTTTTTGTCTGCTTGGTCTGGACCCAGCATAAGACACGAAGCACGTGCCACCACCTCGTGGCGGAACCAAGTAGTATGTTGTCACGCCAGCTCCAAATAACACAAAGTGTTAAAAAAAGAGACAGTATGCAACCAACTAACAATTTAGTAAATTGTCAGCTCTGGCCCATTTCTACCCTAAAGTTTCCCTTAATTTTAGGCCACTTCTTTTAAATAGCCATTTACAAGGGCCATATTTAGTCAAGCTGCTTCTCCTACGATTTTTCTACTGCTGATTTCATTTTTGGAATCTTTCATTTCAGTGTCTACTGAATTTCCATTCATAATTGTTTAACAGGTCTTTAGCTTTTACCTGCAACACCGCTTTTTGCTGAGACAACCATTTCCAAAAGACTGGTCCACTTCGTAATTAAAAAGTGTTTAGTTTTTTTTTTTTTTCGATTTGAGTTCATTTTTTTAAGGCTCTCCAATAACGACCGTTTTTTTCTGCCAGATTGTAGTAACAGGTGATGTGCTTAGTCCCATTTTAGTACGAATTTCGCTCTGTTTTGTTCCTCGTTGCAGACGTTTTACTACGGCGTATTTAGATTCAATGTGAAAGAAATGCGTTTATTGCTTTGAGTACTCATGTTTGAAGTCACCACGGATTTGATATTCCTTGGAGAGAAACAGCAAACGACTGGTATAGATCGCTAGGTTGTAGATGTGTAATTTTCTCATGCCTTCGATTTCCTGTTGTAATCGAATATTTTCGAAATACTCCAGCAACATTATGATTTGTTTTATCCGAAAGTGCGTTTCAACCAGGTTCGTTATTTGCAAAAAATACATGTCTTATACAACTATCTTTCGTACTTTCGATATTGATCCGATGTAACCGAAAGTTTATTATAACTGGATTCGTTATAGGCGAAGATTACTGTACTCGGAGGCTTACCAAATATAGCTTTTTACTATTCAGAAAACAACATATTTTCTAAATGTCCTCTTTAAAAATCATTTCTGAGTAATAATTATTCATTTCGATATCTTTCTGGCTGAAATACAGCTTTTATAGATTTCATTGCATCGTATTTTAACGTTGCGAGGCATAAAGTATAAAAAAGAGGTACAATAGTGAAATAAAAATGGTACGAACAATAAAGTTTGATGATTGCATCACTTTGTTCACATGTAAAATAAGTAGTTTTGTCCAGATATAATCACAACAATTTAGGAACAATGAAATCAAGCAAGGAAGTACACGTGCACTAATTAATTAATTAATAACAATGCTTTTACGCAACTTGCCTCACCGCCAAATTGACATACAGAATATAGCTACATACGATAGAGAATCCTAATGTTTCACCACTGGTCTATTTATTCAGTGCGCGGATTATACCGGGTGTCGTGATTATACTTTAAAAAAAATCGGGTGTGAGTTGCCCTTGAAAAAATAGTGGGGGTAGTTCGTAAAACATTTTTCATTTTAAGGTCGTGATACTGAGATACAGGGTGTTAAAGTTATTACGCTTAAGCGTCCTTATTTATCTTTAAAACGGCTAAAGATTAGATTTTCAAAATTTGTAAACGAGTAAATATTAACAGCAAGTGCGTTATGGTAGCGAATTTTCTTTAAAAATTTTAATAGCAAATGTCTTTCTTTGATGAAAACAGGCATCAAACTTGGTTGCCTATATAGTAGAAACAATGTACCATATTTCATCGAAATAAATTTATTGTTAGAAAATATATAAACATTTTTCAAAAGTCTGGATGCAGAAAATGTGTTATGGAAGTGAATTTCCATAAAAATGTTTTAAATAGCAAATGCGAGCAGACATCAATCTGATTATCGGTATAGCCTATGTAGTAGAAACAATGTACTATATTTTATCAAAATTACCTATGGTTTGAAAATATACAAAAAAATTCCGAAAATAAACTTAAATGTTGATTTCCTAACCAACAAAGCTTACGTTAATGGCAAATTGAGTTATTGAAATTTGAAGGATTTAATGAACTTTCGGTAAATTGGCAGATTAGCTCCCGAGCGCTTTTAAAAAAATTGATTTCAGAAATAGTACTAGGACCCCCACCTGGATGCACAAACCACAAGAAAAATTTCTTGTTCACACCCCTCAAGGAAGTTACGGGACTGGGAGTGAATAGGGGTGCTGGGCGGGGTACGTAGTAAAAAGCAAATATGAGCAGAAAAAGCAAAGAAAACTGCTTAAAAGCTGTCTATTTGAAGCCATATCCCCATTAAACCCCGCCTACCTCGCACAGCACCCCTATTCGCCCCTAGGTCAAGAAATTTTTCTTGGGGTTTGTGGATCCAGGGGGGGGTCTAGGCAGGTTTCTGAAAACAGTTTTTTTAAGCGTTTGGGAGCTAATCTGCAAATTTACCGAAAATTCGCTACCAAAACGCACTTACTGCGTCCAGATTTTTTTCTTATAAACGCATCATATTTCGATTAAAAATGCAAAAATGCATTAACAAATTTGTTCTACGAAAATTAACTTTAAAAAATTATAGACCGTTACACCATAAACTTCACTAAACCCACAAATAAATATCCAAAAAAGCACCAACTTAACTAAACTGACACCCAAAGCATCAGAGAAAGAGTCTATTTGAAATGAATATTCTGTAAATATTTTAGTAAAATGAAGGGCAATGACGGTTGAATCTGAAACTTAAGGGTTTGCAGAACACTCTTCTTGCAACATTTTCTTTTCACAATCGATATTTGTTTCACATTATTTACCTAAACATTGCCAATTTTGACGTTTAAAATTGCGAGTTAGACGTTTTGAGGAAAACTCCAAAATTTGTTTATCTAACTGCCCATAACTTCTTTGTCTTTAAAGCTAGGTACAGAGTTGACTCTTTATAATACAAACACGCGTACCAAATTTGGTTGCCCTTACTTTGTTATTTACGGAGATATGAATTTTTTTAGAAAGAAAACACAACATTTTCCGGGAAAACCTTATCCAAGCCACTTGCAAAAGGAAGGTACTCGCCAAATTTGATCAAGATCGGTCCATTATTTTTTGAGTTATCGGTCGGATATATATATATATATATATATATATATATATATATATATATATATATATATAAACACAGATCTCCTTATTAGAGAATTTAAAAAACACGGCAATTTTATTTGATAAAAATATCATCTGTTCTGGAGTCACGACCTTACACGTCATCAACTTTTTTTAATAGCAACCCCCTATTTTTTTATTGAATTTAAGATATATTTTCTTGTCGAAAAGATAGCATAAAAATGTTGTCATCCTCCATAAGAAATATTTCAAGTAAATGACAATTGAATATGAAAATCTGTGAATTCTATTCTTAACAAAAACTTCAAAAACTCATTAACCAAACGATTACAATTGTTAAATTAAGTATTCGAACTGCCATCCACCAACTTGACAATACGCAAGTCTGTATGGAGAGTATTCGTGCACATTTTGAATATTTTCCGGGCTAATTTTGTGCATTTCATGTGTTGTGATTTTGCACTTCTGTTAAATTATGTGATCTGTTGACGTAGACCTTGGACTTGTGTGTGTGTGTGTGTTTTTTTTGTTTTGTTTCTTTAACGTCGGCCTATTTCCGCGACTATGGCCAATCACCGACGCCAGGGAGCAGTTTTACCTCACTATCCTGGAAATTTTGCCGAACCCCTGCCTCTTTGTAAGGAGGGTAGGGATCTTTAACGTGCCCAACATCGCATAGACACGGGACCGACGGCTTTACGCCCCCTCCGAAGGGCGGAACGTGCAGACATTCAACTTGCTCAAATACAATGCCAGAACCTCGGTACAGTTTGTACTGAAAAAGTGAAAGGAGTACCCTGGGATCGAACCCAGTACCCTTTGGTTCAGAGGCACACGTTCTTACCCCTGAACCACCGAGGTTCTTACCTTGGACTTGGATAACCCCATAACAAATAATCCAGGGGTGTAAGTTCTAAGGATCTCGCTGGCCATTCTATCGGTCCTCGCCTGCCAATCCACATTCTAGGAAAGAAATTGTCCAGAAAATTTCGAACAGGACACGCATAGTGCGGGGGTGTGCCATCTTGCTGAAACCGTATGGTATTCTTTGGAAAGTCGAGTTCATTGTCGCTTGGAAAAATTGCTGCAACCGCTAAAACAAGGTCATTTTGCAGAAACTCTAAATATCTTTGTCCGGTGAGGGTTCCTTCAAAGAAGAAAGCCCCAACCATTCTATCAACTATTCCAGCCCAGACACTTAATTTCTGCGTGTGTTGACTATGTGTCTCCACTATACAATGAGAATTCAATCCACTGCAATACCCAGAGAAACCGTGTTTTATTTGTCGGCGGTTATTAGACAGGTACTGAGCATAAGAGCCGGTTTGTAACCATCAATTAATTAATTAATCTTAGGTTCATCATTATAATCCTGATATCAACTGATAGAATATGACAGGGGGGCTCTCCGCTCTCTCGAAATTTTAGGATTCAGCCACCGACAGGAAAAGTTGTGCTTACTCCTTTATGGGATGACCAAGGTGTCATCTGGGCTGATTATTTGAGAAAAGCGGATCCACAATAAATGGTCAGTACTATGAGAAAAGGGATAATATTTCATCAACACAATGGACAACGTCACAAGTGAGTTATCGCAATGTCTGCCATCAACAGTGCTGGGTTCGAATTATTAGAGCGTCCACCTTATTCGTCAGATCTGGTATAAGCGACTACAGACTGTTTCCAAAACTCAAATAATATGTGGGGGCGACATTCTCGACGGATAACGAAGTGGGAGTGGGTGCTAATGAGTGGTTGGAAAAAGTCGGGGAAACATGTTATTTAGAAGTTGCAAAAATGTTGAAGAAGATCGCTGTAAACAGGTTAAAGAGTTAAGGGCGATTATTTTGACAATAGAAATACTGAACAGTCCCTAATCTTTCTTTACATAGGCCAGGAGCAGAGTATAATTATTATCCGCCCTCGTACATCACCTGAATTGAGCAGAAGCATCCACCCTCATACATTCGAACAATTGTAACATTTTTTGGCAAATGACCTCTAGACGTAAAATATGGTAATCGGTAGTCGAAACCAGTAAATTCCATTTCTCCTACTCTCTACCATGATTATTGAATGTATTTTTTGGGCGTTGGCTGCATTAATAAGCAAAAATATCTTACTACATCAAAATATGTTTTCAAATCTATCTTTGGGTATGACCTTTTACTTGGATCGATATTGATATAGGTGTCCGTGACGTCAGATACAATTTTAGAAGATTATTGTGGAGTGTTTAATAATTTACGATAAAAATTACATAGGAATGGTTGAGTACCAAGAATTAATTACTAACAGTTATATAACTTGTAAATGGGTGCCTAATAAATAGGGTATTTGATTTCTGAGGAATAATTTAACTGCTGTCGCTGGAATTAGAAATAGTCTTCCTAATCAAGACAAAATAAATACATAAGGAACTGCCATTGTTTAATATCGCGTGTGCCAACACAATCGTCAATGAACATACATACGAGGGTGGATCAAATATAAACAAAACTTTTTTTCTGAGCAAATAATATCGTTTGGAGATGGGTAGCCAGCATTAGGTATGTTGATTTGGGAAATGTAATATGTTTCTGCTATAGGTTTCAACCAGGGTTGTTTGATTTAAATCATGTGAATTAAATCACTGATTTAAATCCATTGATTTTTTTATTTTACTCACCATTTAAATAAAAATTTGTCCATTGCTAATTTATAGGTGACGGGCTGAATATTTTATTATATTTATATAATTGGATATGTTTGTTGTTATTAAAACGGCGGTATAAATCGAGAAACTGCAAGCACTCTGTTTCTAATTGAGTGATTCCCCCCAACACTTTAAACAGAAATAAACGTCTAAGTGAGTGGTGGACTTGCCGCCACCCAGTTGCGGAACCAAGTAGTATGTTGCCACGCCAGCTCCAAATAACACAAAGTGTTAAAAAAATAGAGACTGTATACAACTAACTAACAGTGTAGAAAATAGTCAGCCCTGGACCATTTCTACCCCAAAGGGACAAAGTATGTAAGGCTAGATGCATTCTCGCAACAATTAGAACCGTAGACCGGTTTCGCTCTCATTAGAGCTCTCCAGTACGGCATACTAATTGTAGCAAAAATGCACCTATAAAGTAATACGACTATAGTAGCCAACCTTTCAATACTAAGTGAGTGGTGGACTTGCCGCCACCAAGTTGCGGAACCAAGTAGTATGAACAGTCTCTATTTTTTTAACACTTTGTGTTATTTGGAGCTGGCGTGACAACATACTACTTGGTTCCGCAACTAGGTGGCGGCAAGTCCACCACTCACTAAGTATTGATAGGTTGGCTACTATAGTCGTATTACTTTATAGGTGCATTTTTGCTACAATTAGTATGCCGTACTGAGAGCGAAACCGGTCTACGGTTCTAATTGTTGCGAGAATGCATCTAGCCTTACATACTTTGTCCCTATATTGGGGTAGAAATGGGCAAGGGCTGACTATTTTCTAAATTGTTAGTTAGTTGTATACAGTCTATATTTTGTTAACACTTTGTGTTATTTGGAGCTGACGTGACAACATACTACTTGGTTCCGAAACTAGGTGGCGGCAAGTCCACCACTCACTTAGTATTGAAAGGTTGGCTACTATAGTCGTATTACTTTATAGGTGCATTTTTGCTACAATACAATTAGTATGCCGTACTGAAGAGCTCTAATTAGAGCGAAACCGGTCTACGGTTCTAATTGTTGCAAGAATGCATCGAGGCTTACAAATAAAACTCCTTAGTTTGTATAGTTGCATGGGGATTTACCTTATTGCCAAAGCTTGAAATTATTTGGATGTACCGTACTAGAATGCACAGTGTTTAGTTTGGTTCGCAAGGCCATACAATACAATTAGTATGCCGTACTGAAGAGCTCTAATCAGAGCGAAACCGGTCTACGGTTCTAATTGTTGCGAGAATGCATCGAACCTTAGAAATAAACGTCCTTAGTTTGTATAGTTGCATGGGGATTTACCTTATTGCCAAAGCTTGAAATTATTTGGATGTACCGTATTAGAGTGCACAGTGTTTAGTTTGGTTCGCAAGGTCTGACAGAATTACGAAGTACGAATTTAGAAAATAATAAAACGTCCGATAGAAAGAAAGATAAAAGGTTGTAATAAATACTAAATCTAATCAAACACTGACAAGGATACAAATTACAACAGCAACAAGAAATTTACGTTATCATAAGAACTTGCTATAAAATAACGCATAGATACTGCAACAGTTACTAATTGGGTCTTCTTAAAATATGTTCAAACGGGTGTGCCTCCTGCTGAATGCATACATTCAATCTTTTTATTATGTTTTATCTCACGTTTCCTATAGTGATTGGAAAAACTGTTATATTGCTTTAATAGGTCGCAACAGTTACTATTATTTAGCAATAACAGTTAAATATAACAGGTTCCAAATAACAGTATGAACTATGAATTATTAAGAATTCCACGTAGACGTAGTAACAGTAGCTGAACCCGTCCGGTGGTGTAGTTGGGTAAAGGAGATTTGCTGCTACACGGGTTCAATCCCCGGGCGATGTAACTATCAGTTGATCCGGCCTGAGGTGTGAAGGGGATTAATTTGAATAAAAAGACAAAAATAATTATGTAACAATGTGGATAGAGCAAAAACTTTAGCTATCTCTAATTCTCTGACACATAATTTAAATTGTTTACTATACTATGCAACTATAATGTTTAAAATAAAAATACTATGCAACTATAATGTTTAAAATAAAAAATATTTTTGTTTTGTTTAAAACAATTAATAATTTTTTTATAAAAAAAAATGATGAAGGGGTTTTTTGGGTATTCATCACTAATAATAATTTGGTAAAAAAATTAAACAATGAAGAATTTCTTTCGAATTTTCTTTACTAGTTAAGTAATTAGTTAAGCATTGAGCTTGAAAACCTCTATAGCCATCTTTGCCTTGAAAATGAGAGTTATATGAAATACATTAATTATTGTAAGCAAAAAATAAAATAAATATATATTTTTAATTCAAACTAATTTTTTTTCTGTCTACCTATAGGGTGAAGTGTGTCTGGTTTCAACTATACCGGGTACAGGGAATATTTTTATAATTTCATTAAAATTGGTACTGTTCCTGAGATTTTTGAAGTTTCAGCGATTAGTAGTAGTAGTGTCCGTGTCCGTATGCCGTATCCCCATCAACAACCTGTTAAAATTTAACAGTTTCATTGTACTGACGTTCCTACCTTCCCAAAGCTGTGAGCACACTAGTATAAAGTGTTAAATTAAGTATTACGTTCTGAAATAAAGTCCGCTCTATACTCTATACCCATACATATTTAGCATTCCCAGTCTCATGTCCATTCATCCTGTTAAAATTTAACAGTTGCCGATTAATACCAATGTTGATTCATGAAAGCTAGTTGCACTGCAACAGAAACAGATAAGAGTCCAAGTTCTAGTGTAAAGCGCAAGCGCCAATAAATTTCTGCTGTAGCGTTTCTGGTCCTCCTGTAACCTGTTATTTTTATATATCCATAACAGGTTGTTACTGTTGCGGCTCGGCAACAGTTAAAAAATAACAGATTATTAAATAGCAACACATCACTAGTTTCCTAGCATCTCCGGTGTAATGGTTCTGCAAGCGTCTCTTATCCTATTTTGCATACCTTCACCGCTGTGGGCGGTGTAACATATGCCCGTTCTTTGATAAAACCCCATAATAGATCTAATGAGGTAAGGTCGCATGGCCTTGGGGGGGTACTGACTAAAACTTTGACGCCCAATCCATTTTTAAGGGCCATTTTCATCTGAAAAATCTTTTTGAAGAGGCTTTTTGCAAATATGCTTAAATATATCCAATCAGCATGCCATATAAATTATCAGCATGCCTAAATTATATTTCTGCACATTTCCGAAAATCAAGTTGGGGGTGGTCTGGTTATTATAAAACCATTAAAAAACTTCTTGGATTTTTATTTGTATGTTTACTAATATGTTATATTTACAATTATTTACATTTCTTTGTGCCTTAAAATATATTTTTTGAAAATATTTTTTACAAAATTTGCAAACTACCGCAAACGGCCAGAAAAATTACCATTCGCTACTGGGGTAGTATCATGGTTCAACTATGTTAAATATCTTAGTGCCTAAAACTTGTACTCAAAATTCGTCATTAGCTATGGGAATAATTTGTCGACATATGCCTGTGGGTCTTATTTTGATGTCACCCATGGAAAGACTTTATATTACATATATAAGCACAAGATAAGTAAGTATAATAAAGGGGGGCTTAATTAACATTGGGGCTACACAAACTTCAAAGTAGAGAAGACATTCAGATCGTGCATGTGTGCACACAAAAGTTACTAAAATTCGTTTATAAAATCTAATAAAAAAAACAACAGTTTTACGATCTTATTTTAAATAAACCAATAGGAATACGTTTCGCGGATATTTCGCAATTCGTGAGTGTATGAATATAGCTTTTGTCCCAGATAATAAACGAACCCTAAAACGTTATATTACTAAAGTTTTAACAACAAAAAAGTTTAATTTTTACCAAATCATCCCCCATTTATCTCCTACCATCTGGAGCGATTTAACCAAAAACAATCCGAACCGTTCGTTTGTCTAGTGCTAACTGTATAGCAAATTTGAAGACGATATCTTAATTCGCTCTAAACTTATCGTGGCTACTAACAGACAAACATACAGACAAAAAATATCGTAGCCAAATCTTTTTTTATTATTTTTTTATTTCAACAACACACCAAGAGGGCTCACAGTCTAAATACTATCGTACCGTGGGTGTCGACAAGGAGGAAACAGGCAACTTGTTAATTCTGGACTTGAAGGCTAGGAGGTTCGGAGAAGGAAAAACATGTGCCGGCAAGGAATTCCACAACTTGGAAGTCCTCGGGACAAAAGAGCGGGCATAACAAGATGTTCTATGTCTGGTGACCTGGACAGTAAAAGGGTACATTCGCTCTGTTCCACTGGTAGATCTGTTGAGGACAGCAGGTGGAGGAACTATGGAAGAAAGATGCTCTGAACAGTGCCCGTGATATCTATAAAAGAGAGAGAGAGAGAGAGAGGTCACGAACGGCACGTCGGTGGGCAAGGGATGGCAGCCTTTGGGTGAGGGTACGGTCACCGATGAGACGTATAGCTCTCTTCTGAATGGAGTCCAGGATAGCGAGTGTAGAAGCGGCAGCGGCACCCCAGATCTGGGAGCAGTATTCGAGGTTTGGCCTTATTTGTAAAGTATATAAGGTATAGAGATTAGCTGGTGAGAAGTATTTGCGAGCCCGGAAGAGGAAACCTAATTTCTTAGCAGCTGCTTCTGCAATTGATGTGACATGTTGGTGCCAATTGAGATTTTGATCCACAGAAATGCCAACAAGTGAAAAGAACTCATTACTTTGAATAACTTGGTTGTTCAATGTAATTGTTCAAGAATTCTACTTCGCCAGTCTAATATTTTGTGAAAATCTACAGACAAAACCCTCCATGAGTCTGCGATCCTCAACTAATTGGGCTAAAGAGACAAGTTAGAATATTGTATATTTGAGTAGAAGGTGCTGTCGTCCGCGTAACTTTGAACTGGGTTGGATGTGCTAGAGAGGAGGTCATTGATGTGGAGAAGAAACAAAGTAGGGGTTAAAGCTGAACCTTGAGGGACTCTCTACTTCCCCAGTCTAATATTTTTTGGAGATCCACAGAGACAGAACCCTCCATGAGTCTGCGATTCTCATCTAATTGGGCTAAAGAGACAGGCTTAGAATATTGTATATTTGAGTAGAAGGTGCTGTCGTCCGCGTAACTAAGAACTGGGTTGGATATGCTAGAGAGGAGGTCACTGATGTGGAGAAGAAAGAAAGTAGGGGCTAAAGCTGAACCTTGAGGGACTCTACTTCCCCAGTCTAATATTTTTTGGAGATCCACAGAGACAGGACCCTCCATGAATCATGTTTTCTATGTTTTTTTTACATCTAAGCAACAAAAAAAATCTCGGGACGCAGCAAGTGCGTTATGGTAGTGAATTTTCATTAAAATGTTTTTATTCAAAATATGTGTTTTCTTTTTAAGAAAGCAGATATCAATTTTGGTTACCAGTATAACCTATATAGAAAAAGCAGGCATCAAATTTGATTACCAGTAAAAACAATGTGCCATGTTTCATCAAAATAACTTGATTGTTTAAAAACGTACAGAAATTTCCAAAAGTAAACCAAAAGTGTTACTGAAAAAATCCGTTTCCTGGTCAACCTTATAGGTTAATAGCAAATTGAGCTTTTCAAATATGAAGCATTTAATCAAAATTCGCAACCACAACGCACTTGCTGCCTCCAGAATTTCTTAACTTACAAACATGCATTATATTTCGATGGAAAATGCAAAAAAATAAGGCGTTTTCGACAAAAAAAATATATATTTGTATCACCAACGACTTATGGGCCACCCTGTGATTGTCGCAATAATTTTTAAAGATGTAGCTCAAAACACCGTATAATTAATGTATACAATATTTTTTCATATCTTGTATAATAACGAATATATTAAGCTTTATTGATTTTTTACGAAAATTCGACAAAAATTATATACCATTAAACAATAAACTCTATAGCTAAGGCTACAGCCAAGCATCAGAGAAAGGGTCTATTAGAAATGAATTTTCTGGAAATATTTTACTAAAATGAAGGACAATGACGGTTGAAACTAAGAGTTCGGTGTATGTAAAACATTCTTCTTGAGACATTTTCTTTCCATAGATCGTATTAGATTCAAGTTATTTGCCTAAATGTTGCGAATTTTGACGTTTTCAATTGTCACTTTGACGTTTTGAGGAAACCCCCAATTTATTTTTCTTTAAATGCCCATAATTTTTTTGTCTTTTGACCTACAGAGCTAAATTTTGGTAGGTGGCACACCTATAACGATATAAACCAGCTTACCAAATTTGGTTGCCCTTACTTTGTTAATTTTGGAGATATAAATATTTTGCGAAAGAAAACACAAATTTTTCCGGGAAAACCTCGGCGGATTTTTCTGGCTAACAAAATTATCCAAGCGACTTGCGAAAGGAATGTACTCACCAATTTTGACGTTTAAAATCGCAATTTTGACGTTTTGAGGAAAATCCAAATTTATTTTTCTTTGAATGCCTGTAACTTTTTTATCCTTTAACCTACGGAGCTAAATTTTGGTAGGTAACTTGCCTATAATGAAATAAATCCGCATATGAAATTTGGTTGCCCTTACTTTGTTAATTCTGGAGATATAAATTTTTTTCGAAAGAAAACACAAAATTTTCCGGGAAAACCTGGACCGATTTTCCTGGCTAACGAACCTATCCAAGCCATTTGCAAAAGGAATTTATTCACCAAATTTAATCAAAATCGGCCCATTATTTTTTGAGTTATCGGTGTGATACATATATATATATATATATATATATATATATATATATATATATATATATATATATATATATATATATATATATATATATATATATATATATATATATATATATATATATATATATATATATATATATATATATATATATAAACATATAAAAATTTAAACCGACCCCGGATATGTGTTCTGGGGGGCCTAATTAGCGCTCATTTGAAGAAATTTTTTCAAAATTCAAAAGTCGGGATCTCCTCATTAGTGAATTTTTTTTAAGAAAATTCACTAAAATGGAAATTTTTGTCGCCGATGCCATACTTCCACACGTATTGACGATGTGGAAGTAAGATAAAGTTATTTAATAATGAGAGGTTCCGCCGCGGTTTCTTATGTAATCGATAACTCTTGGCTTGAAATTAAATGATTTATGGTATCCTGAGAAATGTCATCACAGGCTTCTTAATTCAGTGACGAAGGTCAAATAGGTTATTTGGTGGTTGGGCTAAATTACCCAGTCAATTTCCAATCATATCCTACACATGATCGATTGGTCACAAGTCTGGCAAGCGAGAAGACCACGGAAGCAGGGTCACGTTATTTTCTTGTAAGAACCTTGTAGTAAGCCTTGCTGTCTGAGGACGTGCGTTGTCTTGGAAAATGTGTTGAATTAACCCTCGTAGGTAAAGCAGTGCAACATGCTACAGTACGTTTAGTATGTAATGTGTTTGCATTCAAATTTTTGTCAATAAAAACTGGAGGGGACCTGCTACCCTATGTTGCCATGTAAGGGCCCCATGCCGTTGCACAGCAAATTCTATATTTTTGCGTTCTTCACATAATCGTTTTACTCTTCTGCAACCATCGTGGACCCAGAGACATAATGGAGGCTCGTCAGGGAACGCAACACGATTCCATATTCCATTCACCATCCCAATTTTGTCTGCCGTTACACCACTCAAGCCGAGCATCACGATGTCCAGGTGTCAGTGGGAGACATAAAATAAAAAGTTCTGGACGCAGCAAGTGCGTTATGGTAGTGAATTTTCATTAAATGCTTCAAATTTCAATAACACAACTGTCTATAAACTTAGAAAGTTGAATTTTAGTATGTAGTAAGCTATTTCCCAAGGCAACATATCCGCAAAATTTCATTACAATAGCTTTGTAATTTTTGGAGAAAAACATTTTTTTCGACAGGAAACTCAAAATTTTCCCGAAAAACCTTGTTTGATTTTCCTTGCTAACGAACTCACCCAAGCTATTAATAAAATAAAGGTACTTGCCGAGTTTCATTCAAATCGGTTAATTACTTTCGAGTTATCGGTTGGATACACACATATAAACATAAAAATTGAAACTGACCCCGGATATGGGTTCTAGGTGTCCTAGTTCGCGCTCAATTGAAAAAAATTTTGCAAAGTCCCACCATCGATACCTCTCTATTAGTGATTTAAAAAAAATAGAAATTCAATAAAATGGTCTATACGAACGAAGCCCAAAAGCGCGTATTCTGCGATATATCGTTAGACCCTTTGTTGTAAAACTGCCAACCAAGTTTTCTACTAAATAAACCCTAAAACGTTATATTACTCGGGTTTTAACGAAAAAAATGTCAACTTTGACCAAATCACCCCCCATTCATCCTCAACCCCCTAAGGTAATTTTACCCAAAAGCAATCCGAACCGTTCGTTTGTCGAGTGCTAACTGTATACCAACTTTAAGACGATATATCAATTCGTTCCAAAGTTATCATGACTACAGACATACAGACCGACAGCCAAAAGAAATTCGATCCCAAATCATGTATTATATGTTTTGATACTTTTTACGACGTTGAAGCGGAAAAAAAATGTTGAAATTTTTGTCGCTGATGCGATACGTCTATACGTGACGATGTGGAAGTAATAGTGAAGGTCGAAAGGAAAGTACTTTTGAGCAGAACGGGATTTTACTGACGTACAATCTTTAAACAAAACAAAAATCTGCAAAACTGAAACAAAGCTGACTCCGATTTTTAGTCACGAAGCTACATTTTTGCATATTTATTATAATATTATGTATGTGCTTAACGGACGCGTGAACATAAAAGCGAAATTAAAGCGTTCTAAATATAATTTGGCTTGTCAACAAATGTTACATTTGACGCCCTCGTGCTTTAAAATGTGTTATCAGTAGGCAAAAACACATCGTTTTATAAATAGGTATCCTAAAATACAATGTATGAAAAGGAAAAGTATTACTAAATGTGCACAAAAGATTTAACCCTCTTTGATTAAATTTACAAAGCGTTTGATCTATAATCAGAAAAGGAGATAGGGTAGTGAAAAATCGAATATTTACAAAGCTTTTGAATTTAATTACTGATAAAATGTACAATGTAACACAATGGAAAATGTCACTTTTGGCAATAAGAAAGCAAGAAGTACAAAAATACCGAGAGCGGATCCTTGTGATCCGCCCCTGGCCTATACAGACCGCACGTAAGGTATGGAATAAATTAAATAAAAGCGAACTAAAATTTATTGGGGAAAAATTCAGGAAAACTTTCTTCGTTTTTATTTGATAAAAATACACACCATAACACACTTGCTGCGTCCCGATTTTTTTTCATTTCGTGAGATCTTTTTATTGTCGAGCAGACAGTGTAAAAATGTTGGCATCAGAAGTTAGAAGTTTTTCGAGTAAGTGAATCTGAGAAATCGTTAAATTAAGTGCTCGAACTACCATCCACGGACTTCTTAAATCATTTCCGGGCTAATTTTGCGCATCTCATCTGTAATGTGATTTTGCAGATCAACTAAATTTTGTGATCTATTGACGTAGACCTTAGACTTTAAATAAGCCCATGAAAATAATCGTAGGGTGTAAGATCTGTGGATTACGTAAAAATCTTTTTTTTGATTAGAATTTTGACTTTGAGAACTGGCTTATTCAGTCACTGTCAATCTTTAAAATGAACAAGGATGCATCTGACCTTGCTTTTCACAATGGCAAAACCTGTCTTAAGAATGTTAATCCAACAAGCTCTTTAACTTTTTTCTTTTTTCTTCTTTTATCTCCCTATACACTTGCTGTTTACTAAATATATACTAAAATTCAAACTTACACACATATCCACCCACACACGTACGCGAGCGCATATACACTCATGTATACGCACCCACGTCAATAGGCTTTATACGTCCAGTACTTAACACCAGGTGCAGGACAGAAAATGCACATTATTTCTTCATGTGCACATACACACACATACATATGCATATACGCTACAAGTTGTTGCAGGAGAAACACTGGAACACTTTTCACACCAATGAGCCTGTCATGGTGACTTTTTAACGTACTGGGGAGGCTGCGGTCAAAGGAGGTTAACACAAGGCAAGACACAAAGGAACTTACTTTTATCTCTCTGACTATACATTAATCTGCTAAGTTTATTTAGTATCCCTTAAGACTATATAGTATATTGCCACTGATACAATATTTATTGGAACAGTCCAATTTTCAGAATATCATCTTTTTACTAAGAGCTATATAAACCTAGCTAACTTAGAGTCTAACAAAACACATGAAAGCTACTATGACACTTGTATTACAAACAACTTCATAGGTACATAAGTGATGTCACATCAAGTGGAAAGGAAACATTGTTTTTTATCAAATTACAAAATAATATTTTTCTTTGTTCATGATGTATAATACAGGAAAAAATCAAATGATTTAAATCAGCCGTGCTGGTATTGTTGCATGAGCAAAATGGATTATCTTCAACTTTTATTTTATACAAATGAGACTTGAAAGCACCATGGCCTATGATAATTCTGTTAAGTGTCGTAGACAAGTAGTTAGGAAGCAACAGTTCTTTGTAAATGGGCTGTTTTCTTAGATTAGGGATGATACTACTGAAGTGCTTGTTACAGCTACTTTTCAACTTACTCCAATGATCCTGCCATCTTATATTACACACGTTTTACTTGCGGAAGTAGATCTCTGTTACTGTAAAAGTCATGTTTACAACCTGTTATCGTTGCTTTTTTAGCAAAATAGTCGGCCTTTTCATTACCCTCAAGCTTTGAATGCCCTTTTACCCATATGAAAGTAATTCTTTTGTGCTGTTGTTCCAAGACCTCTAATTGATAAGCAATATCACATATTACCCTGGACCGATATATAGCATTTTGAAGATTCGACAGAGTTCTTAACAGTGAAAGGGAATCGGTCAAAACAACAAAGCTACTCATATTCTGGTTACAGGCTAGTACTAACGCTTTTTGCATGGCAACAGCTTCAGTAGTGTAAATTGAAGTGAACTTTGGCAGACTAAATAGCTCACATAATCTAAGGGGTTAATGTACACTGCGCATCCCACTGAATCTTGAATTTTTGACCCATCAGTATAAATTTTGACCGCTTCTTTATATGGTTTTAACGCTTGTTTCAATATACAAGTATTTATATCTGGTATGTTGGTAAATATGGGTATAATAATGTGAGGTTTTATCAGTTGTACGTTATAAGAGAAATCAAATCTAAAATTAAGGATTTCTTTCGCATACCATTGAGACTTTTCGATTTCCAAAGAAGCGTCAAATAATGGTGGTGAAGTTTTGTTTCTCCAATAGTTGTGCGTAAGATGGATCACAGCTAGCTGTTGAATTTTCATGAACGTGTCCTGAGAGTCTGAGCTAAAGTTTTTTATAAGAAATTTACAGGATAACAAAAATCTTCTAACAAAAAGTGGTTGTTCGTTTGTTAAAACTAAAAGAGATTGTACAGGAGAAGTTTTGATTGCTCCTGTTATGATTCTAAGATACGTAAAAATCATTTGGAAATGTTTTAAACTCTAATTCTGAGTAAAGTATTGAAAATACGAATAAATTTTAAGAATTCCTCTGTATACAAAATCAAATTTTCCATCAAAAAGGTCCTTATAAGTTTTATCGTATCTCTCACCCTTTGGATAGAATTTTTAATTCAATTCATAAGAAATTTTTTTTCAGTTATCAAATGAAAATATATTTTGCAAGTTTTAAATTCATATCCTGGGTAAAATATTGAAGATACAAAAAAATTTGAGGAATAATTTTTAATCGGAAATTTAATATAGATAGTAGCTGCACGAGAAGGATGTAGATTGTAAATACGTCTAATGACTATCTTTCTATACTACCAAAAGACAAGGAGATCATATGTCCAATCATTACAATAGAGGAAGCACATCAATGCCCATGGTGCTATCGGGGCGGCAAGGCCGCGGACGAGCCCTGGGGGAACAAAAAAAAATGCCCATTGTGAGTGAAGAATTAGCGAAGATGGTGTCGCAGTCTATTTTTTACTTTCACTAAATTTAATTAACTTAGTTATAGTGCACTTTAAACATTCACAGAAAAAAATGGAGTAGGTACATAGAAGACATCAGTATTAACGCTTTTAGGTATTTAGTGGTATGAAGTAAAATACATAAACATGTCAAATAAATTGAATTATTTAAAAATTATTGGGTAAATCTCACGTGATGGGGAGGGAGGGGGGTCCCCACCATGTCTCACCAAGAAGGGAGGGAGTGGAAAGTCCAATTTTTTTTAAAACATCTCACGTAATTAATGGTCGTCCTCAAAGACATTGTAATCATTTCACAAAACGTAAAGAATTGGTCCCCGGAAATACAAAATCAAATAATACAGGCATTAGACTGTTCAGAGGTCTATTGTTGGTGATCTCCAAGAGTCTGACTCCATAGTTTACGGAACGATGCAACCAGGAATGTTAAATATGGAAACGTAAAAAAGTCGTTGCTGATAGTGACTACTACCAAAAATTTAGATGCTGCCAAATTCACGGGCGCCACATTAAATATCTTAACTGAAAGTAAAATCGGCTTAAACCTTTTCCTGAACTAGTGCTTTAACGGCGCAAGTGAGGTGAACGGTAAAGCTGTAGGTGTGGCCGTCAGAATTGAGCAGAAATTGAAAAAATGTTCATTCCAGAATCAAGTTTCCTAAATGTTTTTAGAGTTTTTACGCCGTTTTAGCAAAAAAAATTCGAAATTGCTGTCACCGATATTCCACCCCCACAGATTCTAGCCCTAATTTAATTTCAGCACATAATACCAGATGTTTGATGAAATTGAAAGTTTTCTAATAAACAAACCCTAAAACGGTAAACTACTCGAGTTTTATAGACAAAAATGTCAATTTTCACCAAATCAACCCCATTCATCCCCAACCCCCTAGAGAGATTTAACCGAAAAACAATCCGAATCGTTCATTTGTCAGGTGCTAAGTGTATACCAAATTTGAAGACGATATTCATTCTAAAGTTATCGTGGCTACTAACAGACATAGACAGACAAAAAAATTTCGTTCCCAAATCATGTTTTCTATATGTTTTGATACTTTTTATGACGTATAAGCGAAATTTTTTTTGAAATGTTTGTCACAATACCATACTTTCACACCTATTGACGATGTGACAGTAAAACAATTACCTCGCAATTTTTTAATTCAATGTCATTTGTCATTTTAACGTCGTAATATTTGACAAACGATATAATCGGTTTTGAGGATTTTAGTGGTCGAGATTTCTCGATCGCTAGTTTAGCTAGTATGTTTTACGTATGATTTGTATTGTTTGATTATCGCTGAAAGATACACACCATACTCTCGGTCCACCTACCGTTATGTCCTAATTCAAATTTCGGATGCCCTACTTAAAAATTAGTTTTGGCTATGGCCCTGGCAGACTATCCTTACTGATAGTTAAAAAATCATATTAACCATACAATTTTAAAGATTGTGTAATAAGAGAATTAAGTCTTCAACCACGCCACACCTGATCAAACAAGATAAAGTGACAAACATGTGATTACATATCTAGTTCCTAACGATCACCTCACAAAATTTAGAAGGAAAAACCATATCGTAATGTGTAGGTTTCGCTGTATCCTTGCTGAATGATGCACGTATAAGATAAAAGATTCAAGTAAATTTACTCTATACTTAACAGTATAGGAATAGATAATGACAAGTTGCTAATTTAGGCAGCAAAAACTTTTAAATGTTTTAAAATTAAAACCAAAATAATTGGTTTTTTTTGTTTTGTTATAAAGTGATAAAGAATTTTTAATAATATGTCTGATGTTTAGGTTTCACCAAGAGAAGTTAATAAGTATTTGTAAGGTGGGTTGTATAATTTATCCACCAATAAACTAATAATATACCTATAATATATAATATACAGTATACTCTCGATTATCCGCGCTAATCCGGGGATCAGCAACACGGATAATACGAACATAATATATATATATATATATATATATATATATATATATATATATATATATATATATATATATATATATATATATATATATATATACACCAAAATAATAGAGGTTCAATGAGAAAATTACAGTAGGTCAATAATGATGATTACATAGACAAAAATTTGATTTTCAATGTTTGATAAATTTTAACCGGGAAACAAAAATTTGAAATCATCATTATTGACCTACTGTAATTTTCTCATTGAACCTCTATTATTTTGGTGTGTGTGTCGATATATATATATATATATATATATATATATATATATATATATATATATATATATATATATATATATATATATATATATATAATTACAGTAGGTCAATAATGATGATTTCAAATTTTTGTTTCCCGGTTAAAACTATCAAACATTGAAAATCAAAATTTTGTCTAAGGAGGCAACTAAATACCCTGCATCAAATGGCATAACTACCTCATCCCTGAAACCCCGGATTCGCCGTAATTGGAGGTAACTTAAAATTTTAAATGGGATAGTACAATTCTGTGTTCAAAGGTATGAAAGGTCCATAGCAAAAACGATAGGAATTATCAAGATATCCATGATTACCTATATTTCATTGTTTAGTTTATCGTTCTACACCACGCAATCATTTAATAACTAACCAACAAAGAAAATCACAATTGTGTGGAAGGACGCAACTGAATACACTGCCTTAAAAGGCATTACCATTACCGCATATTTCCTGTAACTTCCGGTTTCGCCGTATAAGACGTCAATAGCAAAAAAGATCAAGTTATCCATGAATATATTTTGTTGCCATTTACTTTTACCTTTGAGGCAACGTATTTAGTTGCCTCCTTCCAAAAAATTTTGATTTGCTGTTTGATAGTCTTTCTTTCTGTTTCAATTAGCGATTATTCTCCCTTTGGCTCAATTGTTTGCAGAAAATTGATTTGAAATAGACCCTTCTTGCGATGTTTTGGTAGCAATGGAAATTACATGTATAGAGGTTACGATTGAAAAATATGACAAGTTTTTATTTAACCAAACACATTTTTGAAGAAATCGCTCTCTTCAATCAATAAATTGATAAACGGACAAACCATATATAACGAGTAGTAAATGTACGTACGCGCGCAAGTATGCTATGATACAGCATTTTGAACTTTTTTTAAGCACTAATAACTTAATTTTATATTCACCTTGAAAATTCAATTCTGGTGTGTAAGAAAGACTATAAGAGAAACATATGTACCTAGCAAATGTCATCGACCTAAGGTCATCATTTTTGGAGATACAATTTTTTAGAAATATTTTCATAAAAATTCGCTACTGTAACGCATTGGCTGCGTTTTTTCCTGACAATCAAGAATTATTCGAAACACGAGCTGTGCCGTATGGACTTGTCGACTAGTTGACCATAGTCAACTCTCATTATATTAAAAGAGCAGTGGCGGTGCAAGACTTAAAATGAAGTAGTGCTCTAAGCCATGTTAAACCATATATTTATCTAATAAGGGATAAGGTGAATGTCAGAATGAATTTGCTGAACTTCGACTCTAGCTCTTGTTGTTAATAAATGCATAATAATAATATTAACATTCACATTGCTGAAAAAATGCTGGTTTTACTTATACCTACATGGGATCTAATATTGTTATTATTATTTAGCATCCAGGAAAGGATAATCATCCTCCCTGGATGTCAGGTGTTTCAGTGGGTCGGCCTGATTTGCTCTTGTATTGATGTTTCAAATTTAATAATTATAATTTGTTACACTGGTGGAAGCGCTCACTACAAACCCAGCCCCATATAACATTCTGATGTGGATTTCCCCCATTCCCAACGCCGCAGTAAGGAGTTGAGATGAAATAATAATAATAATAATAATAGATAGATATCATTTATTAACTCAATATATATATATATATATATATATATATATATATATATATATATATATATATATATATATATATATATATATATATATAGTCAATTTAACTAATTACCCGTTGGGTATTGAGCTTATCATTTGTACAATATAAATAAATCAAAACAAATTCTACATATAATACATCCCTATTTTATACAACACATTTCTAGTAAAGTAAATTCAAAACTAAAAGTTCATATTGAAACATTCTTCCATGGTATATATATAGGATTCTGTTCCAATATATTTTTAAGCTTTTTTTCTAAATGCTTGTTTGTTTCATCTCGGATTGTTTTTGGAATCCTGTTGTAAATTTTTATTAAACTAAATTTTGCATTTTTCTGTAGCCGAGTGACTCTTGCTCTGGGCAGGTTTAAATTTTGTTTTCCACGTAGCTCGTAGTCATGATCTTTTATATTTGTAGAAAATATGTCCATGTTTTGTTTCACAAAAAGTGAAGCTTCCAGTACATAAATGGCATAGCAGGTAAGTATATTATTTTCTTTAAAATAGCTTCTACAACTATGATCTTGTTTCAGGTTAAACATTGATCTTATGCATCTCTTCTGTGCTAAAAGCAGCTTATTCATATTTACTGAACCGCCCCACAGTATTATCCCATATCTCAATATAGATCCAACCAATGCATTATAAGCTGTAATCACTGTAGCTTTAGAGAGCGTTCTTAAAAGGTACGTGCTTTTTGAAATTTTCTTGGCCAATTCGTCTATATGGTTCTTCCAGTCCAGTTTCGCGTCTAGTTGAAACCCAAGAAACTTTGCTGAGTATACCAATGGTACGGATTTTGAAGCTTCCAGTTCAATATTCTTTTTTTCTTCTTCCTTTGCTTTAGTGTTGAACTCAATGACCGTTGTTTTATGAAGATTCAGTGTCAGGTTATTCACCGTGAACCAATACTGTATTTTAGACAAAACTTGTTGTATGTCAGTCTTAAGTCTGGGGATAATAATAATAATAATAATAATAATAATAATAGACAAGAAATTATAATAATAATAATAATAATAATAGGCAAGAAATTATAATAATATATGTTCTCAATACATAGACAATCACAGTTAGTGCAAATGTATCTGAATAACTCACCTTAGTAGTTCTGTTTGTAAACAAGTTCGATTTTTTACTTTTACTAACTTTTCTATCACTTTATTATTAAAATCCGGAATATTGGTTATTAAGTCCTTTTCTATTGAGAGCATAGCTAAAGGTGAAAGTCTCTCTGCAGACATAGAATTTCTCAAAAAAGTTGTTATATGTTTCAATGTTGAAAAACACCTCTCCGTTTCCGCTGATGACACTGGGATTGTAATTATAATTGAAAGCAATTTCTTAGTCTGTGGGAAAACGACTTCCAGGTTGTTGGTGATGACGAATGAAAAGAGAGAAAGAGCTCCACTTGTTTCGCAGTTTTTCTCTTTTGTAGAGCAGGGCAAGTTCCGTCCGTAATTTTTCAGTTTCTAGTTCAAATAAGTTTCTCGAAGTCTTTTTGAATAATTAAGAAAGAGCCTCGGTGGTTCAGTGTGCCTCTGAACCGAAGGGTATTGGGTTCGATCCCAGGGTTCTCCTTCGACTTTTTCAGTAAAAACTGTAGCATCAACCGAGGTTCTGGCATTGTATTTGAGCAAATTGAATGTCTACACGTTCCGCCCTTCGGAGGGTGCGTAAAGCCGTCGGTTCCGTGTTCATGTGGTGTTGGGCACGTTATAGATCCCTACCCTCCCTACAGAAAGGCAGGGGTTCGGCAAAATTTCCAGGATAGTGAGGTGAAACTGCTCCATGGCGTCGGTGATTGGCCACAGTCACGGAAATAGGCCGACGTTAAAGAACCAAAACACAAACAACAATAATTAAGTACATTTTCAGACAAAAAGGCGTTTAATTTCCACCTTATCTTCTAACTTTAAAGATGAACATCGGTGTTTCAAAATAAACTGAATTCATTGTAATCGAATAACAAACTAATCACTTAAATGGAAATTGAAATAGATAATTAAAATGGCAGGTTTTTCCCGGAAAATTTGTATTTCTCCGGAAATAACAAAGTTAAGGCAGCCAAATTTGGTATGCGGGTTCATATCATAAAAATTTCGTGACGCAAGTGAGTTATGGTAGCGAATTTTTATTAAATGCTTCATATTTGAATAACTCAATTTGCGATGAGTCTAGAGTGTTGAATTTTAATATATAGGAAGGTCTTTACCAGGGCCACACACCTACCAAATTTCCACAAATGTTTTTTTGAGAAACAATTTTTTTCAGAAAAATCTCTTTTTTTACAGAAACTAGTCCGACCGGGCTGGCTAACGAACTCGTCCGCTGTCTTAACAAAATGAAGATATGTGCCAAGTTTCGTTCAATTCAAATCAATTCATTATTTTTAGTTATCGCTCGGACACACGGGCGCACGCGCGCAGACGCCCAGACGCATACACGTGCACGCACGCATACATATCAAAAGTTTTTGTGTCGGGTCCCAAATTCGCGCTCGTTTGAATTTTTTTTTTAATCTCACCATCGATACCTCTCTAATAGCGAATTAAAAAAAAAATTCGCTAAAAAGTAAACTATGTAGCAACATTTAGATTTGTAAGTCAAAAAACAAGTTATAGGCATTTAAAGTATAAAAAAAATATGGATTTTCCTGTTAAAAGGTCAAAGTCGCGATTTGAAACCTAAAAATTGGCAACATTTAGGCAAACAACTTGAAGCGAATACGGGTTATGTGGAATGTGGAGAAGATGTAGCTAGAAGAGTGTTTTAGAAACCCTTAAGTTTCAGCTTCAAACGTCATTGTCCTTTATTTTACCAAAATATTTCTAGAAAATTCTTTTCAAATATACCCTTCTCTGATGCTTTGGCAGTAGTTTTGGTTGAAGAGTTATAAAATATAGGAGAACAAATTCTATACGTTAGGTATAGGGTGGCTTATAAAATTAATTATTTTTAAAATCACAGGTGGCCCATAAGTCGTTGGTGATACAAATTTTCTTTTTTTAATCGAACACACTTAAATTATTGCAATTTTGTATTTTCCACCGAAATATGATGCGTGTTTGTAAGAATAGGAAATCTGGACGAAGCGAGTACGTTATGGAAGCGCATTTTTATTTAATCCTTTAAACTTTAATAGCCCAATTTGCTATTAAAAAGAACTAAGTATTAAGAAAGAAAACCAATTTTAAGTTTATTTTCGGAAAAATGTTGTACATTTTCAAACAATAAAGTTATTTTGATGATATGTGGTACACTGTTTTTACTATATTATATAGGTTATAGTTACTGGTAACCAAATTTGATAACTACTTTCTTTTAAAAAAAAAGACCACTATTTGCTATTAAAAACATTTTAATGAAAAATTCACTGCCATAACCCACTTACTGCGTCCAGACTTTTTTTCTCATTACATATTTTAGTATGAACGCTCTATATTACAATACCCACACCAAAAGTTTTTTAGATTTTCATGTTTTATTAGTGAATTTTCTTTAAAAAAAAAGTCACTAATGAGGAGATCTCGACTTTTGAATTTTGAAAAAATTCCGTCTACTCAGTTGAAATAGATTAAACAATGTTTTCTTTTAATTACACAGACGGATTCCCCCTATCAGTGTCAGTTCTGAGCCAGCCTTACATGTTTGGAAATTTTTGTACATTTTCACACAATAAAGTTATTTTAATGAAACATGGCACATTGTTTTTACTATATAGGTTATACTGGTAACCAAAATTGATGCCTGCTTTATTAAAAAGAAAACACACATATTTGCAATAAAAACATTTTAATGAAAATTCACTACCATAACGCACTTGCTGCGTCCAGAGTTTTTATTACAGTAGGTAGGTACTTAGGTATTATAACAACTGTCAATTTAGCGTTTTGTTAGATACTTCTCTTGGCATCTAATTTAAAATATTCTGTGACAAAGCTCATCTGCCCACAATGCCCTACAAAACTTATCAAATTACTATGAAAGGTGGCTATTTAATTATCTAATAAAACACATTGTTTAAAAGATGTACAATTCCCCTAATTTTCCTATCAGCGGCAAACAATAATCATTATTAAATACATTATTTTTATTTTTAAAGCACCATTACAACTTCTTTTAATCGCTAAAAAAATAGCAGTAACCAGAAAAAATATTATACACTCTAACAAATATGTTCTGAAAACTAAACACCTAAAACTAAAAAACAATCTGGATAAATAACTGACCCACGACTATGATAATGTTTTTATGAGGGAGATCACGAGTTTCAGAATCAGATAATCTAAAAATACACTTTCACGCTTGATGAAAAAGATTTAGACAACACCTACAAAACAAGGCAGAGGTCAAATAAAAATATATGTATTAATGACAAGAGTTACCTAATCTTTCTTTTCTTAGGCAGCTTGCATAACATTAATTAACAATTTGCATTCAGTTTCATTTTTAGCCTCGTAAATTTTACAATGATTTACTACAGGGATAGCTACGCAATTTACGTACGTAAGTATAACCAGTAGCAATAACTTGTATTAAAAATTTAATACCTACCTACCTAAGAAGCCCAAAAAAAACTTTTGAATGAATACACCACACATTTATTTAAACATACCAAAGTATGTAGTCCCTTATAAACGAAAATGTTCTGGATACATATGGAAATTAAAGATTCATGTAAAATTTTATAGAAATGAAAATAACACATGCTTTTTCTGAACTAAGTACGCAACAAATTAATTGAATACTACTAAATTAAAGTAGAAAACGTAGAATGCCAGGCAGTTATGCGAGTTCCCGCCTCAATTGTTTGAAGTTGAAAACATATGACCACTTTATTGACATCAGACCAATCTTGTAAACTCGCCCTTGTCAAGATACTATCCGCCCCATTATCAAAGTACTGTTACATAACCCAAACAATAAAAATTATGTGAAACAGGTAAAGCGACGTCAAAAGGAAGGCACGTGCATTAATTCCTTGGAAACTCACCTGACACCGGCAGACGACCTCCGCCGTTGAAGCCAGCATATCGACCACCTTTCCTTTGCCTTCGTCGCCCCATTGTGCCCCCAGTACAACAAGTACCTTCGACTTGTCTATTGTGGTGATCGAAGTTCGGGAACGTTTTCTTGGTGACCCGTTCATTGCACCCGTTGCACCGTTCACTTGCATAAACGTACTCGCCATTTCCAAACACTACAGCCGACTGACTAAACCACCATAGACAAACGAAAAACTAATTCAACGAAATCATGAACATAAATTCCCATAGTAAAAGTGGAGGGGTGTTGTTGGTACCAAAATATGTACAAAACATCAAAGCTATGTTCGAGGAAGAGGAAGTTACATGACGTAATAATATAATAGTCACAATAAAGGAAGCTACAAGTGGTAGAAAGGGAGCTTTCCTTTCATCTGAGTTAGTCAATGATTTTGGTTGTAAACCTACTTGATGATAATGTAGCATTCTGAAAGTGTCGACCAAGCTTTCGCGTGGTTGTGTAAAATATTCAAATATTTATGTCACTTCTTTATTCAAAGTTTAAAGTCTAAATAAATCCAAAATCAGCAGCCAACACTATAGTGTAAAGATAGATATATTAATATTATTACTGGAATCACAGATATTAGTTTCCTCTTATTTGAGCTTTGCGTTGTACCAATAATAATCAAAACATATCTGAATTAATTGGCAGTCAAACTCTGAACGCTAAACAAAGTTGCTTATATATATATATATATATATATATATATATATATATATATATATATATATATATATATATATATATATATATATATATATATATATATATATATATATATATTCTTTAAAATATCTTTAATAGCAAATGTCTTTCTTTGATGAAAGCAGGCATCAAACTTGGTTGCCTATATAGTAGAAACAATGTACCATATTTCATCGAAATAAATTTATTGTTTGAAAATATATAAACATTTTTCAAAAGTCTAGATGCAGCAAATGTGTTATGGAAGTGAATTTCCATAAAAATGTTTTTAATAGCAAATGCGAGCAGGCATCAATCTGATTACCGGTATAGCCTATGTAGTTGAAACACTACTATATTTTATCACAATTACTTATGGTTTAAAAATATACAAATATTTTCCGAAAATAAACTTAAATGTTGGTTTTCTAACCAACAAAGCTTGCGTTAATAGCAAATTGAGTTATTGAAATTTTAATGAAAATTCGGTAAATTTGCAGATTAGCTCCTGAACGCTTTTCAACAAATTGTTTTCAGAAACATTACTAGGACCCCACAAACCACAAAAGAAATTTCTTGTTCACACCCCCCCAAGGAAGTTACGGGACTGGGAGTGAATAGGGGTGCTGTGCGGGGTAGGCAGGGTTTAAGGGGGATATTGCTTCAAGATGTGTAAAAGACAGCTTTCAAGCCCGCTTTGTTCGAATTTTCTGCTCATATTTCCTTTTTACTACCTACCCCGCCCAGCACCCCTACTCACTCCTGGTCCCGTAACTTCCTTTGGGGGGGGGGGATATTTTCTTGAGGTTTGTGGATAGGGGGCGGGGTGATGGTGTACAGGCACGTTTCTGAAAACAGTTTTTTTTAAAGCGTTCGGGGGCTAAACTGCAAATTTACCGAAAATTCGTTACCAAAACGCACTTACTGCGTCCAGATTTTTTCTTACAAACGCATCATATTTCGATAAAAAATGGAAAAATGCATTAACGAATTTGTTCTACGAAAATTACCTAAAAGAAAATTATACACCCCTACTCACTCCTGGTCCCGTAACTTCCTTGGGGAGTGTGAACAAGAAATTTTCCTTGGGGTTGGAGGATCCTGGAGGGGGGGGGTCTAGGCAGGTTTCTGAAAACAGTTTTTTGAAAAGCGTTCGGGAGCTAAACTGCAAATTTACCGAAAATTCGCTACCAAAACGCACTTACTGCGTCCAGTTTTTTTTTCTTACAAACGCATCATATATATATTAGAGGGGTGCGAAGCTTCGAAATTCCGAACCGAACCCGAACTCGAACCGAACCTTCGGTTCGAAAATATGTTCGCACAAGCGATGTTGAAGTAGTTCGAAGTTCGAAATATGTAATTCTTCAAAATAGTTCGAAGTTCGTTGTTCAAAAATACTTCGAAATTTCACTTTACAGGCGTTAAATGTTGCCAAAGGTAGCGAAGTTGCGGCCTCTTTAACTCGGTAGCGGCGCTTTTAACTCTTATCAGTCTCATTGAGTCGATAGCGTAATTTCAGAAGATTTCACTCATGCATATTTTTGACAGTAGATGGGACACATTGAGACACGACGGAGCCATTTAGCAATCACAGAATTATTATTTTTTGTATATCCTAGCCTCCCAACACCTATTTCAGTAACAACATTATGATGGCGGTGTTCGAAGGCGATCGTAATGTAAATTTTCAGAATTTGAGGATAGTTGTAGATTGTCTTTGGAAAACACTGGTTTCAACATGCTTTATTTCACAGTGAGCCAAAACAGTTAAATATTCATAATCATGAGACAGTTCAAACTTGTAAGTGGTTATTTTATACCTATCATGCTCACTTTGAACTCTCTCGATATGTTTGCTAAAACTGCCTAGCCAATATCAAACAACAACATATTTATAATTGAGCTTATCTATAGATCTAGAAATCTAAAAAAGTTTAAAATATTTTGTGTTTTTGATTTAACGTTGACCCATCTCCACAATGATCAGCACCGGAAGGCATTTTCACCCAATCAACCTGCAAATTTGTCGAACCCTTCTTTTCTGTAAATGTTACAATATTCCTAAATTTTGTATTTAAGGAATGATATATGAACACTGAAAAATTTTGGGTAGTTCGATGTTCGATTTTGAATTTCTAAAAGTTCGAAGTTGGACTGTGAACCTTAGACATACTATTTCAGAGATCAAAGTTCGAGGCAACGTATTTGCTTAGGTTCGTTCATAGTTCGGTTCGAACAAAACATGGGTTCGCACACCTCTAATATATATATATATATATATATATATATATATATATATATATATATATATATATATATATATGTATATGTGTATATATATATATATATATATATATATATATATATATATATATATATATATATATATATATATATATATATATATATAAACACAGATCTCATCATTAGCGAATTTTAAAAAAAATTCACTAATAATTACAAGGAAGATGCAGCAGTTCCCTAATTACAGAGAACAACCAAATTTGGTAGATGGTGTTCTTTCATTAACATATCGTTTTTTAACAAAATTTAGCGTAGCTATAAACTCAAAAAGCGGTGAATTAGGGGTGGGTCACCCTTTTAATGATTTAATTTTTTAAACCCTAACCTAATTAAAAGTTAAGGTCCATCAATTTTATAGCAAATTAAATTTTCTATCTTTTTCTCCTCTTGGCAATTTTTCGACAAACCACCCGTTTTTGAGAAAATTGGGATTTTTAGAGTTGAGATCAATACAAAATTATGTTCCTTGAAGATTTTATTAAACATTAATGTTTCATAAGGGATGCCTTGGGCGCTCTGCAAGTCATCTGTTGCTAGGTTACAGTCGTTGCCAAATCTGACATTACGTAAATTTATTAAGTTTTACAATAATTATTGTCTTGTGTTTCTTGTTTTCTTTTGTGATAATAATTTGTTGTTCAAAATAGCTGGAAAATTCTGGGTTGATGAACATGGCATGCTTTTTATGGTATTAGGGTTTTGCGAGGCTAATTGCCGTAGAAGTGTAGAGGTATATCGAAGAAGATTTCCTAATCGCAATATACCACATCGTCAAACGTTTGCCAATGTTGAACGTAGAGCTCGGGAAACAGGTTTCTTTTTCATAAAAAATGCTGGAGGACGCGTTCATGTAGTGAACGCACGAACTGAGTAGCGTCTTCTAGACAGTCATGAAAGTGAGCCTCAAATATATATATATATATATATATATATATATATATATATATATATATATATATATATATATATATATATATATATATATATATATATATACTAGAGGTGTGCGAACCCATGTTTTGTTCGAACCGAACTATGAACGAACCCAAGCAAATATGTTGCCTCGAACTTCGAACCTCTGAAATAGTATGTCTAAGGTTCACAGTCGAACTTCGAACTTCTTAGAAAATTAAAATCGAACATCGAACTACCCAAAATTCTTCAGTGTTCATATATCATTTCCTTAAACACAAAATTTAGGAATATTGTAACATACAATATTTGATATGAAAGATTCCCATTCTTTTAACAAAAAGGAAGAGTTCGGCAAATTTGCAGGTTGATTGGGTGAAAATGTCTTCTGGTGCTGATGGTTTTGGCTCATGGTGAAATAAATCATGTTGAAACCAGTGTTTTCCAAAGTCAATCTGCAATTATCCTCATAAATTATGAAAATTTACGTTACCGATCGCTTTCGAACACCGCCATCATAATGTTGTTACTGAAAAAGGTGTTGGGAGGCTAAGATATATAAGAAAAATAATTCTGTTATTGCTAAATGGCTCCGTCGTGTCTCAATGTGCCCACCAACTGTCAAAAATATGCATGAGTGAAATCTCATAAAATTACGCTATCCACTCAATGAGACCGATAACGAGTTTAAAGCGCCGCTACCGAGTTAACGGGGCCGCAACTACGCTGTCTTTGGCAGCATTCAATGCCTGTAAAGTTAAATTTCAAAGTATTTTTGAGCAACGAACTTCGAACTATTCTAGAAAATTACATATTTCGAACTTCGAACAAATTCAACATCGCTAGTGCGAACATATTTTCGAACCGAAGGTTCGGTTCGAGTTCGGGTTCGGTTCGTAATTTCGAAGCTTCGCACACCTCTAATATATACACATATATATATATATATATATATATATATATATATATATATATATATATATATATATATATATATATATATATATATATATATATATATATATATATATATATATATATATATATATATATATATATATATATATATATATATATATATATATATATATATATATATATATATATATATATATAGGCTGACTGGTAAGTGGTTGCATTCATTTGAGACAGTGATAGTACATATCTTTTGATCTTTGGCAACATAAGAAACCGTATATCACATTATACAAAGTTCTTTGGTTTTCCAGTTATTTCACTTTTAATGATTTTTCGAAAATTCATCATATGTTGCTACTAGAATTCAAATTTTAGAAGAAGTGGTAAGCACTTCCTTAATTTTTTTTCTTTCGGATAGTGTAGACATTAACTCACGCTGTGCAATCATTACTATGTTGAACAGGATAATAGTAAAGAAATGTGAGGGCAAAAATTATCAGTATCGTGAAAAAATTCAAATCAATTTAACATTTCAAAGACGTTTACTTTGAAAATTTGATAACAAAAAATGTCTATAAATACTGTAAAAAACTTAACTAAAAAGTCTCACAAACTATTCTCAAAATGGTTACCTCCATTTCTTATACACGCACGAGCTCGTTTGCAAACTTCTGTTGAGTAATTCCACTAGAAAAATTGCTTTTGATTTGTCCTGCTGCTTGCTGAATTCTGTAAATCAGTTGCTCTCGTGTGTGAATCTCCACTTCGTAAACGATTTGTTTCATATAACCCCATACACAGAAATCTATTGGAGTTAAATCTGGACTCCCTGGCGGCCACGGTATTGGTCCTCCCCTCCCAATCCACTTGTTTGGAAACCAGCGCCCTCACGTTGCGACAGCCTTGCACTGTCTCTGTCTCAAATTTGGCGGTCGTTTATGACCATGTCGAATGAAATTATGAGGTCCAGTTTGGCTGGCATTTGGTCTGTCGGTTTGGCGAGTAACTGCAGTATTTACAATTCTCGATAAGGATATAAGTTTGTCAAAGTTGGCACTACATTATTTTGAAGCAGTACTAAATAATTATCTCCATTTAAACTGCCATCAATGAAAAGAGACAAATGACAAGGTTTCCAACTATTCCTGCCCAAAGATTAACATTTTCAAAGTATTGGGTATGTTCTTATTCCCTCATCCAGTGTGGATTTTTTTAGACCAGTAGCCACAATTTTGACTACCTATATTATGAATTGCTAACATCCAATGTTGTGGCTGCTTGTCGAATTGAAGTATGTGGGTTAGCATTACATCCAATTTGGTATGATTGCTCGGTGCATGAGAAGGTTTTTTTTTTGTATCTGCCTTACATATCCAAGCTCGCAAAACTGGTTTTCAATTTTACTAATTGTCTCTAGGGATGTAGGCGACAAATCGGGAATTTTTTTCTTGAAATAGGCCAGCAACTTCGATCTGTGTTTTATCTTCGTAACCAATAATCTGTAGAATGGTACTTTGATGCATCTCTGTTAAATAAACCATGTTTCTGAATTACAGTTAAAAACTGACAACTACTCTCACGTGGTTACAATCACACAGCAAGTTGCTAAGGCGTTTTAAACACAACTAACGTTGGCTAGTGATGGGAAAGATCGAATCCTTTTGAGGATCGAATCCTTGTGTCTCGAATCCTTTTAAAGATCGAATCCTTTTGTGGGTAGTGGGTACTGGATCCGAGACCTATAGATTGAATCCTTTGTGAGTATGAGAGTGAGAGTATGAGTAGTGGGTAGTCAAGTGAATATTTTACTGTTAATTTGTTAATTTCATAATTTCACGTGCGTCGTCTGATCTTTACGAATCTATTTATATTTCTATTTAGAATGGGAATGGATAGAATGAAAACTGAATACTCTTGTATTCGATACTGAAACCCGCCGTCATAACAATTAGTGTACGTAAAGTTAACACTTTATATTTAATTTTTAGCGAATTGTCATAGAAAAAAATCGCTTCTTTAGGAGACCGCGACTTTTCATAAATTATCAGATCTTTTTTATGTAAATTACCTGAGACATCAAAAAAGCTTTAGAAAACATGTTATATAAAGATATTTATAAAAAAATTAATTGTTTTAATTACTATTTGATATCACTTATAATTATAATAATATATAGGTAATTGTTTGGAAATGATACTACGAAATAACATTATTAAGTTAAATAAGCATAAGCAGTAACATTAAACTACATAGGTAATGTGAGTCACAATGAATGTACCTCATGATATAAATATATAAACTACAAATGCACAAATTATAAATATAATTTCTCATAGGTGCAGTAAAGTGAAAACCATTGTTTTGGAATTACCGAGGGGACTATTATAGATAAAACTGCAACTTTTACAACATGTCGTATAGTTTTGAACTAAATATATTAATATTTTTAATATCTGATCTTGAAATAAGTCTCAAGTAACAATATTGTTACCATTATTCATTAGATGAGAAATCTTAAATCTCCTAGAGCTTCTCTTTAGACTCCTTGTATTAAACTTTATTACAAGTTCAAGTTACTAGACTTACCACTTTCAACGCCACCGTGTGCAAAATAGGCGTTGCCCTTTTATGTTAGCCGATTTTAGAAAGAGAAAGCCTCTTCAAATATTAAATATTTAAAGTGGAGCAAAACCAATCACTTCTTCCATATATTTGGCTGCCATGACAACAAGACAACATAACCGAATCACTGCCTGTGATTGGTCGTCTGAACCAATGATAACGTGCTATGGTGCCATAAAATTAAAAATTAAATTTTAGAAGGTCAGTAGAGTCTACTGACTTACTGACCTACTGGCGAATGATATAGATATAGGAATGGTAAATAGTAAATGCTAAATGACGAGTTTCAAAGTCTCAAACTTTGTTCCGAATCCGGGTAGTGGGTACTGGGCCACTGGGGATTCATATGCCTGATTCGAATCCTTTTCATTGTTCTCATTCTTACACACACAAATTCTCGTTCTTTTTCTTTCGTTCACCTGGCTACCTGGGTCGATCATTTTCCCTCCTGCTCCTCACCGTACGCCAGTAAAGCAGTGAGAGTGAGAGATTCCGAGAGGCGTGGCTGTGCAGTGCCGTATGACACGTTTCGATCTTTCATTCGAGTCCGGGTACAGGAAATGAATCATTTGGTTTGAGCATCTAGGATTCATGTGAGGACTCGATCCTTTTTGTGGGTCTCGAGAACAATGGGTACTTTTGAGGATCGAATCCTTTCCGATCCTCGGATTCGATCCTCCCATCACTTTGGCAACTATGAAAAATCTTGAAAACTTTCTGTCTTGTTTTTGCTTGCTTTCAAGAATGAAACGCGATTGGTTATTAATTTTTTGGTGTGTTGTAGCGAAGTTTGTCAATCAGATGAATATCTTTTTTTTTACTGTTAACTTTTACAATAAATTTTAAAACTATAGAGAATAAATAGATATTTTATTGAGAATCACAAGCCCCGACCCCCTATTTAAAAATTTGTTAGCTGCAACTGTCACTCGAAAGGGGTTAAATATCTATACATTCAACCCTATGGTTGCAGCTTTCACGTTGCAGGATGTCATTCTGTAATCTAAAATTGACGTTACGGTGTTTTTTTTATAAATATGGACAATAATTGAAATCCTGAATTTCTTCCATGTGGCTGTTCCACACTGTATAAATGTAACTTGGAGTTCTATAGAGTTCGCCCCTTTTCAGAACGTAATTTACTTCATATGTTATATCCACGAGTTGTGCAACAATTTAATTTATACCAACCATTTGACAGGCCCAATAGCTCAGTTCGAGAGGCAAGTAACCTCTAGAATTGGACCAGGAAGTCGCGGGTTCGAGTCCCATATTCAAACAGTCGGTCTTTTTCACTTGAATGTGGAAAGGCTGGCTTCTGATGAGTTATGGGTGGTGTCCTTTGTCTATGTGTGTGTGTGTGTGTAAGCTCCCCGCACAAGTCTAAGACTTCTGGGTGCAGAGTTTGTCTATCGTAATCCTTATGTTACCAGGGAACGTTGTTACACTCGACTGTTTAAGTCGGCTTACATTTTGATAATCTCACTGTTTGAAAATTTTTAATGGCTACTATTTTTTTTGGATTGGAAATAGGCGAACAAAATATCGTCACACAGAGTTATGAAAATTCGCTACTTGGTAAACACCGTTTTGCCTTCTTGTTAGAGATTTTTAAGAGGAATATTACTAGCTGACAGTAAAAAGGATTTAACTGCTAACTTATTAAATACAAAGAACCATTGATTGTGAAGTAGAAAATCACATCAAACATTTTAGTTCCTTGAGAGATGACTAATTGTGGAAAATGGATTTCTCTAAAAGGTATTTAATACAAAGAACTTATTCATTGGTGAAATATCGAAATGGGAATAACACTATCTTTTGCTTCTCTAAATAGAGAAGGAGAATAATTCCATCGCTGAAGGTTTAAAATAAAACGCAGTTTGGCCGCCAACAGAGGCAGTTTTTCTTATTTCAATATATCTCAGACATTTTATTGATAATTCCAGGAACTCGATAAATATGTTAGTCTTCTTGTGCTCTGTAATATTCCATTGCAACGTGAATATCAGGAGACAAGATTGCTTCAACCAATGAGAAGCGAGAAAATGGTCAGCTGCAAAACCTTGACTAAAAAGGCACCCGCGGGGATGTGTTTTCAAAGAGGCAGAAAGACGGTTGAGAGATTGTCATTCTGCTGACGAGTGTGTAGTGTGACGCTTGCTCCCGTGGCTCAGCGATTTCAAACTCCTATATAATTAACAGTAACAGTCATTATATTCTAATAGTGTCGCAATGGGTGAGGATAAATTTGTGTTTTGCGAACTTTGTATGAAGCCTCATCGGGGATGATGGTAAGTCATAAAAGGTTCATTTTTATGAATTTCAAAAATTTCAAAGTATTATTTCTTAATTACAGAGGTGTTGACGAATAACAATTGTTGGGCAAGAGAGGCCAAATAAAATTCTTGGGCGTGTTAACATTAAATTGTCTGGCATTAGTTGCCAAATTAAATTGCTAACCTTTCTTCATCCAATTTTAACCCTGGAATTTTGATTTCTAATTTCTGGATCTGGAAAATTGCCTTGGATTTGGTGTTAAGTACAGATAAATGTATAACTTCTGTATATCCAATTTCAAGTTTTAACTTTGGTAACAAATGGGTAATTAAACAGAAGGATGCAAGTGAGTCTCTTGAACCGAATGAATCTCCTAATACTTCTTTCATGACTAAATGTTTTTCTGGACAAAAAGATTCATTGTTAAAAACTGTTCTTTTGAAGTGACATTGCTGAACTATTTCAGCAAGCAGCAAATTACTTGCAGTAATTTCTTAGTTAACCTTGACGATTCATGAGGTGCTGCCCATAAAAATTGAAATCAGTCTTTTTAATATATTTTTTTTTAGAATTATATATATATATATATATATATATATATATATATATATATATATATATATATATATATATATATATATACATATATATACATATATATATATATATATATATATATATATATATATATATATATATATATATATATATATATATATATATATACACATTTTTTTTAGCCTGAGTAAAATCTAAAATGTTTTAAATTTTTTGTGCCTTCAAATTTAACTGACAGATAGTAAAATAAGGAGCATTACGCTCAGTTATTTTTAAAGCAGGGCATGCAACTATGACACACTAGTTAACCTATCTGACCAGATACATAAATATCAATATATTTAAAAACCTTTCCATACAAGACTAATTTTTCAGTTCAGTACATAATAACTGATTTGTCAACATTGACAAACTAACATTAAGCTTACCATTTATGTTTTGAGCCATTAATAAAAACTATTGTTGTGTTTTACTTCTGTTTCGTACAGGTTTTTTAAAGTTCAACAGCAGCATAAACCATATACTGTTTCCGTGATATTGAGATACCAAGCTAATAGTTATGATTTAAAGTGTCAGAATTTTGTACTAAGTGTGAAAAATTTAAGCTTTTGGTCAAAATCAACCCAGAAAAAGTAAGTTTCCACTTTAACTAAACTTTTCATACCAAAATCTTTATTTAAAATTGTACAACTTTAACATTTTTTTTTACATTTTAAATTATTAACTAAATCATTAGCAGGTTTTCTTTTAAGTGATTGAAGTCGAAACTACTTTGAAAGGGACGGTCGGGGCAACATACCTTACATAGATACCCAGAGAACTAAATACCGACTTGAAGCCTACTTCACTGGATTCACTATTGGTTTCCTTTTCTATAAATAAAGGACGCGGAGCAAATGGCCGTCTGAATTCTAGATATTCTTCAACGTGACTGGTTTCGCTGCTCGACAGAAAAATATTGAATTAATGTGAAATCAAGACAACTACAAATAAAGATCCGTTGCTATGTTATGTTTTGATCAAAAAATTCTTTAAAAATGAAAGTAAAAATAAAAAAGTCTGGACGCAGCAAGTGCATTATGGTAGTGAATTTTCATAGAAATGATCTGGCACCAAATATTTTTTATAACTTTTTTTTCTTTTAACAGAAATATATATTTTGGTATATGGTTTCCTTTTAATATCATAAACTTGCGTACCAATTTTGGTTACCATAGCTTTATCTACTTTTTGAGAAAAAAAAATTCCGAAAGAAAACCCAAAGTTTTTCAGGAAAATCTGGTTTGATTATCCTGGCTAACGAACTTATCCAAGCTACTTATAAAAGGAAGGTACATGCTAAATTTTATCAAAATCGGTCCATTATTTTTTGTTATCGGTGTGATATATATATATATATATATATATATATATATATATATATATATATATATATATATATATATATATATAATTGAAACTGACCCCGGATATGGGTTCTAGGGGTCCTAGATCGCGCTTATTTGAAGAGATTAGTTCAAAATTCAAAAGTCGGGATCTACTCAATAGTGATTTTTTTTAAGAAAATTAACTAATACAAATGACGGATGACTTCTTCAAAATGTCTACGTTGAAGAACACCTAGAATTCAGAAGTTCCACTTGCTCCAGTTAGGTTAGACGCTTGCTACGTCTCCATTTACAAAAAAGAAATAGTAAAGTAGTCTCAAAGTCTGTATTTAATATGGAACAGTTTCACCAAGTAAGGGCAACAATTAATGAACCCACATAACTAATTATTGCATGAATTCTCGTTTGGTAAGGTGTCTTGGGGCACTTAGTGCTGCTTCCATCTTCACACATACGTTCAGTGAAGCAAGATTCCATAAAGATGGTTTTAACATATATGATGGCATTATAAAAGGTTGCATCAGGGTTTTCCCAAGAACAGCTGAGAACTTTGAGAAACCCCAAAACATCGATTTTGCTTGTGAGAGGCATACTTTTTTGAATCCTAACAGAGTTTGTAGCATTCAGACAATAGCGTAGGTGACTTACACCTTGTTAATTTGAATAGAGAAGGTAGGTCATGTGGCAGCTTTTTGGAAAATTCTTTTGATTGTCTATATTCAACGATGCAGTTTTAAAATCTGATTTAGATATTTGCTTTTAAAACTTCTAAATAAAACGCCTGAAATAATACAAGCCTTAAACACGTAATTGATACTATTATTTTAGAGGTTTTATTTCGAAGTTTTGAAAGCATATATGTAAAAAAAACTAATTGGTAGATTTTAAAATTGTAGCTTCGCATATAGAATCAAACGAGGTTTCCAACAAGGTGCCACTCGACCTACCGTCCCTATTTAAATTAAGGGAGTAAAAGTAACCCCTGCAAAGATCCACCATTCAGGTCAAATCAGCGAGCCTCAAAAGAACAAGCCTACTATATGTCCATGTACAGGTGTCGCATTTTCGTTGCAGTTGCTGGGTATCTCGGTTATTAGTAAAGATAGACCCTTGCGGCTTTCACGATCCTTAGCTACTTTTTTGTTAAATGAAAGATGCAGCAAACAAAATTGTCAAAGCCCTCTTAGTTCCCGAGCTGCAGGAAAATATTGCATTTTTAGGTACCCCTTGTGTTTCAGTTGTCTAACAACTTGTCAAAAAGATAAAACCTAATCCTTTTAGAACTTTTTACATAGAATCTAGTGGCGTAGTTGCTATGCTGAAAACGCTGCTCTTTTTACATAGAATCTAGTGGCGTAGTTGCTATGCTGAAAACGCTGCTGTTCATTATTCACTTTAAAGGAAGTGACAGATCCCACAATTTGCTCTATGCCATGTCACTGCTTGTCTTATTTATACATTTTTTGTTTCATTTTCGAATTTGGCTGATTTTTTGTATTTATTCTGGCAGTAAACCAAACTTTCTAACATTTTGAGAAATAGGGTATGTTAGCTTGTTTTATGTCAAGTAATGAAATTGTTGAAGCAGCATCTGGGATGTATTTTAACAGGTAAATAGTTGGTTTTCAGTTAATTTTACATACTATTGCTTCGTTTTTATTTAGATGTCCAGAAAGGAGGCAAACCCAATACATCTACTTTTTACTGAATAAAAAAGAATCATTTAACCAACCTTGTCCAAAAACATATAATAAAGAAAATTGAGAGGTTGGGGAAGTTACAGTTTTGGCTAATGTAGAAGCTTGCCCTACAAACACCTGTAGAGCCATTGAAAGGAGCTTAGGGATTCCAAAAGCTAAAGTTGAAAACATTCTAAGAAAACACAAATACCACTCATACAAATGTAGGCTTGTCCAGCACATACACCTGGGGATGCTCAACATAGGGTAGTCTTCTGCAATTAGTATCGGGAAAGATGTGATATGGTTAGATATTTTGGAAGTTATATGGTTAGATGAAGCTCATTTTAGTAATTCTGGTATACTTAATGGGGACAATATCAGATTCTGGTCCAGGGAAAACCAACACCAAATATTTCCCAGAAGACAGAAGTTTGGTCTAAATGTGTCTCCTTCATGTTAGGAACACAGATAAAATTTTATATATTTGAAGGAAACCTAACAACAAATCCCTTGTTGAAATTTCAGAGACAGCTATACCTGAATTACTTGATGATGTTCCTTTGGTGCATGTAAACAAAATTAATTTTCAACAGGCCGGGGCTCCTGCACACAATTCTGAAATAGCGAGGTTACTTCTGGATAATCATTTTCCAAATCAATGGATCGGAACCAATGGGTCTATAAAATGGCCCCCAGACTTGTCTATAGTGGATTTCTTTCTACGGGGATATCTGGTGAATAAAATTTACAAAGTTCATTACAATATTCAAGATTTAGGAATCGGACAAGAGAAAGTTTTTCCTACTTACAAGATCATCCTGTTGTTTTGGTTAATTCTTTAAAATGGATAGAAAAAGTATGTGAAGCGTGCATACAACAAAATGGACAGTTCTTTTGATTTACTAGGTTTCTAGTGCTTATGTTACGATTTTCAAAGTTGGTTTTTGCTGATAGGCTTATTGGATGATAATTATTTATTAATGTTATTTCCTTTTGTTATATAAATCTAGGTAGGTAGCACTGTTTTGTAGAAAGCCAACAAGAGATATATTGATAAATAGCTGTTATTAAATAATTTTATATATTTTTTGTTAGATCTAGAAATAAATAAACAACAGCATTTTTTTTGCATGGCCTACTGCAAAATTTTGATTGCGAATTATGAAAATTAGCATTTTTTCGTTGTTTATTAAAATATACCCATAATGTAATATATTTGTGAGAAGCTTGTGAAAATGCAAATTAATATCTTGACTAATATACAAGTGTCCCATTAAAAAAAAACGTTGGTCAATATTTCAAAAACAGTGATATTTAGAAAAAACGAACTACGCCACTAGATTCTACGTAAAAGATTCTCAAAGGATTTATTTTTACATTTTTTTAAAAGTTGTCAGACAACTGAAATACAAGGGGTACCTGGAAATGCAATATTGTCAATGTCGCTCTAGCTCGGAAAATAAGAGGGCTATGACAATTTGGTTTGCATCTTTCATTTCATAAAAAAGTAGCTTAGGTTCGCAAAAACTGCAAGGTTCTTTCATTACTAAGAACCGAGATACTCAGCAATTGCAACCAAAATGGGACAGCTGTACAGCATCATCTTGAAATGAAGATTATGATAATTATTATTACTATTATTTCCTAACAGTTGTAACCTTTTTACATCAAAATGTAAAACAAGTTAACAAGAAATAAAACTTCACACAAGGCTTTCTTTTTATTGCGTGATAGAAAAACAGCAAAAATACGAAATAAGAATACCGGTAAAAAAACTGTCTTTAATCAAATACTTTATATAGAAAAAATACAATAATTTGTGAAAAATCTTCACATACATCAGTCAAAAATATAAACTTCGTATAAGAATACAAAATGCATTACAAAATATTTTAAATGATAAGTCAAATACTGTCAAATAATACAGTAACATATTCTTAACTTTTTGAAAATTGAACGATAACATGAATAGAACATCTTATTCCTTACAGTACTATATTTAAGCTTTTAGGGATCATATTAACTTATGCTTACACTACTTTACTGGGGCCAAATCATCTTTAATGCTTCTTATGACTATTTTAAACCATTAGACTTCAGAATTATCAGTGGCATGTGGTAACTTTTGAAGCTGGAAAGCATATCAAATGCCTTATAATAGTGAATTTTCAGGACAATTATACACTATTAGTAGGGCATATTACTAGAATAAGTACTTTAAATTTAAACAGACCATGAAGATCTCTTTTAGAGGTCCCAATATGCGCTCATATGGAGAATTTTTTTGAAAGTGTTACCATCAATATCTTTCTATTATCACAAAAAATATTCAAATCTTGTGTTCTAATTTCTTTTGAGAAAACACCCAAAACTCAATTTTCTATAAAGCTAGAAAATTTAAATTTGTTATAGATATTGTAAGTCTCCTTAAAAGAATCTTGGGTAATTGTTTACTTTTCGCACATGTGTTCGATTTTTATGAAATTTTCTATACAGACGTGTTTTAGGTTGTAGATGACGAAAATCACAATAAAAATGAGGGCAGAAGCAAACTTTTGGAGTTCTTTGGATTTTTTTGTAGAAAAGCGTAAGTTGTACTCACTTTTGCGACATGTTTTGGAGCATATCTCGCTCTACACGACCGATGTAAATATACTCATGTAATGCTTACCTTATTTCACTGAACATATCCACTTTTGATGGTTTTCACGTTTCGTTTTTAAAAAACATTATTACTAACTGTGGCTACTTATATAATAATGTCAGACTTCAAAATGTATGACATGAAGTTGGTTTTATATGTCAACATCAACTTAGGAGATCACTAAAACAGTATATGTCATTTGTTGGTGTAATTTATGTTGGTGGTTCTGCTTATGCATTCTGTCATTTGCTGCAATATTTGAATAAAATTTGGAAAAGTTTATTGTTTCCTATATAGAGGGATACACCCTGCTTTAGCTCGATGTAAAAAAGGGAAATCTAGAGACACGTAAACAGTATAAGGCATGCATATACTATATGAAAATTAAATATAATAGCGGAATACACCCTTCTTTAGCTTGGTGAAAAGAAGGGAATCTACAGAGACATGTAAACAGTATAGGATGTGCATGTACTATATGAAATTGAAATATAATACAGAAATAGACCCCTCTTTAGTTCGATGAAAAGAAGGGAAATCTACAGTCACACAAACAGTTTAGGGTGTGCACATACTATATGTGTTGTGTCCTGATATTGTTAATCCTCACCCTCAATCTCCCTGAGTCCACCATGTCCATCCTTAGTGGGCACACCCCCCTCCCATGCCCTCCACAGCAACTAGAGGTTCAGAGACGGCATTGATATCCAAGTGAGAGTTATCTATTTATTTTATTTATTGAATACATGCCCAACAGGATAATCCCATTAATAGGGCACCATACAAAAAGAACAATATGTAATAATATAAACAAAAAATACTTCCAAAAAAAAAAAACTAAAAACTAAACTAAACTAAATTAAACTAAACTACAAAACTAAAATACTGTGCAAAACATCACAAGGCAGAAATTCTACAAAACAGTACATATAATGGTTCTAATAACCGACAAAGTAAGATATAGCCACCCTACGAATAACCGCAGCATTATCAGAATAGAAGTCGCACAAGTTTGCAATGTTATTAAAGTCAGAGCTCATTGTATAAACAGGTGATTTCATATACAAGTTAGTCCTTGGTATTGGAGGCTTAAACACTCTCACCACTCTAGATGCAGCCCGTGGAACTGAGAAATTTAATTGCATCAATAAGTCTTGGCAATCAACTTTACCATGAAACAAGTTATGCAGGAACATTACAGATGCAACTTTTCTACGCGAATACAAACTGGGTATGCCAGCTTGCATCAGCAATTGGCCATGATCACATCCTCTCTGTGGGTAGGTACCAGATGCCCTATATACAAGGTGTTTTAAAAACTTACGCTGAACATCTTCCAGAGCACCAATCTGAACACTATAGAAGGGATCAAAAACCAAGCTACAATATTCAAGTCTCGATCGAATGTAGGCAAAATAGAGAATTTTCAAGCTATCCAAATTGGAAAATGATCTGCTATTCCTCACAATGAAACCCATCAACTTCAAACAGGATGCTGTAATTGTTTGAATATGTCCAGTGAAACTTAAATGTTGATCATATACAATGCCTAGATCCCTGTGCGTTTCAGTCCTAGCCAGTGGTATACAACCCACTTTGTAGGGAAAAGCTATACGGCTGGTTTTTCTAGTGTATGTCATCACTTTGCACTTCGAGACATTTAATTCAAGTCTGTTCTCAACACACCACAGCTGCAAGTTGTCAAGGTCTACCTGGAGTCTTGAACAGTCACCAATATCGTGAACACTGGAGTATAACTTGAGATCATCAGCAAATAATAGATGATTACCAGAAATTACAGAGCTTATGTCGTTGATAAATAACAAAAAGAGGAGTGGGCCAAGATTGGAACCCTGTGGAACGCCGGAGCTAGCAGTGAAGGGTTCAGACATAAATCCATTATAAAAAACATATTGCACACGGTTAGTCAAGTAGGATCCAAAGAATGCTATCAGCCGTCCATCAAGCCCCGCCAAATGCAGCTTGTACAGAAGTGTTGAGTGGTCAACTCGATCGAACGCTTTGGAAAAGTCTGTATAAATAACATCCACCTGACCCCGTCCATCCAAAGCTTCACTTACATACTGTGTGAACAGGGATAAATTCGTCAGTGTTGAGCGCCCCTCCATAAACCCATGCTGGTATTGTGACAAGCGACACTTCACGGCAGGATAAATACGAGCATACACAACTGCCTCACAAATTTTGGCAAAATTACATAGGATAGCTATAGGCCTGTAGTTGCTGACCCTCGAACGGTCCCCAGACTTAAAAACAGGACAGATCCGAGCAACCTTCCAAACCACAGGGAAGCAATGTGTGCGCAGCGACAAGTTAAACAGGGTCCTAAATTATGGAGCATTAGAATTGTTGTGTTATAAAAAACTGTCATGTGTAAATACAACTGTCATATCAAATATATGAGACAGATCACAAATCAAGCGAAGCAGCGACGAGAGAGCCCAGTCTCGATCACTTCCTCATCATTCAGCGTCCAATAAGGTCGTGGCAAGACCAGCTGAACCGTGTGTGGTAGCCAGACACTGCATAATAGTTTATATGCTGTGGTCTCACCAAAATTAACTCCGTCGTCGTTCAGCGGTCAGGGAGCACCACAGGAGGATCGCCTGACCCGCGACACGTAGTAAAGTCATCAGTACCCACGGTTGCCACCATGGCACATGGACCAGTCAGTGAGCCTCGTTGTGGGAAGAACCACTCTTTCTACTAGCGACTGACTTAGATATCCCTTCAACCGTAACATCGCAATCCACCACGTGCTGATCACCGTGGGCTTCAGAGTCGTCACCTGGAGACGTGATTCACCTTGGCCCTTTGGACAACGTCGTCAGGTACCATTGACATCATCCACGTGTTGGTTACGGCAAACTACCTCTCCAACCGTAAGTCACCGGTTTGTTGTATCATTATTAGATCACAACACCCGCATTCACCCTTGTATTTAAATTGGTCACTTTGTAATATTAAATTGTTATTGTTTTACCACATGTAGTTATTACAAATATGTACCTACAAAGAACAGTTCCTCTGGTCCTTCATGCTAACCCATCTGAACTGTACATTTGGTCCTTCGAGCCGGATTAATTTGAATCGGCGCTATGTTTGTCAGTTCACTGATTTATTTATTGTTTTCACATAAACAGTATAGGGTGTGCACATATTATATGAAAATGAAATATTATAGAGGAATACACCCTTCTTTAGTTCAATAAAAAAAAGGGAAATCTACAAAGACACATAAATGGTATAAGGTGTGTACGTACTGTATGTAAATGAAATATATGAGAAGAATACACCCTTCTTTAGCTCGATGAAAAGAAGGAAAATCTACAGACACGTAAACAGTATAATAGGGTGTGTATGTACTATATGAAAATTAAATATAATGGAAAAATGCAGCCTTCTTTGGCTTGGTATAATTTGACAATGTAACTACAAAAGAATCAATATCAACAATGCATCCAATTTGATGTTTTTGTAAATTTAAATTCTCTAGTTTGTAGTGAAATGTTACTTGTTTTGAATTTAAATAATTACTTCTACTCAAACGCAACAGGTTAGCCAACCAGACAATATAAAATAAATCTATAAGATAACACCAACTTAGCTAACTTCATGTGAATAAAATAGTTGGAAATTACAGTTTTTATTACAGTGCAGTATTTTCAGCAAATAACTTTTGAAAATCGGAAAATAAACGGATAACTATTGATGAGTTATGTCGTGTGTATACTTACTGTATGGTGTCTATAAAATGAACGATCCCCAAAAATGCGTAAAAAATGACAGAAACATGCCGTAAAAGTGAATACAACTTACGCTTTCCCTACCAAAAAAAAAAAAAAAAAATCCGAATAACTCAAAAGTCTGGACGCATCAAATGTGTTAAGGTAGTGAATTTTCATTAAAAAAATTAAATAGAAAATGTGTTTTTTTAAAGAAAGTAGGCATCAAATTTGGTTGCCAGTATAACCTATATAGTAGAAACAATGTACCATACAAAATAACTTTATTGTTTGAAAATGTACAAAAATTATTCGAAAATAAACCTAAAATGTTCGTGAAAAAACTAGTTTCCTGGCCAACGAACTTTATAGGTTAATAGTAAATTGAGCTATTCAAATTTAAAGCAATTAATAAAAATTCGCTACCATAATAATTACAAACATGCATTTAATTTCTTGGTCGAAATTCCATATGTTACAGGTTAGCTCAGAACTGACACGGGCCAATTCGACTATCTGATTAAAGTAGCATTGTTTAATCTATTTCAACTGACCCGATTTTCCTGGATAACGGACTTATTCAAGCCACTTGTAAAAGGAAGGTACTCACGAAATTTTATCAAAATCGACCCATTATGTTTTGAGTTATCGGTGTGACACACACACACACACACAAATATATATATATATATATATATATATATATATATATATATATATATATATATATATATATATATATATATATATATATATATATATAAAATCTAAAACCGACCTTGGATTTGGGTTCCAGGGGTCCTAAATCACGCTCATTTGAGGAAATTTTCACAAAATTCAAAATTGGCGATCTCCTGAGTGAATTTTTTTAAAAAGAAAATCACTAAAAAGTTTGGTCCTGCCCTCTTTACTGTGATTTTCGTCATCGACACCCTAAAACAGGTCTGTATACAAAATTTGATAAGAATCGAACACATGTGCGGAAAGTACAAATTTCCCAAAAGTTTTATTACAGATTTCATTAAAGTTACTAAAACTTTCCAGAAGAAAACTTAATCAATATTCGGTAAATGATTGTATCTGCCAAAGTATAAAAGTCTGGACGCAGCAAGAGAATTTTCATAAAAATGTTTTTAATAGCAAATGCGAGCAGGCATCAATCTGATTACCAGTATGGTCTATGTAGTAGAACCAATGTACTATATTTTATCAAAATTACTTACGCGACCTAGACGTTTTGAGAAAAATCCCAATTTATTTTTCTTTAAATGCATATAACTTTTTTATCTTTTAACCTACAGAGCTAAATTTTGGTAAATAATTTACCTATCATGATATAAACCAGCGTACCAAATTTGGTTGGCCTTAGTTTGTTATTTCCGGAGATTTTTTTCTTTTTGAAAGAAAACACAAAATTTTCCGGGAAAACCTGGGCCGACTTTCCTGGCTAACGAATGTATTCAAGCCACTTACAAAAGGAAGGTATTCACCAAATTTAATCAAAATCGGCCCATTATTTTTTGAGTTATCGGTGTGTTAACCTACAGAGCTAAATTTTGGTAAATAATTTACCTATCATGATATAAACCAGCGTACCAAATTTGGTTGGCCTTACTTTGTTATTTCCGGAGATTTTTTTCTTTTTGAAAGAAAACACAAAATTTTCCGGGAAAACCTGGGCCGACTTTCCTGGCTAACGAATGTATTCAAGCCACTTACAAAAGGAAGGTATTCACCAAATTTAATCGAAATCGGCCCATTATTTTTTGAGTTATCGGTGTGATACATATACATACATACATACATACATACATACATACATATATATATATATATATATATATATATATATATATATATATATATATATATATATATATATATATATATATATATATATATATATATATATATATATATATATATACATATACAAATTGAGGCTGACCCCGGATATGTGTTCTAGGGGGCATAATTAGCGGACATTTGAATATTTTTATTCAAAATTCAAAAATCGGGATCTCCACATGTATCCAAGCCTTTTTCAAAAGGAAGGTATTCACCAAATTTAATCAAAATCGGCCCATTTTTTTTTTGAGTTATCGGTGTGATACATACATACATACATACATACATACATACATACATACATATATATATATATATATATATATATATATATATATATATATATATATATATATATATATATATATATATATATAGATTTTCCTGCCTAACGAATGTATTCAAGCCACTTACAAAAGGAAGGTATTCACCAAATTTAATCAAAATCGGCCCATTATTTTTTGAGTTATCGGTGTGATACATATACATACATATATATATATATATATATATATATATATATATATATATATATATATATATATATATATATATATATATATATATATATATATACAGTGTACTCTCGATTATCCGTGTGCGGATTATCCGGTTTGCGGATTATCCGTGTGGAGAAACTGATCAAAATCTAAAAATTTAATTTCAAAGAATTAATGATAATTTGAATCTTTCTCGTTTTCTCTCCCACGAACCATAGTATAGATATCCTTAAAATAACAATCAACGACCAAATATGTACCAGTCTGCCTATTATGAAACTATTGCAACCTTGCAAGAATGAAGAGAAATATCGAACAGTAAATTCCTAGAAGCAAAACGAGCTTTGTCATGAATTCTCATTATTTATGTCAGAACGTGCCACTACAATAGAACCGCCGAGATGGGTCCATGTCCGGCAATGTTTATGGTAGGGTAATAAAATTTAATTGCGCCGATCTTTTCACACTTGCTCTTGTTCGGTATTGACGGCGGCACGGTAGAAAGAAACTAGACAGATATGTAATGTAGATTAGATATTTTGACGATATTCACACATTTGTTGAACATGCTGTATATGTACACATTTTTGCATTTTCTGAAGGGTCCTGACTCCCGATAAATTCAGGTCAGTGCAATGTTCAGTTGATTTCCGATCGCGAAACGAGTTTGTGCATTCTCGGTACGGTCTATTCTACGGCATTAAGTTCGGTAGGTAGTATACAGTATGTCTTTGAAACGGAAAAGAACCGTCTTAACCATCAAGCAAAAACTTGAAATTGTTGAAAAGTTGGAGAAAGGTGAATCTGCGAATAGGATTGCCAGTGATTATTCCGTTGGTGTGCAGACAGTGCGCGATATTAAAAACAATAAAGTGAAGATACAAGAATTTGTTGCAGCATCTGACAGTGCGGAAGGGCCGTCCAAACGGAAAACCATGAAAAGTGCGAAGCATCCAGCATTGGATGAAGCTCTGCTGAAGTGGTTCAATCAAAAGAGATTGGAAGGAACTCCAATTTCAGGGCCTATATGCACCCAACAAGCACAGAAATTTCATGAAAGCTTGGGTTTGAAAGAGCCATTCAATGCTTCATCTGGGTGGTTCACACGTTTCAAGCAGAGGCACGGAATTCGCGAACTCACAATACAGGGTGAACAACTTAGTGGCAATATTTCAGCAGCTTTCAGCGATATGTGACACATCATAACTTGTCATATGATCAGATCTATAATGCTGATGAAACTGGCCTCTACTGGAAATGCTTACCATCTCGCACCTTAGCGAGTGAAACAGAGAAAAGAGCACCTGGTCACAAATCATCGAAGGAACGCGTAACAGTTATGCCTTGTGCTAATGCGAGCGGCACACATAAGCTGAAATTGTTGGTCATTGGTAAAGCCAAAAAACCCCGTTCTTTCAAAGGTACCGAAGTTACGCTGCCTGTTAATTATTGCAATCAAAAAGGAGCATGGATGAACCGGGAAATCTTCCATAAGTGGTTTCACAATGATTTTGTGCCACAAGTGAGATCTTTCTTGGCTGGCAGAGGAATTGAACAGAAAGCGGTACTTCTGCTTGACAATGCACCATCTCATCCAGACAAATCGACTCTGATATCAGATGATGGTCTCATCACAGTCATGTATTTACCGCCGAATGTTACAGCTCTGATCCAACCAATGGATCAGGGAGTAATTTCCACGATGAAGCGTTCCTATAGAACCACTATTGAAATCTTTGATAGAAGAAGAGAACCTAATTTCATTGTGGAAAAAATATAGACTGGTAGATGCGGTTTATAACATCGCAGATGCTTGGAAACATATAAAACCAGTCACTCTAATGCGGTCTTGGAAGAAAATTTTACCCAACACAGACGTAGAGTGTGATTCAGAGGACGAAGACAACATCCCTCTCATGACTTTGGCTCACAAAATAAGAGGATTTGAAAGTGTTGATGATGGCAATCTGCAGGAGTGGCTAAACACGGATGCTGACGATGCTGGGTTCCAACATCTTACGGACGAAGAAATCATTCAGCAGACACTAGAACACAAAACTGACGATGAAGACAGTATTTCTGAAAGTGACGAGGAAATGAATGTTTCTAAAATAAAACATCAAAGTGCCCTGGACAATACTAACAGTCTTCTAGACTATATGATTCAAGTGGGTTTTGACTATACTGATGTTGTCTCAGTGCGCAAAATAAGAAATTCGATCAGACAAAAAATTAGTGAATATGAAAAACAGACTAAAATTACAGATTTTTTCAAGAGAGGATCCTCTTCAAATGCATCCAATTGATCTGCTGTAAGTTTTCCACTTAATATAACTTTAGTACATACATATGTACATACATATTGTCTATATATGCATATAATGCATGCGCTATATGTATATGTACATATATTACATATACGCATTTTATTAGGTTCGTATTATCCGTGTTTTTCGATTATCCGTGTCGCCGGTCCCCGTCATTAGCCCGGATAATCGAGAGTACACTGTATATATATATATATATATATATATATATATATATATATATATATATATATATATATATATATATATATATATATATATATATATATATATATATATATATATATATATATATATATATGTTTTCTAGGGGGCATAATTAGCGGACATTTGAATTTTTTTTCAAAATTCAAAAATCGGGATCTCCTCACTAGTGAAATTTTTTTAAAGAAAATTAACCACAAACACTATTCTTCCATTATGTCTACAGGCTAAACTTTGAGTTGTTCATGGTTTTGCCGAATTCACATTTTAACAGAAAAGTTAGGTTATGAGTAATTAAGTTATTTTAGGTTTGAAGGCTCGAAGTATAGTCTAAAATGCTATAGAATAAAAATGCATACCTTTTTATATAAAATACACTTCTTTTAATTTTAAATTCCATGTCAATTAATCTTTGATTAGATATATACAAGAAGCATTACACTGACCTTCTAGAACTTTGACGTTAACACTTAATAACACAGAAATTTCATTTTAATAGCTTTATCATTTAAAAAATGGTTATTTTATACATTAAAATCATTATAATTTAATTTGAGGTTAGCAAATTCCTAATTCCACTGTTGACAAGCGATTTATTAGGTGTCCGGGATTTGAGTGGCCGAGATGAGGTATACTCCGGTTCCAAAATAAATGATGTGATTCATGACTAAAATCGGCTTACAATTCTGAAATAGCCCATGTATCATTGCAATAAGCTTCCTGCCACATAACAGCACAAGAAGTTTGCGCATCGTATAAATAATAATACACACTATTTAACTCTCAACAACATAAACATGTTTATGCCAAGCTGCAACAGTAACTTACGAACAATGGCGATTGAGCGGTGGCGAAGAATTCTGGCCTTAATATGTATGTAACTTCACTGACAGATGAGCAGGTAGAGAACACATTTTAAAACCCATCCTATGGGCGTAGATAAGAAGCCCGATAAGATAATATACACAACTAAATATTGTTTGTTTAATAACACTTCATTACAGTGTATATGTAGTAAATATTGTACGCATAATGGAAGCAGCAGAAGTATTGAGTGATAAAACACGAATGAGACATTTGATGCAGGAAGAGAAAAACATGGTGTGTAACGTGTTTCGCAGGCTTCGAAAACACAATGCAAATTTTTAGAAAACAGATACTGTTACATTGTGCAGCATGCTCACAAAAGTCAAAGAAAACACTGTATTTAGGACCTTAAGACACTTGTTGAAGTGGCTCAACTACAGTAAAGCAACAAACTAGGGGTAGTAAAAAATTATTCTGGACGATACAAAATATGCGATACACTGTATCGCTCATTCTCTTTTCTTCAGAAATAACTGCCAAATTTGAAAAAAATGACTGCGGCCATTGAAGCTGACGATACCATACCAAAAATATCACGTCGCGTATTATTGGGAACGTTAAGAGCCAGTAACTTTTGGTTTCTAAAAAGGATTTGGAAAAGCCTTCTCATTGAGCAAACAGAAATAGATTCTGGCGCAGGCAAGATTAGAGTGAAATTCGAACATTCCGAAAAGAGGGGGAAAATATACTGGATAGATGAAACATGGCTGAATGAATGGCAAACAGTTTCTAAAGCTTCGCAAGACTTATCAGTAACCAGTAGTAGACAGGCATTTTTGGAAGGAGTATCTAATGGGCTGAAGGCACCTTCGGGTAAAGGATGTCGTCTGATAATCACCCACATGGGTAGTGACAGTAGCTTCTTGGAAGGAGGACTACTCTTGCTTGAGAGTAAGAAGACAGGCGATTATCACAAGGAGATGAATGCCGAAACATTTAAGAAGTGGTTCGCCTCAATTCTGCCACATGCAGAACAGGATTCTATAATTGTGATGGACAACCATACCACAATCGCTCACTGGAGCCGCAATCAACTTCGGCATGGAGAGGGTAAAATAATAGACTGGCTAAGGAGTAAGATGCTGAAAATACAGGTGCTAGATATTACACGCCTGCATAAAGGCCAACATATCAAATATATCGTTGATGAGATGGTCAAAGAATTCAATGTGAAAGTCGTCAGTCTGCCTCCGTATCATTGTGTATTCAGCCTCATTGAATTAATATGGGCGCAGATCAAAGGAGAAGTTGCCAGGAAGAATACTACCTTCAAAATGGCTGATGCAAAAGTTTACTCAACAAGGCCATTCAACATGTCTCTACTGAAACATGGAAAAATGCATTGACTACGTTATAAAAGTTGAGGACAGAATGTGGAAGCTGGACAGGTTGAACTCCTCATCATACAGTTAACTAATAGTGACCAAGAAAGTGAAAGCTATGTACTTTGATTCAGTCTCAACACATTTTGACTCTGAATAATTTGACTCCTGTGAGTATATCATTCTTTGGCTTCTCTTTGCTTTTAAACTGTTTTATTAAGTTTCAAGTCAAATATAGCAATCAGAACTTTGACTAGTTATAATTAAGCTAGAGCTTTAAAATTATGGATAAGTCCGGTGGCAACGACTAGAGTGTGGTGAGACAAACACATACATATATCGTACAAGTATCCGTAATTAATTTTCAAAGTGAACACCTGCCGCTAGATCGTTCGGAAATTCATTCCAGTTACACATTATGTACTCATTTTCATAAATGTCTAAATAATTATTTAAGCCTTAATTTCCATTAGGGAAACTTATCTTCTCAGAATATATCTACAGTCATAGCACCAAATTGTATTTATATATTTGGGTCGTCCGTAACATAGCACCTTTGGTTTCTCCAGATACAACCTAGTAACAGACATTAAAAGTTATTGTGTCACTTCACTAACATCTTGTCGACGCCCAGACAATAGCCAATTGCATATATAAATGCACCCAAGAAAAACTTACAGTTTTTAATAAATTGTTGTCATAACCAATCATACGTTCCGAGAAATTCAAATATCCACAATAGCATATCTGATATTGTTTTATATGCAAAATGGCGGACGCAATTATACAGTTAATCGAATACTTTCAAAAATATAACGTTTTCACAAATATTTTTGTAGATTGGGTAGCGTTTCTGCTCGAGAATTCTTGCCTCGAGAATTCTCGAGAAATTTTTCTTTAGTCGAGATGGAAATAAAGCTCAACACCTCAAGAACTTGAGAAATCAATTCCGTGCGCTGGGTAACTAAAAAAACCCGCATATAATACGTAACGAGTCTGGAGTACCGCATCGCTTTCACCCCGCCGCCCACGCGGACTTCGTCTGTCATGCACACGTCGCTCCGTCCATCAGTCATAGTTGTCATTGTGTACTGTCGCTTGCTTGTGGGTTATGTTTGTGTCGTCATAGTGAAGGTAATTACCTATTATTAACTAATTATTAACTACCGACCTAGGTTTGATCAGTTGTAGTTCACGATCAACAAATGATTTTAAGTCAATTGAATAGCATAGTTAATTTACGTTTGAGAAGTATTGTTTAGGTTATGTTATGTTTTGTCTTTGTAAACATGTAAATAGAAATACATAAATAGATTAATTCACTTGTTCCAGTTTTGCCATGGAAAAGTCGAAAGTGTGGAAATATTTTACTGAAATCAAAGATGAATCGTTCGCACAATGTCTTAGATGTCCAAAAAAAATCTCCATTAAGAGCTCAAATACAACCGGGTTAGTAAGACATCTTGAACATATCCACAAAATTTGTTTAAAAACACAAAGTGAATTAGACAAACAATCCCAATTTCGTTCAATGTTGACAGGTGGCTTTACTGGTACTGAACATCTACCACTGGAACGAAAAAGGTCAAAATCTGTTTAGAAGACTCTCCAATGTGAAGCGCAACAAAACCAGTCGCTAGAAGAAATCGTGTCAATGTTAGCTGCAAAAGACAGTCTTACAATTCGCCAAATTACAAGAAGCGGTTTTATATGAGAAGCCATTCAACGAAAAGGGATTAAATTGCCTAAAAATGGATCTGATGCTATGCGACTTATATTACAATTACAAGAAGAAAAAAGGAAACCATTACCTTTTTGGACCAAATAAAATAAAGTGACGATAAAAACTCTGAATCGGCGCGATCCAGCCTAAGCGTCGATGAGTAGACAAGTTTAAAATGCTGGAGATATTTTAATATTTGCATACACCATACGGATGACATGTTTTATAACTGTGGGCTTGTCTATATCTCGGGAAAATGCGGAGCCAAAGAAATTGTGGAAAAAAGATTGCAAGAGTTTGGCCTATGTTTTGAACAAGACATCGTAGCTATAACTAGTGATGGCTCTAATGTGATGGTCAAATTTGGACGCGAAAGCCCGACTGAAATGATTGATATGTCAAGAGATCAAGATTTAAATCAAAATCAAATTAGTTCTGATGAGGAAGGTGAAGATGATGCTGATTGCATTGATGACTGGTGATGGGATTACTTAACAATCTGTTATTTTTTAACGGTTGCGGAGCCGCAACGGTAAACACCTGTTATGGATATATAAAAATTACAGATACAAATACTGCTTTAACCCTTTCACTGCGCCAACCGTGCTGAGCCGCAAATGAAGTAAGTGACTCATGTGCGCGAACCGTGTTTTTTCACAGATGTTTCCCAATGGGTTAACTGCGGCAAACGAACATATACGCTTCATAGTTGTTTCATATAACCTACTAGCTTCGACTCATCTACATTAGATGTCACTAGGTGGTTAAAAAATATTTTGCCGCAAGACTGCGGGAACCGTGTGAGAACGTCTGGCGTGCACAGACTTGCCAGTGGTGGCGTATATAAGTTGGTAGTGCACAACTATTGTTACTTTGTTTTCAATATACGCTTACTGCTGTGTTGTTTAACAGATTTATTTTATTATTGTTAGTTTTATATCAAGACTAAATATGTCTGGCAAATGGAAGCCTAAAAAATATTACACCGATGAAGAACTATACGAAATACTGATGAACAGTGGTAGCGAGGACAATTTAGACAATGATGAAAGTGATAGTGGGAGTATAGATAATGTTAGTGATTCTTGTGACGACAATAGTGATGTTGAGGTGGCAGTTATTGACGGAGACCATGAAAGTGAAAATCTTCAAACCGGAAGCTGTAATAGTGAATCAGAGGGTAAGTAATGTAGTTATAAATATACTGAGGTCAACATTACATAAATAAAAATTTCAGCTCTACCATGTATTGATCAGCCAGCAAAGAAACAGAGAAAAACTGATGAATTCATTTGGAAGGGTGGAGATTTCGTACCTATTATTCATCAGTATAATCCTGCTAAATCTGAATTAAAAAATACATATGATCATAGCGCCACTGCAATGTCATGTTTCAAGGAATTTTTTTCTGAGACGCTTATAGAGCACATAGTTACGGAAACCAACCGATATGCTGCATCTGTTATTGATCAGAATCCAAGCACTTCGTCGCGCCAGAGCAGGTGGAAGCCCACAAATATAGACGAAATGTACATTTTTTATGCTGTTTCTATTCTGATGCCGCATGTCAAGAAGCAAAAAATAAATGATTACTGGTCAACTGATTCCCTTATTGCGACACCGATGTTCAATCAAATAATGCCTCGGGATAGATATATCCTTCTTTTAAGCAATCTACATTTTTCAAATAATGAAGAACAACATGGCCCAAATGACCGTCTTTTTAAGATTAGACCACTTGTAGATCACTTGAAGTCGACATTTTCTAAACTCATGTTTCCCTTTAGAAGTCTCTGCATAGATGAAAGCCTAATGTTGTTTAAGGGCCGCCTTGGTTTCAAGCAATATATTCCCTCCAAACGTCATCGTTTTGGTGTGAAGTTTTTTGTTCTATGCGACTGCAAGACTGGCTACGTATTAGATTTTATAATATATACGGGAGCAACAACAGATTATCAGGAATTCGAGGAAAACCTTGGTACTGGAGCGAATATAGTTTTAACGTTAATGGAGCCCTATTTCTACAACGGCCATAATTTGTTTGTCGATAACTGGTATACGAGCCCCGTATTATTTTCACTACTTCACCAAAATGAAGTCAATTCCTGTGGCACAGTCAACTTTAATAGACTACATATGCCACCGTTGAAAAAAAAACTGCAAAGAGGGGAAGTACAGAGTTTATGTACAGAAAACCTCCTAGCATTGAAATGGCGTGATAAGAGAGACATTGGAATGCTAACAACTTTTCATAGTGCAGATTTGGGAATTGTGATAAACAAACGAGGTAAGGAAGTAAGAAAGCCTATGTCAATTTTAGATTATAATAAAAATATGGGAGCAGTCGATAAATGCGATATGTTGTACAGTTCCACAGAGACTATCCGAAAGTCAATTAAATATTATAAAAAAATATCATTTCATCTATTGGATATGTCCATTCTAAATGCTCATGCCATATACGAACTGAAAGTTGGAAAAAAAAAACCAATTCTCGATTTCCAATTAGCACTGGTAAAAGAATTAATAGCGGAGCATAAGAAATTGTCTACACGTATTGCAGGTTGCAGCAGAAACGAAGAACTAGAATCTCCATTACGACTAATCGAGAGACATTTTCCGAGTATAACAGAACAACGCAATGACAAAAATAAATCCATTCCCAGACGCTGTGTAGTTTGCGCAAAAAGAAAAGAAAGAAAAGAAACTATATATAAATGTGCTAAGTGTGATGTGCCCCTCTGTATCGTACCATGTTTTGAACATTTTCATACCCTCAAAAGGTACTGAATTTTTTAAATTAATTAGTTACAGTGTTCAAGAAATATATTTTTACTTACCTTCTCCATATTAATTTAGGCTAATTCATTGTCCGCTCATCCGTTTTCATTTTTTAATTTCATGTAGGTGTTTTACTTTATTTTTATTGTATAAGAAAATTTAATTTTTGTAAGAAGTTATGGAAATATATTCTCAGATTTGTGCAAAAATGGTGTTAACATGCATAAATTATGTATGTGTTTTATTGACGTTATATATATATATATATATATATATATATATATATATATATATATATATATATATATATATATATATATATATATATATATATATATATATATATATATATATATATATATATATATATATATATATATATATATATATATATATATGTTCGGAAAGATTTCCGCGGTCTTTAATGTGATACATACTTGGTTCTCGGGTTGATTCACTCAGATCTCTCTGAGGCCTGGGGTTGAACACACTGAGACCTTAGAGACGAGATTTGGGGAGTAGGCAGATTGAAGCCCCGTAATCGAGTTACAACAACCCAACCGACCTTTGTCCACCGCTCTAAGGAGTAGGTAGATTGAGGCCTTAGTGTCCTTACATATTTCCTTTACCTCTTGAAAATGGCTCCAAAACAGGAGCCGAAACGTCGAGTTTTAATAAATTCTGGACGCGGTTCAACCCGAGAACCAAGTATGTATATGTATATATATATATATATATATATATATATATATATATATATATATATATATATATATATATACATATAAAAATTGAAACCGACCTCGGATATGGGTTCTGGGGGTCCTAGTTCGCGCTCATCTGATAAAATTTTTTCAAAATTCAAAAGTCGGGATCTCCCCATTACTGAATTTTTTTTAAGAATTTTTTTTAAAAAGTTCAAGGATTTTAAGAAAAAAATGATTTCCACGAAAATTCGCTACCATAACGCACCTGCTGCGTCTAGACTTTTTGCTAATGTGTGTACTACTTTTTTACATATTTTAATGAATACATTCGAATTTAATCATTTCTTGATTTTATTAAATTGAATGTGACTAATACTAAAACAATCTTATTATAATATAAAATTCATTGATATAGTTTCTGTACAATAATTGCAGTCTTCACGATTTAATCAGTCTACCTAGATTGCGAGTTTAGCCCCTGAACTTGCTCCAACAACACGCCACTGTGTGACTAGTCTAGTAGACTGCGCAATATTAGAGCCACTAGCTGCGGCAAACGGTTATATACGCAGAGCTGTGCGACAGCCGCACACGGGTATAAATCTGTCTTACGCTCGCCGCAGTGAAAGGGTTAAACTAGAATTCGGACTCGTATCTGTTTCTTTTCCACTGCAACTAGCTTCGATGAATAAACATCGGTAATGGTTAAATTTAACGGGATAAATGGACATGAGACTGGGAATGTTAAATATGTATGGGTATGCTATGTATAGAGCTATGTATAGAGCGGACTTTACTTCATAACCTATTACTTAACACTTAACATGTTATTTATACTAGTGTGCTCGCTCTCGATCACAGCTTTGGGAACGTAGGATACTATCGATCGACAATCCAGTTCAAAATAACAGATAAATAACTGAACTTGTTATTTTTAACGGTTATTATTAAATAACGTTAACGAGTTCAACTGTTAATAGAAAATAACCGTTTTGCCCATCACTATTGATGACTGCTTGCTGGAAACTGCTTAGACAGAAAATGTAGGATACATTCAAAATATTCAACAGACTTTGAAGGAAACACGAGCATTGGTCATATTATTTCCAAAGAGTCCATTAAAAAATACAACGCTGCATAAATACGTCAAAGAAGAGTTTGGTCATGAATTGTGGTTGTTATTAGATGTGCGTACACAATGGAACTCTATAATGCAAATGATTGAATGGTTCCTGAAACTGAAAAATGCCATCAAAAAAGCATTGATTGAAATATGTCTGAGAAGTGGAATGATGCTAATACCAATATTCTGGAGTCTTTATTGAACATTTTGCATCCTGTAAAATTGTCTGTTGAAGCACTATCCAGAAAAGATGCTAATATCCTGATTGCAGAGGCAATAATAGATGTGCTGATTAATAAATTACGATCGATGGATAATGATTTAGCCAGACAATTTGTGGAACCCCTTATTGACAAGATTACTGAAAGGCGAAATGTAAACTTGATTTCTCTAGTTAAATATCTCCATAACCCTATAACATACATCAATGAAAATGAAAAGATTTTTCAACGCTGCAACAAAACGACAATGATTAAATATACCGAAGAGTTATATAATAGATTATATCCAAACTCAAATTCTAGTTTAACCGAAGTTTCCGACATCGCAAACCAAGATAATAAAGAGGACATAAAACTCGACAGTGAATTATTTGAACTTCAACTAAAAAAGGCCATTCAGAGAGCTGAAACTTCAGACAAAACCGGTCACAATCACATAACTAGAAATTTAATAAAAAAAGAATTTCAGTTATTTGAGTCTACTGGGCAGCGAACGCCTACTCTTGAAAAAAATGTACAAAGCTGTAATGACTATTAAGTCAACATTGACGAAGAATGAGCGTGTTTTCTCGTTATCGGGAAACATTGTCAGTAAAATAAGAAACCGCCTATCAAATGATACTATTAATGCTCTTTGCTCTTGTATTTCTGAAAGCCTATTTTATAAGGAAAAAGCGGTGAATTAAAATTCGATTTCTTTGTTGATTATTTTCTGGGTTACTGGCTTATTTTTAGTTGGCACACTAGTTTCAAATTAAAAAAATAGTATTGAAAGTTAATTATGATTCGTTTAATCGAAAGACTGTGATGTTATTAACATAACGGTTTATAAATATAAAAGGCATTTTTAGTTTAAGTTGGTAGCAAAATGTTTGTTTTGTTAAACAAGTTTTTATTGTTATCTAAATATGTACTAGTAATTTTGTTAATTTAATTTTACTAATTATTTTTTATTCAATTAAAGACTGTTGTACATTTGTAAATATATATATATATATATATATATATATATATATATATATATATATATATATATATATATATATATATATATATATATGAACTGATATACAAACTCGTCTGTGGTATTAACAAAATGAACACATGTGCCAAGTTTCGTTTAAATCAGTTGAGTATTTTTTGAGTTATCGCTTGGATACATCCATATTATATAAACATATAAAAATTAAAACGGACCTTGGATATGGGTTCTAGGGGCTCTAATTCGCGCTCATTTGGAAAAAAATTCCGAAAATCTCACCATCGTTACCTCTCTATAAATGAATTTTCTCAATGAAAATTCACTCAAAACATAGTAAGTTGTCATGCCGTTATTGCATTACAATGTGATAGAATTTGGCATGTTTATCAATCATATAGCCAATTTGTCAATATGCTTAAACATACATTTTTACTGATACATGTTTACTGTGAGAAATCAATTTGAGATTATGCTTTCCTAGCATTTGTGGACCACACGGCACTGATTTTTTTATGCTGACACTACTTTATTGAAGCCACAGTATTTTTACTTATTGCTACAGAGTGCTAGATATTTTGAGCCACTATGTCACCAAATTAGAAGCTGCAGCTTCTAATTATTTAGTGACTTAAATCATCCAACATCCTCTGGTGGTTTCAAATGGTACAATTGCAGATACCTATATAGGCACGTAAACAACATTACGCTTAACCAAAAGAATATAAAATAAGGATACATTAAAACCTAATTGATATAATATAAATATAGAACATTAATTTGTACAACTGAGATTCACCTTACGTTGTTTAAAGAACACCTACTATTTTGTACTTTTTCTTTGTGAAAAAAGAGACACTTGCATTTCAGACTGTCACAATTAAGACATCAAAGCTGTAGCATTTTTTGACAGTATTTGAAAAAATCAACAAAACCATTTTCCAACCACTTGGATCAATGATGGCCAGGACAACAGTGATTACCAGAATGACCCTTTCCATTGTGAGCGAGAAGTATAGAGTTCGATGCTGATAACATTCTCTTGTTGAATTTGCTCAGGATCTCATAAGGAAACATATTTTCTTCATCGTCTATGGGTGATGATTCGTCTAACTCATAGCTGAAAATATGCAAGAAAATGTTAGGAAATTTGTCCTCTATAGATCCAGGGCTCTTGTAGTCGCCCTGTGGTTAGGTTTTGTCCAACACGACCTTCTAAGCACGCTCATAGCTGCTTTGGAATGTTGAAGGTTTATTTGGATGCACTTTACAAAGGTGCCAATGTGGGGATTTTTATTACCTCATGGGGCTTTTTTCTTCCCTTTCGATATTTCTCCCATCAGTCGCCATAAGCCTTTTTACTTATAACCATTTCTGTCAACTTTGTAGTCAAAGGGTCTATAGTTGGATCTTTTATGGGTTTCTCCCCAGTCCTTGAGCAGGTGCTGCTCTTTGACTTAGGTTTCTTCCCTTTAGGCTCATATTAGCTCCCTTCTTTGTTTTGGAAGTGCTCGTTCCATCGCGAAAGCCCCCTCTGCAGAGGCCTTATGCGGCGACCTCTTTGCGTCAAGAGCTCGTGACCGGAGTTGAGCAGATTTTCCATTTTTTTTAATAGTAATAGCATTATTTATTGTTGCTAATTTTACAGCACATCATTTGACAAATAAGTTCTATACTTGTTCTTGCCCAAGATGTAATTTTGACGGAACAGCTTCAAAAATTGATACCAAAACCTCAATAATGACATTAATGTGAATTTTGACGTACCAATTTACTAAGTGTTATTTTTCTATTCAACGACTCCATCCCGAATTCCAGCCATTGCATCCACTTGTACCGAAAAACAAACCATTTATGAATATCATTTGCATTAAACCATTATATTTCTTGCAATATTTAACCAAATAAACATAAATACACACTAGGAATTTACAACCCTCATTGGTTGAGAAGTTGGGAATATAGATTTAGCCCACGTGACATAGGAAGGCAGGTGAACGCTGGAGTGCACTAGGTGCTTCGGAGTTCGTGCAGTAGTGGTTAAGCTACCCCTTAACCATGCCATCCTTGGCCTGTGCTGTTCTACCATTTTATTGTGGTTCCCTTTCACTTAGCCGGCCAGTTAAGGCAAGCCCCCACAACCAGCAGCCTCTTCCTCCACAACCACAGAGTTGCTGAGCACAGTCTATACCAGACAGGTTTCTATAGAGAGCTTGTTGCACGGCTGCATCCAGGAACTCTGGCAAAAGCTGCCAGTCGTCCATAGCTGCAGCAGAACACCGATCCCTCCTTCACGTTAGTTTTTCCTGGTATTTAGTGTCTAAATGCCTTATTCCACAAAATAGTTTCAAATCAAACATTTGCTCAAGGAACATGAAAACTTACTTTATTGCCCTGAAAAACCTTGAATTGGGATTATTCTTGAGAACAGTCAGCACGACTTTTCTCATGTTATTTTTAAAAGCTACCAATTCCAATATCTGCATCATAAACTTTCCTAAACCTTTCCTTTGGACTGTGGCTTCTAACTGGAGCTCATAACTATAAAAAAAAACAACTTTGAAATCAAAGGTAAAATAAAATGTGATTTTGTAATTATATATATATATATATATATATATATATATATATATATATATATATATATATATATATAATATCTGTGTGTGTGTGATATAAACTGAGGTCCATAGAAAGTTACGAACCTACTTTTGGCTGCAAGTTTGAATCTTTATCATTTATAAATAAGTTTGCATATATTTTTTTTAGATTATAGCTTATTTCTTCCTCTATCAAAGCCAGTGTCGTCGGTAATTCCTTTATATTTTCCAAAATAAAAAAGTATAAAATTTCTTGTTAAAGCGCCCTCTGTATAAAGTGGGGAATTTTACAATAATTATTTACAAATAACTATACAGGAGCACAATTATAACAGGTGCTAAGTGACATTTCCAATAATGTTTGCAACATTCAGCAAGCAGAAAGGCTACACAATGTCCTGCATTCCACTTTAATAAATAAATTACAAAGGACTTCTTCCTTGACAATAAAAATGGGCCCTTCTACCATACTAAGGATGAAGAAGACCTTTTAGTCAGGTGGCTGCTAGCATGTGCTAAAAGGGGACTTCCGAAGAACAAAACTACCCTCTGCGAGACTGTCAGGGATCCTATTAAAGATGATGATCGTACTCATAAGATTCGTGATGGTATGTCAGGTAAAACATGTTTTTTTGCTTTTTTAAAACGTCTCCTGGAGGTTTGTCAACAACATGCTGAATCTATAAATGAAGCAAGAGCATGCATAAGAGAATGGCATAATTCAATTCGAAATTATTTAATTGAAGAAAATGCCAAGGATGACCCTACAAGAATTCTCAATTCTGTTGAATCAGGATTTGCAAAAAATCCAAAAACAGGTCTTATATTGGGTCCTTGAGGTATGAAAAAGTTCTATGATGTGAAATCTGGATCAGACAAGAAATGCATCACAGCCTTGTTTACAATTTCAGATAGTTACTTGGACAGTGAATACGAGGAATGGCAGGAAAGTGGTTCAAGCCCAGATGACATATCAGAACATTTTATCAGTGATAGTGAAAGTGAACCTCTCACTAATGTATCAAAGAAACTTAGGAAATACTTTCCAATAGGTGATTTTTACTTGGTTGCTTTTCCAGGACAAAAATCCTATCATAATTACATTTGCTCCATTAGAGGGCAGTAAGTATTTTTTTTAAAGTCGTTGAAAATGATGTTAGTGTTATAACAGCTGAAGAGCTTGTTAAAAAACCAAAAAACCAGACATAATAGCAGGAAATTGTGTTAAATAGCAGACTGTGTGGAACTTTTTGCTAGTTATTTTTCTACTGTTTACACTAATAATTAAGATGTTGTTCCATCATATAGCTTTAGTAGGACAGTTGATATTGGTATGTGCAGAATAAGTATGGAAAATGTATATGATAAGATTATGTCAATTAAGCCTAGAATGTGCTCAGGACGGGATGGTATTCCTGCTTATTTCTTGAAGAAGTGTATTCATATGGTTACTCAGCTGTTGCACTATCATTTTAATTTGTCACTGACTGCTGGTGTCTTTCCTGGGGTGTGGAAGAGTGGTTACCTGAACCCTGGGCATAAGTGTGGTTTGAGAAGTGATATCAGGAATTACAGAGGTGTTTCTTTTCCCTCAGAGATTCCAAAAATTTTTGACAGCCTTGATTTTGATCGAATTTCACCTCTTTGCAGGGGCCTGATGATTGAGCAGCAGCGTGGATTCTTGAGTAGAAGATCAGTTGGTACTAATTTGTTCATATACCAGCAGTATATCATTGAGGTTTTTGAGAATTCTCTTCAGGTTGACTCTGTTTACACGGATTTCTCCAAGGTGTTTGACAGGGTTGACCACAAGTTATTGATTGCCAAGATCTCTGCTTTGGGTTTCCACAGCGTTATGTTGAGATGGATTGAGAGCTTTTTGACGGGTCGTTGTCAATATGTGAAGATTGGTGATAATGTTTCTAATCCTATTGCGGTAACATCTGGTGTGCCTAAGGGGTCACATTGTGGCCCGCTGCTTTTTAACCTTTTTATAAATGACATCTCAGAGGTTTTACTGAATTGTGAAATTTTTACTGACAATCTCAAGCTGTTCTTGACAGTGAACTCTCCAGATGAGGCATCCCTAATTCAGGGGGATATTAATCGATTGTCTGCCTGGTGTGCTTCTAACCACCTTTATTTGAATTTAGAGAAGTGTGTGACTGTCACGTTCTCCAGACTTCGTCAGACTCATTCATTTGATTATGATATTGATGGTGTTCCATTGCGAAGAGTGGAGGAGGTTTGTGATTTGGGGGTTACCTTTGATGTGAAGCTGACGTTCATTAGGCACTGTGAGTCTGTTGTTTCTAGAACTATGAGAATGCTGGAATTTGTGTGTCGGATGGCTAGCGAATTTTCTGTGGTGGCCATTAGGGCTCTTTATTGTGCTTTAGTCAGACCAATTTTGGAGTATGCCTCCATCATATGGCAGCCATACTATGCTGTTCATATTGAGTCTCTTGAACGTGTGCAGAGAAAGTTCCTTCGGTTTTGTTCATGGAGGCTGGGTTTTGCCAGGGGAGGTCATGATTATGTGCAGCTAATGCATGCATTAAATTTAACATCATAGGAGTCTCATAGGTGGAATGCTGACATGTGCTTCTTATTTAAAGTTTTGAACTCTGATATTGACTCTGGTATTATTCTCTCAATGTTAGGGTTCAGGGTTCCAAGTTATCGAACCCGATCTTGTGAACTGTTTTAGGTGTTTCATCACTCTACAAATTATGGTATATCCAGTCCCCTGAATAGAATGTTGACTTTTGCTAATGCAAATGCTGAGTTGCTGCCTTTTTTCGGTTGCTCGTTTTCTGCTTTCAGGCGGTCTCTTGCATCTGTTGCCCACACCTAGCATATGCCTAGCATGTATTTTATTTGATTGTTGTGTAATGTGACTATGTAATGTTAAATATTGTTTTGTAATGTGACCAGTTGATTAATTGTTGTTTTAATTATAACTGATTGTGACTATCACTTGCTAATATTGTGCTTATGTTTAAAACTGGGGTTGTCCCGTTTTTCTGAATAAATAAATAAATAAATACAAGTTCTCCAAGGATCTTATTTAAACATTTTTTTTCAATTATGATTTTTTAAGTTGTAGGTAATTTAAGCAGTTCCTGTATTTTTGAAATTAATAAATATATCTACCTAGTTTTGTTTAAAACCTTGTTTTACTTTATTTTATCAAGTGGTCAATTACTGGGTAAAATTTTGGTCAAATACTAGTTCTCTCTAGTCAATTACTGACGATTTGGGACTTTTTGTGAAAATTTGTTTCCCTTTAATCAAAATAAAATTTGTTTTCAATGTTGCACATAATACTTGGAATGCCAAAACTTGGTTCTTCTTCCTTGTATTTTTAGTTTTCATGAGAAGTTAATAGTTTAGTAACTATAAGCCTTTATGTAAAAACAACTTCTTAGCTGGTCAACTATTGGTGCATCAACCCTACATTTATTTTTGAAGGTCCGAAAAACTCCTGACGACACTGACTTTGATAAAGGAAGAAATATGCTGCATTATCGGGGAGAAGAGGTGGGTACATTATCTTCAGTCAAAAAAAAAAAAAGAACATTTAGTTACACCTTACAGAACCGCTCCTGTGTTAATAATCCAAAGTTTAGGTTCCAACTATATTATATAATGCTCATTCCTGTTCCTTTATATTCTAAGGTGAAATCCTACCAAAATTAACTTGCTATAAAGAAATGATATACTCAAGAACATGCAGCATGGAGGCATGGCCTACAACTATGAATGTACGAACTACAGTAACTCAGCCAGCAGCCAGTAGCAGAATGTTATACACCATTGGCGGCACAATTATGTGTCGCTGTCATGGTAGATCACATCACCTCTTATGTCACGTAAATACATAAAAATAACATCACAATATATATATATATATATATATATATATATATATATATATATATATATATATATATATATATAAACACACACACACACACACCAAAATAATAGAGGTTCAATGAAAAACTTAGAGAAGATAAATTATGATGGGTTCTTTTTTCATGGCTAAAACGTTTCTTTTCTGTTTTAGAGACATGCTGTATGTATACCAAATTTAATAGAAAATAGGCTGTGAACACCCAAACTTGCTTCACGACCTGGAGTGTTAACTGAGGAAGTAAGTAATTTTGGTAGCCATACATAACTGGCATAGTTTGCACAAAAGTCAATAAGTGATAAATATCTCTTGAGAGGCACTAAATGACCTCAACTACTTCAGATTTGAATGCTCAATAACCTTCTTGTCTTATCACACTTTTGATAGTAGAAAGCAACACTGACACAAAAGTACATATTCACCATACACCACAATTATATAATGATTATTGTAAGTCTGACAACAATACACTTTTCATTTAAGCAAATAGATTATATACATGAGCATTTAAGCAGAGGGATTAAACATCAGGATTACTTAGAATCTAGATCAACTTCAGACTAGTCACCTATTAAGATTATTAATATAAACACTAAGACATACCAATATAATACTTCTATGCCTTCGTCCATATCAAATCGGAAATGGGAGAAAGCCACATGATTTCCGTCAGGTGTTTTTGCTAACAAATACCATGCTGCATCATCCATTAATTCTTCCAATTTCTTAGTATCGCTCCACTCCCAGTTACTCTGCTCATACCTAAAATTACGAAAGACAAACTTTAGATTCATCTATTACTTTAAACACTTTGACAGCATTACTTGATTTTCATATTTCTTTTGGTAAGGTCAAAAATCCAATCTTTTATCGTTTCATCTAGTTCTATGACCCTATTTACATATAATTCAGCTTGTAAACCATTTTTGTCGTATTTTCTAAAAGCCGAAAATGCTTCAAGTGGGTCCACCAACTGGTTTGCCTGTTTGACTGCTGCCATCGCTAGACCTATCCTTTGTTGTTCTTCTTTGCGTTGGAGGCGCTTTTCTTTACTCTTCATTGTACTTTTACGCTATTTAAGAAATTAATAAACATAGCTTATATTATTGTCGGCAAGTGAAAGAAAAATATTCAACACCATATCCCACTAAGCATGGTAACTTACAAATGCTTACCGCAACGTTAAATAATCTACCATTAAGTATGTTAAGTTTGCAACATTTCTAAATGTTTGCAGGCAAAAACCAATGCAAACTTACAAATGAAACTTTAACGTAACTTTCAAATATAATATCTCGTTTGCCTGCTTGTTGGTTTTCTCCTTTTGTAAGCTCACGTAAAGTTACAATTGTAATGTTTCTGAAAGTTTGTTTTAATTTGTAAACAACATTTATTTGAATTCCCTCGTGTATTCTCGATCGTATGTCATCGTCGTCCAATAGCAACATAGCAACACCGATGCCAACAGCGAACTGACTCTGACAAAGCGCCTGGCATTAATTAATGGCGGTTTGTTGTTTACATTTTTTATAATTGCGTCATCATAAGTTGTTATTTGATCTATGTCTATTTATTTTCCTGGAAGTTTTAAAGATTGAACAATCTTATTGTAGCCTGAATTGTTTGAATTTTGGGTAATTAAGTAATTCGTTGTGTGTAGTGTAGATAATGAAACATGAAGTATATCCACAAACATTTCAGGTAAGAATCTCTAAAACAGCAATAAAATTAGTCACTTTTCTGTTGCATAATTGTTTTGGTATGTGGCTATTGGTGAATTATTATGAAATGGCTGCATTTATATTTTTGTTTCTTTTTATGAAATATACTCTACAAAAAAGAAAACCTAATTGTTAAATACGAATTTTGTTATGTCCTTAGATGCAGCCTGGAGATGTCTTACCTGGTCAGACCAATTCATTTTAAAACGTTAAATATGATTGACCTATGGAAGCATGTGGCTTATCCATAGCAATCGACATCATAAGAACAGTGGAACAGTATCCCATGCTATGGAACATTCATATGGGTTAACTAGTCAGCAGCGGAACATGTGTTTATCATGCAAAAAAGAGCAATAAGGGCTGCAACAAGAAAGCTGCCCAAATGTGTTAGAGGCTATATTCTTCTTCAGTTTATGTATTCAAAATATCCAGTGAATGATAAAGCTCGCAACAATACCAGGTGCAGGCATGAATTAAAAATACAGTTGCACAAAAAGGAGAAAACAAAGCAGATGTTTGATTACTTGGGAATCAAATTCTTCAATTTTCTACCTAATGTTATTAAGATGCTCCCACTAACAAGATTACAGTAGGCACTAGTGGATGTTATAAAACAAAAACCAAGGTGAAGGAATTTATTTGTGCTCTAAACTAATGTGTATAGTGTATGTGTGTGTGAGTGCCCTAGGCAAAAGCTTTGGAAGGCAAGTTCCACAAGCCACAGACTTTTTATATATGTACGTAATTCATTGTAGTCATAATTTTGCTTTATTTTAACTCAATGTTTCTGAATGTACACAGACATTGGCGGTACTATACTTACTCGATAGGGATAGTTACGACATGTGTGAACACTTTCAGAGACTGTCGCCATATTTAAGCTATTTTCGCAGTAAAGTTGTATTCATTTCCCTGCGCTTGATTTATCCATTGCATATCTTACGTTTGCTTAATTAAACTTTTTCTAAAATCGAAATGAACGCACCATTTTAGATATATCTTTTTCACAATAGTATTTGATATGTTGACTTTATTTCATGTAACATGTTACCACATATTTTAGAAGCTAAAAAAATTCTCGCCTCAAAACATAATGCTGCAGAAGACTTTGTTTTTGTTATTGGTGTTTCACACTTTTTTCTAGATGACTAAGAGTTATTTAGTAAAACAATATCAAAAACAATTCATTGGTATTCATTTAGAAACAAGAATTTTTGAAATCGGTCAATTAATAACGATATCACGAGTTCAAGTTATCTATTTTGTCGCTGAGTTTTGACTAGAACTGCATTTTAGGCTAAACATGGACACTTGCTATATGCCTTAACTATCTCTATCGAGTAACTATAGTCGGTACTTATAAAGACAGTGACTTACCATGTACATTTGATGGTCAATAAAGTCTATATATCTATCTAGCAGCAGAAATGAAATGTGTTGTGTCTTTAATTTTTTTATGTAATACAGATTTTATTCTAATTAACATTGTCTTAAGTCATTTTTTACAGTTTTACAAGAAATATATACTATGTATAAATATACCTATACCTTCAGTATCAGTTTGTAACTTGAAATAAATTCAGTTAATCAAATAGTTTCCTTTTTTCAAAAATGCTTGGACACATTGGTTAGTAATTCAAGTTGCAGTCTTTTAAAAAATATATCAGTATGTACCATATTTGAAAAATGACTTCATCGATAATTTCTTTAAATCAACCCTTACGTTTTTGTTGGCTTTTTTAAAGTTCTAACATGTAAAGTTGTAGAAAACCAGCAGTTTTAAAATTTTTATTCATTGATAAATACACAATTTTTTTTCATGCTATCAACTCAAGATTTATAATAAAAATTTGAAATTTGGTGGTTTTGTATCGCTTGATGTGTACTTTAAAAATAGTCAACAAAAAGCTAGGGTTGTCATTTACAAAAATTATCAATGACATTTGACATAAATTGTATAATACATTTTTGAAAAGATTGTAACTCAGAATATTATCTGACTTCGAGCATTTTTGAAAAAAAGCTGAAGTAGATTAATTTAAATTATTCCAAGTTACAAACTCGCACTGTATATATAATATATACAATTGCAGAAAAGTTGCAAATGTAAGTTTAAATTTTACAACTTTGCTAGGCCCTTTTAAAATTGAAGCTTGCTGTAAGTTAACATTTGTAAGTATAAAGAAAGTTTGTAACAGCTCACTACAGTAAACTTGCAGTAAAGTTACAAAAGAAACACTTGCATAATATGTAAAGTCACTGGGGGGAAGATTTGCCATTTGCAACAAACTTGCAGGAAGCTTTCTGCAAGTAATCTATCAAACTTACACTTGCTTTGGAAAAGATTCTGCAATGTTAATGCAATATTATCTTGCTCAGTGGGATAGAAGCTTATACTTACACTCATATTGTATTTCAACTTTTCTTATGATAAAATGTAAATAAACCAATAAAAAATAAACAAAGGAATGCAGAAAGTTCTAATTAATTTAGAAGCTATTTTTATAAACAACTCACAAAATAACTTTGTGTAAACAATTAATAAGAATGCAGATGAACAATAAAGCCGAAAATAGCGGCAGAATTGTTGATAAATAATGACATTTGACGTTGCATTGACAGCAACAGTGACGTTACGTCATTCTCGTATTTGGTTGAGTTATTTTTATTTTGCGCTGAACATGGTCAAAAACTAAATTGTAACTAAAAGATAGCTAATACCAAATATTTGAAGGTAGATATTGGATGAGTTCTCCACGCGGCAGCAGCTGAATTATGTTGACAAAAGTCAAGGTTTATAGATTACATAGGTTGTCTTTTAACTCTCAGGGGGGAGAACCGCGAGAGGAGGGTAATATGTCATGTGTATTCTAAATGCGAATAACACGTATAGTTTCCGATTGCGTTTTGGTCTTTTAAATAACATTTATTAGAAATTTGTGTAACTTTGCTTAAAAATTTTCAAACACGATCAGTTACGGATTTATTTTAATGTTTATTTTGAACGAAATAGCAGTTAAATCGAAATGATTGCCTTAAAGATGTTATCTTATTTTTATTTTTTGAGGTGTTGTGTTGTAAACATAACTGCATAGTGAATCAACGGTATTACGATTTATACGTATTTATTTAAGATTATTTTTATATTCAACAATTAAATCGGTGAATCGTTATAAATGTATTGTTACGTTCTACGGGGTTCTGGATTTGTTGATTAACAAAACACATCTTTCCAAACTACTAATTTATTATTACCAACTATTTTCCAACACCAGTGTCAACTAAAATATATCTCTTCTATATTATTAAATGTCCATAGGACTATATTCCACTATCGCCTTCTATGATCGCTTCCTATAGACCAACACTTACTGTTAACTCGATTTATACTCTATGATTACTTTCACACCACCTTATTCAATACTGAACTAACTTACTCTGCGCACCGCTCGTCTATTTATATCTGTCTATAGAGATTCTAGACGTTCTACACTATTCTACACCTATCACTTCTGGTCTATTCTAGAAGTGTCATTCCAGAGTGTTCGCTGTGACACTGCCCCTCTCTTATATTCGACCGTCCCGGTCGAATTCTGACATTTCTTGGTACGGCGTAAGTCTGTGCATATGGACCACATTCATCTTGCTCTTCGGGCTCCTCTGAATGCGATAGACAACGTCATTGATCCTTTTGACCACCTTATAAGGACATTCCCATAATTTCTGTAGTTTCGGTGGCCATCGCTTGCGTCGTACTGGATTGTAGAACCACACACGATCTCCTTCCTTAAAACAAGCTAAATTAGCTCGCACGTCATAACAGGTCTTCATGCGGTCGCTGTCTATTCGTATATGCATTCCGACAGCAAAGTGGATGGTTTTCCTTCTCGTCAATATGTCGGGGCTACCTTCAATTTAAGTTCTTAGCTGGTACTGGTTCTACCGTGTAGTTGCTGTTGTTCTGATGTTTCTACTTGCCCAAATATCTCGGCGGGCCGTATTCATCCTTTCGACATCGGCTATGTCTCAACAAATGTGTTTACTGGCCTCTTTCTGTGTTTGCTTCACATTTACGTGATCTTTGCACCATTCGTCTTGTATTTCTCTCATACGTTCTTCTCCACTTGCTTCTGACCCCCATTTCTGACAACGATTTTTCAACTACAATCGATACAACTGTTGTAAATGCTGATCGCCAAACCTCATTTCTAATTGATGTTTAGTGCTGTCAAAACTCAGCGGTTCTTCCCTGGGAATACCTTGAAGCACATCTAGAGCATCTCCTCTAAGAGCTACAATTAACGAAGTCGCTTTCTCTCTATCGCCTCAACCATTTGCTGTAGCAACGGCTTCGAACTGGCGTAGAAAATTTCCCATTTGACTGAGCCATCAAATGTGGGGACCTTAATTCCTACGTGGCTATCTTCGAGTCTGATGTTTCCCTTGGCTAGGGTATCACACCTCTTTTCTAGTGTTTGAATTTTCTGCTGAACTTCTTCTTGTATACTCGTCAGCTTGTCATGTACATCGTCGCTGAAACCCCTTACTCGACATTCTACTTGTTGGAAGATGTCGTCTTTTACCTGCTTCATACGTTCGTCCACACACAAAGTAATATTCTCAATTCTGCTGGCTTGATCTTGCAGAATTTTCTTTGTTTCGTCATCTCTTTTTCTCATTTCTTCTTTGGATTCTTCATCTCTTTTTCTGGCCTCTTCATCTCTTTTTCTCATTTGCTCTTTGACTTCTTCGTCTGTTTTTCTCAGTTCCTGTCTTATCTGTGCGTCTCTTTTTCTCATTTCTTCTTTAGCTTCTTCGTCTCTTTTTCTGGCTTCTTCATCTCTCTTTCTGGCTTCTTCTTTAGTTTCTTTATCTCTTTTTCTCATTTCCTCTCTTGTCTTTTCGTCTCTTTTTCTCATTTCTTCTGTGGCTTCTTCATCTCTTTTTCTCATTTCTTCATTTCTTTTTCTGGCTTCTTCTTTCATTTCTTTAATCAATTCCAATAGCTGGGCGTCCATTTTGGCTGTTGCGCTACGTGTTTTAGGTATATATGTTCTTAAAGCTGGTAAACAGTTTATTCTGTTTCAAGAACACACCCAGTTATGACTTACCGCTGACACTGTACTTCCAAGATTCTAGAAGTTTTCACGTTATTCAACGAATCTTCTGGAAAATGTTTCCACTAGCAGCTTGAAATCCCACTTCTGACACCAGTTGTTACGTTCTACGGGGTTCTCGATTTGTTGATTAACAAAACATAGCTTTCCAAACTACTAATTTATTATTACCAACTATTTTCCAACACCAGTGTCAACTAAAATATATCTCTTCTCTATTATTAAATGTCCATAGGACTATATTCCACTATCGTTTTCTATGATCGCTTCCTATAGACCAACACTTACTGTTAACTCTAGTGTTGGGCGATATATCGATCACGGTGATTTTATACCGGTGAGCGGAAAATCACTGGAGCTACCGGTGATCGAAGTTTAACTAATGCAGTGAGTAGCGATTGTGGACTAGCGAAGCAATCACTGGCAACCGCGCAACCGGTAACGTAATAATAAATATCAGTATTAGATCTGATCAAAGAGGTTGCTTACAACCTCTTTGGATCTGATACAGCGCTTGGAAATAAATATCGAATGTTAGGGTTCACCGGTTTGACGTGTTGGCGATATATTGACTCACAGTGCTCACTGCTCAGCCCAAGATTATCTGAAAAATTATTTGTTCGTGCATGCTGCATGCAGAATCGCCGAAGCGCTATGCCCGTGCTGTGTCTTTTCTATTCATACTTAGTTTAGTTTTTGTTTCATCTTTCATCTTAGCGTATATCGCGACGTTGTGCAAAACATGTCTAAAAAACAAAAAATCAGTGACATTTGGAATCATTTTACACCCATTGACGGGCACAATTGCTATGCAATATGCAATATATGCAAGAAAAAATTTTAGTACAAAACAACGAACTCAAATTAAAAATATATATAATCTCCAATCACCCCACGGTCTCTATGACTACATTACAAGTTCGCAAAAAAAAAAGATAATGCAGCTGGGGCCACAAATGACGTTCCAAATTTTGCATATTAAAATCTAGTTGTTTTTTATTTTTTCTTTTATGACAAATTAAACTACTCTAATTAATCTACAACAAATTATTTATTACTAATAGGCCTTATAGTTAATTATACAGAATAGTGAGACAAAATATTTAACTCATGGATATCCTATAACTACTGCACAAAAATACTAGAAACACCACTAGTGAAACCAATCATAACTGCTTATTATTTATTTCCACGCCGTCTAAAATTCTCAATCACTGCGGTGATTCAAATCACTGCTAAAAATCACAGTGATTTCTAAATCACTTTCACCGGTTTACCGGTTACTCGAAAATTGCTGTATTTCCCAACACTAAAAATAACCAAGTGTCAATGCGATTCCAGCGATGACAAACGGTGGGGCATGAATATGAACTGTGAATCTATAAAGTAACGGTCATCATGTGTTAATTACACGCTTAGCATGTTATTTTTCTGAAGTAACAGCGATATAGTTTATAATATCGCTAGCATATCATTAAAATTAACTTCTGAAATGTAAATTATTGATATGTCGCTGTTACATACTTGGCATGTAAAGGTTAGCCATGTATCTTAAAAGTAACAGCTAACATCGCTAGCATGTACCAGTTTAAGCGCAAAATCATAGGTAACAGAAAACAATCCCAGAGACATGACATGCATATGTATCAGGATATGTCGCATTGGTTACTTAAAAATTACATCTCAGCGATGTGAATATCACAATTGTGTTGCCTGGGTATATATATATATATATATATATATATATATATATATATATATATATATATATATATATATATATATATATATATATATATATATATATATATATGCACACATATGTTAAATGTTTTTAATTCAATAATTGAAATAAAATCGATTTTCACAGAATCGATCTTATTCCTATCGATTTAATCGTGGATCGATCTTCCTAGTTTCGATCTAGATCGATTCTGAAAATCGATCTTTTTTTAAAAGATTGGCATCCCTAGATAAATGTGCCAGCGTGAAGGCCAGAGTTAAGCTAAGACCTACAAAGTTTATAAAGTGCGGGGTTCGATTATTTCTTCATTTTCTCACTGAAAATTCATCCCAGATGATAGTAAAATCTCCATAGATTATCGTATTGGTGAACTTATACTTAAGAAATTCGGTTTAAATACTGTAACAGGCGATTGGAAAGTACCCATTTCGTTAGCCCAGTAGTATATGCATGGTGCATGATTTAGAGTTTCATGCCTTATAAACCCATTTTAAAATTCCCGCTTGGTAAAAATTGTTAAACTAATGCGATCTATTCAACTGTTTTAAAACAAACAAAATGAGACCTAAGAAGGGCGCGTTCCAGAAGAGGGCAACACTATCCAGATATACAAAGAGTTTAAATCTTAACACCTAGCTAATACATTTGTCTCAGGCCATACCTACCTAATACCAAAACTCTTTTATAAATGTCTACATTGTATTATTTACTTTATATTTTATTACTTCGATGCAAAATGCAATAAAAGAAGCCATCACTCCCACAACCCACATGAAAAACGCTATAAGTAAGTCTTGTAAGTCCAAAACCTTTAGCTCAAATTTGTTAATCTTTCCCACAGCTTTTTTAACTTCGTAATCTACGTCATCCCACAGCTTGTAAGTCAAACCAGCAGAATTAATACGCCAGAGAAGCTTGTCGATTTGTTTGAATAGTGGATATCCTTTTACAAAAAACCAGTGCACGTCTAAAGGAAATAAAAAGTCTCTCATTAGATGTATCAGTGGTGTACCATCATGTTTTACGTAATAATGCGGAAAAAGAAAATTGTTAAGTTTCTTTGAATCTGATGTTACGATGTCGCCAACAAATGCAGTTCTATTGATTGTCACTCTTGGCTTTTCACAATAAGTGTAATGGTTTAGTATATACTGCTCGTATGGATTGCTACTTCCTAAAATAAAAAATTTGCCTTATTTATTTTGATATTTGACTTGTTAAATCTGTAGTTGCCTTGCCTTATTTTATCGAGTACATTCTAAAATACAATATGTAAGTCGTCGCATGAGTTCCACAGGGTTCTAAGTACATTTTGGATAATTTTACAGGAAATCAATTATAAGTGTTTAGTTGAATGTAAGTACTGGTTTGATTTATATAACACAGAACACTCCCTATAGAAGTTTCACCTAAATGGAGCTAACCTGGACTTTATTAGGGCTCTAGTTCGGACATCGCATATAGTAGATGTCGCTAGTAGTGCTACAATTCTACTGAATAAGCTGTTCAGTGCGCCATTTTATCATACATTCAAAATTCAAATGTTTTGAATGCAAAAAAGTTTTTGTTCGCTTCTAGTCACAGAACACTCCCTATAGAAGTTTCACCTAAATGGAGCTAACCTGGACTTTATTAGGGCTCTAGTTCGGACATCGCATATAGTAGATGTCGCTAGTAGTGCTACAATTCTACTGAACAAGCTGTTCAGTGCGCCATTTTATCATACATTCAAAATTCAAATGTTTTGAATGCAAAAAAGTTTTTGTTCGCTTCTAGTTCTTTCATTGTATAATTATAGTACAAGTTTGTTGCTAAACGTTTCTTTTAATTAAGTTTTACATATATTAACCTTTAGTGGATACTTTACAGTGTTTTCATTTTTCGTCGGTTTTGTGTTTTAGAGGTGCGCTTTTTTTTTGTGAATCAAAACATGATCGTTATCGTAAGCTTTGTGTTTAAACAATCATATAATTTCAATTATATTTTCAGTTTTCTTATCCAAAAAGCAAAGTGCTTTCATAGTTCAAGGTGTTTTGGTGAAACATAATTACAACTGTTTTAGTTTTCAGGCAAGTTTAAAACGTTTCAGTAGTTCATAGGTTATAATTAAATAACGTTTTCTTACAGAAGCTTTGTGGATATAAATATGATACCAACCAAGAAAACGATTTATTGTTAATTGTGTTCCGGGGTGCCTGGAATTATTTTGTAAAAGACATCGTTTTTCGTTGAAATCATCTGAAGACCATTTTGATGACTGGGTGAAAGCTGTACAAAACCTTAAGATGCTTGGTTTATATCCACAAGCCATTTACGATAGATTTTATATTTGTGATCGTCATTTCGTTGATGAGGATAAAGTACCTGAAATGAGAAGAGGCGAAAAAGAACTGCTGTTCCCATATTACATCTTCCTTTGAGTAAGTATTCATATATTTTAAAGTGCAAATAAAAATTTCTATTTCTATTTCTACATCTGAGAAGTAAACAATGGATCGGGTGGATTCGGAAGGCGACCAGAAAGCCTGATAGTGTACACTGTTGTCAGATGAATATTACCAAGTGTCATTTTAAATAAAGAAGGAAATTAAAGGGTGCAGAAATGTTTTTCTAATAAATGACAATATGACGTCATTTATACATACCCTAAAAGAAGGAAAAAACCAACCTTGCCATACATTGTGGTCATGTGAGCATATAAATGTAATAGTGTACAAGCACCAGACTGCTGTAATATACCTACCTATCGATAAGGAATGGCAATATATACTTCATCTTACTTTCAGAATTAAAATGGTTTTTAAATAAATGTAATAGGAATACTATTCTAGGTTTTTAAATAAATGTAATAGTAATACTGTTCTAATAAAACACAAGTGTATTTTATCTTGTCTGATTTTCCATTAATCATATCGATAGTAAAAACTGATGCTGCAAGTGTTAGAAGGTTCAAATTGCCAATTAATTTTTCCTATGATTGCAAAGCTTAAAACAGGCATATGTGTGTTATTAAAACATAACTTGTTTTGCTTTCACTATAAAAATCATTAAAAAAAATATTTGACTAATTTAACCTCTTTACTGGCAGTGGTATAAAATTAAATAGAATTTATTTGGATTTGCTAAATGAAAATGAAAACAAATTTCCCGCGTGTGACTAAACTTCATCGCATCCGCCAGAGGCGCTGCAATATTGTTCAAAACCTCAGCATTGGCGTTTCCCTTCTATAGGGGTGTTCTGTGTTTATATAATGACGATTTTCAACTGGAACGGTGTAATGTGTTATTATTCTGAGCCATTTGCTAGGGAAAACCACAAAATATTTAACAATTGAAAAATTAAGTGGTTTTTTTTGAAAGTTTTACATATAGGTATACTTAGAACCATGTAACCCTGTAAGGCTTTTTAAATAAAACTGAAATTGCATTTTTTATAGAGTTTGTTTAATGAAATGTACGTGAAGTTATTAACAACGTTGGAAAAATATTATCAAGTTATCAGAATAAAAAAAACACACATTTGCTTAAATAACAGCCTAATTTCTCTGCGCTTCACGATATTCATTTAAAAGCGCTTTATCCTCGGCGGTCATCCATTTATAAGAAAATTCGATATGCTTTAACTTATCTTCTGGAACTACAGGTTGATTATTATTATTAGTTAGGTTAATTTCATTAAAAATTGACAGTGGATCTGCTGGTGATGCTTTAGGTAAATTGTTTACGCAAGTAAAATCATCACTGGAATCATTCTTGCAAATTACAGAAAAGGGTTTATTCTCTTCAAAACGTAATTCTCTTACCTTTGTGTATGCAACTTTTTTATAATTCAAATTTTTGGACGCGGCATGATAGTCAAGAAAGGTATATTTTTTCAGCTGTATTACTTCAAAAGGTTTTCTGCGGTCTATCTTAAGTAAAAGGCTAGACTTAAAGGAGACCATACATCTGAAAGCCTTAGTTGCTTTTCAATTCTGGAGTGAATATTATCGACTTCTTGTATACACGAATGTCCAGGTACAGAGTACTTCATGGTAACACTATCAACATTAGGATTGTGCTGTAAAAGATATAATAGAATTTCGATTTTGCGGAACGCAACTATCGCTCCATGTAATTATAATTTTCACGTTAGGGTGTAGGGCACATACTTTTTTTTAGAATTTCTATGAAGGCGTTGGCAATATCATTACCGGTTCTGCCACACAATGTTTCAGGCCATATTACACATATCTTATTTTTCCCCAATGATTCATGAGCAGTCAGATTATATAGGGTTAATTTTTTTCTTATAAAAAAGTTTACCTATTTCACAGTTTGGCAAATTGATAACATTTTGTAGATCGAAGTACACAACGACAGTTTTTGGGTCTTCTGTTTCTCTATCTATTGTGCGATCTTTTCGCATATTATCTTTCAATTCTATAAGTTTATCATATTCCCTTTGACTTTTTTCGCTCATATTGTCTTCTCTTTTTAGCTTTCTATACTCCTCACAGACATCGCACAAATCTTTGTTTGGTTTCAGAAAGTCGATATTATATTCAAAATTAAAAATATGTCGGTATAGGTAAATTTTAACCGGACTTACTTTCTCATTCTGACAATATTCCTGGTATAAATCATATATTTTTTAGATATTAAGACGCGAATTCAAATATTTTCTTGAAGTAGTAGATCGACAATAATGTGATTCTACGGAAGGAAAAGATTTAATATTACTTCGAACCTTATCTTTATCAGCCTTACTTATTTTCTCTCAGTTGTTTTTTTGTTTTTGTTTAGGTGTTCCTTATTGGCTTTTGTTTTTATGCACAGCATATATCCGTTTTTGACTTATTGCAAGCGTAGTTAAGAAAAAATCTTTGCATATTCTTATCTTTTCATCATTTTTTGTATGAAAAAACTTGAAAGAAAATGAACGGTACGTAGACTCGGTACTCTTTTTACGTTTTATTTGTACCTGTTCAGTGTGATTCAAAAGAAAGTATGTTTTTTCGTTCTCATCTAGAGTATAAAAGGAGTCTCTATATTCCTGTCTGTTGTCTTCAGTATAATTTTCTTTACATTTAAAACGACATTGAGGTCCACAAACCGTGGTAGGTTTTACTCTTTTTTCTGGTATTAAGTTTCCTCTTGAATTTATATCTTCTTTGCCAGACTGATATTTTTGTTTTCTTACGTTTTTGTTCCAAGAACTAGGATTTCGTTTTATTTTTCTAGTTTTTTTTTTGCAGTTCTTTTATTGGAGTTCTCTCGCTGCCACTATCCGATGTAGAATAGTCAACTAGGCAATATTATTATTAGTTGTACTAGATACTGAACTGGTCCTTGAGTCTTCTTCATTACTACTCGAGTCACTTAGTAGAAGCCTTAAAAATATTAAATGAACTTTTAGGTTAGAATTTGATAACAAACTTAAATTTACCTTTTTTTTGACCGATTTTGTTCTGTTTTAATAATTTTCAGGAAGATATTCTGATCCTGAGCTAGCAAAATCTGACCACTCATCATAATCCAACATAATTTTCTTTAAAAAGTATTTAAAACACTGCCAAAATTCGTTAAAAACCAGGATGTGCACTTAGAACCTTGTAACTCACAGAACACTCCCTGTTGTAACTTTAACAATATTTTGAGACGGACGTACTTAGAACTACATGGAAATAACGATTATAGCGCCATCTTTACTCCAATAGCAATATTTTTCACACCAAAACATGCAGAATTCATTTTTACATAGTTACAACAAAAAATCTCAATTTTTCCCAAAAGTGTACTTAGAACCCTGCGGAACTCATGCGATGAAGTATTAGCTGAGTAACCGGGTGAGTAACCTGTAGCGTTTGTACTATAAGGAGGCGGGTTCGAGTCCAGAATTCAGACAGTCGGATTTTTCACCAAAACGCGGAATAGCAGAGTTATAGTTGGTGTCCTTCGTGTGTATTTTTATGCACATGATTACTGCGTGGCGAAGGCGGCACTTGGCGCGCGCGCGTGCTTCAAAGACCGTGTCATATGCGAGGCAGATGATTCAATACCGCTACAATTAAAAGAAAGTGAAATACAAAGTCACCATCGGACTGATCAGGACAAGCTGCAAACTTGAATGCAGAAGCCTCTACATGGGCGACATCTGAATGAGATATCCCAGGCATATGTCAAACTGGCGTCGAACTACTGGTTGGTGTCCGGACAGATGTTTCGCGAGACAGGGGAGTTTTTACAGGCCATACAAGATCAGGCACTCTCAACAAGAAACTACCTTAAGTCTATAGTTGTAGATAATTCGGTCCAAGATGACAAATGTAGATTTGGGTGTCAGTCATCAGAGACTATCCAGAACGTCACTGGAGAATGTCAAGCATTTGCTGCAACAGAGTATAAAGAGATGCACGACGCAGTTGATAAAATATTTCGTGAAGAACTGGCTCTGAACCTGAGACTTTTAAATCTTAGGAAGGTGCCCTACTAAATATACACTCCTGAGCCTGCTCTAGAGAACTGAGGATATAGGTTGTACTGGGATCGGACCATGCTCACATATCAACTAGTTGCCCACAACAGGCAAGATATAATAATAGTGGATAAGTCCTGAAACCAAGTGACGCTGATTGATGTGGCTATTCCAAATACTAATAATCTAGAGATAAAGTACAACGAGAAGATCATTAAGTACAGAGACAGTGGACGGCAGATAGTGTCCAAGTGAATCCAATAGTCATGTCGTCAACTGGTGTGGTTCCTCAGAATCTTCGAGAGAACATTAAGAGACTGGGCCTTAGAGAACATCTTTATAAGGTTATGCAGAAGGCGGTAATACTTGCATCTGCCCACGCCGTGCGGAGATTCCTGGGAAATGAGTATCTGTCGCGTTGTCGTTCAGGGCCCGATAACTTGGAATGGGCTCCATCTGAGCTCAGTCCCTTTGGTATCTGAGCTACCTGGGATGAGTGAATGTTCCCCTTTGAGGGAGTGTGAAAGCCCTTCAGGCTAAAGTCGATAAAAATAATAATAATCTAAGAAGTCATAAACCAGTGCGGGGAGTTTACACAAACATATAGTTTTTTAATGTGTTGTGGTGATTTGGGTTTTCCAAATGTACTTATCAGTGCCCATCACAGGTTCCAATCTTCACTTAGTAACAAACATATAGATAAAGAACACCACCCATAACTCATCAGAAGCCGTCCTTTCCCACATTGGTGTGAAAAAACCGCTCTCTAAATACAAGATTTGAACCGCGACCTCATACACCGAATTATTCAGGTTACTCGCCTCGCGAGCTGGCCTATTTACGCTGTCCGCCTATGACGCAGAGGTTACGTTCGAGATGTCCTGAAAAGTCTACGACCTCTGAAGGCAAGGACCAGACACAACATCAAGAAAATGAAAGGGTATTACAGGATCGACGGGTCAAAGTTTGGCTTTTCGCCCATGATATAGAGGTTTGCGAAGCAACCGGGCAACAATTTTGCATGAAGATTTGTGGATGAATAATTTGTTTTTAGAATTCAAAGACCTTTTTTGTAATTTTCCCCAGCTCTTGTGATCCAAACGTAAGCGTGTTATATCTGGTTGAGAAGCTTCTTTTATGCTCTATTCGAATACGTCAAAAACCAATATGGCGCTATAAGAGATAAAAAAGTTGACTATCGCTCTCGCAAAATATAGTAGGCCTGGAGAAGTTCTAATGGCACTAGCTAATGCCGGATGTAGCACTAGCGTAACATAACAAATTTCAGACAGGTATCTTGACAATTAAAAAAGATATTAAAGAAAAATAAGGATGGCAAATTTTATATTTTTGCTAATATCTAGCGATATATGTTTTTTTTTTGAAATCCAAAAGTGGTTATGGACTGTCCTTAAAACTGAGCAACTTTTGTCTAATTTAACCAACCTCGTATCTCTTACTGTTTCCGAGATCCCCATGGAGTTCTCTTTGAATGGGACACCCCGTATAGAAGGTGTCTACAATTACCGCAGATGTCTGAAAATAAACAAGTAATTAAATTACGGCAAAAGAGACCCTCTAATTTTCCCAAAAATCTTTATTGCTGCACGACAATTGTCTAGTTCAGTAAGGCTCAAGACTTTACAATGTTCAGGAATGAGAAATCAACAACTGCAGATTTTTTTGAGTTGCCACCACCCCCTCCCCCCTTACGCCCATAGCCTTGGACTATTTCCTTTTTACTAAGCTGAAGAAACTTTTGCGGGGACGTCGATTTCAGGTGAAGAAGAACTAAAAGGGGATATTTTCCGACTTTTTTTAGGAGTAACGGAAAGAAATTTTTGGGGAGTGTCGCGTTATTGGAGAAGCATTGGACCAAGTGTGTAACTGTTAAAGGTTCATATGTCGAAAAATAAAATTTTGTTCCTTTTAAAAATATTTTCTTTGGTTAGATTGATTTCATTTTAATATCCGCTATATTAAAACTAAGTAAAAGGTCGTTAGAATGGTATAACGCTGCATCAGCTGAAATTAACAGATCATCAATCAAAATGGAAAGTTGTTATCTACAAAACAAAAGAAAAATAACAGTACATCAACAGAGAAGCTTCAAACGTTACATATGACTTTTTATTGGCTGTTTAACTTTCTTCAGCTTGGCGATACCGTAAAAGGCGAAAGCAGTTCAAGAGAAGATAACGAGCATTTGTTCAGCTAGAGAAAAATATCTACATCGGTATTTTATTAAGTTCATTTGGTTAATGTTTAAATGTACCTTTAAATAAATTAGCCATATCGTGATCCAAACTAATAGTCAATCCTGATTCAACTATATCTTCTAAAGAGTCGATCTGGTGCTCATGTACATCTCCAATAAATATCATCATCATGTTGCTTTTGAAACCTGTGGAAAATACTAGACTTGCCAAAGTCCACACTGTCAGGAAGATCCGAAAACTGTTGCTTGTATATAAATAATTAATACTATGTTCCAGAATTATCTGATAGAGTATATAGAAGAAAGATTCCTCGTATAAGAGGCGCATTATTGCGGACATTAAGATCAAAGAAATAAAAATTAAGAACCAAACCAAAGGTTTAAATATGAGACTAATCCTTTTCCATGCGGGCAGGACTTTAGCTGCTGGTACTACCCAATAGATTCCGTCTTGTATGTATGTAAAACTCATATCAAAATCTAAATGCTCGCTGCATTTGGTGTGAAACAGCCCTATGACCATATCACCTTTTCTCTTCTCTAACAAGCCCAACACCATCGTGTATGATCCATTGACTCTCGTGCCCCAATAATTTTCTGATGTTGGTATATAGTTTGTTTTAAATCCTGCAATAATATTACTTGTAACTAAACACTAAGGCAAAAAAATTAGGGACGCAGCAAGTGGGTTATAGTAGCAAATTTTCATAAGAATTGTACACTATTATTATACGGCATATTAGTAAAGTTAATACTTTAAACTCACAGAGACCTTGAAGATCGATTTTTGAGGTCCTAGTACGCGCACATTTGAAGAATTCTTCCGAAAGTGTTACCATCAATATCTCTCTATTATCAAAAAATCTTGCGTTCTAACTCCTTTTGAGAAAAATGCCCAAAACGCATTTTTCTATGAATGTAAAGAACTAAATTTTGGTATATATGTAGATAGTGTAAGTCTCTTTAAAATAAACTTGTATTACAAATTCCATTAAAGTTATACAAAAGACTTCCAGAAAGAAACTGAATTCATATTTAGAAAAGTAATGTATCTGTCAAATTATAAACGTAGCAGCTACTCGTATTTTTTCTTATTAATCGCCAGTATCATTTCGTTTTAATCAACCTAATCAAACCGGTTTTTTCAATAACAAGTACAATAAGAAAATTATAATTTCAGACTCAAAGGTGACAATCTTATTTAGGCGTTTTAAACAAAAATAAGATCTTGTTCAAAACGTATGAAATCTGTGCACTGTTGTTTCTCCAAATGTCGAAACAAAACATTAAAAAAACATACATTCATCGAGATGGATTCTATCGCGTAACCTTCTGCATATACGAGGCAAGCGCGGTACCCCCTGCGCTATCTAGGCAAACGTCAACAAAGGTTTTATTTGCGTAATACTTTAGATCGGCTTCATGCCCCGGATATTATATTCAAAGTATACAGAATGAATTAATTACAGAATTAGTAGAATTACCATTGAAACACATCCCAGGATTGTTTAGGTCTTATATGACGTCTTATGTTTAAGTTTAAAGATATTAAGAAACTATTTTAGAATCATTTTTATAGAGACTTGGTTTGGTTTTGTTTAAATTTCTGATATATTATGCGACAGCATAATATACCTATGCTGGGCTAAAACTGTGTTTGGGGCCGTTGATAAAGTTACAAATATAGTGTATTTTTATAGTTGATTGAATCGTCCAGTTAAATAACAATCAATTATTATTGCAGCCGAGATTTCACCATTGTTGGTTCGGGTAGTATGTTTTCTGTCTGGTATATATTTAGTTTGGTTACCGTTGAAGTATGGTTTATCCCTGTTGTATGAATTAATCTCCGCGTGGCAATTAACTACTCTGTCTGTCAGGCATTGGACTTTAACCACTAAGTCGTGTCAACGCATGTCTTTAAGATTTTATTTTTAATTTGGAAAAAAACTCTAAATATTGTGTACCAAATTACTTAAAATTCACAACATAGGTTTATTTGTACTATTTCTAGTCACATGTAAAGTATCATTCCAGTCACTCTGATACAAAAATCTAGCGTTTTCAAAAAGTTTTCCCCGATTTTCCACCGGAAAAACTTGAGCATAAAGGCTGATTAACGAACTCGACCTCGGTTTTCGCCGAAACAAGATTTTTGCCACGTTTGATTGAAATCAGTTTAGTATTTTTTGAGTTATCACTCGGATACATACATATATATATATATATATATATATATATATATATATATATATATATATATATATATATATATATATATATATATATATATATATATATATGTGTGTGTGTGTGTGTGTGTGTATGTATGTATGTATATAAACATATAAAAGGTTTAACGGACCTTGCTTTTGGGTTCTAGGCACCCAAATTAGCGGTCATCTGAAGAAATTTTTTCAAAAGCTTTTTATCGTGACCTTTCTATTAGCGATTTTTTCTTAATAAAAATTCGCTAAAAACGTAAGACTATATAATTTTTTAAATTTATTTCAATGTCCGTTGTTCATAACCTCTTAACCTCTCAACCTATTAGTACAATTCTCCGTCTTCATTTTACAAATTTCCAGACAAGGTCAGCTCCCCGTTAGCCCGCTCCGGAATCGGACCCGGGACCTCCCTCTTTTTAACACCTAGCTACCTGAGCCACGAAGGCGCCACAGCAGTAGAATAAATTACTTAAAAATATGTTAAAATTTCGCAAATCAGTAAAATTGGGTGCTCACTACTGGTATTTCAGAAGCCAGAAGAGTTACGCGAAGTCAGTTAAATAACAGAAAGTTGCGCATTTTTGAGACTTTGAATAATTAAAAAAAATAAAGTTATGCGCACTGTTCCAAACAAAATTTACAAAAATTGAATGACGATTTTTTCATTTCATCATTACTGACATATTTTGCAAAATGTTAATTTCAAACTTTGTACAAGACTATTTTGTGACCTGAATATTTAAAATTTAGAGTATGACGTCAAAATTTACACAGGTCTATTAACTTCTGAAATACGATAGTCAACTTTTTTTTATAGGATCCATATTCCATTTTTTAATAAATTACTAGTTTTTAAACATTCACACGGCGGTGTCTTATTTTTGAAATCCATCTGGTGGCAAAAAGTTACAAGTATTTTTATATTTTTAATTAGTTAGCTGTAGAAATAAATGGAAATCAGTCACCTGCAAAGATTGAACTGTCAATTGGTGTTCTCTTGTGCTTAAAACGTGATTGTACAATCAGCTGTGAGTTCATTTATTTCCATAGAAAACCAGTAAAAGACGAACTTTTTTAACCAGATGGATGTTGAAAAAATAAGACATTGTCGTATAGATAAGTATAATCAGCTACATTGTTTTTCTTTGATACAGGAGGGGGAAATGCTCATGCAGACCCCCATTCACGACCCCGTAGGTGCCGTGGGATATCGAGGTACTGTGAGACTGTACTCACTAAAACTCCCTCCCTGGGAGTACCGGACCTTAGTCCGTACCTCCGTCGGAAAGATTTCACACAATGACTTTTTGGGTATGAATGTTTCCATTCTGTTTTTGCCGCGGAGGCGTTAGCGGGTAAGTATAAGCTTTGGACGCTTATGCTTATGTGGAAGTTGCTCGTCGTAGTCGGTGGCACTACGCATTTGGGTGAGAAGCGGCTTTTGCGAACTGAGTTGTGGATAGTTGAATTATAAACTCAAGTATCGAAGGCATTTCCAGATCAGAGTGAATCTGACTGTTTCGGACACCAGCTAATTTTTTTCATTCATCCCTCTGATGGCGCTAACTTTGTTAGCGAAACGATTTCAGTTCTAAAAACTGTATTGTGATAAATGAGGTTCTCCAAATTGTACTTATCAGTGTGATAAGTATATATATATATATATATATATATATATATATATATATATATATATATATATATATATATATATATATATATATATATATATATATATATATATATATATATATATATATATATATATATATATATATATATATATATATATATATATATATATATATATATATATATATATATATATAACGGAGTGGTGAATGTATGTGTGTGTGTGAGATTAGGAGTTTTTTGGTATGTATGTGCGAGTGCTTTAAATGCATGTTGCGTATAGCATCTCCGTGAGCAGGTAGATGTGCGTAAACACCTGGACATAAAGGTTTAAATGTATGTCTATGTGTGTATATGCGTATGAAAGTGTCACATTCATATCATGGTCACTAATATATTACTTTTTTTAAAATTAGCGTTTACAAAGGTGAATCGCTTGGCATTGATAATTTAATAGGGAATAGGGTTTAAGTGGCAGAGCAGCGGATACTACGTTATCGGGCTGAACTTCGCCCTAAGATTTGTTTTGAAATAGTGGAACATTGTGAGATGTACGAGAGGGTCGCCATCTCGGTGCGGAACCAGGTAGTAATATGTTGTCACGACAGCTCCAATTAACACAAAATGTTATAAATAGAGACTGTGTACAACCAACTAACAATTTTGTAAATTTCAGCCTTGGCCCATTTCTTCCCTAATACACAGGCAATAATGTATGTAAGGCTAGATGTATTCTCAGTATAATTAGAAACGCAGACCAGTTTTGCTCTAATTATGGTGATAATACATATAGCCTTACATACATCGTCCCTGTATTAGGGAAAAAATGGGACAGGGCTGACAATTTACAAAATTGTTAGTTGGTTGTACACAGTCTCTATTTATAACATTTGGTGTGAATTGGAGCTCTCGTGACAACATACTACCTGGTTCCTCACCAAGATGGCGACCCTGTCGTACATCTCACAATGTTCTAAGAGTCTGGCTATCATATCCGTATTACCTTAGAGGTGTGTTCCCGCTGTAATTAGTATAGCGCACTGACGAGCTCTAATTAGAGCGAAACCGGTATATATATATATATATATATATATATATATATATATATATATACATACATATATATATATATATATATATATATATATATATATATATATATATATATATATATATATATATATATATACATATATATATATATATATATATATATATATATATATATATATATATATATATATATATATATATATATATAAATTGACACTTATCCCGAATATGGGTTTTAGAGAACATAGTTCGCGCTCATAGAGACATTTTTTCAAAATTAAAATTCGCGATCTCTTCATTAGCATTTTTTTTCTACGAAAATTCGCTAAAAAGCTAGTCTCAAGTCTATTTTTAGTGATTTTTTTTAAAAACATTCACTAATGAGGAGATCAGGACTTTTGAATTTTGAAAAATTTCTACAAATGTGCGCTAATTAGGCCCCCTAGAACACATATCCGGCGTCAGTTTGAATTTTTATATGTTTATATATATATATATATATATATATATATATATATATATATATATATATATATATATATATATATATATATATATATATATATATATATATATCACACTGATAACTAAAAAAAAATAAGGAAGCGATTTGGATCAAATTTGGTGAGTACCTTCCTTTGGCAAGTGGCTTGGGTAAGTTCGTTATCCAGGAAAATCGGCGTTGGTTTTCCTGGAAAATTTTGTGTTTTCTTTCTGAATTATATCTCCGAAAATCACAAAGTAAGGGCAACCAAATTTGGTACGCGTGTTTGTATTACAAAGAGTGAACCATGTACGAACATTCCGGTCTGTAGGTTTAAAGACACAAAAGTTATGGGCAGTTTAAAAAAATTTGTTTTCCTCAAAACGTCAAAGTCGCGATCTGAAACGTCAAAATTCGCAACATTTGGGCATAGAACCTGAAACAAATAGTGATTATGTTAGAAAATGTCACAATGAGATTGTTCTGCAAACCCTTAAGTTTGAGCTTCAACCGTCATTGTCCTTCATTTTACTAAAATATTTACAGAAAATTCATCTCAAATAGACCCTTTGTCTGATGCTTTGACTGTAGGTTTAGTTAAGTTGATGCTTCGGCTGTAGGTTTAGTTAAGAGCAATGGTTTAACGGTCTATAATTTTTAGCTAATTTTTAAATGAGCGCAAACTAGGCCACCTAGAATCCATATCCGGGTTTACTTTCAGTTTTTGTCTGTTTAGATAGTGTGACTCATTTCTACGGTAAAGCTCAATATAATTGTTGTTATACAAGCTACGAGAAAAAATTGTATACGTTAATTATAGTGTCTTAAGCTGCATCTTATAAAAATATTTTGACAATCACAGGGTGGTCCATAATTCGTTGGTGGTCCCTACAATTGTTTTTTCGAACACCCTTATATTATTTTGCATTTTTTATCGAAATATGATGAATGTTTGTGAGGAAAAAATCTAGACGCAGTAAGTGCGTTTTGGTAGCGAATTTTCATTAAATCCTTCAAATTTCAATAACTTAATTTGCTATTAACCTAAGGTTTGTTGGCTATGAAACCAACATTTTAAGTTTATTTTCGGAAATTTTTTATACATTTTCAAACGTAAAAGTAATTTTGATAAAATATGGTACATTGTTTCTACCACATAGGCTATACAGGTAAGCAGATTGATGTCTGCTTGCATTAGAGACACATAGTTGCTATTAAACACATTTTTATGAAAATTCACTTCTATAACGCACTTGCTCCATCCAGAGTTTTATTCATTAAGAATATCTTTAATTGATTTACCTAACTTTTCCTGGACTATCTTGAAAATAGTTATTTCAATCCCCTTCAGTTTTCCATCTGAAACGTACACATATGGCATAAATTCGCCTTTAAAGAGAACGTTAATAGTCGTATTTCTCCATGTTTTTAGAGGGCTTTCGAACGACTTTTGAATACTAATTTGCTTTCTATAACAATACCCAGACAACTGGCCTCTATAAATCTTTTGATTTGACCCTTCATTTTCAAACGGTTTGTGTGAATAAAAGTCATATTTTCCATTATCCATGCTTTTCCTCATAACTAAAATTCTATATATGTAGTATCTAGAAAGAACCCTGAAAATCTTATTGATTTCATCTGTGACAATAATATATAGTGCCCTAGGATTAAATTCCCGCTGTAATGATATGTGATTTATTATGGTTTGTGCGGTATTATATTCTTCTATAACCATCACATATATATCAACACTGTTGAAATTTTCCGAGTTGATCAATTGATTTGAGGTGTTAACACGTATTACTGGAAACTGTAGAGTTATGTTTGTGTTTACTGAGTAAATTATAGGCTTTTCTTTATAAAACTTTTGTAAGGCGAGATTTATACAATCAGTTGGATTAGATAACAATTTAGAAGACAAAAATAATATTTTAAGGATGTGAAAATAAAAACAGGAAATGAACATTTTCATGTAGAGATATTTTATTGGTATTTGGAAATTCGTTAAGTTTTGATGAAATGCACAGTTCATTCTCAAATAAATACCCACATTATTGTGTATAACGCTGTTTTATTACAGAAGGAAAAATAAGCTATGTAAATTTGTTTTACATTAACAAGTAATTTCAAGAAAGCAATCTACTACAAGGAGTATCTAGATTAATCAGGCACTACCGTGTGAAAAATGTATAACCACTGATATTTTTAGTGAATTTTCGTAGAAAAAATTCACTAATGGGGAGATCCCGACTTTTGAATTTTGAAAAAATTTTTGCAAATGACCGCGAACTAGGACCCCTAGAACCCATATCCGGGGTTAGTTTTAATTTTTATATGTTTATATATATATATATATATATATATATATATATATATATATATATATATATATATATATATATATATATATATATATATATATATATATTTATATATATATATATATATATATATATATATATATATATATATTTATATATATATTTATATATATATTTATATATATTTATATATATATATATATATATATATATATATATATATATATATATATATATATATATATATATATATATATATATATATATATATATATATATATATATATATATATATATATATATATATATATATATATATATATATATATATATATATATATATATATATATATATATATATATATATATATATATATGTATCACACCGATAACTCAAAAAATAATGGGCCGATTTTGATAAAATTTGGCATGTACGTTTCCTTTGTAAATAGCTTGGATAAGTTCGTTAGTCAGGAAAATCGGACGAGGTTTTCCGGGAAAATGTTGAGTTTTCATTCGAAAAAAATTCTTATCTCAAAAAGTAATAAGCCGATTTAAATAAAATTTGACATGTACCTTCCTTTTGTAAATGACCTTGACAAGTTTGTTAGCCAGGAAAATCGGACGAGGTTTTCCGAGAAAATTTTGATTTTCATTCAAAAAAAATTTTTATCTCAAAGAATAATGGGCCTATTTTGATAAAATTTAGCATGTACCTTCCTTTTGTAAATGTCTTTGATAAGTTCGTTAATCAGAAAAATCAGACGAGGTTTTCCGAAAAAATTTTGAGTTTTCATTTGAAAAAAAATTTTTATCTTAAAAAATAAAAACTCTATGATAACCAAATTTGGTAGGTAGGTTTACGATATAAAAAGTAAACTATACACCAAAATTTAGATTTCTATGTTACAAGAAAAAAAAGTTATAATAAAATATTTTGTGCCAGATCATTTTTATGAAAATTCACTACCATAACGCACTTGCTGCGTCTTCGACTTTTTACATTACTTTACATCTTACCGCAAGTCACGGCAAGCCTGAAGTGATGGCTGGCGAATAATATTATTCAACGCCCGTCGTGTTATTAGCTAGGGGAGTACTTGTCTTCGCTCGCTAGTTTTCTTTACACAGTTTCTTTCTTGATGGTGTTCGGAGAAGCTGCTGTAGAAGCCTAGAATCGTCACAAAACCAGAGATGGCGCTTCGCGCTATTATCCACTGTATTATACGACATTACCTGCCTTAAGGCCGACTTGTTAGAGCATGACAGCCTACTCCCCGTCATCGGCAAAATCGCCGAAAGATTAATTCATACAGGCAAGCCTCATGCACCTCGGAGAACCATATCCTTCCGGACGAGCAACTCGGATTCAGACACCAGCGTTCCACCACAGACCAGGTCTTTCGTGTGGTAGAAAAGATCACGGAGGGATTCAACAAAAATAAGTCAACTGGTGCAATATTTCTCGACATTTTTCAAACCTTTGGCAGGATTTGGCATGCAGGCCTCCTTAACAAACTTCTATCATTTAATTATCCGCTCCCTCTGATACTCCTCAACAGGTCATACCTGAAACAGAGGAACTTTCAGGTCAAACACCTGGAAACCAGATCTAGAATCTACTGAGCCATGGCTGGCCTCCCGCAGGGTTCTGCTATCTCCCCTCTGCTGTACAATATATTTGTTGCAGACATACCGACGCCGCCCCAAAACATGACATACGCATTATACGCAGACGATACCACCATCTTCAGCAGCTCCACGTAGCTGAGAATAACAACCAAACGTCTACAAACTGCCGTAGACGAGCTGCAGATTGGTATAAAAAACCATGTCTAGCCATAAACCCCGACAAATACTCAGCAGTCCTATTATCTAAGAGGAGACACACACTTCCGGATCACATATCATTAGACAACAGTCTAATTCCCTGGCAAGACTGCCAAATACCTTGGGGTTTTCCTAGACAAACGCATAACATGGCGCCCGCATATCCAACATGCCCGACGGAAAGCTTCGGTGTTCATCTCGAAGTTATTTCCACTTCTTAACAGAAGCACCAAATTGTCCATGAACAATGAACTGCTTATGTACAAAGTGATTATCCAGCCAGCCTTATTATATAAACCTCCCGCATGGGCCACTGCGGCGGACACACACATCCGGAACCTTCCTATCGTCCACAATAAAATTCTGAGAATGGTTACCGGAGCGCCATGGTCTATCAGAAACAGTCAGATTCACTCTGATTTGAAAATGCCCTTAATATTTCAGTATATTCACCACTCGGTTCACCAAAGCCGCTTCTCATCCAAATACTCTTCTCCGTAGTGCCACCGACTGAGATAAGCGTACAAGGCTTATCCTAACCTGATAACGTCCCTGCGTCAAACAGAATAGAAACATTCAAAATCCCAACGACATGTGTGAAGACATTCCTACGGAGGTATGGACCAAGCTCCGGTACTTAAGGGAAGGTAACTGAAGAGTCCAAAATAGAATGAAACCGGTCTACGTCTCCTACTACTACTGCTAACCACACACACACACACACACACACACGGATATATATATATATATATATATATATATATATATATATATATATATATATATATATATATATATATATATATATATATATATATATATATACATATACATATATATATATATATATATATATATATATATATATATATATATATATATATATATATATATATATATATATATATATAGGGTGGCGCATTGAAAACGAAACAGACCGATTTGCGCCCAGAGAAATTTTTTTTAAGAAACGCTGAAACACGTCAATTTTAATATTGAGGGGGACATGTTTTGGCATAAAACTCAACTTTCTTACATCAACCCCTTAAGGGTGGTGATAACAACCCTTATATTTTAAATAAGGAACATGGGTCGAGTGTTACATCATTTGAAATCTCTTTCTTTTCTGAATTCAGCACACTAATTTTTTTGAAAGTTTTATCAACTCGTTTAAAAATTATTCACAGTTGAAGATGCAAAAACGCATTTCACTCATTCTGATAATAAATGTGCTGATAGTCAATGTTTTGTTGGTTTGTAAACAAAAAATTGACTATTAGAACATTTCTTATCGGAATGAGAGAAATGCGGTTTATTATTTCAGTTTATCGGTCAGTTTGATATTTGATAGCACTAGCGAAAATTAATTTCACAATGGTGTATTTTGTAAAAGAAAGAGTTGAAATAATTACTCTTTTTTTCAAAAACGATGACTGTGCCAACCGTACCGCTAATTTGTTTAATGAACGACATCCGAACAGACATGTTAACAGAAAATATATTTTGGAGTTAGTTGCAAAGTTTCGACAAAGTGGTTCGGTAGCCAACAAAAAACGGGATCCTGAACGTGAATTTCCGGTTAGAAATTAGACTACTGAGATTGGAGTTTTATGACAAATTGCTGCAGACCCAACTTTGAGCACGAGAAAATTGGCCACTGTTTCAAATATCAAAAGAAGAACTATTCAGCGAATATTGAAGCATCATAAATTTCACTCGTATAAAATTCATCTTGTACAACAACTGAATGAAGATGATTTTTATCGACGGCTGGAGTTTTGTGAAGTTATGACTGCACGAATAGCTGATAACTGGAACCTTTTGTTCAATATCTGTTTTTCAGACGAGTGTGCGTTTTTATTAAACTCTACAGCTAATCGTCATAATTGTCGTTATTGGGCAGATAATAATCCAAGAAATTTTCACGAAGTCCACACTCAAACTCCACAGAAATTGAATGTCTGGACTGGCATTTCTGAAGACCGTTTAATCGGACCAATTTTTCTTGATGGCAATTTAAGTGGCGAAACGTATTTGGAGTTACTAGAAGATATCGTTTACCCTCTACTAATTGACATTGTTGAAAATGATGATCGCTATCAAGAAAATCAATTAGTGTTTCAACAAGATGGAGCTCCTCCGCATTTTTCACAACGTGTTAGGGAGTTTTTGAACAGAGGGTTTTCAGGACAATGGATTGGGGGTAGAGGTACTATTGAGTGGCCCCCTAGATCACCGGATTTAACTCCTTTAAACTCTTTCTATGAGGCCATTTAAAGAGTAGAATTTACGCAACAGAATCGGAGTCTCTGGAAGAATTACGACGACGCATTGTTGAAGAATGCGGTCTAGTAACTCCACAAATGCTCCAGAATGTCAGAGCTCGTTTTGAACAAAATTTGTACTTTTGTATGGAAGCTGGTGGTCAACAATTTAAACACTTACTTAACTGAATAAACATTTTTGAACGTTTGGTTTTGTTTTTTTTTAACGAAAAATTGACTAATTGGTGCATTTCTTATCGCAATGAATGAAATGCGTTTTTGCATCTTCAACTGTGAATAATTTTTAAACGAGTTGATAAAACTTCCAAAAAAAATTGTGTGCTGAATTCAGAAAAGAAAGAGCTTTCAAATGATGTAACACTCGACCCATGTTCCCTATTTAAAATAAAAGGGTTGTTATCACCACCCTTAAGGGTTGATGTGACAAAGTAGAGTTTTATGTCAAAACATATCCCCTTCAATATTAAAATTGACGTGTTTCAGCGTTTCTTACAAAAAAATTCTCTGGACGCAAATCGGTCTGTTTCGTTTTCAATGCGCCACCCTGTATATGTTCGGAAAGGTTTCCGCGGCCATTAATGTAAAAAATACTTGGCTCTCTAGTTGAACCACGTCTAGAATTTATTAAGACTCGATGTTTCGGTTACTGTTTTAAAGCCAGTTTCAAGAGACTAGGGAAATATGAAAGGAACTAAAACTTACGGCTTTAATCTGCCTACTGTTTAGAGCGGTGGAAAAGACAAGGTTGTAATTTTTGTAATTTACTTAGGGGGCCCCAACTCCACAAATCTCACATAATATATATATATATATATATATATATATATATATATATATATATATATATATATATATATATATATATAGAGAGAGAGAGAGAGAGAGAGAGAGAGAGATTCGTAACGCAATGGATACAGAGTGTATGCATGTATACCGCAAAACCGCGATTTTTTATATAAAATGTTTCTCTGATGCCCATGATTGGTGACACATTGATCTCTGAAGATTCTTAATTAATTACAAGAAACAGCTGTATTGCAGCAATGCCCCAACATATAACAACCAAATTTGGTAGATGGTTTTCTTTTATCGACGTCTTGAGATGAGGTCAAATGTAATTAAATTGGAAAAAAATCAATTATGTTCCAATAAAGTCACTTAAAGCATCATAGGGGGTGCCTCGGTCGCTCTGCAAGTCATCTATTGCTAGGTTACAGTTGTTGTCAAATCGGACATTACTTAAATTTATTAACTTTTACAATAATTATTGTGTTGTTTTTCTTGTTTTCTTTTGTGATAATTTATTGCTCAAAAGGGGTGGAAAATTCTAGGTTAATGAACAAGTTGACATGCTTAGGGTATTATGGTTTTGCGAGGGTAATTGCCACAGAAATGTAGAGGTATATCGAAGAAGATTTTCTAATCGTAATATACCACATCATCAAACGTTTGCCTGCAGAAATCCAACAATGGACAAAAGAAAACAAGAACAGAAAGCGATAACATAAAAAAATGTTATCGCCCCCTGTTCTGCTATTTTCTCTCCTCCATTGTTGTCCTGCAGAAATACAACAATGGACAAAAGAAAACAAGGTCAGAACAGAAAGCGATAACATAAAAAAATGTTATCGTCCCCTGTTCTGCTATTTTCTCTCCTCCATTGTTGGACATGGAGCTCGGGAAACGGGTTCAAAATAATCCGTGGATTCGACACCAGGTCAAACCGAGGAGGATTTGTGGAGTCGTTTCAATAATAAGTTGACCATTATCAAAAATGACCACCAATTACTTAACAGAGTCGACTTTAATTTTCGATGAAGGGTGCAATTATGCGTGTGAGAGAAAATGGAAGTAATTTTGAACAATATTTTTGGTGTTTTTTATTGTTTTTTTATTTATTAGTTTTTTGGGTCGTTTGTTAAATTTCAGATATGTTAATGTTTCATAAAGTTTTCAAGGGACATAATTTTGTTTTGATGTCAACTCTAACAATTTCCTTTTTTTTCAAAAACGGGTGGTTTGTCGAAAAATTGGCAGGAGGAGAAAAAGATACAACATTTGATTTGTTATAAAATTGATGGACTTTAGCCCAGTTTCACAAAGCTTGATTAAATATTTAACGGCCGATTAGTTAATCAAGGATTTAGACGACTAATCACAGACTAGAATTCGGGTTGTTGCCACGAAAACCAAATATTTTGAAGCTGTGATTGGTCGTCTGAAGCTCTGATTAACTAACCGGCCGTTAAATGTTTAATCGAGCTTTGTGAAACTGGGCATTTAACTTTTAATTAGGTTAGAGTTTAAAAAAACCATGTCATTTAAAGGGTGACCCACCCGTAATTCGCTCCTTTTTGAGTTTATATCCACTTGAAACTTTTGTTAAATAACGACGTTGATAAAAGAAAACCATCTACCAAATCTGGTCGTTCTATGTTGAGGCATTGCTGCAATACAGCTGTTTTTGTAATTATTTAAAGAATCTTCCGAAGTCGATAACTCACCAACCATGGGCGACAGAGAAAAATTTTATATAAAAAATCAACATGTTTTGAGGTCATCTACACGCATACATTATGTGTCCATTGCGTTGCGAATCAGTCGTTATTCGTTATATATAATACGATGGCTTTGATATTCATTTCTATTAGAACATTTTAAAATTTAATTTATCAGCTCCTCGTACAGCAATTCATCAATATTCACTAATAACTGATTTAAATATAGAATGTGAATTACGAAACATTTTCTATTCAAATATTAGTACATAATCAATCATTAAGAACGAAGTTCTATTAGAATACAATTATATATCAAAAAATTGTTCGGGACGCAGCAAGTGCATTATAGTAGTGAATTTTCATAATAATTGTACACTATTAGTAAGGTATATTATTAAAACTAATTCTTTAAATTTAAATGGACCTGGGAGACCGCTTTTAGAGGTCCCAGTTAGCGATTATTTGAAGAAGTTTCAATTTTCTATGGAGCTAGAAATTTATAATTTGGTAGAGATAAGTAAGTACTGCAAGTCTCTTTAAAAAAATGTGTTACAAATTTCATTAAAGTAACAAAAGTTTTCTAGAGAAAAATTAATTATTTACAATGAATGTACCTGCAAAATCATAAGTATGGCAGGTATATTTTCCTTTTAATTGCTTGGATGGTCTTGTTTTGGTTAACCCAATCGAACTAATTTTTGCAAACAAAACAACAAAAAAGGTTTCTTAAAACCAACTTGGAATTATCCGCAAAGCTCATTATGTTATTTTTCTCTAATTTAGTACCCACGCTGCGTTTACATAGGTGTTACCATGGTTCAAGCTTGAAGATTCTGGCTTAATAGGAAATTGAGTTATCGGATTTCAAATATTTTTACAAAAATTCTCTACGATAATGTATTTGCTGCACCCAGACCTTTTTCAACACTTATTTACTGTTGCTGTATCCACACTTTTTGAAAATGATGATATATTTTAGCTCTCTATGTAAGACTGACAAACAAGGCAAACCAAATTTAATTTTTGGAAAAATATTTTAAACAAATAAAATGGGGTAACAATTTAAACATAATTGAAAATATTGCTTCGCTGCTTTGTGGCAGGGGTTCCCCTTCCCATTCTGCATGCCGCCCACAACCACCCTCAATGCCTAAACAAGAACAATGTAAACAAGAAGAGTTTCTTGGAAACAACTCGCAAGAAAATTACGGGACCTATGATTATATAGGGGTTTTGGGCGGGATAAACGGAATTTTAAGGAGGTATAGCTGCAAAATGGGATAACGGAGCTTATAGAGGTCCAACTAAGCTGGGTTTTTTTCGCACTTTCCGCTGACATTTCCTTTTCATCTTCTTCCTCGCCCAACACCCCTATTCACTCCTGTTCCCGTAACTTTCTTGGGGGCTGTTTACAAGAAATATTTCTTGTGTTTTGTGCATCGAAAAGGAGATCTAAGCATGTTTTTAATTTTTTTTTAAAAGCCCCCGTGTGCTTATCTGAAAATTTGCCGAAAATTTCTTTATAACCAGATCCTCAGCCGACGCCGGACACGCCACTGGAAACCCAATCTCTAGATGAAGCCGGAAGCGCATGAGCTGCCGCCGGTAAAACAGGTGGAAGTAAGAAGTCAGCTGTGTGTGAGGTTCGGCAAACTCAAGATGTCGAAAAGACGTTATTCATATATTGAAAAATGTTCTGTTTCCTTTCCATGTCCTATTCAGAAGTATTAATTAGTTTCGTTATTTTCCCGTATTGAAATGTTAAGTTTAGTGTTAATAAAAATCACAATAATAATACACCGATTTCATTAACTACCACGGCATACCAGAACCCACGTGTGACAAAACCATCGTCACATAATAAATTGTCGCCCAATGTGACGCCGTAGTTAAAAAACAGTGTTATTACGTGATTTTGAGTAAATGCTATCATTCCTTGAGGATGCTGTGATGTATTTTCACCTTGTTTGGTGCTGGAAAAGTATTAACGCGAAAACAACCTAACCTGTTGATTATCGCGCGCGGTTTTTAGTTTTAACGAACTACAGATAGAAGGTTCGAGAATTTAACACCCAATAAGTGACTCTTGTTTAGTTTTGAGCGATAAAGTGAAACTTTCAGGAATGATTCCTGCTGACAGCTGAATACACTGCAAAATGATGTAAGTACGTTCCAATTTGAACATTAAATGACTACTGTATTTCTTGTCGTGTAGAAACGCGTTTAATGCACTTGGTACGTGCAGAACTGCAATTATTTAATTATTTGTGTTGTAAAATTGAGACACCGGACTTTTATGCAAAATTGAAATTTGATCATTAATTATTTGATTTGTGTTATTGTAAAATTGAGACACCGGACATTTATGCAAGATTAGATATTTGATCAGACTGCTTAGGTATATTTATTTGTGTTGTTTATATGACATTAACTGAACTCCAAAATCGTTCAAAACGGAGCGAATTTGTGCTTGTATTCCATATAATTTACGTTCTAGGACTTGTATTTGTAACATTGAAATGCCTGATCCGGATTTAAATGTTTCTCAGGGTAATGAACCCCCAATTTCGTCGCGTTCTTCCCCTGCCTTATCTCAAAGCTCATCTACGAATATTGTGATGACTGCAGAACAGTTCCAAGCCCTCATGGAGAATATGACGAATATTTTTACAGCAAGTACTGGTACTTCAGCGTCAGCTGCAACTGAAAATAATTTTTCTAAATGTTCTTCTCGCTTTTCTGGTGAAAATGAAGACGTGAATGCTTTTATTGATGCAGTTACCATATATAAGGACTGCCTGAAAATTACTGATGCAAATGCCTTGAAGGGTTTGCCTATGTTGCTACAAGGATGTGCTGCGACTTGGTATCAAGGAGTTAAGTCAACTCTTCACACCTGGACAGAAGCAATCGCCGCTTTAAGACACAATTTTGGATACAGAAAACCTGCTTATCAAATTTTTAAAGAAGTTTTCAGCAAAGATCAACCAGAAGATATGTCGACAGATATTTTTGTTAGTTCAATTAGAGCTTTGTTGTCTCAGTTACCTGCAGAGCCAGAACTGCATGAAACACATCAACTCGATATGGTCTATGGATTGTTACGTCTGGATGTTAGGAAGAATGTACAGCGTGATTCAATTAAAACGTTCGATGAACTGCTGGTGAAAGCTCGCGCCGTGGAAGAACTCTTAAGAGAGGAGAAATTGGAGAAGCCTAAGGCTGCTGCTTCGAGTTCACAGCCGAAAATTCAGAAGTTTCGCCCAAAATGTAGTTACTGCGAAAACTTCGGACATGTAATTCAGGACTGTCGCAAGAAAAAGGCAAGTGAATCTAAGCCCAACACAGCTCCACTTCACAAAGAGAGTGCCAAAACTGGACTCGTGTGCTTCGGATGCGGAAACCCAGGATATATTCGCAGTCGATGCCCAAACTGTAAAGTAGAACCAAATGCTGGTTCAGGGAACTCCAGAAATTCTGCGAGTGATCTCCCTGCGTCAATGATCGAGTTCCTGTTTGCGGAAGCGAGGAAGATTATTGAGGAAGTCTCAAGACCGATGCTGAAGGTTGGTGTACTCGGACTCATAGGTCTTGCCCATGTGGACACTGGTGCCAGAATGAGTATCGCTGGCCATCGTCTCATAGAAAGAGTTTTTTCTCTGAATTATCCATATTCTAGAGCTACTCATAATATGGTTTTAGCTGATGGTAAGGTAAGAAAGGTTGAAGCCATTACCTTCACCACTGTGATCCAGCTTCAAGGTCGCACAATACGTCACACTTTTATTGGAGTGCCAGATCATACGCAAAGCAAGACATTGCTGGGAATTGACTTCATACACGTTGCCAAAATGGTAATGCATGTGTCTAGAAACAATTGGTATTTCGAAGATGAACCAACCAAGGTTTATGCTTTTGACAGAGAACCAATGACTCGTGGGGTGATGCCAAAACCCCCTGACACAACTCAGACTGACTTGTCTGTCCTGTCTGTCCTACATCTCCAAGAAAATGAAGGAGTTATGTTAGGAAACGAAGAAAAATATCTTTTGAATATTCTGTTAGAGGAGAATTCTGATATTTTTGCCAAAGATGGACCTACAACTCCATATGCTGAACATTCTATCAAGCTGAGCGACGACGCCCCGATTGCAGTACCACCATACAGGATGCCTGCTGCCAAACAAGCTGTACTCAAGGGGGAGATTGAAGCGATGCTTGCGCAACATATCATTGAGGAGTGCGATTCTCCCTTTGCTGCCCCGGTGGTCATGATTACGAAGAAGGATTCAGGAGTACGAGTGTGTATAGATTACAGGAAGTTGAATGAAAAGACGATTCCAGATCGGTACCCGCTACCTAGGATCGATGACCTGCTGCACGCTCCTGGACAATCAGTCATAATGACAACTCTTGATCTTCGTTCAGGATATTATCACGTTTCTGTCAGACCAGAGGATAGAGACAAAACTGCGTTTATAACCCCATTTGGTATTTACAGATTTAAACGTATGCCTTTTGGCCTCAGGAATGGGCCCTCTACGTTCCAAAGACTCATAGATCACATGCGTGCTGGCCTTCCAGACGTATGCATCCTAGCATATCTCGATGACTTGATAATCTTTTCGTCATCCTTTGAGGAGCATCTCAAGGATTTGGGAAAAGTATTTGAACGCTTACGACAATTCAAGTTGCGAGTGAACCGAGCTAAATGCAACTTCGCCAGCTCTCAAGTCAAATATTTAGGACATAGAGTGAGTGCTGCAGGAATTCAACCTGATGATGATAAGGTTGCTGCCATAATGCGAATGAGAGAGCCGAGGAATGTCAAAGAGCTGCTCACATTTCTCCAAACCTGCTCATGGTTTAGACGATTTATACCCAACTTCTCCGAAGTTGCTCGACCACTTAGTGTTCTGACCAAGAAGAAAGCCCAGTGGAGGTGGAATCTTGAACAAGCCGATGCTTTCAAGGCGCTCAAAACACTTCTGACTACCGCACCAATTTTGCGAAGAGCTAATCCCGAATTGCCCTACGTTCTGAGAACTGATGCCAGTTCGTATGCTATTGGAGCATGTTTACTCCAGGGGGAGACTCCACAGGAGGAAAGACCAGTCGAATATGCGAGCCGACTGCTGACAGACGCAGAAAAGAATTACTCAACTGTAGAGCGAGAGGCACTGGCCGTAGTATGGTCCATGAATAAGTTCCGAGGATATTTAGACGGAGCTCAAGTTACTGTTCGTAGTGATCATCAGCCTTTGAAATGGTTACTTACTCTCAAATCGCCTACAGGCCGACTTGCAAGATGGTCCCTAGCCTTACAAGCCTTTGATCTGCGTATAGAATATACGCCTGGTAGACAGAACGTCATAGCAGATACCCTAAGTAGACCGCCCCTACCAGATGACATCCCGGAAGATATATCCGCCTGCAGTGTCATTATGGACCTGCCCACCAAGACTGCTGAAGAGATCCGGAAGGACCAACTCGAGGAAGCAGACCTGAAAGAAATAATAGACTGCTTAGCCTCACCTGAGCAACAAGATGACATTAATCCACGAAAATGGACAGAACGAGGATACATTTTGAACAACGGGATACTCTATAGATATTCTCCCGCAAGTGACAGTGAAGAATTCCAATTAGTTGTGCCAAAGAAATATATACCCGATATTTTGAAGAAATACCATGATTCCGAGCTTAGTGGACATAATGGAGTAGAGAAAACTTTCGAACGCATAGCCCCTAGATATTTTTGGTTTGGTATGCGTAGAAGCATTGCTAGGTATATCACAGCATGCCTAGATTGCCAACGGTTTAAGCCAAGTAATGTCAAACCTGCTGGACTTCTGCAGACCCCTGTACAGAACCAGCGCTTCGAAGTGTTATCTATAGACTTGTTCGGACCTTTGCCTGAAACCGACGAAGGTTATCGCTGGATATTTATTGTGGAAGATACCGCAACCCGATGGGTAGAGATATTCCCATTGCGCAGTGCCACCGCTGAGGCATGTGCCCGCTGCCTGATTGACGAGGTCTTCTTGCGCTATGGAACGCCAAGACGGATAATTAGCGACAATGGAACCCAATTTGTTGGTGAAGTGATGCAACTGGTTGCCCATTGTTTGGGAATCACTCAAAATCTTGTTCCACTTTACCATCCCGAAGCGAATCCCGTGGAACGACGGAACCGAGACCTCAAGACTCAGTTGGCCATCCTCTCACAGAACTATCATTCCAAATGGAAAGATCACCTGCCCAGTATTAGATTTGCTATCAATACTGCAAAGAGCTCTTCTACAGGATTTACCCCTGCTTATTTATCTTTTGGCCGTGAACTTAGGACCCCTGACGACGTCCATCATGACCTGAAGACAATAATTGAAAATGAACAATTTGTGCCACAGATTACGCCTTATTTGAAGACAATGGTTCGTGCTCTCTATGACGCTAAAGAGACACAGGAACGGCAACAGGATAAGACTAAGAAGTACGCTGATCGACACCGTCGAACTGGCCCAAAGTATCGAGTAGGAGATGAAGTGTTAGTTGAAGTGCATGCTTTGAGTCAGGCGGGGAAGTCGTATACCTCCAAGTTCGCGCCGCGACGCGATGGACCATATGTGATAATAAAACTAGTGTCGCCCAGCACGTACCAAGTTGCCGACCCGCGAAATCGTGAAGTGCCGCTAGGAACTTACCATTCGTCCGCGTTAACCCCTTTTCATTCAGATCGTGACGTTACAGACATTCACCCAGTGAGGCCTATTCGCAAGCGAGGCCGTCCAAAACGAGTGCCGGAAGTAGACTGTCCTAGTGTTGTGAAACAGACACAAGTTTCAGAACGAACGTCCCTAGTCAGAGATGAAGTCTCTGCTGCACCCTCTATAAGTGCACAGACCCCAGCTGCAAGCGATTCCAACGCGACGCAGCCACCCTCCATTCCCATGGAAGACGGAAGCCATCCAGCTCCCGCACCCCGAAGATCTGGTCGAATCAACGCTCGGCCTCCACAAGGCCGCTGTCATCATTGTCTTGGATGCTCAAATGATACGTCCCTGGATTACTCACGAGGTCGTTCTCGTAATCCAGAGGGGGAGTGTATAACCAGATCCTCAGCCGACGCCGGACACGCCACTGGAAACCCAATCTCTAGATGAAGCCGGAAGCGCATGAGCTGCCGCCGGTAAAACAGGTGGAAGTAAGAAGTCAGCTGTGTGTGAGGTTCGGCAAACTCAAGATGTCGAAAAGACGTTATTCATATATTGAAAAATGTTCTGTTTCCTTTCCATGTCCTATTCAGAAGTATTAATTAGTTTCGTTATTTTCCCGTATTGAAATGTTAAGTTTAGTGTTAATAAAAATCACAATAATAATACACCGATTTCATTAACTACCACGGCATACCAGAACCCACGTGTGACAAAACCATCGTCACACATTTTTATTTACAAAACGAATGTACCTGCCAAATTATAAACGTGGCAGGTATTTTTCCTTATTAGTCGCTTGGATGATCCATTTTAGCCAACTCAATCGAACTAGTTTCTGCAAACAAACTAACAAATAAAAGTCTGGACGCAGCAAGTGCGTTTTGGTAGTGAATTTTCACAAAATTGTTTTTAATACCAAATATGTGTGTTTTTTTTAAGAAAGCAGGCATCAAATTTGGTTACCAGTATAACCTATATAGTAGAAACAATGCGCCATGTTTCATCAAAATAACTTTATGGTTTGAAAATGTACAAAAATTTCCGAAAGTAAACTTAAAGTGTTCCCGAAAAAACCGGTAATAGCAAATTGAGCTATTCAATTTTGTAGCATTTAATGAAAATTCGCTACCATAACGCAATTTCTGCGTCCCGAATTTCTTTTCTTACAAACATGCATTATATTTCGATGGAAAGTGCAAGAATGCAATAACATAAGGCGTGTTCGACTTAAAAAAAAGAAAATTTGTATCACCAACGACTTATGGGCCAGCCTGTGATTGTATAAATATTTTTTTAAGATGTAGCTCCAGACATTTTTTTGGTACATAATATAATAACAGATATATTGGGCTTTATTAATTTTTTACGAAAATTCGACAAAAATTATATACCATTAAACGATAAACTCTATGGGTAAGACTAGTGCCAAAGCATCAGAGAAGGGGGTCTATTTGAAATGAATTTTCTGGAAATATTTTAGTAAAATGAAGGACTTTGACGGTTAAACCTAAGACTTCAGGGTTTGTAAAACATTCTTCTTGAGACATTTTCTTTCCATAGCCCGTATTAGATCCAGGTTCTCTGCCTAAATGTTGCCAATTTTGACGTTTTATATAACCACTTTGACGTTTTGAGGAAACTCCCAATTTATTTTTCTTTAAATGCCGATCACTTTTTTTCTTTTGACTTAGAGGGCTAAATTTTGGTAGGTAACTTTCTTATAATGATATAAACCAGCGCACCAAATTTGGTTGCCCTTACATTGTTATTTCCGGAGATATTAATTTTTTTCGAAGGAAAACACAAAATTTTCCGGGAAACCCTGGACCGATTTTCCTGGCTAACGAACTGGTCCAAGCCACTTGCAAAAGGAAGGTATTCACTAAATTTAATGGAAATCGGCCTATTATTTTTTGAGTTATCGGTGTGATACATACATACATACATACACACACACACACACACACACACACACACACACACACACACACACACACACATATATATATATATATATATATATATATATATATATATATATATATATATATATATATATATATATATATATATATATATATATATATATATAGATATAAACATATAAAAATTGAAACCAACCCCGGATATGTGTTCTAGGGGGCCTAATTAGCGCTCATTTGAAGAATTTTTTTCAAAATTCAAAAGTCCGGATCTCTTCAGTGAATTTTTTTAAAGAAAATTCACTAAAATGGTTTTTCAAAACAAATTTGTCGTTGCCTGTGAAGCTCATTGTGTTATTTCTTAAATTTAGTATCCACGCTGCTTTTATATAGGTTTTAGTATGTATCAAAGCTGAAGATTCTAGTTTAATGGAAAATTAAATTATCACCATTTGGAATATTTTTACAAAAATTCGCTACCATAACGCACTTGCTGCACCTAAACTCTTTTCAACACTTATTTACTATTGCTGTATCCAGACTTTTTGAATATGACATAAGTAAATATAAACAATACAATATTTTGAAATTAAAATTTTAATAATTTACGCTGAACATCTGTTTATAGGTATACTTTAAACTACTGCATATTATGTAGTTTCATTTACCTCAAGTTTTCCATATACGAGATACGAGTAAATAAAAACTAAAAGTAAACAATAAGTACCTTATTCTAAGATTCTAAGGTATCAGCAGCAGCGGAGTCGATTTCGAGGTTATATTCCTCTTCTTGTTTGTTTATGACGTTTCTAAACAAAGAAGAAGAATATAACCTCGACTTAGACTCCCCCCTGCTGTCAGTTGGCAAAATAACAAATGACACATAGGTAATTGGTGTTGTCAGATTTAACTAGGAGAGCGAGATGGCTTTTCAATGCTCTGAAGAATGGGAAGCTTAATATTTATACGTGATAAAACGTAGTTCTAGATTGCCTTTAAAGAAGTTTAATCACTTTCCGTAAAAAATTTATTTACTACTATATATTTTTCTGATATATTGAGTTGTTTATCTTGAGAGTTTTGGCAAATGGCAACCCCGCTGATTGTTTATTGTGACATGTTTTTGTAGCCTGTTCGTTTGAAGTTTGATTTGGAGCATTTGTTTGCAATAGCAGCGTAACCCTGATATATCTGTCTGACCTTGTCTAACATTATAGGCACCCATTTAGATGTAATTTCAGGTTATATCGTAAATTATTAAGGAATTTTCATTAAGAAAAATTGTCTAATAGAGAGATCACGATGAAAAGCTTGTGAAAAAATTTATTCAGATTAGCGCGAATTTGGGTCCCTAGAACCCAAAACCAAGGTCCGGTAAAATTTTTATATGTTTATATATATATATATATATATATATATATATATATATATATATATATATATATATATATATATATGCATCCGAGCGATAACTCAAAAAATACTAAACTGATTTCAATCAAACTTGGCAAAAATCTTGTTTGGGCGAAAACCGAGGTCGAGTTCGTTAATCAGCCTTTATGCTCAAGTTTTTCTGGTGGAAAATCGGTGTAAACTTTTTGAAAACGCTATATTTTTGTAAGTATCACAGTAAATGGAATGAGACGTTACATGTGGCTAGAAATAGTGCAAATAAACCTATGTTGTGAATATTAAGTAATTTTGTACACAATATTTAGAGTTTTTTCCAAATTACAAATAAAATCCCAAAGACATGCATTGAAACGACTTAGTGGTTAAAGTCCAATGCGTGACAGACAGAATAGTTAACTGCCGCGCGTAGATTAATTCATACAGGTATAAACCATACATAAAGAGTAACCAAACTAAATATATACCAGGCAAAAAACATACTACCCGAACCAACAATCGTGAAATCTCGCGCGCAATTGTGGAAAATAACAGACGACATGAAATTAAAAATTTGCCAAGTGATTGCTATTTAACTGGGGTATTCAATCAATTATTAAAATACACTATATTTGTAGCTTTATAAACGGACCTAAATACAGTTTAAGCTCAGCATAGATATATTATGCTGTCGCATAATATAGTAGGAATGTAAACAAATTGAAGTCAACTCTATAAAAATGATTCTAAAGTAGTTTCTTTTATTTTTAAACTTAAATATAAGACGTCATATAAGACCGAAACAAGCCTTGAATGTGTGTCAATGGTAATTCTACTAATTCTGTAATTAATCGTTACGTATGCTTTTCATATACTACCCCAGGCATGAAGCCTCTGTCAAGTATTATGTAGACAACGTTAGTTGACGTATTAGGACATAGCGCATTGGAAGCGTACTGGACTGCTGCGCAGAATGTTGCATGATCGAGTCCAGCTCGCATGAATGTATGTTTTTTTTTGTGTTTTATTTTGACATTTAGAGAAACAATAGTGCACAGATTTCATACGTTTTGAACAAGATCTCATTTTTGTTTAAAACGCCTGAACAAGTTTGTCCCCTTTGAGTCTGAAATTATAATTTTCAGTAGACATTTTGTTATTTTTGATATTGAAAAAACCGGTTTGATTAGGTTGACCAAAACTAAATCATACTAGCGATTAATAAGGAAAAATATCTGCTAAATTTATAATTTGGCAGATACTTTACTTTTCTAAATATGAATTAAGTTTCCTTCTGGAAATCTTTTGTATAACTTTAATGATATTTGTAATGCAAGGTTCTTTTAAAGAGACTTACACTATCTACAGATATAGAAAAATTTAATTCTTGAGCTTCATAGAAAATTGGGTTTTGGGCATTTTTATCAAAAAAAGTTAGAACACAAGCTTTTTTTTTGATAATAGAGAGATATCGATGGCATCACTTTCGAAAGAATTCTTCAAATGTGCGCGTACTAGGACCTCTAAAATCGATCTTCAAGGTCTGTGTAAGTTTAAAGTATTAACTTTACTAATATGCCGTATAATAATAGTATACAATTCTTATGAAAATTCGCTACTATAACATACTTGCTGCATCCCGAATTTTTTATTTTTTATTTGGTGGTCATTCAAAATTTACTGAACCGATTAAGTTCAAATTTGGTAGAGGGGACAACTTATACGATATCTACTTGCGTGTAAAGTTTTAGTTTCATACTTCTAGTAATTTAAAAGCTATTGCGTTTTCAAACAGTTTTTTAAATTTTTTTCTAAAAGTGTTACAACTGTCTAACGAACTCATCCAAGCTATTAAAAAAATGAAGGAAATTGCCAAATTTGGTTTCGATTGGTGAAGTATTATTTGAGTTATTGGTTGGATAGATATCGTATTTGGCTAAGGCCTAAGCCATTGGCACAGTTTGACACTAATGGCATTATGTCGTTTCCTATAGTAGTATTCGACCCTTCTCTTTAAAGTGTTACATATCCTATGCTTATAATTACCTTGTACCTGTTGTAGTAAACAAGTTCCTAGTTGCTACCATAACATACTTAGCAACAAAGTAAATACAGATTTTTGGTTTTGATTGAAAAAGTACGTTTTGAAAACGGTCAACTTTTTCGACTTCAGAGAAGTATACCTTTTTTGTGTGAAACTAAATGGGCTTTCTTTAGTTGTGTTCGGAAATGTGCATACAGGATAGACACAAAATTATGACCATGTTAATGTTGCTGTCGGTGGCGCCACCAAGCGGCAGTGGTGAAATCGATACCCTCATCGTATTACGCATGAGGCCTAATAATACTATTCCACATTTCATAATATGTTTAACCACTTTCAAGATATTTGAAAAAATAGTTTTAAGAAAAATTATTTAAATACCCTATAAAACGAAAACAAGTAACATTTTACTAAGGCATGTTGAGCCCAATCACTTTATTTTTGTGCCAGCTCACCCCTTAGTTAATGTCCAATTAATTATGGGGCACCTTGTATATGTGAACCAGATGAAAGAATAATTGTTGCCAGATATATAAACGAATGGCTACGTCTAAGGAGAAACTTAACAAATAAAGTAGTGGGACCGTAGGGAGATGCAGAAGTTAACAAGAATGGAGACCATTTGATTATTTTGTGTCTCTTAAAAGCCTGTTCATATCAAATACGTGAAACACAAAAATACCCACAAGTATACATGGTAAAGAAGTGACGTAAAAAGTACCATCGACTACATTTTGTATGATGAGTGATTGCGCGCATTGGTAAAATACACCTGAGTTATGTGAGGAGCTGAATGTTGGTTAGACCATTCTCTTGTGGTGCCTTAGGTAAAACTGGGTCAACGATGTATACATAAAGTGAGGACACAAAGAAAACAAGTGAGAATCAAAGTTAAGATACTTTTAACGCTTCGACAAATGGAACTGTGTGGCTATTTATTGGAAAAAATGATATGAGTTGTGTATATTATGGAACGACTACATATCAGACTGCAATGCGGGAAATGCACTGACAACCCTGAAAGATCTAATAATTAGTTGCTCAAAAGAAGCATGTGGTGAAGCGAAAATTGGATGTTTTATGAGGAATACGCGGTGGATTAAAAAAATAAAGAAATATGTGGAGGACAAAAAGTAAATAGGTATATCGAAGAATGGTAAATGACAAAGATGCAAGAGGGTAAGAGAAGTACCTGGTTGAGTAGAGACAATTAAGAAGTGAGTGCAAACGAATACGTACTTCCCCGGCTGTAACATAATAAACCAATCACCTCCGGACTGGGAACACTCAGAAATAGAGGCGCCTTATAGGCGGGCATCTAGAGTAGACTGGACAGTCGCTAAAAGGTGGTTACTTGGAGCAAAATCAGATTGGCCACTAACAGCTTCAAGCCATACAAATCGCGGGATTTGATGGAATAATGGCCATCATGCTTTAACAGGGTATAGATATACTGGTGCCGGCGCTTACACTCATTATGAGGGTCAGTCTGGCTCTGGGGTACATTCAGAGGGTATGAAGACTGGCCAGGGTGGTATTCATTCCTAAACCTGGGCGTGCAACAGACCAGGCAAAGTCCTGAGGCCAATAAGCCTCATGTCCTTCTTGCTAAAAACAATGGAAGAACTGCCCGACCGGCACATTAGGGGCGGTGTACTAGAAGCATATCCTCTACACTGCGGACAATATGAATACAGAGCAGGAGTCTCAACATAACAGCACTGCACCAACTGCTGTTGAAGCTGGAGAATACGCTGAAGAACAGTGAGGTGGCGCTGGGGGCCTTCCTAGACATAGAGATGGCCCTCATCATCACCTCATTCCGATCGGTTCTGGCAGCTGTCAGGGAGCGTGGAATAGAGGAGACCTGCTGCAGTTGGATCGGTTCCATGCTCAGGGATAGGGCGGTGTTCACCTCACTCGCGGGAGGGACTCTGCTGGCGGTGTGTCCGCAGGGGAGCGTTCTGCCTCCCTTGCTCTGGTGCCTAGTCGTAGACGGCCTGCTAGGGAGGCTGTCGGGAGGGGGCATGATGTACAGGGCTATGCAGACGACATTGTCATCATAGTCCGAGGAAAGGAAGGTAGATGGTTGGTCAAGGGCTCGGGGTGAGCCCCGAGAAAGCAACCGTCATACCGTTTACGAGGAGGGGGAAGTGGGAGAGCCACAGAACTCTCAATCTATACGGTAGGAACATTGCAATGGCCAGGACGGTAAAATATCTTGGGGTCGTATTGGACTCTAAGCTAACCTGGAATGGTCGCGATGAAAAAATACTGCGTACGGCAGTCATGACCCTAGCCGTCACTAGGCAGCTATATGGAAAAATGTGGGGACTAAGACCTAGTATGGCCCACTGGCTGTACACAAGGGTGGTCAGACCATCGATAACATACGCGCACTGGTCTGGTGGCCTAAGGCGACACAATCCAGTGCCAAACAAAAACTAGGCAAGATCCAAAGGCTTGCCTAGGCATCACAGCGGCCATGTCTTCAACCCCAACAGCCGCCATGGAGGGGAAAAATTATATAGTTAGCGATAGTACACGAGGACTGAAAGTGAAAAAAGCTGAGAAAATGCATAATGATTTTGAAGGGAGTAAGAAATTGTTTTGGACGTGGATACAAAAATTAATACAACAGCAAAAAACACTATGATTGGGGTGAAAACACAGAATAGGGACATGGTATGGGACGAGGAAGATGTGAGAGAATGGTGGAATGGTATGCAAGCAATAAAAACCATCCGAGCACAGTGCCGATTGCACGTCAGACAAAATGTGAAACTGTAAGGGTGCATGAGGTTGAAATATCGATCAAAAAGTACCTTACATTGAGCTGAGCTGAATTTATAGTCCAAGGTTACGCAGACGATATTGTCATAACAGTGAAGGACAAAACAGGATGCTGTAATATCCAGACTAATGCAAACAGCCCTAAGCAAAGAAAAGAACTGGTGTGAGAGAGAGGGACTTAATGTAAATCCTCATAAGACAGTTATTGTCCCATTCACGAACAGAAGGAAACTAAATTTAAAAGCTCCCACTCTGAATGCGACAAAAATACAATTCTCCAATGAAGAAGTTAAATACTTAGGGATCTTCTTAGACCAAAAACTGAATTGGAACACACACCTGGAAAACTCTTTCGAGAGCCACAACGGCAATCTGGAGCTACCGTAGACTCTTAGGAAAGACATGGGGGCTGAATCCCAGGATAGTATATGGGCTATATCAAAATGTGCTTAAACCCACGGTCACGTATGCATCTATAGTATGGTGGCCAAAAACGGAGGAAGCCTCAACACAAAGCCAAATGCAAAAATTGCAGAGGCCGATCTGTCTTGGAATAACGGGAGCTATGGCATCATGCCCCACAGCTGCAATAGAGGAAATGCTGAATCTTGCTTCACAGCACCTATGCGTGAAGAGAGAAGCAACAATAAGTGCCTCAAGACTATTCCAGGCGGACAAATTCAAACTAGGACACTTGGTTGGCCACTTGAAAATCCTGGAAATCATTCCATTGGAGTCACTCGCCAAATCAACAGACCAAATGCCGGCGAAACTCGACTTCATAATTATATTCGACGTGGCCATAAACGGCCGCCAAATATGAGACAGAGCCGGTGCAAGGGTGATGAACAACTCATCTGTATGGTACCAGAAGGGTCTAAACAAATGGAGGGAGCAGGACTGGAAATAAGTGGATCCAACTTTAGTGTCGCTAAGTTCCTGGGAAAAACTTCCACTCCCTTCCAAGCAGAAATGCTTGCTATAAATTTCTGTGTACAGGAGTGCATACAAAGAAGACTCAGAAATAGAGAGATCTACATTCTGACAGACAGTCAGGCAGTACTAAATACTATAAAATCTTTTGAAACCGAGTCTTAACTGACCTGGGAATGCAAAAAATGCTTGAAGCAACTGACTGCAAAAAAAACAAAGTAACTTTGATATGTATACCAGGTCATCAAGGCATCGAAGAAAACGAGGAAGCAGAAAGCCTTGCAAAGGACAGCAACATCACAATTATATGGTCCAGAGCCCTATTGTGGACTCACAAAAAGCCACGTAAGAAACGAACTTGATACTTGAAAGAGGAACCAAATGCTGTCCTACTGGAGGAAAACGCCAGACTTAAGACAGTCAAAACGGTTCATCACCATATCAAAAAGGAAGTCTGAACTGTTTCTTGGATTGATCACGAACGACTTGAGAATAATCACAAGACTTTTTACAGGATACTACCTAGTAAGGTATCACATCATACTTTCACACAAAAAAGTAGGCATAGTAGAGAATTAGAGTACATTTAGGACGTGGCAAAATATAACGGATACTCAGATTGGTTAGTGGATACATTAATTCATAGACACAGAACAAAGAAAATGTTCTCGGAATCCACGACATTCAGAAAAGATAAAGTAGACAAAATGTTTATCCGCTTACTGTTTGAACTGCGAATCACGAGCGTTCTCGAGAGCATTTTTTAAAGAGCTTATTCGCAGGTAACTTTTTCGACAAAAAATAATTTAAAAAATTTAATACCAAAGATAAGAATAAAGCCACTGAAGTGTCAGGTAGCTATAAAATAGGTTGTAAAGGTTGTAATCTTAAGCAAAACAAAAACCATTGGAACCAGATTTAAGGAACATCTGGCACAACTGAGATACGGTACTATAGACAACACATGCGTGGCCCAGTATTACTGGGATAATAATCATCACATCGATAAAGAAAATCTGAGGCTTATCAAAAATGTTAGATAACCAGTGAAATTAAACGCCAATGAGAGTATTTATATCTTTAAGGCCATTAACAACAAAGTTTCCTTGAATCGAGCTCCGCCACTGCTTAATAGTTCACTGTTCGCATTGTCCATTAGATATCAAAAAGATACCAAAACTGCGTAGGAACAAGTAACTGACACCTAATATAAACACGATGAGGGGCGAGCAGACGAGGACTATCAAGGTTACTCTGCACTTCTCCATCGTTTTGCCCGTACTGTGAAAAAGCGATAATTCTCACTGCATAGCCAACATTGGTTAGCTAATGTGGAATATAATAGTATGTAAGGCATAGATGCATTCTCACAACAATTAGAACTGTAGACCGGTTTCGCTATAATTAGAGCTCGTCAGTACGGCATACTAACTGCTGCGAAAATACACTTATAAAGTAATACGGCTATAGTAGCCAGCCTTTCAACACTGAGTGGTGAGCGTGTCGCCTAGTTGCGGAACCAACTTGGTTCCGCAACTAGTTGGCTACGGTTCTAATTGTTGTGAGAATGCATCTATGCCTTACATACTTTGTCCCTATATTGGGGTAGAAATAGGCCAGGGCTGACAATTTATTAAATTGTTAGTTGGTTGTATACAGTCTCTATTTTTTAACACTTTGTGTTATTTGGAGCTGGCGTGAGAACATACTACTTGGTTCCGCAACTAGGTGTAACGGCAACGACGAAACGGCGCTTTATCGTTACCTTATTGACGTTAGCAAAATGCAAATAATATTTACGGTATTCCACATTAGCTAACCAATGTTGGCTATGCAGTGAGAATTATCCAGCAAAAAGCTGGAGAAGTGCAGGGTAACCTCCCAGCAAACACGCAACCATCGGCCGTCTGCCGGGATAATGTCGTCTGTGCTGGTTCAGTAACGGCAACGACGAAAAGGCGGTTTACCCTTACCTTATTGGCGTTGGCAAAATGCAAATAATTTTTACGGTATTCCGCAGTAACTAACCAATGTTGGCTATACAGTGAGAATTATCGCTTTTTCACAGTACCGGCAAAACGCTGGATAAGTGCATGGTAGCCATAATAGCCCTCGTCTGCTCGTCTATCATCGTGAGCCGATAGTGTTGGCGCATGTTCATGGCGCTAGGACAAAAGAAAACATTAACACTAAAACAACATGGCGTATGTTTATGTGTTGTAGTGCTGTGTGTTGTGTGTTTGAGCTTAATTAAAGTAGAATGATAAATGATAAAACGCAAGAAATTATCTGTCACAAGGCAATATGTAAGTGAATCATTTTTTAATTTATTTATAGTCTTATAGCATTATATTTAATGTAGTATTCTCACAGTATGCAAATCATAAGCACTTGAATGTATAGTTTGTAAATCACGCAAATATTGGTAACCGATTTTGTGTGTCAGCTCTTGTATTATTCACCATTCTTCCTCCATAATTAAGGGAAGGAAGTAACATTATTGAGATTGATTAATTCAATATACCTAACTAGTATTACGCTTTCACCATTATTATTATACTTATTATTTGTAAATGTTTCGTTGTGGAAAATTTTTTGTTGATAAAGTGTCTGGTTTTCAGGAACATAGTGAGGAAGAACCCTTTGTGTGAAGATGCCACACAACAAAAAGGGGACTCATTAAAGTTTTGCCTTCGTAATGCAGCAGACAGTGAAGAATATATAGGAGACAAAAATATGTTTTAGGAAAAATATTGTAAGCTGAGCCTGAAATATAACTCAAGTGCTAGATGAAATGTTTTAAGTAGTTTACAGTTGTAAAAGATAATACATTCTCTGATGACGCTAACCTTGTTACTGAAACGATCGTCAAATCTTTAAAAATGTGCTGTTGTGAATTGGGGTCTCTGAAAGTGTACATATCAGTGCTCATCAGTTTAAAATATTCACTTAGTGTTCACCTTCGATGAAATTTCAAACCTCAATTAGTGGACAAACCAGATGGACACAGCGTCTCTTGAAAAAAGACATCTTAGGGAATTGTTCGTGCAGTCAAGTGTACACACTCGCAAATATTTACTTGTTATTATCTTCACCAATTATTAGCTATAAATATTATACAGATCGTGTTTCATATATCTTTAAGTTTGTTTATGCGAGTGCATATGTGCTGAGTACACATGGATATTCGGACCATATGAAAGTATATGTACCTACTAAAATATTAATATTCACTTATATTGTTAATTAAATGGATTCTCAAATTACTGTTTCATTTATGAGTTTGTTTACTGATATTTTATTTGGCATTATTGTTAATTTTGACACATTTATACTTTATTTATTGTTAATTGCAAAAGTTACTATTTTATTTTATAACATTAAAACGTTTAATATTATATAGGTACTTGGTTTTTATTTCATTTTTTCTATGTCCTATGATATAAGAAAACCGTTTCAATATTCTGATTTTATGTAATAATATAATCTAGCTCTACAAAATTAAATATCGATGAAAATAATGGTCTGTATTGATGGGTTATATTTATAAATTACCAATATCGTTTAACAATTTGATAGGTTCCTTATGTATACTTATTCCTAAATCATGTTGATCAGTATTGGACTATTATATATATATATATATATATATATATATATATATATATATATATATATATATATATATATATATATATATATATATATATATATATATATATATATATATATATATATATATATATGCAGAATAGTGCTGGTCCTTCATAGTAGAAGTAGTGGGCCACCTAAAATTGAGCACTTGATATAGGTGCCTGAGAAATGCAGATTTGATATTGAAATCAAGTAACTCTGTAGCGTTGGTAAGGTGCCTGACCTGTAGTGTATGAGCTGGCTAACAGACCGTTGGCCGGATGCTGGCCGGAGTTTCCTATAGTTACCGGCCCAGCATTGTATTCAAGCACTTCTCCAGCAATGCAAGTGCCGGGTACCGGCTATGACGCCAATACTGGGCCAGCATTAAAGGTTAGCTGGGCTTGATAGTCCTCGTCTGCTCGCCCCTCATCGTGAGCCGATAGTGTTGGCGCATGGACATTGTCGCTAGCACAGAAAACATTAGAATTAAAACAACATTGCGTATGTTTATGTGCTGTAGTGCTGTGTGTTTGAAGCTTAATAAAAGTAAAAGGATAAATTGCCTGTCGCAAGGCAATAGGTAAGTTAATCATTTTTTTTATTTATTTATAGTCTTATCGCGTTATGTTAAACGTAGTATTATTACACTATGCAAATCATGAGCACTTGGAAGTAGTTTGCTTTTAAATCACGCAAGTATAGGTAACTGATCTTGTGTGTCAGCTCTTGTAATAGTCACCATTCTTCCTCCATATAATTATTAGCGAAGGGAGTAAGATTATTGAGATTGAGTCAATATTTGATTAATTCGATACAGCTAGTATAACCACGCCTTGACCAACATTATTAAACTTATTATTTGTAAATGTTGCACTGTGAAAACACCGAACATTTTTTATTGATATAATGACTGATTTTCAGGAACAGTGAGGAAGAACCCTTTGTGTAAAGATGCCAGGCAACAAAAAGGTGACTCAGTCATCAAAGGTTCAGGAAAAATATTGTAAAGCTCAGCCTGGAATATAACTCAAGAGCTAGATGAAATGTTTTAATCGTTTACTATTGTAAAAGATAATACATCCTCTGAAGCCGCCAACCTTGTTAGTGAAACGAGAATCAAATCTTTAAAAATGTGTTGTGGTGAATTGGGTTCTCCAAAGATGTACCTATCAGTGCTCATCACAGGTTCTAATATTCACTTTGTGTAAAAGTTACCTTCGATGAAATTTCAAATCTCATAATTAGTGGACAAACACGTGTACACACTCGCAAATATTCACTCGTTTTTAGTTTCACCAATTATTAGATATAAATATTATACAGGTTGTGTTTCATCTCTTTAAGTTTGTTGATTCTCAAATTAGTGTTTCTTTAATGAGTTTGTTTATTGATATTTTATTTGACATTGTTAAGTTTGACACAGTTGTACTTTATTTATTGTTAATTGCAAAAGTGATTTTTCATTTTTATGGCATTAAAACTAATACATACACTTATAACTTTTATTTCATTTTTTCTATGTCATATATTATATGAAAACCATGAAATGTTTCAATACTCTGGTTTATTTTATGTAATAAAAGAATCTATCTTCGAGACCGATTACGAAATTTAATATCGATGAAAATAATGGCCTGTGTTGATGGGTTATATTTATGAATCAACAATATTGTTTAACAATTTGATAGGTTCCTTATGTATACTCATTCCTAAATCATGTTGATCAATATTGGACAATGTAATATAATATATATATATATATATATATATATATATATATATATATATATATATATATATATATATATATATCAATAGTAATGTTTCAATGCAGAGTAGTGCTGGTCCTTCGTAGTAGAAGTACTGGGCCACCTAAAACTGAGCACTTGATATAAGTGCCTGAGAAATGCAGATTTGATATTGAAATCAAGTAATAACTCTGCAGCATTGGTAAAGTTCCTGACCTGTAATGTATGTGCTGACTAACAGACCGTTGGCCGGATTTCCTATAGTTACCGGCCCAGCATTGTATTTAAGCACTTCTCCAGCAATGCAAGTGCCGGGTACTGGCTATGACGACAATACTGGGCCAGAATTAAAGGTTAGCTGGGTAAGAGTTTTGAATTTTTCATCCTCTGATGACTAACTTTGTTAGTGAAACGATCATCAGGTCAGGTCAGTTCAAGTCTCTTTGATATCAAAAAGATACCAAAACTGGGTAGGAACAAGTAACCGGCACCTAATATAAACACAATGTTTAATAGTTAAGTTTATAATTTTTCATCCTCTGATGACACTAACTTTGTTAGTGAAACGATCGTCGGGTCTTTAAAAATGTGTTGTGGTGATTAGCGTTCTCCAAGTGTACTTATCAGTGCTCATCACAGGTTCCAATCTTCACGTAGTGATACTCAGGTTGAGTTAGAGCATTTACATTTGTTTACATCCTTTATATAACATACATTTGAAAGAATGTAATTATTAATGTGGTGTTTAATACATTTTAGCTATCATTAGAAACAAATACCGGTTTCGCTTATCAGTGTGCTGTACTAATGAGAATCAAAACACATCCAAAGTAACTCGACTAATCAAAACATTAGTTGTCACAACTTCGTGTGTAACTAGATACTATATTCTGTCAACTCAACAGCTCTGATAACCACAAAATCTTATACATTGTGAATAGAGAATGTGTATAACCAACCAACCAGCTAAAGTAAATTGGCTTAACGTAGCCGGCCTCAAAAAACATCATTTTCTCAGGCTGCCTGGCTACCTGTAGCTCTCATTAGAGCCTATCGATTTTAAAATGGTTCGTTATAAACAGTGCTCTATTTCAATGACTAAACAGGACGGAGTGTGCCATTTTTTTGTACGGAGAATTAGCGGACCATTTGAAGACATCAGTCAACCACGGATGGCTCATTGTTTGTTGTCAAATTCGAGTTGAACGATAGCGTGCAGGTTAACTGAAGTAAAATTTCATTTTAGGGCCTATTTTACATCATTTTAGTGTTCATAGTCCATAAGGAAGTGTTAATGTTAGTTATAAAAGACAATGGTGAGCTGTGCTTTTCGTCAACTTCCCGTTTTCAAGCTCGTTACTATATGTTCTGTCCCATACTCTTCATAGTCTAAGGCTCTATGTATACATTTTTTATTGCAGCTGCCAAAAGAGGAGAGGCTAACTGCTGCTCAACGTACGGTAGTTCACGTATTATCCGCGTGGTGTCTTTCTTGGTTCACCTCGCTAATTTTGAACTTGGAACCAAACAAAAATAAAGTTAAAAAAACTAGTGGTTCAGGTCTCCGACCACTAATGAATCTAGTTTATATATTACATTGAGATTTACTGAGTATGATGAAAAAATTAACGAAATATCAGTCAAATGCAGTATAATCAGTGATGGTACGATTTTGTGTCAGGTGCTCGACTATTTAAGGAAAGGAAGTAGTATAATTGATATATGTCAGAAAGCTGTGCCTTTGATTCCTAAATCGAGCACTAACCCTTCCAATAAGAGAATCAAGAAACAGTTAACGTTTCATTCCACAAAGAAACGCATCACAGCAAAAAGTTTACTACAACAAAGCCAGATAGTGAAGCAAATGAAATTATAGATAATTTATTACATAAACGTCCTTTTATCAACAAGGGAGATGCAGATCATGATTATGTGTGAATGGGTGAAGTTTCGAACCTGTGATAAACACTGACAATTTGGAGAACCCAATTCATCACAATACAGTTTGTAGACCTGACGATAGTTTCGCTAACAAAGTTAGCGTCATCAGAGGGATGAATAAAGTTAATTCATCCCTTCATTCATCGTCAGGTCTAAAAACTGAATTTTTTATTCATCTCTCTGATGACGCTAACTTTGTTAGCGAAACGATCGTCAGGTCTTAAAACTGTATTTGGAGTTGTGTACATAGTATATGTGTTCATATTAAAATAAAAGTCAATCTCATTTAAGTGGTAACCTCTTTTTGAACCACCCTTAATCCCATTTCAGTGGTATCATCTTTTTTAACCCTTCTGTATAAATCTGCGTACCAAATTTGGTTATCATAGCTTTGTTATTTCCGGAGATATACAAATTTTTCGAAAGAAAACCTAAAATTTTCCCGGAAAAAGTGATCCCATTTTCCGATGGCTAACGAACTTATCCAAGCCACTTGCAAAGGGATGTTATGAAAATATACATGATGGGTGTCCAGCTCATTTTGGTGTAGACGTAAGAACCTGTTTAGATAATTTTTTTCCTAATCATTGGATTGATCGCGATGGTCATATTACGTGGCCGGCCAGATCACCCGATTTGGCACCTTGTGTCTTATTCTTGTGGGGTCACCTTAAAAACAAAATTTATAAAACTCGTCACCCAAATATTATTCGAATTTAGCATGTCATGGCTGCTCATTATGAAAATATTTAAATTATCATCTCATGATAAAAAGAACTTTTAATTAGTAGGTATTTGGTATCAGCAGGCTCAGAAAATTAATTATCTTTTGATACACACCACTACCGTTCTTGTAGATAAAAGAGGTGAGTAGCAAACTGTCGCAATCCCCTAATTAGTTAATTTTTTCTACGAAAATTCATTAAAACATTATTTCGTCTTTAAGATTAAACATTATACTATCAGAAGAATGAGCTATACAACATATCATATGGCATAACGCTAACAAATATTTTAATTTGAAAATGTTCTACTTGATGAAAACACTTGTTAGAAATATTCCGTGCTTGCCAAGCCAACCGCCGAATTTTAATTTCGCACCATATGGTGGTGTGAACATTTGCATGCATTTTGCTATCAGTGTTGAAGTTTAGAGGACAGTAGTAAGTCAATGATATAGTAATTACAAGATCATTGAGTTAGGTGTATTGATTATTATTATTATTGTTCCCGCAGAATAATTATGTTATGAACATTCTTAGAGCTTTATTATTTATATTAGTGAATTTTCGTAGTAAAAATTCACTAATGGGGAGATCCCGACTTTTGAATTTTGAAAAAAAATTTGCAAATGAGCGCGATCTAGGACCCCTAGAACCCATATCCGGGGTCAGTTTCAATTTTTATATGTTTATATATATATATATATATATATATATATATATATATATATATATATATATATATATATATATATATATATATATATATATATATATATATTATATATATATATATATATATATATATATATATATATATATATATATATATATATATATATATGTATCACACTGATAACTCAAAAAATAATAAGCCGATTTTGATAAAATTTGGCATGTACCTTTCTTTTGTACATGGCTTGGATAAGTTCGTTAGTCAGGAAAATCGGATAAGGTTTTCCGGGAAAATTTTGAGTTTTCATTCGAAAAAAATTCTTATCTCAGATGTAAATGGCTTTGACAAGTTCGTTAGTCAAGAAAATCGGATGAGGTTTTCCGGAAAAATTTTGAGTTTTCATTCGAAAAAAATTCTTATCTCAAAAAGTAATAAGCCGATTTTAATAAAATTTGGCATGTACCTTCCTTTTGTAAATGGCTTTGACAAGATTGTTAGTAAAAAAAATCGGACTAGGTTTTCCGGGAAAATTTGGAGTTTTCAATCGAAAAAAAAATTTATCTCAAAGAATAATAGGCAGATTTTGATATAGTTTGGCATGTACCTTCCTTTTGTAAATGGCTTTGATAAGTTCGTTAATCAGAAAAATCAGACGAGGTTTTCCGAAAAAAATTTGAGTTTTCATTTAAAAAAAATTTTATCTTAAAAAATAAAAAATCTATGATAACCAAATTTGGTAGGTAGGTTTACGATATATAAAGTAAACTATACACCAAAATTTAGATTTCTATGTTGCAAGAAAAAAAAGTTATAATAAAATATTTTGTGCCAGATCATTTCTATGAAAATTCACTACCATAACGCACTTGCTGCGTCCAGGCTTTTTATATTATACTGATATATCTATGCATTTTGCACTGCAGGCACTATTCAATTTATGAATCGAATAATTACGACATAATAAACATTCTAATATCGTGCTGATATAATATAACAGTAAGTAAATCTTAATTGAATATAATAAACTAGATTCAGCAGTCGAAGATGGAGCACGAGCCTAACCTTGTTTTTGTTTGGTTCAGAGTTTAAAATCAGGCCCAGGCCACTAAAATTTAAAATATTTCTGTAACGACTAGAGACTCCATTCGGGCATTACCTGAACTACCGTACGTTGAGCAGCATTTATCCTCTCCTGCCAAAAGTGCCAGAAAACATAGTTACGCACTGGGATGGCGACACTGTCGCACTTAATGTTCATTGACTAATAGATTCTGATTTTAATGCTTCTTCGTAAATGATTCCAGATTGTTTTACAATTATACATTTTAGTTTTCAACAACAGATGTCGGCACGTAATAAGAGACGTAATTATCAACTAAATCTAATTTTTCCCGAATTGTTATGTAAAAAAATTCGTTTTTTTAGAGGTATCGATGGTGAGACTTTACAAAAGTGTTTTCAAATGAGTGCGAAATTGGGTCCCTAGAACCCAAAAGCAAAGTCCGCTTATATATATATATATATATATATATATATATATATATATATATATATATATATATATATATATATATATATATATATATATATATATATATATATGATTTGTTGTATAGCTCATTCTTCTGATAGTATAATGTTTAATCTTAAAGACGAAATAATGTATTAATGAATTTTCGTAGAAAAAAATAACGAATTAGGGGATTGCGACTTTGCGACAGTTTGCTACTCACCTCTTTTATCTACAAGAACGGTAGTGGTGTGTATCAAAAGATAAATGCATTTTCCTTATAAAGTGTGTCTTCTCCATGATTAAAGATATGGCGCTGAGCAGCACCACTTTGATTTCGTAACTCGGTTATCAGTGCTTTGAGGAGAATAATAACTTATTCAATAATATTCTATCGAGTGACAAAAGGAGATTCCATTACAATGGAGTAATTATTGGTAATAACTGTCGATACTGATCTGATAATAATGCCAGATGGATTATGTGACAAAATAAAAATCAGACCGTTTTTTGAGTCAAGGTCTCGTGTATAATTTTGAATGGTCGTTTACCTAGAAAAAGTTATTTTAATGAAATTGCAGTTTTGATGAATCATGTTTCCCGAGAATATAGAGAAAATGACTTATCGGTTCAACAGGATGTGGCATCACCCCATAATACAATCACATTACATAATAACTATTTACACCAGAGATTCTTTAAAAAGTGGTTTAATTGAGTTATCAGGTAGCCAGCTCCGTCCCCTGACTTAAACCCAATGGATTTTTTCCTGGGGTCACCTAAAAAACGCTATTTACGAAAATTTCGTAGAAGATTTGACAGATCTCTGCTATAAAACATATGCAAAGGCGATGGGAAATAATCAAGATGCTTTATTGAAAGTTTGAGAGAATGACAGCTATCGAACAGAATGGCATTGTGTATCAACGCAGACGGGCAGAATTTTGAACATTTAATCTAATAAATCCTTTTCGTTGTCTAAACGTTTAGGGAATATGTATTTTTCATTATTCGTTACTAGATTTTTTCATTTAAGTAATTGCGTTAAAAAATAAAAAAAAGGTCATTTCTCACAGCTTTCTATAGTAGTTCACATTATTAGGAACTACTATAGAAAGCTGTGAGAAATGACTTTTTTTTTAACGCAATTACCTTCTTCCATCATACATACAGTAGTATTTTTCTATTATTTGCGTATACAATTTCGATTTCAGACATATGGTTGTATTTCAAAAATTATTGTTACCGACTAATATCTAGAAATTTAGTCTGATATTTGTTGTTTTGACAAGCTTGAAGTGTGAAATGCACTTTTATTTTCAATAGCCGTCTTAATCGTTTCTATTTTTCGTGAAATTAAAGTTAATTTCAAATTACTGCTGCTCTTTATTTTGAAAAAAATAAGTTTTGATCGATCAAAGCTTCATAAAACGACCGCATATTGTGACGAACCTGAGACAATTTCGTCTAAACTCTGAGATGCATCTATGTCCATTGAACTTCGTGAAAATTCTAGCTCAATTATCATAATATTTAAGCTGTCACGGATATTATTTAACACCTGTAAAACAATTTTTTTTTAATTGGTAGGTATATCTCTCAAATTATATATATATATATATATATATATATATATATATATATATATATATATATATATATATATATATATATATATATATATATATATATATAGAGGTATAACTTTGGTCGGCCACGTGTTTTTGAGACCACCTCCACCTGTATATTGAAAGTATTTTCAGAACATCGCCTAGGTACCTCAAACATATCCAGAAAGATTTTTTCTGAAGAGAACATCGTTTAGGCGCAATTGTGCACCCAACCTTAGTTGCACCACCCATGTACCTATGTATAAACATATAAAAAAATTTAACGACCCTTAATTAATATGGGTTTGAAAGCCCTAGCGGCTCAAATTCGCGTTCATCGGAAAACATTTTCTAAAAGTTCGATACTTTGACCTTCCAATGGCGAATTTTTAAATAAAAAATTGCTAAATTATAAATAAAAAATTTAACGGCCCTTAAGTATGGGTTTGAGAGTCCTAGCGGCTCTTCGCGTTCATCGGAAAACATTTTGTAAAAGTTTGAAAGATTTGAACTTCGTTTGGCGATTTTTCTAATAAAAAATGGATATATACGGATAGCTTTAGGTAGTAACGCACCTTATAATTCTATTTAAGTAGGTATCAATATAATTATAAAATTTATATATTATATTATATAAATTATCCAATAGCTATTTAATTAAGGCATTAAGGCATATGGATATACTTACCTATATTACATAAATATAATTTGTATAGATAAACAGGGACATAAAAGACTGAATTGCTGAAACGTTAGCATCAGCCTATGAAGTGGGAAGTCCTGTGTTCGAATACTGAAAAGTCGATATAATCTTGTCAACATTTTCAGATTTTCAATAACCAAAACAAATAGTTATTTTCATGAGGAAGGTCAATAAATAAAATAAAATAAAATAACCAATTTAGGAAATTCGTACTTGGGAGTAAAATATTATTGGTCTCTTTAAATTAAAATGTTTCTTCTCTAAATCTGAATAGTGAATAAAAAACGTACCTATTAGGTACGAACCGGAAACCCCTGATTTCAGTTGAAGATGGAGATGATACCTAAAATACTGAGCCTTTTCCCTTAGAAGTTGTAATACCTACTTTCTTATAAGTATGTTAAATACATAAATTGATTTTAGGCTTTTCTATAAATAACATTTATTTATTGTTTTTATTATCTTAGTATAGGTAGATATGCACTTACACGACTTATAGGAAGAACTATTGGGTATCATAATATATTTTTTAAGTAATTCTAATTCTCATAATAATTATTGATGAGTGATGAGCTCGGTATTATGCAGACCTAGAAGTGTTCTAGGGTATTTTGAGTGTTCAGACTTCAGTTGGTAGCGACGCACTGCATTGTTGGAAATTGTTCCAAAATGGCTACTAAATGTTCAGAAGTATGAATGATTACGAATATAAAAGTGAATATTTTGTAACTTTATAAATTTTAACGTGCAGCACGTGTGTTCTAGATGTTAGAAGTAGTTTTGTTAAACAAATGGTCATAATTATGTGCATTATATATCGATTTAAGTGCAATAGAGTTATGTGTGTATAGCATAGGTATCTAAAAAGATAAGAACAGGGTGAACCAATGTTTTTCTTTAGTTGACGAAGTGAGCATTTGTGCCTCAAAAATATCACGGATTAAAAGGACGAAAAGGTAAGTTTTACAATAAACTACAGATAACACGCCTTGTAATGCTGTATATGCGTACATTCATGGCGCAGGTATTTCGAAATGATTTTAGAATTTCTCTATTGCACAAAAGCGGATTGTTGTAACAAGTTTCATAATTTCAAATTTACCTCCTGTCTTTTCAATTTTTTAAGGTGATTTGATTTTTTTAATTGAATTTAGCGATTGCCGGTGTTTTATTTAACGCTACGTCTCAACCTCAACAGCTGTTCAATGTCTCATTTTCATTATCATCCTAAACTGTCTTACGTTTTTGGTGTACGAAATAATTGCAAAGGTACCGGTATTATTCTGCTGTGACCTCGTTTTTTTTTTGCGACATTAAATTTGCTTAGTAGATATTTAAATGAGCCCGTGCTATGTTTATTCAGATGTAGCAATGAATTTTAACCTACTTTTTAAAAAGTCAAATAAAAAAATTGCACTATCTATGTATTGTGTATTCTGCATTTTGTTAGTCAAAATACAAAAATCTCTAATTTTTTGTGAGTGACTTAAGTTCTTAGTTCAGTTTTTTTTTTAGCAAAGTGCTACTTTTAAAATAATTCTTAACCCACTTTGATTTTTTGGTCTTCTAATGTTTTCTAATAGGTGCATATAAACTATTGGGCTATTGAAGTTTTCACATAAAAATACTAGATTTTACAGTATTAATATAGGGAAATAATATATTATTTCGAAAACAGGTGTCTGGGACCAAAGAAAACTACAGGTGCTTGTGTAATTTAGGGAGAGGTTTTGATTAGAAAATAAAAATAAGTGCGTGAAACAAAATATCAATGGTCAGTTTCACTAGATTCATTCATACACAGAAATGTTCCCTGTAGGTAGGTACCTAATATTCAGTTTTAAAACTACCAGATAATAACTAGGGTATTTAGTTCCAGAAAAAATGCATCTATATGTTTCAGACTGGTTATGAGTATTTAGGGTATTTGATAAACCTTCTATATATTCGGACTACAAATATTTTTAGTGAATTTTTATTTAAAAAAATTCACTATTAGAGAGGTATCGATGGTGAGACTTTGCAAAAAATTTTCAAATGAGCGTGAACCAGGACCCCTAGAACCCATATCCGGGGTCAGTTTCAATTTTTATATGTTTATATATACATATATATATATATATATATATATATATATATATATATATATATATATATATATATATATATATATCCAACCGCTAAACCAAAAAACAACTAACCGATTTCGATGAAACTTGGTATGTGCCTTTCTTTTATTAATGGTTTGGATGAGTTCTTTTTTTTTTTTTTTTATGTCAACAACACACCACGAGGGCTTACAGCCTAAATACTATCGTACCGTGGGTGTTGACAAGGAGGAAAGAGGGAGCTTGTTAATTCTGGACTTGAAGGTTTGGAGGTTCGGAGGAGAAGGAAAAACATGTGCCGGCAAGGAATTCCACAACTTGGAAGTCCTCGGGACAAAAGAGCAGGCATAACAAGATGTTCTATGTCTGGTGACCTGGACAGTAAAAGGGTGCATTCGCTCTATTCCCCTGGTAGATCTGTTGGGGACAGCAGATGGAGGAACTATGGAAGAAAGCTCCTCTGAGCAGTGCCCGTGCAGATATCTATAAAAGAGAGAGAGAGAGAGGTCGCCAACGGCACGTCGGTGGGCAAGGAATGGCAGCCTTTGGGTGAGGGTAGAGTCACCGATGAGACGTATAGCTCTCTTTTGAATGGAGTCCAGGATAGCGAGTGTAGAAGCGGCAGCTGCACCCCAGATGTGGGAGCAGTATTCGAGGTTTGGCCTTATTTGTGAAGTGTATAAGGTATAGAGATTAGTTGGTGAAAAGTATTTGCGAGCCCGGAAGAGGAAACCCAATTTCTTAGCAGCCGCTTCTGCAATTGATGTAACATGTTGGTGCCAATTAAGATTTCGATCCACAGAAATGCCAACAAGAGAAAAGGACTCATTACTTTGAATAACTTGGTTGTTCATTGTGATGGGTCTAGGGCTGCTGTATCTCTTGTGAGAAAGAAAGCAAGACTTAGTTTTGGTGGGGTTGAATTGTACAAGATTTCTACTTCCCCAGTCTAATATTTTTTGGAGGTCTACGGAGACAGAACCCTCCATGAGTCTGCGATCCTCATCTAATTGGGCTAAAGAGACAGGCTTAGAATATTGTATGTTTGAGTGGAGGGTGCTGTCGTCCGCGTAACTGTGAACTGGGTTGGATGTGCTAGAGAGGAGGTCATTGATGTGGAGAAGAAACAAAGTAGGGGCTAAAGCTGAACCTTGAGGAACTCCTGCATTAATTGGATACAGTTTAGAGGAATGGCCATCCACAACAACAGATATGCTCCTGTTGGAGAGGAAATTTGCTGTCCAGATACAAAGTTTTGGTGGTAGGCCATAGGCCGGAAGTTTATTAAGCAGCGCTGCGTGCCAGACCTGGTCGAATGCTTTGGATATGTCTAGAGCAACAATCTGGGATTCACCGTGTTGTTCCATAGACTTGTTCCAAGAATGGGTGACAAAGGAAAGGAGGTCGGCAGTCGATCTGCGCTGACGGAATCCATACTGCCTGTCGTGGATTAGACTGTGTTTTTCAAGGAATTTTAGTACTTCGGTGTTTATATACTTTTCCATCACTTTAGAGATGACTGAAAGGAGAGAAATAGGCCTGTAGTTGCTAGGAAGCGCTTTGGATCCTTTCTTGGGGATGGGTTGTACTCGAGCAGTTTTCCAGTTACTAGGGAATATGCCTTTATTGTAAGATATCTGAAACAGACGAGTCAGGACAGGAGCAAGTTCTCGTGCGCATTTTTTGAGAACAATTGCTGGGATCTCGTCAAGGCCAGAGGCTTTCCTGGTATTAAGAGAAGAGAGCATCTTTCGTACCTTTTTAGTTTTGAAAATGATATCAGTCATTTTATGCGCGACATTGGGGACTGTTGGTGGTTGAACATTTGGAGGTGGGTTGAGAGTAGAATTTCCGGCGAACAACGAAGCAAAAAGTTCAGCCTTGCCCAGGGCGGTAGAAACAATTTCATCACCTGAGACAAAAGGTGGGAACGTGCTCTTGCAGAAATTATTCCCAATAGACTTAGCAAGAGTCCAGAAGGGTTTGCCGCCTTTGGAGCTTGAGAGGACTTTGTTTTTGATGTGGTTATTAAACGAGTTTTTTGCCTCAGAAAGAATGCGGACATAGCAGTTTCTTGCGTCGTTGAATGCTTGACGATTTTCTTGACTGGGATTGTGTAGAAGCGTTTTGTGAGCTTTGACCTTTTCAAGTCTGGCCTTGTCACAGGATTTAGAGAACCAGGGCTTTTGAGTGGCTGAAGAGGTTTTCTGTGTACGTGGAATAAATAATTCCATGCCAGCTTGGATAATTTCGGTGACGTTTTGTGAGATATCAGAGGGGTCAGGATGAGAGAAGCAGACAGACGCCCATGGAAATGAGGAAAAGTAATCCCGCAGTTCGTCCCAGTTTGCGGAGTTGTAGTGCCAAACGATACGTGGGTGTGATGACTGTGGGACCTCGGGTTGCATTGCACAGGAAGCAGTGACCATGCCGTGGTCTGAGCGACCAAGGGGGGCGGTGACTGATATCTTATAGCATTCAGGATTTGTAGTAAGAAGGAGATCCAAGGGATTTGAGCTGTGTGTTGGGATACGAGGAAAGTAAGTAGGTTGCTGAACCATATTGGCCAAAGAATTGCTGACTGCAAAGGCCTCCGCTGCTCTCCCTTGTGGATCGGTTTTTGAAGATCCTAGCCATTCCTTATTATGGACATTGAAGTCGCCAAGAATAGTGACCTCGGAGGAAGGATATTCAGAAATCAGATAGTCGGTTTTTTCAGAAAGGTAGTCAAAGAGCTGGACAAAGTTGTTGTCAGAAGGTGACCGGTAAATGCAACAGATGAATTTAGTTGCAGCCCTGAGAGAGAGTTTTATCCATAGTATGTCTTTTCTTCCAGCTTCTAAATTGGGAAGTCTGGTGCAGGGTAGATTGCTACGGACGTATGCGCACACGCCTCCTCGTTAGCCAAGAAAATCAAACAAGGTTTTCCGGGAAAATTTTGAGTTTTCTTTCGAAAAAAATTTTTTTCTCCGCAAATTACAAATCTATTTTAATGAAATTTGGTGCATATATAGCCTCGGGGAAGACCTTACTACATACCAAAACTCGAACAAGTTTTTCGGAAATTGAGTTATTTAAATTTTGAGTTTTGTTTCGAAAAAATGTTTTCTCCAAAAATTACAAAGCTATTTTAATAAAATTTGGTGTATATGTTGCCTTGAGAAAGACCTTGCAACATATCAAAATTCAACTGTCTAAGTTTATATAAAATTGAGTTATTCAAATTTGAAGGATTTAATAAAAATTCACTACCATAACGTACCTGCTGCGCCTCGAACATTTTTAATATATGATATTAAGAAACCATAAAATATATCCAAATTTTATGGTTTAAAAGTTTTATGGTGGGCGGCGGTAACCATAAAAAAAACTCATAACATGTTGGTATGATCATTAAAATTTATAGGGGGGATCCTTTCTGAAGAAAAATACATATTTTTTTGTTAGTAAACTTGGTGAATCACATATCACCACAACCGTTATTTTTACACCTGACGATCGGTTCGCTAACAAAGAAGAACTTATAACATTATAGGCATATAAATGAACTAAAATGTTTGGTGTATATTTTCAGTTTTATTCTTTGATGGTGCTGTTAGCAAAACGATCCTTAGGTGGATTTAATCCGAGCATTTATTGGTGCTCACCACAGGATGTAATATATATATATATATATATATATATATATATATATATATATATATATATATATATATATATATATATATATATATATATATATATATATATATATATATATATAATGTTTATATCTTCAATTGAGTGGACTGTATTTTAAATGAATGATTACAATAGAATGACCTTTTAACAATTATACTCACTATTTACAAATATTTACAAACTAACAGATATAGCTCAAAACTCACTGGTGTTTACAATTCAACTGACTTAGCAGAAATAAAAAGATCGAGACGCAGCAATTGCGTTATGGTAGTGAATTTTTATTAAATGCTTCAAATTTGAATAACTAAATTTTCTATAAACTTGAAAGTTGAATTTTGGTATGTAGTAAGGTCTTTCCTAGGGCAACGTATTCACCAAATTTCATTATAATAACTTTGTAATTTTCGGAGATTTTTTTTTTCAAAATAAAATGTAAAATTTGAATAACTCAATTTTTTATAAACTTAGAAAGTTGAATTTTGGTTCGTAGAAAGGTCTTTTGCAAGGCAACATACCTGTCACATTTCGTTATAATAACTTTGTAATTTTCGGAGAAAAAAAATTTGTTCGAAAGAAAACTCAAAATTTTCCCTGAAAACCTTGTCGGATTTTCCTGGCTAATGAACTCATTCAAGTCATTAATAAAAGAAAGGTACTTGCTGAGTTTCATCTAAATCGGTTAATTATTTTTTTAGTTGTCGGTTGGATATATATATATATATATATATATATATATATATATATATATATATATATATATATATATATATATATAAACATATGAAAATTGAAACTGACCCCGGATATGGGTTCTAGGGGTCCTAGTTCGCGCTCATTTGAAACAAATTTTGCAAAGTCTCACCAACGATACCTCTCTATTAGTGATTTTTTAAAAATAAAAATTCACTAAAAGAGATATAAGAAGGGGACAGCACTATCCAAAGATACAATGAATTTAAATCTTAACAGTAGTTGTTCATTAATCATTACAGTAGGAGTACCTCATCTAGATTTAAACTCTCTTTAGAACAAATTATTTTTTATCTAATAAACAATACAAATCTGGACGCAGCAAGTCAGTTATGGTAGCGAATTATCATAAAAATGTTTGGGGAAAAGTAATTTGTCGACCAAAGTTAGTTATTTTAGCTGACCGACAACCTATAGGCAACAGTTTTTCATGAAACTCTATATCTTGGACCCCACCGACCAGCCGCACCTGTCACCAGAAAATTAAAGAAAAAACACCCCCATCTAGGGGTAGTTTACTCTTGATATATTTAAGTTTTCTACTGCTACCGAGAACTGCAACCGATTGAGGTCCAAATCCATATCCGATCACTACTATCAACAATAAACTCGCTACCAGAGATCGGCTGAAAAATACCCCCGTTTAGGGGTAGTTTACTTTTGGCATACTTGAGTTAATCACTGCTACCGGGAGATCCATGAACCCGATTGAGGCTCATATATATATATATATATATATATATATATATATATATATATATATATATATATATATATATATATATATATATATATATATATATATATATATATATATATATATATATATATCACTACTACCAACAATACACTCGCTACCGGAAGTCGAGTGAAAAATACCCCCATTTAGCGGTAGTTTACTGTTGGTAAATTTGAATCTGCTACTGGAAGAACGATGCAACCAATTGAGTTTCAAATACATATACGATCACTGATACCAACAAAACGCTCGCTACCAAAACTTTACTGAAAAATACCCCCATTTAGGGGTAGTTTATTGCTGACATATTTTACATTATTGCCACTACCGGCCGAGGTGTTCCAGTTACTGCGCCCAAAATACATATATAACCATACCTAGTAACACCACATTCGGATCGTTACTGGCAGCTGTCAGGGAGCGTGGAATAGAGGAGACCTGCTGCAGGTGGATCGGTTCCATGCTTAGGGCGGTGTTCACCTCACTCGCGGGAGGGACTCTGCTGGCGGGGGTCACGGCGGGGTGTCCGCAGGGGAGCGTTCCATCTCCCCTGCTCTGGGGCCTAGTCGTGGACGGCCTGCTAGGGAGGCTCTCGGGAGGGGGGTACGAGGTACAGGGCTATGCGGAAGACATTGTCATCATAGTCCGAGGAAAGGTTACACGGTCAGTGTGGGAGCGTATGCAGACAGCAATGAAAGTGGGGAAAGGTGGGCGGTTGGCCAAGAGCTCGGGGTGAGCCCGGAGAAAGCAACCGTCATACCGTTTACGAGGAGGAGGAAGTGGGAGAGCCACAGAACTCTCACTCTGTACGGTAGAAATATCTCAATGGGCAGGGAGGTAAAATATCTTGGGGTCGTATTGGGCTCTAAGCTAACCTGGAATGGTCACGTTGAAAAAGGCAGTTATGACCATAGCCGTCACTAGGCGGCTATATGGAAAAACGTGGGGACTAAGACCTAGTATGGCCCACTGGCTGTACACAAGGGTGGCCAGACCATCGTTAACATACGCGGCACTGGTCTGGTGGCCTAAGCTGACACAATCCAGTGTCAAATAAAAACTAGGCAAGATCCAAAGAACGGCTTGCTTAGGCATCACAGGGGCCATGACTTCAACCCCAACAGCCGCCATGGAGGTGTTGCTGGATCTGATCCCTCTACACTTACTTATCATGGGGGAGGCCAGGCTAGGACTATACAGACTAGCCTGCAATTGTAGACCGAAGATCAACCCACGCTTCAGCGGACACTGCAAAATTCAGGAGACCGTGAAGGAGCCCATGCTTGAAATGGGGTCAGACTTCGCGAGCCCGCGAATCTGCAGGAAAACAATTTTACAGTGTAAATCCCCGACCGCGAGGCATGGCGGGAGGAGACGCCGAGCTTACCACGGGACGCGCTCGTCTGGTTCACGAACTGATCCGGCGGGGAGCGTGGGACGGGGGCAGGTGTTTATTCGGAAGGACCGAGCGTAAGTCATAGTATTTCTCTCGGAGCCCATGCAACGGCCTTTCAAGCCGAAATGTACGCCATGCTGCACTGTGTGCGGGAGAACAAGAGGAGGGGCTATACCAACAAGCGGATCCTCATAGCCACAGAGAGCCAGGCAGCCCTTAAGGCCCTAAGTAGCCCACGGGTAAACTCCAGGCTGGTAAGTGAGTGCCGAGACGAGAAGAGCGACTTGGCTGGGCAGAATGAGGTCACCCCTCTGGGTGACGGGTCTCTCGGAGGCCAAACGCAATGAATAAGCTGACAGTCTCGCGAAGAGAGGGTCAGCAGAACCATTTATGGGACCAGAACTGGTTCTGGGCGTGACAAAGAGCACTGCCAGGGGAGCCTTCAAGTCCTGGGTCAGAAACGAACACAAGGTGTATTGGGCAGACTGTCCAGGGCTCAGACATGGGAAGTCAGTAATTGACGAATCCAGTTCAAAGAGCTGTGGAGCTGCTAAATCTTAGCAGAGGACAGCTCAGAAACATAACAGGTCTCTTGACGGGACACATGGCCGTCATGAAACACCTGCATAAAATGGGGCGGTTCGAGGGGGACCTCGCATGCAGACTTTGCGGCGAGGGGGAGGAATCAGCCCAGCACATCTTGTGCGAGTGTAAAGCTCTGGACCGCAAAAGACAACTGATCTACGGTCAGTCTAGACCGGAGAGTGAGCAATATAAAACTTCACCCTACCAATTGCTGTGCAGACTAGTTCAAAGCACGGTGATTTTGGAATGGGTGGAGTACAAAGACTAAGGGCATGCACAATAAGCCAAAGGCTGCAGTGCTATCGTGGCAGCAAAGACGTGGACGAGCACTGAGGGAGAAAAAAATCCCTAGTAACAATAAACTCGCTACCAGCAATAAGGAAAACCCCCCATTTAGGGGTAGTTTACATGAGGATATAATTTGCTGACCAAATTGAATCTTGCTGACCGAGGCTTTAATCCTTAAGGATATATTTGATATTATATATTATGCATGCTAATGACAGCTCCTCCTTAACTACCCCTAAATGGGGATATTTGTCAGTCAACTTCTGGTAGCGAACTGATAGACATCAGCAATGATAATGTGTTAATGTATAGCTTTTTCCGATTCATAGTTTTTCTGGTAACACTAAAACATGAAAACCCCTTTAGAGTAAACTACCTACCCTTAAACATAAAGTTTTTTTTTGTTAAACTTTGCTAGTTAGATGGAGTTGTCATTAGCATGCATAATATAAGATATCAAAGAAATCCTTTAAGATTAAAGCCTCGGTCAGCAAGATTCAATTTGGTCAGAAATTACATCGTCATGTAAACTACCCCTAAATGGGGGTGTTTCTTACCCAACTGCTGGTAGCGAGTTTATTGTTACTAGGGATGTTATATATGTATTTTGAGTGCAGTAACTGGAACACCTCGGCCGGTAGTGACAATAAAGTGAAATATGGCAGCAGTAAACCACCCCTAAATGTGGGTATTTTTCAGTAAACTTTTGGTAGCGAGTGTTTTGTTGGTATCAGTGATCGTATATGTATTTGAAACTCAATCGGTTGCATCGTTCTTCCGGTAGCAGCTCAAATATGCCTAGAGTAAACTACCCCTAAATGGGGGTATTCTTCACTCGACTTCTGGTAGAGAGTGTATTGTTGGTAGTAATGATTATATATATATATATATATATATATATATATATATATATATATATATATATATATATATATATATATATATATATATATATATATATATATATATATATTGAGCCTCAATCGGGTTTATCGTTCTCCCGGTAGCAGTGATTAACTCAAATATGCCAAGAGTAAACTACCCCTAAATGGGGGTGTTTCTTACCCAACTTCTGGTAGCAAGTTTATTGTTACTAGGGATGGCTATATATGTATTTTGGGTGCGGTGACTTAAACAATTTCGGCGGTAGTGGCAATAAACTGAAATATGTCAAGAGGAAACCACCCCTAAATGGGGGTATTTTTCAGTCAACTTCTGGTAGCGAGCTGGTAGTTACTAACAATGATTATGTGTAAATGTGTACCTTTGTCAGAATCAGTTTTTCGGGTAGCGCTAAAATATGAAAAAACGTCAAGAGGAAACTACCCTTACATACAAAGATTTTTTTCTGAAACATTGGTAGCGGAGACATTATTATTAGGATGCAAAATATGAAATATCAAAAAGATCCTTAAAGATTGAAGCCTCAGTCAGCAAGATTCATTTTGGACAGCAGATTACATCGTCCCAAAATGTTAAGGTGAAATATGTAATTTTTTAATGAAATGCATCAAATTTAGTTAGCAGTATGGCCTTTATAGCGGAAACAATGTACATACCGTATTACATCAAAATAAGTTTATTGTTTAAAAAAGTACAAACATTTTCCGAAAATGACTTCAAAGTGTTTCCGCAAAAACTGGTCCGATTTTCATGGCCAACGAACCTCTTCAAGCTATTTACACACTCGCCAAGATATAATTATTCTCCAAAAGCTTTTTAACAACAACAAAAAATACTTACATGAGAATTTTAAACAACCCTTCACGAAAATTCGTATTTTTAGTGAATTTTCTTTAAAAAAAAATCACTAATGAGGAGATCCCGACTTTTGAATTTTGAAAAAATTTCTCCTAATGAGCGCTATTTAGGACCCCCGGAACCCAAATCCGAGGTCAGTTTCAGACTTTATATGTTTATATATATATATATATATATATATATATATATATATATATATATATATATATATATATATATATATATATATATATATATATATATATATATATATTTATGTGTCACACCTATAACTTAAAAAATAATGGACCGATTTTGATAAAACTTGGTGAGTACCTTCCTTTCGCAAGTGGCTTAGATAAGTTCGTTAGCCAGGAAAATCCGCCAAGGTTTTCCCGGAAAATTTTGTGTTTTCTTTCGAAAAAAATTTATATCTCCAAAATTAACAAAGTAAGGGCAACCAAATTTCATACGCGGGTTTATATCATTATAGGCAAGTTACCTACCAAGATTTAGCTCTGTAAGTTAAAGGACAAAAAGTTACAGGCATTCAAAGAAAAATAAATTTGGGTTTTCCTCAAAACGTAAAAATCGCGATTTTAAACGTCAAAATTGATGAGTACCTTCCTTTCGCAAGTGGCTTGGATAAGTTCGTTAGCCAGGAAAATCCGCCTAGGTTTTCCCGGAAAATTTTGTGTTTTCTTTCGAAAAAAATTTATATCTCCAAAATTAACAAAGTAAGGGCAACCAAATGTGGTAAGCTGGTTTATATTGTTATAGGTGTGCTGCCTACCAAAATTTAGCTCTGTAGGTCAAAAGACAAAAAAAGTTATGGGCATTTAAAGAAAAATAAATTGGGGTTTTCCTCAAAACGTCAAAGTGACAATTTAAAACGTCAAAATTCGCAACATTTAGGCAAAGAACTTGAATCTAATACGGGCTATGGAAAGAAAATGTCTCAAGAAGAATGTTTTACAAACACCGAAGTCTTAGTTTCAACCGTCTTGGCCTTCATTTTACTAAAATATTTCCAGAAAATTCATTTCAAATATACCTTTTCTCTGATGCTTGGCAGTAGCCCTAGCTATAGAGTTTATCGTTTAATGGTATATAATTTTTGTCGAATTTTCGTAAAAAATCAATAAAGCTCAATATATCCGTTATTATACAAGATATGAAAAAATATTGTATACATTAATTATACGGTGTTTTGAGCTACATCTTAAAAAATTATTGCGACAATCACAGGATGGCTCATAAGTCGTTGGTGATACAAAGAAAAAAAAATAAGTCGAAAACGCCTTATGTTTTTGCATTTTCCATCGAAATATAATGCATGTTTGTAAGTTAAGAAATTCTGGAGGCAGCAAGTGCGTTATGGTTGCGAATTTTGATTAAATGCTTCATATTTGAAAAGCTCAATTTGCTATTAACCTATAGGGTTGACCAAGAAACGGATTTTTTCGGTTACACTTTAAGTTTACTTTTGGAAATTTCTGTACGTTTTCAAACAATCAAGTTATCTTGATGAAACATGGCACATTGTTTTTACTATATATGTTATACTGGTAATCAAATTTGATGGCTGCTTTCTGAAAAAAAAACACACATATTTGCTATTAAAAACATTTTTATGAAAATTCACTACCATAACGCACTTGCTGCGCCCCGAACTTTTTTTTCTTTTAAATTGGCATAAGTAAAGTTGCACGAGAATCATATTTTTTCGAAAATTTGATAAACAATATTTTTTCACGAAAATTTGAAGAAAAAAAAATTACAGTAACTTATTAAAAGTATTAATTACCAACATTCCATAAAAAAAATAAAAAAAATATTTTAATATTTTTCTTTAAAAAATCGCTAAATAATGACAATCTGATCGGTTATTAGAATTGAATAAAAACCTTAAAAAAATAAAATAAAACTCATCCCTACATCAATGACGGTAAGCGATTATAGATGTAAATATTTCCAAAACTATAGTCTTTAGGTATAAGGAGTGTTATAAAAAAGTTGAAGCAGGGTGGATGCCCTTCACTCTTGAAACACAAAACATGTGTTCCATTTGGAAAAATTGAGTTACGGCTGTTTGAATTTTTTCCAATACAGCCATTATTTGAGAGCGCTTGTATATGGCATCTTGATTTTTTCGACGCATAATATAAAGAAAAACCCTCCCTGAATGCGTCAAATTTTTTCCTTACAAGCATGCATTATAATTCGATGGAAAATGCAAAAAAGCAATAATAAAAGTGTGTTCTATTAATTATCACTTTATAAGATGCAACTCAAAACACCCGATAATCTTTTCAGAATTCAAAAGTCACGGTCTTCTCAATAACGAATTTTTTCTACGAAACATCGTTAAAAATTATAGCCAACTATACACAAATTATAACTGCTGCCAAAAGTAACAGAGAAAGGGTCTACTTGAAATTAATTTTCCACAAATGAAAATATGAAAAACTGGCATGATTGGGCTGGCTAACGAACTTATCCAAGCTATTATCAAAAACACGACACGTGTCAAGTTTCATCAAAATCGGTTAATAATTTTTTGAGTAATCGGTTAAATACATGTGGATATATATGTATGTATGTTTGGATGTATGTATATATATATATATATATATATATATATATATATATATATATATATATATATATATATATATAACATAAAAAAATCAAACGGACCTTGGTTTTTGGTTCTAGGGGCCCTAACTGTGCTCATTTAGAGAAATTTTTGCAAAGTCTCACGATGAATATCTCTCTTATCAAATTAAAAAAAAAAACGCTAAAAATTGGAACCGATCCAGAATATGGGCTCTAAGGGGCCTGGTTCGCGCTCGTATGAAAAATAATCTACGAAAATTCGTTAAAATAAAAAATTTCAATAATAATTTGTATGTGGTAGAAAGTTATCCTGAAATGAAGGGCAACATTGCACCATACGAAAAAAATTCTTTGTGACGGTTCATGAAAAGTTTTTTGAGACATTATAAAATACATAGTTATGAAAATTTGGAGTGTAATTTGATATTACATCGTCGTAGTGATCTTTATTTCTCGTTCGTTTGGTTCTTTCAGGCGGTACTATATCCACTGACTGAGCTAAACTTCATATCAGCCAGCCTATCAATTGAAATCAAGTATAGGAACAGCTAATTCCATTAGAATGAGGTTTCCAAGTTGATTTTAAAATATAAAATTTTGCTTTGATTTGGGGTCAGGCCTACAGTGCGCAATTTTAAAACAACCGACCAAATGTCAAAATACTGCTTGAAGTCCACAATGCGTTCATAAGATTTCCAACCGTCGAATTGTATGAACAGTCAACAGATGAGCGCTTAACCTCAGCCGTTGGTGCCTGGTGAACGCAACCTTTTCCTTAATATGGCTATTTGATGTCACAAAAAAGTCCAGGCCCATACAAGCGAGTATTGGTATCTCAAGTAGCATGTTACTGTTAATTTACTACTACATGCTTTACCATAAATTGCGCAGATGATTATCAGTTACACGCTTACACTAATTATAGGATATTTGAAATGTGCCTATGCTAATGTGATTATTTTGACGTTTGTGGGTAGGCCTTCAGTTTTTGCTTTAGGAAATTAGTTCTTAACATTTCAAAATGCAAGCCTAGTGATTAAACAAAAGATTGCAATTGTTTATGGTGATTGCCTTTTAATGGCCTGTGTCGACCATATATATATATATATATATATATATATATATATATATATATATATATATATATATATATATATATATATATATATATATATATATATATATATATATATATATATATATATATATATATATATTGGTAAGTTTATCGTGAAAGAAATGAGATAAAACAAAATGCATTTCTTCATCAAGTTGGATGTTTATATGTATTGGAAGTTTTCCTAAACATGGTGCCCGAAAAAACCAATGTTGGGACAGATCTTGATCTTTTGATCTAGATCTTTGATCTGATCTCAGATGGATTTTCTAAGATCTTTTTAGATCACTTTTCTACCTCTTTACCAGTGATCGCGAATATGAAGAAATATTATATGTAGTGCAGGAAATTATATTAAGCAACAAAGGAGTTGGGATATGAGCGTGAAGTTAATGTGGATATTGTTTTGCCACAGCATACAACGTACAGTTAGTAATTAGTAACGTGTGACGCTAAAGAAACGAGATAAAACAAAAACCTTTTCTTCATTAAGTTGGATGTTTATAATACGAGGGCTGGTCAATAAGTCCGTGACTTTTTGAATTTCCCGTCTCTTCACAGGAAGGGCAACACTGCTCCTGTCAACAAGCATCTGTCAATCGACTCCTGTCAAATTTTGATCAAGCTGCGTGATTTAGTTTGTGTTAGATAGCCATTGAAAGCAGACAGCCTCCTGAGTTATAACCAAAAAGGAAACCAAATATTATGGGAACTCTGCACCATCAATTTCCATGGTAAGAAAGTTGTTTACTGAATTTCGTTGCGGTCCAATTGTGGTCGCTACACCCGAAACAGTTGAAAAAATTCACGATATGGTGTCAGCCGATTGGAGATTAAAAGTGCGGGAGATTGTGGAACCCATAGGCATCACATGGCTCAGTGGTTTCGATTTTGCATGATCACTTGGATATGAGAAAGCTATCCGCAAGGTGGGTGCCGCGTTTGCTCACAATCGACCACAAACGCAAGCGTGTGACAACTTCGAAGGAGTGTTTGGCGTTGTTCAACCGCAATAGGAGCGAGTTTTTGCGCCGTTTCGTAACCGTGGACGAAACATGGATTTACCACAACACACGAGAGACCAAGCAGCAGCCAAAACAGTGGGTTTCTCCGTGCGAATTGGCGCCGAAGAAGGCCAAGGTGGGTTTGTCAGCCAATAAAGTCATGGCGACCGTTTTTTTTGGGATGCACGCGGTATAATCCACATTGGTTACCTTCAAAAGGGAAGAACAATCAATGGCGAATAGTATACCAACTTATTGGACCGATTGAATGACGATTTGAAGAAAAAACGACCGCATTTGACCAAGAAAAAAGTTATTTTCCACCAAGACAATGCGAGAGTGCCCACATGTGTAGTCTCCATGGCGAAATTGCATCAATTGGGCAACGAATTGCTCCCTCATCCGCCCTATTCTCCGGATTTAGCCCCGAGTGACCATTTCTTGTTTCCAAACTTTAAAAAATGGCTCGGCGGAAGGAGATTTGACTCCAATGATAAAATCATCTCACAAACAAATACCTGTTTTGAGGACCTCGACAAATCTTATTTTTTTGAAGGAATACAAAAATTGGAGAAACGTTGGACGAAGTGTATAGAGCTCAATGAGACTATGTTGAGAAATAAAATGATTTTTTGTCAAAAAACCTGTGTTTCATTCAAAAAGTCAAGGACTTATTGACCCGCCTTCGTATGTACTGGAAGTTTTCCTATACATGGTGCTCGAAAAAAAAAAGCACGGTTGGGACATCTTAATCTTTTGATCTCGATCTTCTGTAAATTTAGGATCTTTCATCTGAGCTTAGATCATATCTATGTTTTCATATCTTTGTATCCCATCTTTACCAGTGCTTGCGAATATGAAGAAGAAATATTAGTAGTATAGGAAATTATATTAAGGAACAACAATGAAACGGAGTTGGAATATGAAAGTGAAATGATGTGAATGTTCTTTTGCCACAGCATACAACGTGCAGTTTGGCACGTGTGACGCTAAAGTTCTTGAAACAAATCAGAGGTACAAGTTGATTTACCCCTGACTGTAAAGTTCTTGAAACAAATCAGAGGTACAAGAAAATTTACGCGAGTCATTTTTTAAAAAGGTTTTGCAAATTACTGTTTCAAGAAGCACAAAAGCAGGTGATTTTTCGCTCACATATCTGGTTTCAAGTTGTCTCGATAATGACAAGATAGAATTCAACATATTATGACGCTACAAGCTAGATTGTGAGAGAACAATCTAACGTTAATCAGGTTGTAGAAAAATTGAACTTAAAAACCTGAAAATCACAGAAGATATATTTTTTGAAGGGGACCTATTTAAAGATTCTAGAATCCATTGCTGCTGCCTTAGATGTGTTTGTGTGTTTTGTTTCTTTAACGTCGGCCTATTTCCGCGACTATGACCAATGACCGACGTCAGGGAGCAGTTTCACCTCACTATCCTGGAAATGTTGCCGAACCACTGCTTTTCTGTAAGGATGGTAGGGATCTTTAACGTGCCCAACATCGCATGGACACGGGACCGACGGCTTTTACGCCCCCTCCGAAGGGCGGAACGTGCAGACATTCAACTTGCTCAAATACAATGCCAGAACCTCGGTTGGTGTTAATATTACAGTTTGTACTGAAAAAGTGAAAGGAGAACCCTGGGATCGAACACAGTACTCTTCGGTTCAGTGGCACACGTTCTTGCCCCTGAACCACCGAGGCTCTAGCTGCCTTACATAATTTACAAGGAGAAAATCATTGTTTTTCAGGATTAGTACTTCCAACTTTATTGTTAGTCAAGCTCAAAGGTTTTTACATTGGATACAAATTGGGCTTTTCAAATCCGCTTGACATAGCTTGGTTAAAGAGATTAGTTTTTTAGTGAATTTTCATCAAGAAAATTCGCTAATAAAGAGGTAAAGATGGTGGGATTTTCTTTTGCTGAAATCAAATTATTTCTTTATTGCAATATACTTTTATTTTGATCTCATTAAATAGGCATATAATAATAGCAGCTAAAAATTATAAGAATACTTACTTTTTTAAAATGAGCGCGAATTATGGCCCCTAGAACCCACATCCAACCTTTGGTTGATTGTGCATATTGTATGTATGTACCCGAGCAATAACTCAAAAAATACCCAACTGATTTGAACAAAACTTTGCACATGTCTTCATTTCGTTACAATCGCGGACGAGTTCGTAAATCAGCTATAACGGACATATTTTCCCCAAAAAAATATACAACAATATTTTTGAATAAGCTATATTTTTGAAAGTATTAAATAAACTGGAGTGAGATTTTACATGTAGCTATAAATTAAGTAAGTACACCTCTGTTGTCAATTTTAAGTAATTTGGTTCACAAACTTTTGAGTTTTTCCCAAATAAAAACTAAAATCTGAAAGACATAAATTGAAACAACTTACGTGGTTAAAGTATGATGCGAGACAAAGACAGAGTAGTGAAATGGTGACTTTATCTAACTTATGTTATTTTCTGTGAGCTTCATTTTATATAAGAATCCATTATGGTGAGCTAAACCCTGATTTCTCCTGCGATTCATTTTAATAGTTTTTTAACAAAGCAAGTGAAAACAAAGAAAATATTTATACTCCTGAATTCAGAAATCAAGATGTCGATTTATTATTCAAATAACTTACCTACTTGAAAAATTAATTAACGAATATTAACGTTAATATTCTTATTCTTTAATTTCTAATGCTAGAAACATATTATACAATCATTTACTATTTAACCTCGAAACGGAACGCCAGACCATGATAAATAAACAGAACACGTTATTATTCTTTGGTTTACAATTTTAAAAGGATAATATACAAGTTGTCATATCTATTTCAATGACTATCATTTACTACTTAACCTCAAAACAGAACTGTCAAATCATAATAAATAAACAAAGCACGTTATTATTGTTTAGTTTCCAATTTTAAAATCATAATAATAAATAAACAAAGCACGTTATTATTGTTTAGTTTCCAATTTTAAAATCATATACAATCATTTACTTAACCTCAAAACAGAACCGTCAAACCATAATAAATCAAGAAAACACAATATCCCACCTGGTTACCTGGTTTTGACACAGGATTTTCCTTTAGGTATTGAATGATTTCACTGAGTTGCTCAAAAATTGAAGTACAGGATGTCTTATTTTTGACGGCCTTGTACTCTTTTTTTATTAAAAACAAAAGAGTGTGTAGGCCAATGGCTTTGAGTTTTTTTGTATGTAGTACATTTGATTTGAAAACTTTTGTCTCTTACGATATTTCTATTAGTTTAGCGGCTTAGTCAGAAAAAAGATATTGCAAACAGCAACATGCGCACCAGCTAACTTAATAGAACTGAATAAAAGTATGCGCTTTCTGTTAATTTTACATATTTTAATATTGACTAATACAATATGTTCTAAATTTTGAAATTTTGTGTGATTCTATTGGCCAAGGAAAATCAAAAAATGAATCCATTATAATTTTTCAATTAACTGTTTCTCAAAATAGTATCTGAAATAAGAAAATGAAATAATTCTTCTAAACGTATTATAGATATCTATGGTAAGACAGAAAACATTTACAGAATTACTAAAACTTTCATTAAATGTTTCAGCGTTTTCTTTTGCTGAAATCAAATTATTTCTTTATTGCAATATACTTTTATTTTGATCTCATTAAATAGGCATATAATAATAGCAGCTAAAAATTATAAGAATACTTACTAAAGGCAAATTATAGGTTTTATTTAATAAAAAATTAAGAAGTGTATACAACCATTTTTCACTGAGCATTCGTATTCAAAATTATGGATATTTTGATTAATTACACGACGTTGTGGTCAATAATTACACAAGAAAGATTACAATTCACAACTTTATAAAATGTTGAAATGTAAACAACGTATATAGGTTAGGTCAGGTCAAAATGGCTTATATTCTTATACGATGTCGCGTTAATTCGTTCAAACTTCAAAAAGCAACGGCAGTCAATCACCACAATCTACTCTACTATTTATTCTATGCTGGAAGTCATGTGTATCTGAATTCTCCCGTAAACCTTGAATGGCTGTATAGTAGATCTCAATAACTCCCTCATTGGGTAAATGGCCAAAAAGATGGCAATCCGAAAACAAAACAATGTATAGGTGTTTCATTTAAAAACAGGAAGTTTACTTTGTGTCCAATAGTCTCCGATCGAAACTAGTTATTACAACCCAAACCGAAAATTCCTTTTAAGGTTATTCTTTTATATAGGTATACTAATTCTAGTTTCTATTTATTTTGGCTGGTTGCAAATATGTGTTTATGTTAATAGAAGTAGTTAGTGAATTTTTATTTGAAAAAATTCACTATTAGAGAGGTGTCGATGGTGAGACAATGCAAAAAAAATTCAAATGAGCACGAACTAGGACCCCTAGAACCCATATCCCGGGTCAGTTTCAATTTTTATATGTTTATATATATATATATATATATATATATATATATATATATATATATATATATATATATATATATATATGTATGTATGTATGTATGTATGTATGTATGTATCCGTCCGATAACTCAAAAAATAATTAACCGATTTCAATGAAACTCGGCAAGTGTCTTTCTTTTATTAATGGCTTGGATGAGTTCGTTAGTCAGGAAAATCGGACGAGGTTTTCCGGAAAATTTTGAGTTTTCTTTCAAAAAAATTTTTTTTCTCCGAAAATAACATAGCTGCTGTGATGACATTTACTGTATATGGTGCCTTTGGAGAGACCTTACTACGTACCAAAATTCAACTTTCTAAGATTATAGAAAATTGAGTTATTCAAATTTTAATTTTTTAATTTTTCCGAAAATTACAAAGTTATTTTAATGAAATTTGGTGGATATTTTGCCCTAAGAAATACCTTACTACATACCAAAATTAAACTTTCTAACTTTATAGAAAATTGAGTTATTCAAATTAGAAGTATTTAATAAAAATTCACTACAATAACGCACTTGCTGCGTCCCGAGATTTTTTATTTTATAAATTAATATTACTTCCACATAGCCAATACGTGTGGAAGTATGGCATCCCAAAATCTTTCTCGCTTAAACGTCGTAAAAAGTCTCAAAACGCATAGAAAATATGATTTTGGAACGAAATTTTTTTGTGTCTGTCTGTAGCCACGATAACTTAAGAACGAATTGCGACATCGTCTTCAAATTTGGTATACAATTAGCACCCCACAAACATACGGTTTGAATTGTTTTCGGGTAAAATCCCTCCAGGGGTGAATGGGGGGTGATTTGGTAAAAAATTACATTTTTTCGTTAAAACTCGAGTAATATAACGTTCTAGGGTTTGTTTATTAGAAAACTTTTAATTTTAACAAACATCTGGTATTCTCTGCTGAAATTAAATTAGGGGTTGAATGGGTGAGGGTGGAATATCGGTGACAGAAATTACGATTTTTTTTTGCTAAAACGGCTTAAAAAGTCTCAAAACATATAAAAAATTTTATTCTGGAACGAACATTTTTTTTGTCTGTCTGTCGGTCGGTCTATCGGCGTGTACGTCTGTCTGTTAGTAGGCCCAATAACTTTCGAACGAATTGAGATATCGTCTTCAAATTTGTTACGCAGTTAGCAACCGACAAAGGAACGCTTCAAATTGTTTTTTGGGCAAGACCGCTTCACGGGGTAGGGTATACATGAAGGGTGATTTGGTGGATATTGATATTTTTTCGTTGAAACTCGAGTAATATAACGTTTCAGAAGTTTATGGGTACAAGATTACGAATATTTTCTTTGTGGTCAAGTCATGGACCCTAAATTCATTTCATGGGAATGTCTTTCTGAGGAGAGTAGATTATCACAACTATGTGGAAGTTATGATTCAATTTGCAGGACCATTTTAGTTACTCTAAAAAACTATCTGTTCTATTTGATATGGGATGAGGTTCGGTAGGTATATCTTTCACTCAGAAAACTCCACTATGCCGATCGCTCTCGAAGGCCGCACGAAAGCTTACGAACGTGGTTTCGGTTAAGGTCGTAGTTTCGGCCGATCTTCTGCCGAAACCGAAAGTTCGATCGGACACTGGGGTCCAACTTAAGCGACATTGTGAATTGCAGACATAATTTTGGTTTGTAGTTCTCATTAGTCCCGGTAACTTTTGTACTATTTTCTACTGATTTCTATGATAACCGAGCTATTGGATTTCAACGCACTATTTTTTTTGCAAAGTTATTTGTCAAATGTCTTTAGGTGGTCATTATTCACTTAGAGTCAAATTAAAATATAAATAAATATTCAGTATCATAAATTCAAGAGCTTAAAGTTAAAGCCAGTTTATGCTGCAAATATTAATGTTATGCTACAATTTCATCTCTGGATTTATGTACGCTTTTTGAATTAATGATACAAACACGTTGGTAGGTACTATATAACATATTTTGACGCAATACTTAATAAAGAAACGTAATCAAAGAGGTTGAATTCGTAAGATCACATAATTTGTCGTTATAATGACGTTAAACGTAACAACAAACCTTCATTTTCTTCAGTAAATGTTATTTGTAAAAATCAGACGAATGCCCCACTCCTCTGTTTTTAATAAAATAAATTTCAGTATTGATCTAGTATGCGTTTTTGTGTCAATTTGTTACGTGTGTTAATCGGAGAACGTTTGGTTTTTAAATTTATAAAAAATCACATTTAATAATCGATAAATAGTGTATAATAAGCGTAAAACTGGCAGGATTTTAAATGAAGGTAACTGTTTTTTAACCGATTTAACAAAAAAAGGTTTTGGTCTCAGTACACCTATGTTTATTTTTTTTTAGAAATTTGACAGATTACTCACCAACGGTCTAAATGCTTTTAACTAACTGCAGGCCGCCTAGCAAACTGTAGAGTTCGCACTATAAGGTTTCAGGTTCGAGCCCCATATTTAGTCTGTTTTTTTTTCACTCTTGTGTGATGTGCTTCTGATATTATGGGGTGTCATTTGTCTGCGTGTGTCTGTACCCCTTTCTCCTTACACAAGTCTTACAACTGCAAGGTGTAGCGCAGTTTGTCTACTTTCGTGTTACTAGTGAATTTTCATTAAGAAAATTCACCAATAGAGAGATAATGATGGTGAAACTTTCACAATTTTTTTCAGATATATATATATATATATATATATATATATATATATATATATATATATATATATATATATATATATATATACTTTCATATGAAACAAACTCTCACGATTGCCTAACAGTTTTGACTAACTTGAGATTTTTTATTTAATTTACATGGTGATTATTATCCCACATATGCTCAGCAATATATGATGCGTTATATTATATATATATATATATATATATATATATATATATATATATATATATATATATATATATGTATATATATATATTTAGCGATAACTCAACTGATTTAAACGTAATCTGCACATATCTTCGTTTCGTTAATATCGCGGACGAGTTCGTAAATCAGCTATAATGGACATTTTCCGCCAAAAATATTTTTGAAAGACTTAGAGTAACTGGAATGACACTTTACATGTAGCTAGTAATGGTGTAAATAAACCTCTGTTGTGAAGTTTAACTAGTTCAGTTGGCACAATTTTGATTTTTTTTTCGAATTAAAAATAAAATCTGAAAGACATGAGGTAAAGCGACTTAACTCCATAATGGAGGAGCCCCTAAGGATCAGCTTTAGCCCCTACTTTGTTCCTTCTCCACATCAATGACCTCCTCTCTAGCACATCCAACCCAGTTCACAGTTACGCGAACGACAGCACCCTCCACTCAAATATACAATATTCTAAGCCTGTCTCTTTAGCCCAATTACATGAGGATCGCAGACTCATTGAGGGTTCTGTCTCCATGGATCTCCAAAAAATATTAGACTGGGGAAGTAGAAATCTTGTACAATTCAACCCCACCAAATCTCAGTCTTGCTTTCTTTCCCATAAAATATACACCAGCACTAGACCCATCACAATGAACAACCAAGTTATTCAAAGTAATGAGTCCTTTTCACTTGTTGGCATTTCTGTGGATCGAAATCTCAATTGGGACCAACATGTCACATCAATTGCAGAAGCGACTGCTAAGAAATTAGGTTTCCTCTTCCGGGCTCGCAAATACTTTTCACCAGCTAATCTCTATACCTTATATATTTCACAAATAAGGCCAAACCTCGAATACTGCTCCCACATCTGGGGTGCAGCTGCCGCTTCTACACTCGCTATCCTGGACTCCATCCAGAAGAGAGCTATACGTCTCATCGGTGGCCCTACCCTCACCCAAAGGCTGCCATCCCTTGCCCACCGACGTTGGTGACTCCTCTCTCTCTCTCTCTTTTATAGATATCTGCACGGGCATTGCTCAGCGGAGCTTTCTTCCGTTGTTCCTCCACCTGCTGCCGCCAACAGATCTACCAGGGGAACAGAGCGAATGCACCCTTTTACTGTCCAGGTCACCAGACATAGAACACCTTGTTGTGCTCGCTCTTTTGTCCAGAGGACTTCCAAGTTGAGGAATTCCTTGCCGGCACATGTTTTTCCTTCTCCTCTGAACCTCCAAACCTTCAAGTCCAGAATTAACAAGTTGCCTCTTTCCTCCTTGTCGACACCCACGGTACGATAGGCTGTAAGCCCTCGTGGTGTGTTGAAAAAAATAATCTAACTAACGATTTAAAAAATCGCTAGATCTGGTACTTTCTCCCCTAATACATTTAGGGACAATGTATCTATATATGGCCAGGTGCATTCCGGCTATAATTGGAAACGCATACTGGTTTCGCTCTCATTAGAGCTAATCAGTGTATGCTATGTAATTTGGTATAGCGCACTGAGGAGCTCTAATGCGAAGGAAACCGCTATGAGTTTCTAATTATAGTCGGAATGCACCTGGCCTTATATAGATACATTGTCCCTAAATTTATTAGGGGAGAAAGTACCAGGGCTAGCGATTTTTTAAATAGTTAGTTGTACACAGTTTTTGTTTATATAACACGTAGTGTTTATGAGAGTTGCCGTGACAACGTATTACGTGGCTACGCCACCGATGGCGACACTGTCGTACATCTCGCTATGTTCTACGAGGCTAGATACCTTAAGCCGAACTTGCTTTTGGGTGTATTCTGGCTGTAATTTGGTATAGCACACTGATGAGCTCTAATGAGAGCGAAACCGGTATGCGCTTCCAATTATAGTAGGAATGCACCTGGCCTTATTTTTGGTCCTAAAGCTGTTTGTGAATAATTATATCTTGACAGGTGTGTAAATAGCATGAAGTGGTTCGTTGGCCAGGAGAATCGGAAAAGTTTTTTCTGAAACTTTTTTTTTAAGTTTATTTTCGGAAAATGTTTGCACTTTTTGAAACAACAAAGCTATTTTAGTGAAATATGGTACATTGTTACTACTATGTAGGTTATACTGCTAACCAAATACCCTTCTTTTAAAAACAAGACATTTGCCATTAAAAACATTTTTACAAAAATTCGCTACCATAACGCACTTGCTGCGTCCAGACTTTTTAGCGAATTTTCATTAAGATAAATTCGCTAACAGAGAGGTCTCGATGAAAAGCTTTCGGAAAATTTTCTTCGGTGGGCGCGAATTTGGGTCCCTAGAACGCAAAACGAAGGTCCGTGAAAATTGTTATTTGTTTATATATATATATATATATATATATATATATATATATATATATATATATATATATATATATATATATATATATATATATATATATATATTTGTGTATATATATAATTAAAACAAAATAAAAATTCACCAAAAATCGCACCAAGAAACGGGTTTTTTCGGGAACACTTTAAGTTTACTTTCGGAAATTTTTGTACGTTTTCAAACAATAAAGTTATTTTGATAAAACATGGCACATTGTTTTTACTGTATAGGTTATACTGGTAACGAAATTTGGTGCCTGCTTTTTTTAAGAAACACACATATTTGCTATTAAATTTTTTTAATGAAAATTCACTACCATAACGCACTTGCTGCGTCCAGACTTTTTAAATATTTTTCCAGAAATGATTTTAGGTTGCCTTGTTTGTCAGTCTTACATAATAAGCTGCAATATTTTATCATTTTCAAAAAGTATGGATACAGCAACAATAATTAAGTATTGGAAAGGGTCTGGGTGCAGCAAGTTTGTTATGGTAGAAAATTTTCGTAAAAATATTGCAAATCCGATAGCTCAATAAATTTCCATTTAAGCTAAAATCTTCAATCTTGAACCATAGTAACACCTATGTAAAGGCACCGTGGGTACTAAATTAAAGAAAAATAACATAATGAGCTTCGCGGATGACTACAAATTTGTTTTAAAAAACCTTTTTTATTGTTTATTGTTTGCAAAACGTGGATGGGTTGACTAAAACAAACCATGCAAGCAATTAATAAGGAAAAATACCTGCCATATTTATAATTTGACAGGTACATTCCCTTTATAAATAATTTTTTTCTGAAAATCTTTGTAGCTTTAGTGAAATTTGCAACACAATTTTTTAAAGACACTTGCAGTACATACATATTATATCTAAGACCAAATTTAAATTTTTTAGCTCCATATAAAACATAAATTTTTTCAAACAATCGCTAAAACCGATCTCCAAGGTCCATTTCAATTTAAACAATTAGTTTTAATTATATATCTTACCAATAGTGTGCAATTCTTATGAAAATTCGCTACTATAACGCATTTGCTGCGTCCCGATTTTTTATATATTGCTCCTGGTATAATAGCTGCTTAGGAGCTTAAAGTTTTTGATCACTTGCGATTCAGTTGTTTCAAATCAATTCAACAAGCCACTTTGGACGACTTAAAATACATAAGTTTTGTTTATGTGCGAAATCCCAACTAATTTCAGGTTTTGTACATTTTACTACTAGCGGTACGCGACAGTGGAATTATTCGAGCCATTAATTTTGTAAATATAGCTACTAAATTTATATTTAGTAAGCTTTAAGTTTACTCTCGTTGAGTCCAAATCTGTAGTGTTAAGACAACACATGTGAACGGAAACTGATTTACAGGTGTTCTGTAAAAACATACTCGTATTTTTTGTACCCACTCTTTAAGTTTGACAGTAGCCGGTCAGTCGGCTTTGTGAATTTTTCTATTTATATCAAAATTTTGGGTTGTGTGTTGTTATACCAGGTAAACAATATTGTATAGAAATACATTGGTTTAAAGGAATACTATTTGACTTTCGGGAATGAACTATAATGTCGTTTAAATATGCAATCGTTATAGATTTTAGTGAATTTTCATTAAGAAATTCATTAAAATAATTAACCGATTTTGATTAAACTTGGCGAGTAATATTGTGGGAGCTTACGCGGGATTTCGTGAAGGTAGCTAATAAAATGGAAGGACTATTTATACACTTTTATTTCTTCAATATTAAGACACTACTGTTACGTTCTACGGGGTTCTGGATTATTTACTAACAAAACACAGCTTTCCAAACTACTAATTTATTATTACCAACTCTTTTCCAACACCAATGTCAACTAAAATATATATCTTCTCTATTATTAAATGTCCATAGAACTATATTCCACTATCGCCTTCTATGATCGCTTCCTATAGACCAAAACTTACTGATAACTCGCTTTATACTCTATGATCACTTTCACACCACCTTATTTAATACTGAAATAACTTACTCTGCGCACCGCTCGTCTATTTATATCTGTCTATAGAGATTCTAGACGTTCTACACTACTCTACACCTGTCACTTCTGGTATATTCTAGAAATGTCATTCCAGAGTGTTCGCTGTGACACTACTTTACCGCACAAAACCCTTCAACCTTCTTCCCTCTATTCGCTTTCTTCTTCCTCTTAACCGTTTGACGATAGTAATTTATTTTTAACATAAATCATACAAATAAACATTGCTTGTACAGACTGTCCCATTTTGGTTGCAATTGCTGGGTATGTCGGTTATTAGTAAAGATAGAACCTTACAGTTTTTTCGAACCTGGGGTACTTTTTTTGTAAAACTAAAGATGCCGCAAACAAAATTGTCATAGCTCTCTTAGTTTCCGAGCTACAGGCCGATATTGAAAACATTTCATTTTCAGGTACCCCTTGTATTTCAGTTGTCTGACAACTTGCCAGAAACTTGAGATTTTCTTTATATACATCATGATTATTATCCCAAATATGCTGAGCAATACATGATTTGTCAATAGTGCCATAACTCAGTTGCGCTAGATATTCTTTAAATCTAGTTTCAGTGGTGCTTTTAGTTTGCCCAACATATTTAAGTTCACAATCCTTACAACCTATTTCAAAGATTCCGATCTCAAGTTAATAAAAAAAATCAGGCAGTCGCGTCAGCTTGATGCTTACGAAAGTATATTTATCGTTAGAAATTTGAACAAAAATGTTTCGATGAATAAACTAGGTCCGGTTCTATGTGGTCCATTGGTCGAACTGTTATCTTCATAACAAGCGTGTCATTCTTAGCAGGAATATTTGATAACGACGCACATCATAACAAAGTCAGGTATGCAGTTTTAATCACAGGGATTTAAGACTCAATAGTGGGGGCCTGTCTGTATACCTTCCTAGAGGACGCTGTTCGGCTTGGCAACTAAGATATAAATAGTATTCCTAGTCTTTATTTACTTAGTTTACTCATCCTCTTGATGACTCTAACTTAGTTAGCGAAACAAACGGGTGAAAAAAAACTGTATTGTGATGAATTGGGTTTTCCAAATTGTACTTATCAGTGCTCATCACAGGTTCCAATCTTCACTCGTAGAAAGAAGGTAACCCAATACATCAACTTTTTACCGAATAAAAAAAAGATGTACTTGGTCACGGATCATTTAACCTCGTTCAAAAACACATAATAAAGAAAATGGAGAGGTTGAGGAAGTTACAGTTTTGGCTAATGTAGAAGCTTACCTATAAACTTCTGTAGAGCCATTGGAAGAAGCGAAGGGATTCCAAAAGCTAAAGTTCAAGAAATTCTAAGAAAACAGAAATACCACCCATGCAAAATTTAGACTTGTCCAGCACCTACATCCTGGGGATGATCAACGTCGGGTAGTCTTCTGCAATTGGTATCGGGGAAGATGTGATATGGTTAGAGATTTTGCAATGAAGGTTATATGGTCAGACGACGCTCATTTTAGAAATTCTGGTATACTTAATAGGCACAATGGCAGATTCTGGTCCCGGGAAAACCAACCCCAAATATTTCCCAGAAGACAGCAGGGCAGGTTTGGTCTAAGTAAGTCTTGCTTCATATTAGGAACGCAGATAAAATTTTATATATTCGAGGGAAACCTAACAGCCAATCGCTAGGTTGACATTTTAGACACAGCTATACCTAAATTGCTCGATGATGCTCCTTTAGAGCATGTAAAGGAAATTAATTTTCAACAGAACATTCTGAAATGGCGAGGTTATTGCCGGAGCATAATTTTTCAGATAAATGGATTGGAACCAACGTGCCAAAAGCTGCGGCTTCTGGGAAACAAAATATTGTGTGACATGTGTTTGATGAGTTCTTAAATTTATGCTGAAATTGTTACCAGATTTCATTTGTCTAAAATGTTTACAAACAATTAATTGTTTGCCAATCTCGTATGGAAAGCAACATTATTTTAGGAGTTTCAAAAAGTTTATACTCAGCGTGTGTGTTATGGTAGCTAATTTGCATTAACAACAATTGTTTCCATAAGAAAATCCTAGTTACTTAAATAGTGAATAAGTCTGGAAAAAAGTTTGTATATAGCTCGTAGTTATGGTACTGAAGTTTAAACATATTTCAAATCCTGATAACTAAATGTTCTGTTGAGTTATAATTTTTAATTTTAACACATAGCAGTACGGTCTTTATAAGAGCATTTCTAAATTTGATAAAAATAACGTAATAAGCTTTGGAGATACAAATTTGTTTCTAAAAAACCTTCCTTTTAGCGATTTTTTTAAAGAAAATGTCGCTTTTGGGGAGGTAACAACTTTCGAATTTTTGAAAATTGTTTTCAAATGAGCGCGTATTAGAGACTAGAGACTTTTGGTTTTTTCATTATACTGGAATTTTTTTGTGAACGTTACATTCGTTGTCCGATTTTGAGAGTCTAGTTTTTCCATGGAAATTTGCAGTTTTTGTTTTCGAAAATGCTATATCTTTGAAACTCGTTAGTTTATTTATACGAAATTTAAGTCATCTATTGTAGAGCCTCCGTGGTGCAATGGTAAGAACGTGAGCCTTTGAACCGAATGGTACTGGGTTCGATCCCAAGATTCTCCTTCACTTTTTCAGTACATGTAAGGCTAGATGCATTCTCGCAACAATTATAACCGTAGACCGGTTTCGCTCTCATTAGAGCTCTTCAGTACGGCATACTAATTGCAGCGAAAATACACCTATAAAGTAATACGGCTATAGTAGCCAGCCTTTCAACACTAAGTGAGTGGTGGACGTGCCGCCACCTACTTGCGGAACCAAGTAGTATGTTGTCACGTCAGCTCCAAATAACACAAAGTGTTAAAAAAATGGAGACTGTATACAACTAACTAACAATTTAGTAAATTGTTAGCCCTGGCCCATTTCTACCCCAATAGAGGGACAAAGTATGTAAGGCTAGATGCATTCTCACAACAATTAGAACCGTAGACCGGTTTCCCTCTCAGAGCTCTTTAGTACGGCATACTAATTGCAGCGAAAATACACTTATAAAGTTATTGTTAGTTAGTTGTATACAGTCTCTATTTTTTTAACACTTTGTGTTATTTGGAGCTGGCGTGACAACATGCTACTTGGTTCCGCAACTAGGTGGCGGCACGTCCATCACTCACTTAGTGTTGAGAGGCTGGCTACTATAGCCGTATTACTTTATAGGTGTATTTTCGCTACAATAAGTATGCAGTACTGAAGAGCTCTAATGAGAGCGAAACCGGTCTACCGTTCTAATTGTTGCGAAAATGCATCAAGCCTTACATACTTTGTCCCTATATTAGGGTATAAATGGGCCAGGGCTAACAATTTACTAAATTGTTAGTTAGTTGTATACAGTATCTATTTTTTTAACACTTTGTATTATTTGAAGCTGGCGTGACAACATACTACTTGGTTCCGCAACTAGGTGGCGGCACGTCCACCACTCACTTAGTGTTTTCAGTACATACTGTAACATTAACATCAACCGAGGTTCTGGCATTGTATTTGAGCAAGTTGAATGTCTGCACGTTCCGCCTTCCGGAGGGGGCGAAAAGCCGTCGGTCCCGTGTCAATGCGAAGGGAACGTGAACGATCCCTACCATCCTTACAGACAGTCGGGGGTTCGGCAAAATTTCCAGGATAGTGTGGTGAAACTGCTCCCTGGTGTCGGTCATTGTCCATAGTCGCGGAGATAGACCAACGTTAAAGAAAAAAAAAAAAAAACACACACACATCATATATTGCGATCAAGCTACGGATGTAATGTTCCAAAATTCAGTTGTGTTGAATAACTGTAATCCAACTTTTTCCGGAATTCAGTTTAAGATAATTTGGAAAATACCGCCAACTATATACCTTGTTGTTAAAAAAAGGAAATTACTGAAATATAAATATAAATAGTTTTGGTCAGTAGCATGTCACTATTTGAGTGACCTTTCATATTGAATTGATGGAAAAAAATGTAGACGCTTTGTTTATAAAAAGCAGCTATTTAAATATAAGATAAATAGGTTAAAACATGTCCGGGAGACAAAGTAAGTTGCGTTATATATGCAATATACTCTTCATTATCCGGGCTAATGGGGGGTGGGGTGGGGGATGACAACACGGATAATTGAAAAACACGGATAATACGAATATTATATATATATATATATATATATATATATATATATATATATATATATATATATATATATATATATATTCATTGTTCTTCATATATTTTTTATTTACTTTTTCTCCACAAACTCTTATTAACCGTGTATTTATTAACTAGCAGTTTACGATAAAGCCCATTGTTATGAGAATTCGCTACCATAGCAGTATTTACTGCGTCCGGACTTTCCGGATATTCCAAAAAATGTGAAATCGTTCCATTTTCTGTTTTTACCATATTATATCCCTCGTTTTATCCTTTTTTTATAAGAACGTTTCCCTAATAGATAAGTAAGATTTGTTAGACTTTTTGCTCGAACTGCAAACCACTTCCTTTTGTTTTACTTTAAAAGCGGCTAAAGCATGAAATCATGCATTTTCTAATGTTTAAAAAATATAGTTACTCGAGTAATGTTTTCAAAAGCAGATAGCAAGTTTAATTCATTAATTGTTGTCGCTCGTTGTTGCATTAATTGTTGTTGAAACCGTCCCATACTGAAGTAGAGACTATTTCTCTGGCTTCACAAATGTTCGTTTTCGTTTCTGTAACCGGTTTCGCTGCTTAACAGCATCTTCATATAGAAGAAAATTGCATTAATTTATACGAATATATGACAACTACAAGTAAAAATCTGTTGCTATGTTAGTATGTTTTGATCAAAATTTTTAAAAAAATAATTTAAATTAAATTACGGATGACGTCTTCAAAATGTCTACGTGATGTATGTCAATATATAACATCAAAATAAAATCAACCTATAACAATAATAACCATAACAACAATTACATCCATAAAATATCTAAACAATAACAGTAATACAGCAGACTCTATACAATGAAAATATAGACAAACATGAACTCATTACCTTATTACAATTTTTTTGACAAAATAGCTAGACGTATTTCGTTTAACGTATTTAATTAGGAAGAAGAATTTACAAGAAAGGGGAATCCATTAAATCTGTGTGCTGATGTAGAATAGCACCGATTTACTAAAAAATTCAGACTGGCCATTTTTTGGGCGTACGTATGATGTGAATCGCTCGGGATGTAGCTTATAGAAAAGAAACCACTACCTTAAGCTACATCCCGAGCGACTCACATCATACGTACGCACAAAAAATGGCCAGTCTGAATTTTTTAGTAAATCGGTTAATTAATTTTCCTTTAAAACAAAAGTAGATATACCAAAGAATTAAATTACATTAAGAGCGTGGCCGAATATAACGGATACACTGCTTGCCTAGTGGAAAAATTAATCAACAAACAGAAAACAAAGAAAATGTTGACGGAATCAACGACGTTCAGAAGAGAAAAATCGGAAAAAACTTTGTTTGCTTACCATTTGAACTCAGAATCACGAGGGGTCTAGACAGCATTTTTTAAAAAGTCAACTTACAGCTAACATTTTCAACAACAAATACCTTAAAAAACTTGCTAGGTAACCCAAAAGACAAGGATAGCGCGGACAAAATGTCGGGAATTTATGAAATAAGTTGTAAAGATTGTAATCTTAAATACGTCGGACAAACAAAAAGATCGATTGGAATTAGATTCAAAGAACACATATCCCAATTACGTTACGGTACTGTAGATAAGTCTGCCGTCGCCCGACATATTTGGGATAATAATCATCACGTTGATAAAGATAATCTGAAATTAATAAAAAATGTTAGAAAACCAGGACAGCTAAATGGGTTCGAAAGCATATATATATCGAAATATAGTTACAACAAAAAATGTATGAACACTTCACCAGCGCCAATTACGAGTCACTCGATCGATTGCTTTGCTAAATAAAATTCCCACGTTTTCGGCACGTTTTACCGATAACATAAGTATACAGTTATTGCCGCCAAAGGAATCGTTGTTAATTTAGCTGTCGTTGAACTTTCTCAAAACTATTACAGATGGACACTTTTTAGATAAAGCAGTAGGGATGGCGCAAAGACCTTGTCCGGCGATAAAAATACACTTTGGAATTTGCCTACGACTAGTGTCTCATCTCGGTTCGATCTCTTTACCTGAGATCCGGTGTATAAGTTGATGTTAGTTTTTAAATATTTAGAATGTTTCATCCTCTGATGACGCTAACTTGGTTAGTGAAACGATCGTCAGGTCTTTTAAAATGTGTTTTGGTGATTTGGGTTCTCCAAGTGTACTTATCAGTGCTCATCACAGGTTCCAATCTTCACTTAGTTAGACTGTGTTTTTCAAGAAATTTTAGTAATTCGGTGTTTATATACTTTTCCATCACTTTAGAGATGACTGAAAGGAGATAAATAGGCCTGTAGTTGTTAGGAAGCGCTTTCGATCCTTTCTTGGGGACGGGTTGTACTCGAGCAGTTTTCCAGTTACTAGGGAATATGCCTCTATTGTAAGATGTCTGAAACAGACGAGTCAGGACAGGAGCAAGTTCTGGTGCGCATTTTTTGAGAACAATTGCTGGGATCTCGTCAAGGCCAGAGGCTTTTCTGGTATTAAGAGAAGAGAGCATCTTTCGTACCTTTCTAATTTTGAAAATGATATCCGTCATTTTATGCGCGACATTGGGGACTGTTGGTGGTTGAACATTTGGAGGTGGGTTGAGAGTAGAATTGCCGGCGAACAACGAGGCAAAAAGTTCAGCCTTGCCCAGGGCGGTATAAACAATTTCATCCCCCGAGACAAGAGGTGGGAACGTGCTCTTGCAGAAATTATTCCCAATAGATTTAGCAAGAGTCCAGAAGGGTTTGCTGCCGCTTGAGCTTAAGAGGACTTTGTTTTTGATGTGGTTATTAAACGAGTTTTTTGCCTCAGAAAGAATGCGGACATAGCGGTTTCTTGCGTCGTTAAATGCTTGACGGTTTTCTTGACTGGGATTGTGTAGAAGCTTTTTGTGAGCTTTGACCTTTGCAAGTCTGGCCTTGTCACAGGATTTAAATAATCTGAGCTTTTGAGTGGCTGCAGAGGTTTTCTGTGTACGTGGAATAAATAATTCCAGGCCAGCTTGGATAATTTCGGTGACGTTTTGTGAGATATCAGAGGGGTCAGGATGAGAGAAGCAGACAGACGCCCATGGAAATGAGGAAAAGTAATCTCGCATTTCGTCCCAGTTCGCGGAGTTGTAGTGCCAAACGATACGTGGATGTGATGACTGTGTGACCTCGGGTTGCATTGCGGAGGAAGCAGTGACAATGCCGTGGTCTGAGCGACCCAGGGGGGCGGTGACTGATATCTTATAGCAGTCAGGATTTGTAGTAAGAAGGAGATCCAAGGGATTTGAGCTGTGTGTTAGGATGCGAGGAAAGTAAGTAGGTTGCTAAACCATATTGGCTAAAGAATTGCTGACTGCAAAGGCCTCCGCTGCTCTTCCTTGTGGATCGGTTTTTGAAGATCCTAGCCATTCCTTATTATGGACATTGAACTCACCAAGAATAGTGATCTCGGAGGAAGGATATTCAGAAATCAGATGGTCGGTTTTTTCAGAAAGGTAGTCAAAGAGCTGGACAAAGTTGTTGTCAGAAGGTGACCGGTAAATGCAACAGATGAATTTAGTTGCAGCCCTGAGCGAGAGTTTTATCCATAGTATGTCTTTTCTCCCAGCTTCTAAATTGGGGAGTCTGGTGCAGGGTAGATTGCTACGGACGTACGCGCACACGCCTCCATGCAATCTAAAAGAAGTAAGGAGCTCATACCCCGGAACATGAATGTGATTAGTGGCTGTTTTGGCACTGATTTGAGTTTCTGTCAGGAAGAGGAGTTGGGGCCTATTAGCCTGGAGGAAATGGTGGACGGAGTTCAGGTTAGAATTTGGGCCACATGTATTCGAGAAGGATATTGTAAATCTCGATGCTGGCGCCTTCTGTACACCCCTCTCTCGGAGATCCAAATGGAGGGGTATTTTGCCTCCGGAATCTTTTGTACAAGGAGGAGCCATCATCATTTTTGCTTATAAGGGAAACCGACTCATACACCAGAACCGGAAACGTCCGCTGGCACTTTACCGACCCCTTGATGCAAGGGGTGGTACCTCCTCGGGCGTGAAAAAAATCCTTTACTATCACGTAAAGGAAAATTCTACTACCACCTACCAATGATTATTTCTAAATGCAGAAATATGTTCCTTGTATCTAGTACTAAAATTTTGATAAGTTCGACCGATGTAAATTCCGCTACAGTGTATACAAGCTAATTCATAAACTCCAGCTTTTTTTAAATTAATAATTAAAAGGCCGCATCGACCACTAAGGGTCATTAGCAGCTTATTCCTAATAACAATACAATAAATTATATCTGAATCAATGTATTTTAGAAGTTGCACTATTATTTTTTTTAGTCTGATTACTTGAGTTGAAGCCATGTTTTATGATTTGCGGAACAATTGCGTATTTTTGCTTGTTGATATTTTGGACACTTTTCTGAAAGACAAATTATTTTTGGATTACTTTCGTAGATTAGTACTCTTAAGTTTTTCTAAGTTACTGTAAAAACCGTTTAAATTCCATTGTAATATGAAACTGCTTATTAAGTACTAAAACTTCTTTGAGAGGGATCAGTGTCTGTTTCTGACCTAGTTTCTAGTTCTTTTAGTTTTAGTTGTCCCAAAAGTTTTTTTATTCAAGTACATCTCCCCTTGATGGCTCTATGTGTGAATCTAGAGTATAGTTTAGAAAGCATTTATATTAAGGTATATGTGACTTGCGTGTATTCTTTTGATATACTCGGTGGATCTGGGTTTTGATAAACATTTTCAAACAAGTGTCCAGTTTGGTTGAAATTGAGGCCTAGTGGTGGTGACGTATTCTCTCTCTCTCTCTCTCTCTCTCTCTATATATATATATATATATATATATATATATATATATATATATATATATATATATATATATATATATATATATATATTCCTTAACAGGAAGTATCATTTCGGTAATCGGAGGTATTACATTTTCTGTTTGGTCACTTGTTTTAGGTTTTTTTGTAAAAAAAAATTTATATTGAGGTGGAGGAACAGTGAAGCAGTCTTCTTTTGCATTGGTTTGATGATTAGAGAAAAACAAGGTATCCTCATTGTTTTCTAAACTTGTGGTGGGAGAGCTTGACTGTGCGGCAGCTCTTTTGATTGAACGCGATGCTTCTGGTGGCTTTAAGTCAACTGTAATATTGCTTTCATTTGAAGTGTTTTGTTTTTCTTCAGTATTTGATTTTGGTTCAGTTGCAATTGGCAGTGGACTGACTTCTTTTGTTTTGTTAGGGCAGTGGCTAGCGATACGCCCTGGCTGTTTACAGTTGTAACACGTCATGTCACCGCAACTCAAAAATATTCTACAATTTGTACTGTCATAATCAATTACAGACGACGGTAACGTGATACCTCGAGGCTGAACAAATATTTGTCTTCTAAAACCCAGCACATGTGAGTAAGCGTCTCCTTTAACGTTTGCTCTCAGTGGCGATGTAAATGATACGGGAGTCAGACCAATTTGTTTTATCATTGTTTCTAACGATTCGTTGATGATCCTACTGGCTGGAGTTACCGACCGTCTAGTTTTTTACTGTGCTCTTGTACGAAGGCTTCAACCAATTTAGCATCTGCAAAATAAATGTACACCCTATTGTTTGAGACTTTGGAGGCAAACCAGATATTCTTGGGTCATACAATATTTCCGACGGCGTGCACGTAGTCGGATAGATCTAGAGTTTCTTCAACGTTCATAATAATTGCTTGATCTTTACTAGGACTTTTATAGATTGGCTGGGATTTGGCAATATGAGAATATGTTTTCTGTTGTGTTGTATCTTCTGCTCTAGGGTTTTCTTGGGGATTCCTGTTGTCAGAGGTCCACTCACTAATCGATTCCAGTCGACAACCCGCTAAAACATTGCTGTTAAACGGGCTGCCTATCCTAAGAATGAAACTGGCAGGTTCTTTCAATGAATTCAGTATTTAACACTGATAAGATGAGAGTTTTAAGAAATAATGTAAGTTAAATTGTAATTCTACTAATTACCAGTTTCTTTACACTAATTACATTAACACAATCAACCTTAAGCTTTCACATCATTTAAACGATACTTTAGCAAAGAATCATAAAAATTAAGCGCTATTAAGCCAATGAATCTGCGAAAATTTAACAACTCGCTTTAGACCGTGAATAACACCGCCCGTATGATACTTTGATTTGTGCTTTTATTTTTGCAAAGCGTTTCTAGTTAAGACACAGCTTTGAACTGCAGCTTTTGTCAAGAAACATGATTTTCTTTCGCGTTAAATAACAAATCACGCGTCGTGTTGTAAGATTTAAAGGCTACCTTTGTATTTGTAGATGTATTTAAAACCTTTTAAATGTTTTCTGAAAAGATGGTTCCAAAATAGGTGATCGAAACGTATTTGTTGTCTTTTGTGGCTCTAGTATTTCAATAAATTAAATTAAGCGCTAATTTGTAATCTTTCCTTTCTATCATTTTATCGCTTATTTTAACAGAGTAGCCATTATTAAATGATATTTGCTTCATTACATAATATTTCTTTTTCACAATTGGTTTGGGGCATAGGTATTAAACAAATGTACAGTCATGACCCTACTGGATATCAAAAAAGCTTTTGATACTGTATGGATCGATGGGCTTATCTATAAACTTATCAAACTCAAAATACCCAATGCGCTAATTAAGACCATCTATTCGTACCTCAAAAACAGAAGCATGACAGTAAAGGTAGAAAATGCCATATCAGGAACCAAGAACATAAATGCCGGCGTCCCACAAGGCTCAATCCTAGGACCCAAACTTTTCAGCCTCTACATAAACGACATTCCACAATTTCCGAAAACAAACTTGGCACTCTTTGCTGACGACACAGCAATCTACAGCCACTCATTCTGGGCACCGGTGGCTAACACCCAAAACCAAATTCACGTAAATATGTTAGAAAAATATTATAACACCTGGAGAACAACCTTAAACGCAGACAAAACTGAAACTATTATTTTTTTTAAGAAAATTCACAAACAACAAAATATTCAAGAAATTAAAGGTAGAAAATGCCGAAATAGACCCAAATAGAGATAACGTAAAATACTTAGGTATAACCCTCGACCGAAGGCTTAATTTTCACAGCGAGATTAACCAACTGATCAAAAAAGGACACGCTGCCCTAAAAACAGTCTATCCCCTACTAAAAAGTGCATCACTGAACACTACTAACAAATTACTAATTTACAAGATGATTATTAGACCCATCATCACATATGGGGCCCCTGTTTGGTGCAGCATATCAAATACCAAATACAGAAAACTTACCGTCTTTGAGAACAAGTGTGTAAGACTAATCACCGGGGGCAACAGATACTCAAAAATATCTGACATGATAAGAACAACGAACATCACACCAATCAAGGAATATGTACTGTCTTTATCAGAAAACTTCTACGAGAGGCAAACAAAAAACAGCCAACTAACCAGAGGAATTCTTACAACCAGAACAGACAATCCCCATATAACATTTAAGCATAAACTCTCATTTTCAAGAACAAAATTCGGAACTTAAAGAACCCCAACAATCAACAGGCAATATCGCAGCCCAAACAAACATAGGTATCTAAGATATAGTATAAATGTAAATAATGTAAATATGTATGTAGTGTAAATAATTATAAGTTAATTTGGTCATTTTAAAATCAAAAACAAAATAATGTTAAAGCAGGTTTTTCCTAATTTTCCTGCTAATTAAAATTAACAAACTTAAAAACACAGTAGGAACAACATAAAAACCATAGATAGCATTTTTCTTAAGAATACATATATGTTCTTTATTATATTCAAAATATGTAAACATAAACCATGGATAAATCTTAAGATAGGAGCCATGTTTATACTAAGGAAATTGTAAAATAATATTGTTAGATGTCTAGTTTTCTCTGTTTATAGACTAAAACTTTCTACCTAACATATTGTAATATTTTTAACCTATGAATTATGAATAAATATTTTGAAATTGAATTGAAATTGAAATGCAGGATGTATTATAGAATGATGGACTGACATCTTTTGTAAAAAGGGATGACATGAATTGTATGGTATGGTTGTGTTACCGTTTGCAGAAACGAAAACGAACATTTGTGAGCCAGAGAAATATTCACCAGTTCTGTATTTAGCAAGCTTAAATTTTGCCACATTATGTGTGCAAGTTTTATAACACGCGTTTACTACTGTTTCTAATATCCCAATAATGATGGCATCTTAATTAGTTGCCACGCTGTATAGGAAACACTTCTATACTTTTTATGAAAATGTTTTTTTTGTACTTTTTTTTGTTAAAAAGTTACCTACTTTTCCGTAGTAAGTTTGTTTATTGGAACTACTTCTGGTAGCCATCTGCACATTATAGGTTATACTTTGACCTCATAATTATATAACAGAATATGAAAGGTCATGTTTATAAACGGTTGAGTATTTTCTTCATATCGTAAACATTGTTACATAGTTCGATTAACTCCACGTTTTTAGTAAATTTCGTATACAAAATTCGATAATAGAGAGCTCACCACTTCGTACTTTAGAAAAATTTCTTTGAATGAGCGCGAATTAGTGCCACTACTATATATATATATATATATATATATATATATATATATATATATATATATATATATATATATATATATATATATATATAGTATTGTGCAAACTGTTAACACAGTCATATTTACATTTAATACCGTTTATCGAAGGAAAAAATTCACTAATAGAGAGGTATCGATGGTGAGACTTTGCAGAAAAAATTTCAAATGAGCGCGAATTTGGGCCCCTAGAATCCATATCCGGGGTCAGTTTCGATTTTTATATGTTTATATATATATATATATATATATATATATATATATATATATATATATATATATATATATATATATATATATATATATATATATATATATATATCCGTCTGAAAACTCGAATTTTTTTTACCGATTTCAATGAAACTCGGCAAGTGCCTTTCTTTTATTAGTGGCTTGGATGAGTTTGTTAGCCAGGAAAATCGGACGGGGTTTTCCGGGAAAATTTTGAGTTTTCTTTAAAAAAAAATTTTTTCTCAGAAAATAACAAAGCTGTTTTCATGATATTTACTATATATGTTGCCTTGGGAGAGACCTTACTAATTACAAAAATTTAACTTTCTAAGTTTATAGAAAATTGAGTGAATTTTCTTTCGAAAAATTTTTTTTTTCCAAAAATTACAAAGTTATTTTAATGCAATTTGGTGGATATCTTGCCCTAGGAAAGACCTTACTACATACCAAAATTAAACTTTCTAAGTTTATAGCAAACTGAGTTATTCAAATTTGAAGCATTTAATAAAAATTCACTACCATAACGCACTTGCTGCGTCCAGAGTTTTATTACAGCTTCAACTCGTTTTGGCATCGAATCAATAAATTGTTTGCAATTCTCCTTGATTTTGCCATCTTGAAATCACACCTAAAAGGCAGCCTCAATCATCTTACTTTTTCTTGTGCAATCTATTTTTAGCAATCTTTCCTCGCTTATAGACCACAAGTTCTCAAAAGGATTAATGTCCAGGCGAGTTTAGAAGGGTAATCTTTTTGTCCGTGAAATATTTAACCATCTTCTTGGAAATATGACACGGACCTGAATCTTGCTGCAAGATTGGTTCGAAAACTGCTTGAACTTTTTCAAGTCTTGAACAAACACGTCTCTGACATCTCTTTTCACTGTTCATCATGTCTTCGATAGGTATACGTTTCCCTGCTCCCATATATGAAAAACCGCCCCAAAAATTCTTTTTGACTGGATGTTTTACTGTCTGGATCAAGTGAGCTGCACGTACCTTTTTGTCCACATCTTTTCGCACGAATTTTGATCGGTATCGGTACCCTTGCACCAAAAGCTCTCTCATCAGAGAACAAGACATTTCTCGAGTGTTCTTCTTCTGTCTGAGTATATTTTTTGCCCATATCAGCCTTTTCAAAATCTTGCTGGAGGCCATAGCTTGTATCTCTGGGGTTCAGCTTGCTACTTGTCAAAAGAAACGATTCATCTCGGGAAGTTGTCTTTCTTTTTCTCCCACATTTCCCCTTTCGCTGAACTTTACCTGATCCAGTCGTCCTTTATAGTTTAATTATCTTATTTACAGCTCCCAAGCTCACGGAACACTCACTAGCAATGTCTCTTGAGTCATGGGTGTGTGCTCACTGATTGTAATTAACATTTCTCCCTTTCTTGAGAAGTGACATAGACCGGTTTCGTCCTTGTTAGGATTCATTAGTATGTCATACCTACGCTCCAACAAGTCGGCCTTAAGGCAGTCATTGGCATATTATGTAGTGAAGAATGGCGCGAAGTGCCATCTCTAGGCTTCTACGACCGCTTCAAGGCATACACCGTGCAACAAGAAGGATGGTTTTTTTATCTCCCTTAGGGCTCGTCCGCGGCTTTGCCACCCCGATAGCACTGCCAGATTTGGATTATTGTGCATGAAGAAGGATGGTTGCTGGCAAGTGATGTAATTCAACGTTCATCTTGGTATTAGCCAGGGGACTAATTGTATCTATAAATAATAATAAACGTACCCTAAATATAGGTTCCGGGACATTAATTCGCGGTAATTTGAAGAAAAACAAAATAGAAAATGTTTCGAAGATTCGAAAGTATTTACTTTATGATTGTATTTCTTTTATGGAAATTCGCCAAACAAGCAAAATGAGAAGTTCGTTTTTAACCAATTTCTATACCAGAGCGGTGCAAAATTTATTGTACGAGGGCAGATCCGTACGATTCACTCCTTACCTATGTAGGTGCTCTATAGTTATCATATCTTGATATTTCAATGCTTACCATGTATTGAAATTCGAGCCATTTCTAATCTCAGATAGTAATCGATCTGTACAAGCTTAAGTATGGTGATATCGCCATATCAGTTTGAAATATAGAGGAGTTGAGCAAAGAGCAGTGAAGTAGAAATACATTCCAAAAAAGTTTCAATCCAGCTCAAATTAATAAATATTTGGGGGAAACTGACGTAGGTATCTTACGATTTAGTTAAATGTTGGCATCGGAAATTCACGTTTGGTTGGACTTCTTGCAATAACAGTCACTACTAGTAAAATGATAAAGATATCCATGATGGTTTGGTGCATAATATACCCATGATCAAGCAGACAGCAGAAGAAACACGCTCGCCTTACTGTACAAGAGACAACGTCCTATCAGAACAACTTGATATGACAAAAATTATATCAAGACAATAATTTATAAGAACCCACCATATATTTAGATCTCTTGTAAATTTGCTAAGAAAGTCTATTATCTCTGTCTGTAATTTCCGATTAAATTTGTCTTTTACACTAAATGTTTCAATTAAAACTACACTTAAACTAATAAAGATGTCTTTTACATTTTCTCGAAAAAGTCTGTTATATTTGACTGCACTCTTCGATTGAATTTGTCCTTAATAATACATTTTCCCATCGTACTCAAACTACTGAAGATGTTTTCTGATACACGGTCTTTGTTCTCTAGATGTCGTCTTAGAGCTTCAATTGAGGTATCAACCTCCTGCAGGGATGGTGGATCATTAGGCCAGTTTCCGTCATCTTCAGAACCTTCGTTTTCTTGATCTTGTTCTGTTGTCGGGCGCAAAACATTTGTCACAATGTCATCATCACTGGGGTAACTTGCTATTTCCACATCAACATTAACATAATCAACAAAGACAAGCTCTTCACCATTAGTCATTGCGATTTTCTATATGTCATCCGTGTCATTCCAAGTTTTAGCTTCACATGACTCAAATTCTGCTCTGACGAATTATTAAATAAATATCGCGTTTGAGATTGATGAAGGTTGTGTTTGGCGTTTTGTAGAATAAACTTCTAACAACATACATTCATTTTTTCGACTTCGACTTTTAAAGATGTTTTTTACAATAAAAAATGATTTGAGTACCCAAATATATAAAATGTATGTATCCAACCAATAACTTAAGAAGTTATTAAACCATTTTGATGAAGCATGGCACGTTTCTTTCTTTTGTTAATGGCTTGGATGAATTCGTTAACCAACCTAATCAAGCTAGTACAAAAAATAACAAAGTTATTTTGATGACATTTGGTAGACATGTTGCTCTGATATAAACTTTATTACGTACCAATCTGAAAGTTTCTACCAATTAAAAGTTGAAGCCTTTAATGAAAATTCGCTACCATAACGCGCTTGCTGTGCTCCGAGTTTTTATTATATAGGTTAGGTGCGCCCCCGTACAAACGTAAATTGTTGATTTTTGCTTAACATTCCCGTTTTAACATAATTTATCTCTTGTTGCAGCTCCCGATGTTAACGTCGATGGAGAAGGTCCAGGTGAAGAAGGAACCGTCATCTAGCGAACCTCCTCCTCTCAAACCTTCCGAGCCACCCGAAGTTTGTTTCGTTTGCGGTAATCGTAACCATCCACACTCTTACTGGCTGAACGTGAAGCCGATACCGGGCAAGCCGAAAGAGCCGTACTTCCCGTTTCTGGAGTCCCACGAGCCCCCCGCCGGTTACTTATCGAAGAGCGAGGTCGCTGCCACGTCCTGCTATCTATGTTACACGCTCTTGTTGCAACAGTGGGATGCTCATGAGAGAACGGCGAGACCTCATTCAGAGAGACTCTATTGGCTTAAGAGGGTGGACAATGGTCCGTATACGGGAGCCGACATGGGCATGCAGGGAGAGTACGCGGCGCAAATGCTTGGGTTGAACAGCGAAGTTGGAGGTGTGGCGCAAGTTAGGCCCCAGCAACAGCAACCCGCGGCGGTGATGCACCAGAGGCAGGAGGAGATAAAGATGAAGATGTCGCCGTCTCCAAGGTTGCACCAGGTATGATTAAAGTTTATGTGCTGTAGATAGTGAATTTTACTTGGTAATGAGTAACCTGTGTCCTAAAAATTTTGGACGCTGTCTTTTAATAATGTTTATAAATACAGGTGCCTATTTGTCTGGAAATCCGGGAAGAGGTAGGGAAGTTCAGTGATTTAAAAAAATGGTCAGTGAAGTCGCCGAAATTTTGCAAAATGTTACCAAAAGTAAGGGAATTTTTATGTTGGCCTGGGCAAAACTATGTATCAGCTGATTATTTAACTGATAATGAACTTAGAAAAAATCACTCCTGATACAACAGTTTGAAAAAAATGAATCTATAAAGTGTAGAACCTGGATTTCCGGCGAGTGCACTCAAATACAGGTGACCACTTGAAAACGAAAGAGGCGCGCCTTTTAGGACACTTATTGTGATTTTGGTTAAAAGTCGCTTAAAGAAGTAAATTTTGCTTTGAAGGGGGAAGACTTAGGCTTATTTTCAGCATCGCAACACCAACCTTTAATCGCTGGTGCGATCCACCCCTAAAATCTTAAATGACAAGGGGGGGTCCATTTTTTTTTCTCTCTCAGGGCTCGCCCGCGGCCCTGCCGCCCCGATAGCACTGCAACCTTTGGTTGATTGTGCATACCCTTAGTCTTACTCCACCCATTCCAAAATCACTGTGCCTTGAACTAGTCTGCACAGCGATTGGTAGGGTGAAGTTTTATATTGCCCTGTCTCCGGTCTAGACTGACCGTAAATCAGTTGTCTTTTGCGGTCCAGAGCTTTACACTCGCACAAGATGTGCTGGGCTGATTCCTCCCCCTAGCCGCAGAGTGTGCATGCGAGGTCCCCTTTGAACCGACCCATTTTATGCAGGTGTTTCCTGACGGCCATGTGTCCCGTCAAGAGACCTGTTATGTTTCTGAGCTGTCCTCTGCTAAGATTTAGCAGCTCCACAGCTCTCTTTGAACTGGGTTCGTCAATTATTGACTTCCCATGTCTGAGCCCTGGACAGTGTGCCCAGTACACCTTGTGTTGGTTTCTGACCCAGGACTTAATGGCTCCCCTGGCAGTGCTCTTTGTCACGCACAGAGCCGGTTCTGGTCCCATAAATGGTTCTGCTGACCCTCTCTTCGCGAGACTGTCAGCTTCTTCATTGCCTTTGACCCCCCGAGTGACCCGGCACCCAGATGAGGGTCACATCATTCTGCCCAGCCAGGTCGCTCGTCTCGTCTCGGCACTCACTCACCAGCCAGGAATTTACCCGTGGGCTACTTAATGCCTTAATGGGTGTCTGTGGCTATGAGGATCCGCTTGTTGGTGTAGCCCCTCCTCTTGTTCTCCCGTACACAGTGCAGGATGGCGTGCGTTTCGGCCTGAAACACCGTTGCATGGCTCCGAGGGAAATACTATGACTTACCCTCGGTCCTTCCGAGTAAACACCTGCCCCCGTCCCACGCTCCCCGCCGAATCCGTCCGTGAACCTGACAGCGCGTCCCGTGGTATGCCCGGCGTCTCCTCCCGCCATGCCTCGCGGTCGGGGATTTCCATTGTAAAGTTGTTTTCCCTGCAGATTCGCGGGCTCGCGAAGTCTGACCTCATTTCAAGCATCAGCTCCTTCACGATCTCCTGAATTTTGCAGTGGCCCCTGAAGCCTGGGTTGATCTTCAGTCTACCATTGCAGGCTAGTCTGTATAGTCCTAGCCTGGCCTCCCCCATAAGGGGGGTCCAGTAGCACATCATTTTAGAGCTTGTGTAAATCTCTTTTCAACGGTGTCTTATTTTTAGTGAATTTTCTTAGAAAAAATTCACTAATGGGGAGATCCCGACTTTTTAATTTCGAAAAAAATAATTCAAATAAGCGCGATCTAGGGCCCCTAGAACCCATACCTTCCTTTTGTAAGTGGCTTGAACAAGTTCTTTAGCCGGGAAAGTCGACCCAGATTTTCGGGGAAAATTATGGGTTTCCTTCCGGAAAAAAATTATCTTCAAAAATAAAAAAAGCTATGGTAACCAAATTTGGCACGTAAGTTTATAATATTGAAAGGAAACCATATACCAATATTTATATTTCTATGCTGCAAGAAAAATACTGCTACTCTCCTCAGAAAGACATTCTCATGAAATGAATTTAGTGTCCATGGCTTGACCACAAAGAAAATATTATTCCTGTACCCATAAACTTCTGAAACGTCATATTACTCGAGTTTCAACGAAAAAATGCCAATTTTAACCAAATCACCCCTCATTTATTGTCTACCCCTTAAGTGATCTTACCCGAAAACAATTTGAAGAATTCCTTTGTCGGGTGCTAACTGGGTACCAAATTTGAAGATGTTATCTCAATTCGTTCGAACGTTATTGCGTCTACTAACAGACAGACGTAGAGGCCGACAGAACGACAGACAAAACATTTTTCGTTACAAAACAAGTTTTCTATATGTTTTGAGACATACTACGCCGTTTCAGCAAAACAAAAATTTCGAATTTTTTGTCACCGATATTCCACCCCCACACATTCAACCCCTAATTTAATTTAAGCGCAGAATACCAGATGTTTGATGAAATTGAAAATTTTCTAATAAACGAACCCTAAAACGTTATATTACTCGAGTTTTAACGAAAAATTGTCAATTTTCACCAAATTATTATCAAAAGTTTTACTTATATACAGGTAGCAACACTGTTCTAAAATTTCAACCACTTGCTTGCCCTCCTTCATGATGGTGAAGTCTGCACCCAAATATAGACACAAATTTTAAATGAGTAAAAAATTGGAAAAAAATTGCTTTTTAGCCAAGAAAAAAATAGGGTGCCAAGATAAGTGATAATAATATTAGTCGGCACCCAAATATAGAAATTGACCTTAATTGGCATTAAAAAAGAAATAAAATGGAAGGGTACTAGGTAAATATGCTTTAAATATAATCATCAGTTATCTTGGCACCTCATTTTTGTCTTGGCTAAAAAATCACTTTTATTTCACATTTCATGTTAATTAAAATCAATGTCTACATTTGGGTGCCGAGTTCACTATGAAGGACGGCAAGCAAGGGGTTGAAATTTTTGCAGAAGGTTACTATGAGAATATGCTTTCAATATTATTATCACTTATCCGGGCACCCCATTTTTGTCTTGGCTAAAAAAGGCATTTTATTCCTTTTTTTTTCATATTAATTAAAATCAATGTCTATATTTGGATGCCGACTTTACTACGAAGGACGGCAAGCAAGGGGTTGAAATTTTTGCACAGGATTATTAGGTATATATGCTTTCGATATTATTGTCACTTATCTGGGCGCCCCATTTTTTCTTGGCTAAAAAAGCGATTTTATTTCACTTCTCATGTTAATTAAAGCCAATCTCTCTGTTTGGGTGCCGACTTCACTATGAAGGACAGCAAGCGAGGGGTTTAAATTTTTGCATAAGCTAACTACGAAAATGTGCTTGCAATATTATCATACCTTATCTTGGCAGCCCATTTTTGTCTTGGCTAAAAAAGCCATTGTATTTTACATTTCATGTTAATTAAAGTCAATCTCTCTATTTGTGTGCCGACGTCACTATGGAAGCCGACAAGCAAGGGGTTGAAATTTTGGCACTAGGTAAATATGCTTTCGATATTATTGTCACTTATCTTGACACCCCACTTTTGTCTTGGCTAAAAAAGCCATTTTATTTCACTTTTCACGTTATTAAAGTCAATTTCTCTATTTGGCTGCCGACTTCACTATGAAGGACGGTAAGCAAGGGGTTCAAATTTTTGCAGAAGGTTGCTACGAAAATATGCTTTCAATATTATCATCCTTATCTTGGTACCTCATTTTTGTCTTGGCTAAAAAAGCCATTTTATTTCACTTTTCATGTTACTAAAGTCAATATCTCTATTTGGTTGTCGACTTCACTATGAAGGTCGGCAAGCAAGGGGTTCAAATTTTTGCAGAAGCTTAATACGAAAATATGCTTTCACTATTATTATCACTTATATTAGCACCCCATTTTTGTCTTGGCTATAAAAGCCATTTTGTTTCCTTTTTTATGTTAATTAAAATCAATGTCTATATTTGGATGCAGACTTCACTATGAAGGACGGCAAGCAAGGGGTTGAAATTTTTGCACAGGGTTACTAGATAAATATGCATTCTATATTATTGTCACTTATTTTGACACCCCATTTTTGTCTTGGCTAAAAAAGCCATTTTATTTCTTTTTTTATGTTAATTAAAATCAATGTCTATATTTGGGTGCCGGCTTCACTATGAAGGACGGCAAGCAAGGGGTTGAAATTTTTGCACAAGGTTACTAGGTAAATATGATTTCGATATAATTGTCACTTATCTTGGCACCCCATTGTTATCTTTGCTAAAGAAGCCATTTTATTCTTTTTTTCATGTTAATTAAAGTCAATTTCACTCTTTTGAGTGTCGACTTCACTATGAAGGACGGCAAGCAAGGGAATTTTTGCAGTAGGTCACTATGTAAATATGCTTTTTAATATAATCATCACTTATCTTGGCATCCCGTTTTTGTCTTGGCTACAAAGCCATTTTATTTTACATTTCATGGTAATTAAAAGCAATGTCTACATTTGGGTGCCGACTTCACTGTGAAGGACGGCAAGCAATGGGTTGTAGTTTTTGCACAAGGTTGCTATGTTAATATGCTTTCAATACTATTATCACTTATCTTGGCACCCCATTTTTGTCATGGCTGAAAAAGCCATTTTATTTCACTTTTCACGTTAATTAAAATCAATGTTTCTATTTGGGTGCCGACTCCACTATGAGGGACAGCAAGTAAGGGTAGTAAGTAAGCAAGTATACTTAAAACTTTTGATTATAACTCAATAACACCTTGGCACTTCATTTTCGCTTTGGTCATATTTGCCCTCACTTATGTTTTCTTTTGTATGGTGAATTTTTTTGCGATTTTTTGCCATCTAGGCGGCATACATACAACTGAAGTTTTTAAGGTCGAAATTAATATTATTTCTAATATATTGGAAACTAGCCGCTGGAAATTTTAGCTTCTGCAATTTGGCTGCTAACCTCAGGTAACCAGAATTAATTAATCAACAACATTCAGATAACCATGTTAATCGAGAGTATGTTTTGGAGTCAGTGGCAAAGTTTCAAGAGACCGGGCGGGTATGTTTGTAATGAAAAGCGAAGGTTTAAAATAAATGAAGCGGTAGAGGTGGCGGTTCTTGGTCATGCTGCTATTATGAATCCTAGGCGAGTACGGGGCAACTGGCAAGTGAATCTGGTTTTGGACAAACTACCATTCAAAACATGTTGAAGCGTCATAAATTCCACCCCTAGAAAATCTATCTTGCACACAAACTAAATTAAGATGACTTCGACCGCGCCTGAACTTTCGCTACCGTAATACACGTGCTGCGTCCGGCTTTTTTTAAGCTTTGCTAGTCTTTGGTTATAATGTGCTTACCTGGGTCAGAAGCAAACCCGCATAAGTATTTTGGAAGTCTAGGAACCATAAAGAATAGACTTTTTACGCCAATGTTTACTTTTGCTTGTAAATTGACGTAAAATTTCTAGGTGATCATGGTGAAGTAAGAGAGAACAAACTACCATCTGTTTTTTGTACTTGCCGATGGCTAATTATAAACTTTCTTTGGAAATATTTAATACACACATTTGTAATTCTGGTAACCATACCTATAGAGTTTTCCAATTGTAATCAGTGAAGAAAATACAGAGCACTATTACATAAGTTGTTGCATAGGCTATTAGAAATACAACAATGCAGTAGCATAATTAATTGCTATAAAAAATGGAATGATAAAAGAAAGGCGAAGTAGAATATTATTACTGAATACATCTGATTTCCTTTTTTTTAAATAATAATATTTAAAAAGAACTGCCAACTAGGAAAAATAGTGCTGCAAATTGAATCATACCTTCCACATAGCTCTGATGATTTATTCTCTTCAGAAAGACATTATCATGGAACGAATTTAGGGCCCATCACTTGACGACAAAGAAAATATTTGTATTCCTGTACCCATAAACTTTTGAAACGTTGTATTACTCGAGTTTTATTGAAAAAAAAATGTCAATTTTCAAATCACCCCTTATTTATCCCCTACCTTCTGAACCGATCTTACCCAAAAACAATTCTAAGGGTTCCTTTACCAGATTTGAAGGTTCGAAAGGTTTTGCTCCTATTAACAGACAGACGTACATGCGGACAGACCGACAGACAAAAAGGAAATTTCGTTCCAGAATCAAGTTTTCTATATGTTTTGAGACTTTTTACACCGTTTTACAGTATTCTAGCCCCCACATTCAACCCCTAATCTAATTTCAGCACAGAATACCATTGATGAAATTAAAAGTTTTCTAATAAATACACGTTAAAACGTTATATTACTCGAGTTTTAACAAACAAAAAAAAATCAATTTTCGCCAGATCACCACCTATCCACCCCCTACCCGCTAAAGCGATTTTACCTAAAAACAATCTGAACCGTTCGTTGGTGCTAACTGTATAACAAATTGGAAGATGAAATCTCAATTCGTTCTAAAATTATGGTGGCTACAAACAGACAGACATACAGACCGACAGACAAAAAAAGTTCGTTCCCAAAGTATTTTTTCTATATGTTTCGATACTTTGTACGACGTTTAAGCGAAAAAATTTTTTTTGAAATTTTTGTCGTCGATGCGACACTTCATACATTGTGACGTTGTGGAAGTAATACTTGTTTCTGACAAATTTCCTTGCATCAAACATTGAATAGAATAGCGCTAAAATAAAACAGTAAATAAATATAAACTAAAAGAGTTTTTCGATAAGTACACAAACTCATGAATTATTGTTCAGAAATAAATGGGTACTGCCATACAAATTTTCAAGTAAGATTGCTCATTGAGAAAATATTTCAGCCTTGTGTAATGGCCTATAATACCGGTTACCGATTTTATTACAGCAACGTGTGGTGAAGCATACAAGCTTTTTGTTTTATTTCATTCCCTTTAAATAACCGTTTCCGAGTGACCCCACACGTGATACCGGTCACGTTGCATTTGTTAGTACCGAGGAGCGTTCATGGTACGGCAAAACTTCAACACACGGTCTTTTGGATAGGCCAATGTAGTTTTTGTTATTCGATTCCTATTACTACACATTTTATTCTTATTCTAGATACTCCTATTACTATGTACATTTTATTCTTCTTCTATAATTGTTTATGGTTATTGGTGTTTTTCACACTTCTAATTTGATAGTCTATGCATACAGCTGGTGAGTTACGATAGCGAATTTTCATAAGTGAATCTTATGTTAAAAATGAAGTTGTTCAGTAAATAGAATATAATGCACATTCAGGTCTTTAAGCCAGAGTTATCCGTACCAAAATAAATTACTGATGTGCATGTGCATTGCGTTTAGCGTTTCCGAATACTAAATACGTTTGACGTTTTTGGACAACGTTATGGAACCAAATAAAGTCCACTTTTAAACAACTTTTATTTCTTATTATGAAAACAAGAAAGCACACCCAGATATACAACAACAATAAACCCAGAGACAACATACAGCAAAGTAGCCCAACTTCCCAATACGTCACAAAAACTACAGCAAAATGACAGAAGACAAAACACAACCAACGCACCGGTCATAGCAGCTACTATAGGAAACATCTTTAGAGAAGCCATATATATATATATATATATATATATATATATATATATATATATATATATATATATATATATATATATATATATATATATATATATATATATATAAAAGAAGATATCAAAACTCATTATATCCAAGATAAAAATGTACTAAATCAAATAATCAGAACACTCAGGGAAGCGCTTAAAACACACAGAAACTAAAACTTGAATCAGAAAGACCGAAATCTAACCACAGAAAACAATAGCATCTGGAAAATGGGCCGCGCTCTCAAAAATTCCAAGAACTGTACAATCAGCGAAACCAGCGAAAAAGCTGAGTATATGGCGCAGGAGACAATTCATACCGAACGACACAAGCGACAGTAATTCCTACAAATCGTTCACAACGAAGTAGACCACTTTCTACCACAAACAGAAGACACAAAAATAACGCCTGCTACCCCCCAAGAGCTCATCCAGATCGTTCAATAAATAAACAGGGAAAAAGCACCAGGAATTGACAAAATAATTGGTACAGCAATAAGAAACCTTCCGAATAAATTCATAATGACGTTACTCTCCATAATAAATCCAGCGTTAAGACAAAACTACTTCCCAAAAGACTGTAAAAAACCGCATAAATGCCCCAAAGATCCGACCAGCTACCGACCAATACGCCTACTCTCCATCATCTCAAAAAGCTTTTAAAGAATCATTTTCGCAAGAATCACAGAACACACTAGCAAAAAAGACATTCTACCCAAGGAACAATTCGTCTTCAGAGAATCGACAACTCGACAACTGATCAAATAACAGGACTGGTTGAAGAAATTGCAATAAGCTTTAACAAAAAGAACACCACAATAGGCATTTTCTTGGACATCGAAAAGGCCTTTGACAAGATCTGGCATGAAGGCCTAGTGAAGAAAATGATCGATTTAAATTACCCACCCGGAATCATCTGACTAGTAAACTCCTTTCTAAAAAATCGAACTTTGTAGTGCAAATCGAAAATCACCAGTCCATCGAAAAACCAATTGCCACAGGAGTCCCCCAAGGAGCGGTCATCTCTACCCCATATACACGGCACACATTTCAAAACCTGAGGAAATAACATTAGCCCAATATGCAGATGACACAGCACTTCTGACAAAATCCCGAAGAACAAAAACTGCCACAAGGAAAATGATAAAAATCATCCCAGAATATGAACACTTGTTTAAAAATCAGCCCAGAGAAATGTGTATTGGTAAACTTCACTAGACAAAACGACCCACCATCGCAATATATCATATGCTTCAACAAGCAAATACCATGGAAACTCGAAGCAAATTACCTCGGAGTATCTCTAGACAGAAAGCTAACCTTCCAGAAACACCTCACAGAAACAGGCCAACTGCCATCAACGCCCTACTCCCAATCATTGGAAGACGGAGATCCATGCCCCCGATTTCAAACCGAATGTATCTGTGGTGTGAGCTACTCACTTCCCCAGACACAGCCCAGTTCTTAACAAAGTCACCCGGAAACTGGGTGGAAACTGTTAGATCTAAAACTTCCTCACTCCGTGTTGTGACGAACATCGGTTTATTACCTCTATTCAATATGTCTAAATTAAATTTCATAAAGAATTGTAAAAGTGCCTCACCCCTAGAGTTTGTGTGCGAGCTCTCCCCACAACTCATGGTGCGAGTTCGCATCCATGCCGATGATGATCTGCCATCCACCTGCTCTGCTACCCACCATCAGCTGCTCCAATTCTTTGGGTGGAGGAGGGTCCGCGCTGTCTCCTGGCAGATAGGCTGACCCGACAGTAATGTCGCTCGGCCCATCCGCTCCCCTACATCGGATTTTGATCGTTGCCGGGTCCCTGGAACAGATATCCATTAAAGGCAGTAACTCTATCCCTTCCCTGACAAAAATGCAGGCCCTCGGGTTCTCGCTGGATCTGCTGTAGATAGCTTTCAAACAGCTCCGCCTAGTCCCTTGATCTCTCCTTTATAGGAGTACGGTTCCTGGATGAGGGCCACATCCGTGTTCCTCAGAGCCACCAGCAGTCCGGCCGTGGGTGCCCTACTGTGTTGGAGGTTGACCTGAAGGAACTTAAGTCCCATTAACCCCTAGTTGCTTCCCCAGTGGGCGGAAGCTAACCCTTCCCAGGCCCCAGAATGCCTTATAGGAGGGTCCTTCAAGTGCTCTGTAAGACGCCTGGTCGATCGAGAATCGAGATCCTTTCTACTCTGCCTTTCTGCTTAGAACCGACCAGTGTTGGGTCCCCAGTTCAGGGTTCTGAGTCTTCAGTCTACTGATCACCGTCTCCTGCGGGACGGTGTCAGGGAGCCGTACGAGGACCTTGCCTCTCTTTGGGAGTTCCTTGGGCTCGACGGCTGTCAAGTCCGCTCCCTCCCAAAATCTAACCAAGGCCCCCGATCGTTTTCCGCAGCCAGTTCCGCGACTGCGGGCCGGCACAGCTTATCCAGAGGATGCCCCCCGCCGGGCGCTCCCGGTGGAACTGAGGCGGGCTCTCCCCTTCCTGAAGAGAGTCCACCGCAGTCTGGATCATGTCCGCCTTCCCCTGGTCTAGCGTGACCTCAGGATGGCGTCTGTCAATCACCGCCATCCCGAGGCCCTCCGCAGCCTCCCTATACGAGCCAGTCTGCGCCGGTGTTCCGGCCCTGGTCCTTTTGGGACCTCTGTCTGTAGTAGGCGTGCTAGAGCCCGAGCGCGGCGTCTTCTGACTCGCACTCTCTTGCGCCTTTACAGGTGCCCTTGCCCTTTGTCTGTCTGTAGTAGGCGTGCTAGAGTCTGAGCGCGTCCTCTTCTGACTCACACTCCCCTCTTGCGCCTTTACAGGTTTCTCGACCGTCCACGGAGCTTCTTTCTTTGCGCCCCGGAAAGACGCTTGGACTGCCGGGGCAGTCCCTCTACCCCTTCAGTAGGGTCCTCACTGGTGAAGACCATACTGCTTCAACTTCCTCAGCTTGACACCTGGAGTCCTTTGGCCCGCGACTGCTCGACCCCGTACCGGACCTTGGTCCATCGTCCATACCTCCATTGGGATGACTTCACACATGACATTTATATTTTAAATGTTTAATTCCGTTTACCGGGGCATTGGCGGGTCAGGATAAGCTTTGGACGCTTATGCCTTAGTGGAAGTTGCTCGTCTTAGTCGGTTGCGCTACGTAGAAAAGCATGTAGGTGAGAAGCGGCTTTGCCGAACTGAGTAGTGGACAGTTGAGTTATAAATAATAATAAACTCAAGTGTTGAGGGCATTTTCAGATCAGAGTAAATGTGACTGTTTCTGACAAAGCATGGCGCTCCGGTAACCATTCTCAGAATTGTATTCTGGACGATTTGAAGGGTGTGTGTATGTGTCGGCCGCCGTGGCTCATGCGGGTGATGCATATGTTAAGGCTAGCCCGATTATGACTTTTTACATGAGCAGTTTATTGTCCATGGACAATTAAGAGCTTTTGTTAAGAGCTTCTGTTAGAGATGGACATAGAAGATTTCGTCGGGCATGTTAGACATGGGTGCGCCATGTTAAGCGGTAGTCGAGGAAACCCCGAGGTATTTGGCGGAGCCTTGCCAGGAAATTTGACTGTTGTCTAATGATACGTGATCGTGAGGTGTGTGTTTCCTCTTGGAAAATAGGATTGTTGACCATTTGTCGGGGTTTATGGCTAGACATGATTTCTTATACCAGTCTTGCAGTTTTTGGACGTTGGGTTATTATCCTCTGCTGAGTGGAGCTGCTGAGGGTGGTAGTGTAGTCTGCGTACAGTGCGTGTGTCACGTTTTGGGGCTGTGTCGGAGTGTCTGCGACAAATATATTGTACAGTAGAGGGGATGTAGCAGAACGCTGCGGGAGGCCAGCCGTGGTTCTAGATCTGGTTCCCAGGTGTTTTACCTGGTGCTTCCTCTGTTTCAGGTTTAACCTGATGGGGAGTATCAGAGGGAGCGGGTAATTAAATAATACATGTTTGTTGAGGAGGCCTGCGTGCCAAAGCCTGTCGAAGGCTTGAGCAATGCCGAGAAAGATTGCATATACTGTTAAATCTTTCGGTGATGTTTTCTGCCACACGGAGGACTTGGTCTGTGGTGGCGTGCTGGTGTCTGAATCCGAATTGCTCGTACGCAAGGATATGGTTCTTAGAGGTAATGAGGCTAGCCTTTCCTGATTTCATTGAAAAATTAATATCTCGGCAATTTTGCCGATGTCAGGAAGTAGATTAATTGGCCTATATTTTTGGAGAACAGCGGGTGTTTGCTGGGCTTTGGAATATTAATGATATCGGCAAGTTTCCACTTCGATGGAAAATGTTGAAATCTTAGCATGACATTAATGATCGTAACTATAAACACTGCTACTGCTTTACGAGGTAGGTTTTTCAGGGCTACGTTGAAGATTCTATCGTATTTCGGAGTTTTCCTATGTTTTTGGGACTTGATTATTTGGGAAACTTCTTCGTGAGTAGCGGGCTCGATATTAGTGTCTGGAGTGAAGCGAAGCGCACTCCTGACATAACTGTGCGTTCTTGCGACGGATCTACGTTGTTGTATGTAATTCGGGCTGAATTGCAACTCCAGATGATCTGCGAAGGCACTTGCTTTATCTGCATGCGTGTAAACGATGCCGTTTTGGGTTTGACGTGGCGACATCGGAAGTTTTTGGGAACGAAGAACTTTTGCCATTTCCTAGATGGAATTATCTTGGGCGGCGTTCCTCCCAACGGTTGTTGCGGTGTTATTGTAGAGCGGATCGTACTTGGTTAATGAGCCTGTTTGCGTTGCGTTTGTCGGTGGAGTCCGTATAATTTTTTTTTTGATACTGGATAGACTGGGGATTTTAATAATTAGTTACAAGCCTTTATAGTTCACAGGACTCTGTGGCTGCCTATAAAGTAAAAAAGTCTGGACGCAGCAAGTGCCTTATGGTAGTGAATTTTCATAGAAATGATTGACACCAAACATTTTTTTATTATATGCTTATAACTTTTTTTCTTTTAACCTAGAAATCTAAATTTTCGCATATAGTTTACCTTTTATAACGTTAACCTACGTTCGGAGATAATTTTTTTTCCGAAAGAAAACCTGGTTCGATTTTATTGGCTAACAAACCTATCCAAGCCATTAATAAATGGAAGGTACCTGCCAAATCTTATCAAAATCGGTCCGTTATTTTTTGAGTTATCGGTGACATACATACATACATACATACATACATACATACATACATACATATATATATATATATATATATATATATATATATATATATATATATATATATATATATATATATATATATATATATATATATATATATATATATATATATATATATATATATATATATATATATGAATACATACATACATATATACAGGGTGGTCCACTTCGCAGGAAAAGTCCAGTTTTCCATATTAAACTCAGTTTTATCAAAAAAGTTTCAACTGAAAGTTGTTTCTATCAATCAGCTGCGTAATTCAAAAATATTTATATTTACACACAGTGTTCATTTTCTCCGTGGCAGACCAAACGTACCTTTTTTATTTTTTAATAGAACAGCCTGTATTTTATATCATTTTTAAAAAGATGGTATCGCGACAAGCAAATTGATACCAAACATGATGGGTCTAGGCGCAACCGTTTCAGAGTTATTCATTTGTTTATTAAAAATATTGGTCTAGTTTGGTGCCTAAATACTTCGATTCTGCACAATGTTTTGGCTGCATGTTCAATGGAGTTAATTTTATACACTCCTCACTATAACAAAATGCGACATGGTAATTCTTAATGTAACCTAACTATACAGAGTGTTAAATTTCACATAACTTTAATTTTCTCGAAAACTTCAAATGGAACGCCCTGTATATTAGAACGTTAGTATATGTGCACTTTCATGGCCTTTTCAGCAATACCATGTTTGATGTCATTATTTTCAACGGTTTCAAAGATATAACGCATTAATTACAAAATTTATCTTTTTCCAATATTTATGAAACTTATCTCAAAATCTAAGGGCGGCTTTGACAACGCCACTTGACATTTGAAAAATTCACTAAATTATTGACAGGTAGCTTTCTTAGTTACCCGCTTTATTCTTGATATCAGCATGTTTTTTACTGAAGAACTTATGTCAATGCTGCTTGTGATTGCTGAAAGTAATAAAAATTTTGCCTTTGCAAAGAGAATCTATAGGCAGAAATATCCTAATCGACAACCTCAGTTTAAAGCATTTAAATCGGTGAAAGCTCGTTTTAATGCATACGGCAGTGTACAGTATCGGGCTCCCGTAAGAAACAAAACTGTTCTAAATGAAGGTACGTCTGTAAACATCATAGCTTCAGTAATTGAAAATCCACACACCAGCTAGCGACAATAAGCTTCAAATTTAAATATCAGTAAAACTACTGTCCAAAGATGTTTCAAAGAAAACAAATATCACCCATATCATGTTAGAAAAGTTCAAGAGTTGCCGGCAAGCAATAAGCAGCAAAGATTGAATTTTTGTATTTGGGCTCTACAGAAGGACAACGAGGAACCAGGATTTCTTGCAAAAGTGCTATTTAGAAATGAAGCAAATTTTTCAAACTCTGGAGGAATTAAAATGCACAATTTGCATTATTATGCTGATATAAATCCGTATTTTTCGTGGCCAGTGGATCGTCAGCATAGGTGGTCCATAAATGTGTGGGCTGGAATTTTAGGTCCGTATTTAATCGGACCGTATTTTTTCGATGAGACTCTCACTGGTGAGCGTTATCTAAATTTCTTGAAAAATGATCTACCAGAGCTGTTAGAAGAAATTCCTCTGCAACTCTGGGGTGAAATGTGGTATCAACACGATGGAGCGCTCCACATTCAACAGGAGCTGTTAGAGCATTTTTAAACCATAATTTTGAAGAACGATGGATAGGTCGACGTGGACCAACCCCTTGGCCAGCAAGATGTCCTGATTTTTCCAAAATAGATTTATTTTTGTGGGGTGATATTAAAGGTAAAGTGTATGCGACTCCACCAACAACCAAGAAGGACATGCGCGCAAGGATTTCAGAGGCTTTCAATTCTGTACGCGAAGCAACATTGTTAAAGGTGTAAAACAATTTAAGACAGATTACAAATTTGTATCGATAATGACGGCTCCCAACTTGAACATTTGCTGCGTTGAATTTTTGTTGTTTATTTTGTGAATTTCGATTTAGTGTTGTTCTTGTTGATTTAAACCTTGTTAATATATGCATTAAATGTTTTGCTCTTTTACATCACACACACTTTAGTTTTTTATGCAGTATTAATTAAGGATATCACGTAAACTATTTCAAAATGATATAAAATACAGGGTGTTGCATATTAGCGTGGAGTATTTACTTGAATTTATAAAAATGGCTAATTCCGTAATTGAGCCTTAATATCTTTGAAACCGTTAAAAATAATGGCATCAAACGTAGTATTGTTGAAAAGGCTATGAAAATCCGCATCTAATAACGTTCTAATATATAGGGCATTCCATTTGAAATTTTCGAGAGAATTTAAGTTTTGCGAAATTTAACACTCTGTATAGTCAGGTTACATTAAGAATTACCATGTCGCATTTTGTTCTAGTGAGGAGTGTATAAAATTAACTCCATTCAATCTGCAGCCAAAACATTGTGCAGAATTGAAGTATTTACGCACCAAACTAGACCAATATTTTTAATAAACAAATGAATAACTCTGAAACGGTTGGGCCCAGACCCATCATGTGGGGTATCAATTTGCTTGCTGCGATACCATCTTTTTAAAAATGATATAAAATACAGGGTGTTCTATTTAAAAAAGGTAAGTTTGGTCCGCCACGGAGAAAATGAACACCCTGTGTAAATTAAAATATTTTTGAATTACGCAGCTGATTGATAGAAACAACTTTCAGTAGAAACTTTTTTGATAAAACTGAGTTTAATATGGAAAACTGGGCGTTTTCCGCGAAGTGGACCATCCTATATATATATATATATATATATATATATATATATATATATATATATATATATATATATATATATATATATATATATATATATAACATTTAAAAATTGAAACTGACCCTGGATATGGATTCTAGGGGTCCTAGTTCCCGCTCATTGGATGAATTTTTTCTACGGAAATTCATTAAAACAAAACTCATCTGCGCTATATTTCGTGTGATAGCCTTTATTTAGCAAATTGCATTACAGGTACCTTTGTGTAGAACATCATTTCCTACATAATTGGTCTGAAAGGAGTTGAGACACTTGCTTATTCTGAAAAGGTGATATTTAAATGTAAGTTGGTGCATTCTTTTATGTATTCATGTAATATCGATTCGCATCAGTCCAAGTTAATTTTAAAATCAAATAACTATAGTTTACTTAAGAAATCACTACATTTGTGTAACATCCTAAAAATAAAAATTATATAAATCATAATGCTTGGTGTAATTGGTTCAAACAATTTACTGGAAATGTTTCTAGAATCAGTGTAAACAGCTACACAGATCACAGATCTCTCTCGACAATAAGTTAATTTCCCAGCTTATAGATAATTAAATCTAACTGAATATATAAGCGCTGCATAAATATACATAACCGATAATAACTGCTTTTACGTATTTACCTTTTACAATGGTGATAATATCTGTTTGTCTGGTATAAACGAGATACGTACTATTTTAATTCGATAAGTTTCGTTTCGGAAAAAAAAACACACAAATTTAGTGTTGTTTATGTGTCATGACTTTGTTTTTATATGTACTTAATATTATTCAAGTTGTCCTATATTCGTTGCGCTTATCATATGCTTTGCTATTTGACATAGTTACATTCATTGTGTAACCCATCATTTATCATGCATAAATTATACAACAGACTTTTCCACCTACATTACTGTATATGCATATAAAGTAAATTCTGATCTTTCAATTATAAATATTGATATATCTGCAATTATAATTACACTATAGGGGAAGTCTTGTACTTTTAGTCCAGTCAAATAAGACATTGAACAGAACACTCGAAATAAAAAGCTAAAAATTGCCAGAGATGTTGAGGATGATGTCCTAATTAAAATCCTGAATGTCCCAAATAATCCCACTTGGAGGAAATCCGCCGTCTTTGAAAAACTGCTGCCATCTTAGATTTTTAAGTTTTGAGCATAGCGACTGATTCATGCTTCCGATTTGGTGGTCTTCGCGTAAAATTGCGTACTTTAGGGTTCTTTTTCTTTTAAAACACAAAAAAGATGAAATAATAAATAAAATCAAACTTTTTTTTCCAAGAAAATACATTTTTGCCTAAATTGTTTGCATTTTTGGCGATAGTAATTACTATTAGGTGAAATGTGCCGTTTCTATGGCAACACGTCAGTCAAAGGTTCGACGTCATTGTCGATGTCCGAGTCAGCCACTTCTACGAGATTTGCGCATCCATGCCGAACTGAGACCACTTCTCCTGTATTTGCATTTCTTTTCGCAGCCGGATTTGCAGTTGCAGGATATAATGTGGAGTCGCGCTCGGGTGCTATATCGTCTTCAATCGGGATGGGTTTTAACTGACCTGCATGCACCATCCATTCCCATTCTTTTTCCGGCAGACGATTTTCCATCCATACTAAATCTAAATCCAAATATACAGAATTAACGTACTAAGAGTTTTAAACCAAAGGAAATGACGTAATTTAGACCTTATCTGGTGGTGACCTTTTTCCCCCCTCGGGGCTCGTCCGCGGCCTTGCCGCCCCGATAGCACTGCATCCTTTGGTTGATTGTCTGGTCCCATAAATGGTTGTGCTGACCCTCATCGCGAAACTGTCAGCTTCTTCATTGCAATTGACCCCCAAGTGACCCGGCACCCAGATGCGGGTCACCTCATTCTGCCCAGCCAGGTCGGTCGTCTCGTCTCGGCACTCATTCACCAACCAGGAATTCACCCGTGGGCTACTTAGTGCCTTAAGGGCTGCCTGGCTGTCTGTGGCTATGAGGATCCGCCTGTTGGTGTAGCCCCTCCTCTTGTTCTCCCGTGGTGGTAAACTTTGTATGAATTTTGTTTAGCCGCTGCGGATATAGGAAGAAGTGCAGCCAAGTCAAATATGATACAGTCAATGCCTGGCGTTGTTTAACCACTCTTTAACATCACATCCGTACAGCGCGAGAGGAGAATATTCTTCCGATTCTGCGATTTCCTCGTGTGTAGCGTTCAGTTGATTGAAGACAGAAAGTTTATCCTATAAACAGGCGTCTTTTTGATGCTTGTTTTCTGAAGGGGACAGACGTGGTATCGCACCCTATTGCTGCATTAAAACACAGGAGGTGGTCACTGAGATCTACAAGGGCGGCGATCAACTTCTCACTGCTGAAGAGCCGGGGTTCTGCATTGTTTTTTCGTGGTATTCATATTTGGACGTTACTTCCAGGGTTGAGTATCGTAGCCATTAGAACGAGAAGGTCGGTGTCCTCGCCTACCATTATCGATTGCGTCCCGTTGTTGGCAGCTTGCACAGCTAGACAGCTGTGACAGCACCATCACAGTATCCGCGTCATTGAGGGCTTGAATGACTTCTGATCCCAGAAGCGGTGAGTTGCCTGGATAGCAGCGGGATGAACCGCACCTTGTTTTTTTATATTTGCCAAGAACGCTTCTTGGGGTGACGTCGAAGGTGTGGCATCGTCGATTAGAGCCTCCGCCGCTACTCCACTGATGGTTCTTCTGGAATGCTGTTCATCCTTAGTGCTTGGAGAGTTGTAGCCGTCCAAGGCCGCAGTGACATCCTGACCAAATTGATTATTCACATACTTCACGTACTGGAAGCATATTTGGTGGAAATTCGCTGGACGCGACCACACAGTAAGAACCCAACGTCAATTGTTAACGCTCATTAAATCAATAGCATTTAATGTCAGTCAAAACAAACGGCTCACACTGTTCGACCCTTTTTTCGTTTTTTTTTCAACCACATTTTAACTCCGTGTAACCCATTACTATCGCGGTTCTTATATAATGTAAGTTGGTAATACGAGAATATGGACAGAAAAACAATTTGACGCAAATACGAACAGAACCGCACGTTTGGTTCGGTCGCTAGGCTCGAGAACTCGAAACATCCAATATGGCAGCGGTTTTTCCACGATGGCGGATTTTCCCCAAGTGTGATTGTTTGGGACTTTTGTGATTCTAACTAGGACATCATCCTCAACGTTTTTACCAATTTTCAGCTTTTTATTTCAAGTGTCAAGTTTAATGCGATTTTTTGTCTAATTTGACTGGACTATTTGGGTTATATTTTTCTCTAATTCGATATATTGGCCAAAACATGAGCGTTACGAAAAATTTTACCGTTATGTGGCGATGTGGTGGGATAGATGGTCTCTCATGACCTGCATGGAAATATATAGCTTATCAAGTCATCATCAGATCCCAATGGCGATGGCGTCCTGTCGTCGCAACCATAGCTCCCTGTTTCCAGAAGCTCTTCGTTTCATTATAACGTCCACACTTTACCAGTTGTGCAATGTTTTCCAGAAGTTTCTCTCGGTCTAACTTTTCCATTTTTTCTGGTTATGTGTCCTTCAAATGGTACCAGAAAGTTATTATGTCTCAGGATATGACCAATAACTTTTACCTTCCTCCGTTCAATTTCTTTCAGCAAGTATCTTTCTTCTCTCACCTCTTCGAGCACACTTTTATTCGCCCCTCTATCGGTATACTGCATCTTAGTCATTTTTCTCCATGTCCACATTTTAAAAGATTGTATTCTCTTCATGTCCTGCTTAGTCATAGTCCAGGTTTCCGTCCCATACACTATCACACTCCATACGTATGACTTAATGAACTTTTCCCTCATGTCCAAGTTAAAATGTTTATTAGTGACAACGGTACTTTGTCTATTGTGAATTTCTTCAAACATACTTCCCTGGTTCAGAAATAATAACAGAACAACCCTTAAACTGGCAACGGGAGGGGCTTGATGCACCATGTCAAACCGCCCAAAGAAGAGATTGGGTAAATGCTAGGAAAATGGTAACAGTATCCAAAATCAATTGGGCAATGCCATCAAACCAATTGCAGCGGTATAAACTGCGGGCCTGGATGACTTTATACAGTCATGCTGCAGAAGGGACCTAACCTTTTACTCACAAGTATGTGCACAATACCAAATACTATATAATGACAATACGGGACACTCCTATGCTTTAGCATTGGTGAAATTTGTGACAAGTACACTAGCGCCACCTCGCGTGAAGTACTGACCACTGTGCGAGTAATTTGAATTGTATATTTACCTGCATATTCTTAATTTAGACAATTGGTTTATTATAGATGAATATAAAAACTTGTACATGACAAAACAGTGAAAATTTTCTGATTTTATAGTTATAAATAGAATTTGTATCAACAATCAGTTTGAAACCTAAATGAATTCAGCATGGATAATTCTGCAAATTTCTCTTACCCATAATCTTATTTCATCATAATTTAATGTACTACCTTGAAACCGTCGTTAAACTACTATTTCAATGGTATGTATAGGAATATATTGAAAGCTGTTTCTGAGGATATTAAGTTACAATCTGTACTTACCTATAAATAATTGTTCTAGGTATAAATGGTAGCACAGTACTCAATTTGCTATAACTCTACATGAAAACTGTCTTATTAATCTAATATTTTAAAATATTAACTGATCTACTTAGTACAAAATTAAGAAATTGTGCAGATGAAAGGTGAGACTAACTCTTACTTCCGTGAATAAATCTATTATAGGGCTGAATCTGCTATTTCTACTTCCCTTTGAAAACTTGTCTTGGGAAGATAATTAAACGCCTTTACCAAGTAAAATAATTGTAAATGTGACAATTTATGCCATACTGAAATAAAAAAGGACACAGAAGAATATTGAAAAACAGTTTTCTTATACCATTTATTATTAATGCAAAACTTTTTATGCCTTCATATATTTTTTATGCACTGGAAGACAAGTTATGATTGAAGCATTTCAACCATCCGTTTACGAAGTTTATCTATAAACAGGTACATGATGGTAAATATTACACAATAAATTATCTTCTGCGAACTGTACATATTGGCATAAAAGTGATTCTGAATTTGTCTTCTGCTTCAAATCATATTCACGTTTCGCCATCCTTTGGAAACCTATGAAATGTCTTTGATAGATTTAGCACGTTATAATTCGAACAATTATAGATTGCACACACCCAACCACTAACATTCATTGTAAAAAACAGCTCAAACTTAATCATACACATTTAAACACCAGCAATTGCTAATGTTAAACGTTCTCGAACGACGTAACATCAGTACTATCCGCTAGGGGCGCTGATATTTTTGTAACACGAAATCAGCCGGAGTGTCCTGTATTGTCATTATATAGTATTTGACAATACTCAAGAGCCAGTATGGCAATGGGCTTCTTGCCGAAAGCATGAAGTCTAACCAGGTTGGTGTTCTTACCAAAGACCGGTCGAGAGGACTACTCACAGGGAAAATCATTTAGACCAATTAATCTTATTCATACGTAAGGCTTGAGAAAAACTGCTCGTCAAACACGTAAGAAGTGGTATACTAACGGAAGACTCTCTATAAAAGACAGAAACCGCTCTATGCCGTCTCGTAAGCAGGGTTGAAAGTGCACTAGAATATAAAGACATTCTTCTAGGGGCATTGTTGTACATAGAGGTAGCCTTCGACAATACATCATTCGGATCAATCAACAGAGCAACAAGGAACCTCGGCATAGGGGCATTGTGCAGATAGATATATTGTATGTAGAAAAGTAGGGTGGTATACACGACATTGATGGGAAAAATCTTAATTCCCGGGTTGCAGAGTGGCGTATTACCCTGTTGTGGAGCCTGGTCATGGACGGGCTGCTGAGAAGACTAGGCAACGGGGGATTTAACCCCCTAGGTTATGAGGGCGACTTGGTAATTTCAGTCAGAGGAAAATTTACAGGGACTATTAAAGGAAGCATGCAACGCGCTCTAACCCTGGTAGAAAGGTGCGCCACCATGGAACGCCTTAAGAGTCAGCCCTGAAATGTCCACGATAGTACCGTTTACCAGAGAGAGAAACAGTGGGAATTGCTCCTCTGTTTCTGCCGGATAACCAAATTCCTGTACTCGGAGAGTAAAATTTCTGGGAGTCACCCTAGACTATAAACTCATTTGGAACCAACATACCAGAAAACTTGTCAGAAATCGGTGATATACGCTTATGACGGTCAGACGAATGTGCATGTATGACAAAAACTGGGGTTTAAAACCCTTTATGGTACACTCGCTATATATCAGGGTGGTAGTCAGCAATAACATACGTTGTATTAGTATGGTTGCCAAAAGTGAGACAACAGGAAACTTAGCTAGATACAAAAACTTGCTTCTTTGGAAATCACAGGGCCATTGAGAACCACCCCCTTAACGGCCATGGCGTTACTCCTAGACCTCCCACTACTTTACATTGGGATTATGGGAGAGGCGAGTCTGGGTTTCCATAGAATGAAATGGTCGGGTCTGGTCAAGCTACGAGGTGTCCACGGCACTGCTGTGGGAGTGTCGGGAAGAACTCAGAGCACTGGTGGACCGGGATATGGTAAACCTAATCTGGGTGCCAAGCCACTGCGGGATAGAAAGAAACGAAAGATCTGATGAATTGACGAGGCGGGACGCGGAGACGATACACATGGGTCCGGAAGCCCTGTCTATATCAAAATGCGCAACCCGAAGGGAAATCATTCAGTGGATTCGCAGTCAACACGTATATCACTAGGCAGACAAACCAGGACTCAAACATAGCAAAGAGCTAATACAAAACCCATGCAGCAAAACTAGGCGCAGAACTGCCACGCTGTGTCAGAGATCAGCTCAGGATCATTGTAGGATTTGGATACCTGGCAGGACATACGACTGTTAGACTGCAGCGCACCCGGATCATAAATTGCAGCCAAACTCATGGGATAATAAAAAACTTCGTCTATTGAATGCTTGATGTGCCATCATCCTAATAATAATCCCAAGGTACGTGAACATTTCTACTTGTTCAAGTTGTTGGCTATACATTTTCCTAACCCTAGTCTTGCTTAAATTAATTTTGTTTGTTGTCGTTGGGTTGGTCTTTAGTTTGATTCGTTTTAACACACTATCAAGGACAGTCAGCATCATTTGCAATTCCAAGCAGCGCTGTGTCATCCGTGTACCTTATCCAATGGAACCGTTGTCCATTTATTCTGATTCCTGTTGTGGGGGGCTGCAGGCCTGGGAATAGGAAGACCTAACTTTAGACTCGCTAAGTCCCTAGGATAAACTTCCACCACCTTACAAGCAGAAATGCTTGCTACAAATATCTGTGTACAGGAGTGCATACAAAGAAGACTTTGAAATAGATAGCTCTACTCGTACATCCTCTCAGGCAGTCAGGCACTACTAAAGACTCTGGAATATTCATAACCGAGTCTAAACTGACCTGGGATTGCAAAAAATCCTTAAGCAACTGGCCACGAACAAGTAATTTGGATGTGCGTAACAAGGCATTGAATTTAATTACGAGCACGAAGCAGGTAGCCTTGCAAGGAGGGCTGGGGAAGAAATAGCTTGTTTTCTTTCCCCAATGTTTTGCAGGTGGATTGATCCCACCGTCGCTAACTAGTCGGCTTTGCTAATTAGCGTTGGAAGCAGAATATGTTGAAGATGTGGACTGTATTTATAACTCTAGGTGCACTGGATTCCAGAAGATTTCAATAATACACTTTTTTATATTTATATATGTTGTATTGTTACTATATGCACTTTGAACTTAACATTTATTTACAATTTGCGGTTTTACACTTGATTTAATGGGTTATTCAGGAGATTTCACAATCTTATTAGCTACTTGCTATGGCATTTTACTGCGCGTATACTTTCTAATTTCGAAGAAAACACTGAATTTTCACTGTAATACTGTACGAACGGAATTTCTGTAGGAAGATTGGAGCTTGAACTGAAGATCGGATCTTAAAAGTCCCAAAAAGCGATAAAGATGAGATTCGTTGTAGAACGGCACCGTAGATTGAACTGGCTTAAACATACGAACGATGTTTAAGTGGAAGATTTGGAACTCAGGGTTCCAAGCAGCGAAGAAGATGAGAAGAGGCGTAGAACTGACTTGTACCTTGCGAAAGGCTTGCTTTTATCGAGCTTTCGCGTAACGCTAGGTGATTTAGTTGACATAACATAATGTCAGTAATACAGAATGGCCAGCTAGGTAGAAGCATGATTCCCAGTGAAGAAAATCCACTGGGTGCATCTAAAGAATACGTCAACGTCAGCTAAAGCTACTTACAATAAAGAACCTAACGGTATATGTTTTCTTTGTATGGCATTGTTCATGCGTAAACCTAATGCGATACAGACGTCTAGAGGATAAAGATTACCAGCAAATTGGAAAAGATTGTGAAATCCAGAGATAAATAATTCCAGGTAGAAACTTAAATGATAGTGCAACCGAATGAAAGTAAAGAGACAGGGGCGTACCAATTTGTTTCTCCAACATTGGCAGCCTTGCAAAAAGGGCAGCAATAACACCATTCTATGGCCCAGGGCCCTATTGTGGATTAAGAAAAAGCCCTGTAAGAAATGAACTTGATACTTGGGAAAGAAACCATATGTTGTCATACTGGAGGAAGACACCAGGTTTAAGGCAGGCAAAACGGTTCATTACAATATTAACAGAGAAGTCTGAACTGTTTCTTGAATTGAACACGAACGACTTGAGAATAATCACAGGACACTCCCAAGGAAGGTAGCGCCTTATAAAGATGCAGCAGAAACAACCAAACGTTTGCTATGCGACTGCATGGCTTAGTTCTGCAAAAGGCTCAAATACCTTGGAGGGGTGATCTAAAGTCCCAGGAAATAGGTAAAATAGCTCCCACAAATATAATAGACTACATCAAAAAAAAAGTTTTAAGTTTTTGGGCAACTATTAGAAAAAAGTCATGCACAAGAGACATATTGTGGTGGCAGCACTGAGACACCAAATGCCTTACGACTCGTTAAACAATCTACAATGTTTTGCACCACGATATATACGTAGCTGGAGCTAAACAAATTTCTATGACATTTCTTGCTAGTAATAAAATCCACTGATACCCTTCTCTATCCCCTTGTGCTGTCCATGTATATTGTCTTGTATTGGTTACTTCAAACACAGGCTGTAGCACATAACATTCCGTTTTTGAAATAAGTAAAAAAAATAAACTTCCTGTATTTTGGGAAGGATACATGGCATATGTTACTATGAATTTTCTTTTATAAGAAAACCTATCAAATTACCCTCTCAAACATTTTAGATTACTTATCTTTTAGTGAATTTCTTTAAAAAAATTCACTAATGAGGAGATCCCGACTTTTGAATTTTGAAAAAATTTCTTCAAATGAGCGCTATTTAGGACCCCTAGAACCCAAATCTGAGGTCGGTTTCAGACTTTATATATATATATATATATATATATATATATATATATATATATATATATATATATATATATATATATATATATATTAATGTGTCACACCTATAACTAAAAAAAATAATGGACCGATTTTGATAAAACTTGGCGAGTACCTTCCTTTCGCAAGTGGCTTGGATAAGTTCGTTAGCCAGGAAAATCCGCCGAGGTTTTCCCGGAAAAAATTGGGTTTTCTTTCGGAAAAAATCGAAAAAAAATATATCTCCGGAATTAACAAAGTAAGGGCAACCAAAACCAATCATACGCGGGTTTATGTCATTATAGGTAAGTTACCTACCAAAATTTAGCTCTGTAGGTTAAAGGACAAAAAAGTTACAGGCATGTAAAGAAAAATAAATTTGGGTTTTCCTCAAAACGTCAAAGTCGCGATTTAAAACGTCAAAATTGGTAATATTTAGGCAATTCCTGAAACTAACATGAGATACGGAAGGAAAATGTCTCAAGAAGAATGTTTTACAAAGCCTGAAGTCTTAGTTTCAATCGTCATTGTCCTTCATTTTACTAAAATATTCGCAGAAAATTCATTTCAAATAGACCATTTCTCTGATGATTTGGCAGTAGTATTGGCTATAAAGTTTATCGGTTAATGGTACCTATATCATTTTTGTCGAATTTTCGTAAAAAAATCTTTAAAGTTCAATATATCCGTTATTATGCAAGATACGAAAAAAAAAATTGTATACATTAATTATAGGGTCTTAAAAAATATTTCTACAATTACAGGGTGGCCCATAAGTCGTTGGTGATTCAAATTTTCTTTTTTAATGAATTTTCTTTAAAAAAATCACTAATGGGGAGATCCGTGTTTATATATATATATATATATATATATATATATATATATATATATATATATATATATATATATATATATATATATATATATATATATATATATATATAACGTACCGATAACTCAAAAAATAATAGACCGATCTTGATCAAATTTGATGAGAATCTTCCTTTTTCAAGTGGCTTGGATAAGTTCGTTGGCCAAGAAAATCGGACCAGGTTTTCGCGGAAATTTTTGTGTTTTCTTTCTAAAAAAATTATATCTCCGGAAATAACAAAGTGAGGGCAACCAAATTTGGTACGCGTATTTGTATTATAAAGAGTGAACCATGTACCAATTTAGGTATCTAAGTTTAAGGACAAAAAGTTACGGGCAGCCAAAGAAACAAATTTTGGAGTTTTCGTCAAACTCGTGATTTAAAACGTCAAAATTGGCAATGTTTAGGCAAATAACGTGAAACAAATACGGATTGTGAAAAGAAAATGTTGCAAGATGTGTGTTCTGCGAACACTTAAGTTTCAGATTCAATCGTCATTGTCCTTCATTTTACTAAAATATTTACAGAAAATTCATTTCAAATAGACCCTTTCTCTGATGCTTTGGCTGTCGGTTTAGTTAAGTTGATCCTTTCGCTGTAGGTTTAGCGAAGTTTATGGTTTAACGGTTAATTTTTGGCTAATTTTCGTAGAACAAATTCGTTGCTGCATTTTAGCACATTTTATCGAAATATGATGCATGTTTGTAAGAAATAAATCTGGACGCAGTAAGTGCGTTTTGGTAGCGAATTTGCATTAAATCCTTCAAATTTCAATCACTCAATTTGCTATTAACGTAAGTTTTGTTGGTTAGGAAACCAACATTTAACTTTATTTTCGGAAAATTTTTGTATAAACGCGGCAAGGGCGTTTTGGTAGCGAATTTTCATTAAATGTTTCAAATTTCAATAACTCAATTTGCTATTAACCTAAGGTTCATTGGCTAGGAGACCAGTTTTCTCAGAAACAGTTAAAGTTTATTTTCGGAAAATTTTTGTACATTTTCAAATAATGATTTTGATAAAGTATGGTACATTGTTTCTACCACATAGGTTATACCGGTAACCAAATTGATGCCTGCTCGCATTAGAGCGATCTATTTGTAATTAAAAACATTTTTATGAAAAATCACTTCCATAACGCACTTGCTGCGTCCAGAGTGTTTATATTTCAAAATAGAGTGAATTGTCAAAACGGTTATAATTTAGTTATCTCTTCCAAAAATTATCCAAAGGTATTAAGCAGTGTTTAGCAGCATCCAAAAATTATGGAAGCTTTTATCACTGCTTTTTTTGTACTTTAACGTCGGTCACTTTCCGCGACTATGGCCAATCACCGGCGCCAAGGAGCAGTTTCACCTCGCTATTCTGAAAATTTTGTCGATACCTGCCTTTCTGTAAGGAGCGCGGCTCTATGGTTAAGGGATTAGCTTTGGTGGTAACAGTTTTATGACCATTTCTCAACTGATATTTTGAGATATATTTCTCAGTTTACTCGGCTGGTCATTGCTACCTTTCAGCAAGTTCTTGGCATATCTGCAACCGATTTCATATTTCTGTGCTGTATATTTCTATAGGTACTTATGTGGAAAACTCACTGCCTGTATACATGCTTTAAATTGTTAGATACGGAAAAACTCAAAATTTCTGAAGCTGCCCTTAAATTTTTTCAGCTAGAATATGTTACAATAACTTGTATCCGGATATTATTTTAATAAAGCTAACATCTATTGCTTTTATTCCGCAACATGACATTCTACGGTATAAAAAGTTTTTATGTGGTGAGATAATGAACTTTATTATACCATGTAAATGTATAAATACAAGCATCGCTTGTGTATGTGTGTATTTCTTATAGTGAAATTAATTAAACAATTCCACTCATATAAATGCACATAATACATCGTAATTATATATCTCGTGATTAATATACGATTTTCATTTGTCTTTTATCTTGTGATTGCGTAGGCCTGTGTCTATAGTCGCAGATATCGTCGTGGTCTTGCCTGGTACGGAGATCGGTCTTGGCAAATATTTACTCTAGCATTTATATTCCGTCGTTCTTCTCAAGTGATTTATTCTATAATAATATTTCTACACAGTTTTTGTCGCTGGAGTTGATTTTCAGATTGCATAGCGTTTTAAAAAAAAATTAAACTGCGTTTTAGTGTCGTGGGAAAGTAGGTACGGTTTCGCGGAAGTGCGAATGTGTGTAATTTTGCGTCGTATAAATATGTGGGTGAGTGTGTGGCTACTTTGGATTTTAAATTGATAAACATTTTGTGATTATAATATTTATTGACATTTCGGGTTATGGTTTCCAGCGAAATGTATTGGTTAACCTTCAAGCATCGCAAATAAGTTTTATTTATGTGGAAATTATGAATAGGAACATGTAGTTGCAAGGTAAATATTCAACCAAATATCTTCCAGGTGTTAGAAATTCAGTGCATTAATTTACATGTATATATCAGATGTTAATGAGATCGTGCAGGTATCTACTATTTTGTTAATGATATAATGTCCTAATCATATTTCGACGCCCAAACTTTTCCAAATCTAAATAATAGATGATTTCGTTTAAAACAGAAGTGGTATGTACTCTATTTTGAAAATTGCAATCAATCTGCTGTCTTCTGACGTTGATAGATTTGAAGGCTCATTGCATAAAGGTCACTTCGGGAATTCGATTAACGTTGAAAATAATGAACATTTGTTTAGAATCTGGTACTAATAGTTGATTGCTCAGTTAAGTACGAGGCCGTATTAAAAATTCTTAGCGCACTGTAGAAGTAAGCAACATTTTAAACTCAAATTATTAAATTTTTGTAAGTATATTTTAACCCACCCCATCAATTATTCTTTTTATTAGAGAAGGTGTTTGCACATTAGGAATTTCATCAGACCCGAACGAAATGACAAACCGATCAGTTATCCAGTAACTGACCGTGCTCGACTTTGCTTAACATCGATTAGGTATCGACGACACGTATCATTTGCGCCGCCGAGGCAAAATATTTTATTAGTTGACATAATCTCGTCTTAATTGAACAAATTTATTACAACCTTTGAACCTTAAAAAGAAAGTTTCATCATGCTTTGAAAATCCGGTCTTCACAGCATTTATCACCTGTTGTTGTCCATGATTATTTTGGCTGCGGATAATTACCCATCGTACGCAGGTCATTTTGATATTTTCCTGTACATTGTTACACTGTGGCTCCATCCATTAGGTCTCTTTTTAAACACAATGAACTAGTCTAAGCACAACAATAATCTTACCAGTTTACATATTTCTAAGTTTGGTAAATTTGCAGATTCCCTCCCGAACGCTTTTCAAAAAATTGTTTTCAGAAACATGCCTAGGACCCCCCATAATGCACAAACCACAAGAAAAAATTCTTGTTCACAACCCCCAAGGATGTTACGGATACCTGGAGTGAATAGGGGTGCTGGGTGGGCTAGGTAGTAAAAAGGAAATATGAGCAGAAAATGCGAAGAAAACGGCTTAAAAGCTGTCTTTTTCTCATCTTGAAGACATATCTCCCTCAAACCCTGCCTACCCCGCATAGCACACCTATTCATCCCGGGTCCCGTAACTTCCTTGGGGGCTGTGAACAAGAAGTTTTTTTGTGGTTTATGCAACGAGGGTGGTTGTATACACGCGAGAGGGGAAGGAAAATGTCCATGACGAAGCACCCCTCCCATCTCTCCCTCCAGCGCCCCACTTGTGACAAGGGGGCAGGCGGTGGGTGGTGTAGTTTCATCTTGGAGATTTTCCTTCCCCTCGCGTGCATACAACCACCCTCGTTGCATAAACCACAAGGAAATTGTCTATTTCATACGAAGTTACGAGACCTGGGACGAATAGGGGTACTGTGCGGGGTAGGCAGGCTTTCAGGGGGATATGGCTTCAAGATGTGAAAAAGACAGCTTTCAAGCCGTTTTCTTCGCATTTTCTGCTCATATTTCCTTTTTACTACCTACGCCGCCCAGCACCCCTATTCACTCTTGGTCCCGTAACTTCCTTGGGGGGTGTGAACAAGAAAAATTGTTTGTGGTTTATGCATCCAGGGGGGGTCCTAGGCATGTATCTGAAAACAATTTTTGGAAAAGCGTTCGGAAGGTAATCTGCAAATTTACCCTTCGTTTTTTTTTTAGAACAATGTGGTTGTAACATGAGAGGCAACAACAAGAATGTTCAAAAAAACGTTTCAAATAAATTAGAGCCCCTATCACCCATATCTGCGTCAGTTTAAGACTATATGTTTATATATAAGACAGGAGACACATACCGGTTTCGTTCTTATGAACTCTTCAGTATGCCACACCTACGCTCCAAGTCTGCCTTAACACGTTGACCGCCAATATGATCCTTGAACACTTCCGATACGTGCTCCAGTATGACCGCCGGCGACCACACTTTGACGCCAAATGTGCCGGTGGTCAGGCACAATTTCTAATATCATCAGGGAATTTTTCGAGAAAAAAAATCAATAGAGCTTGTCATGTTTTTAGTGAATTTTCGTAGTATATATATATATATATATATATATATATATATATATATATATATATATTCCGTGATGATATTAGAAATTGTGCCTGACCGCCGGCGGCACATTTGGCGCCAAAGTGTGGTCGCCGGCGGTCATACTCGAGCACGTATCGGAAGTGTTCAAGAAGGATCATATTGGCGTTCAACGTGTTAAGGCCGACTTGGAGCGTAGATGTGGCATACTGAAGAGTTCATAAGAACGAAACCGGTATGTGTCTCCTGTCTTATATATAAACATATAGTCTTAAACTGACGCAGATATGGGTGATAGGGGCTCTAATTTATTTGAAACGTTTTTTCGAAAATTCTTGTTGTTGCCTCTCATGTTACAACCACATTGTACTAAAAAAAAACGAAGGGTAAATTTGCAGATTACCTTCCGAACGCTTTTCCAAAAATTGTTTTCAGATGCCCAGGACCCCCCTGGATGCATAAACCACAAACAATTTTTCTTGTTCACACCCCACAAGGGAGTTACGGGACCAGGAGTGAATAGGGGTGCTGGGTTGAAAAGGAGTATAACCTAAAATTATTTCCAAATATACAGGTGATCCAAAAAAGTGTGCCACCTCAAATTTATGTTTTTTCTTATCGAACACCCGGTATTTGACAACGTTTTTGAATTCTATGGGAAAAATAAGGTTAACTTATTCCCGGGATCCATATACCTAGCTATTACGGTTTCCCAGACATCTTGATTTTTCGACGAATGAGGTTTTTCGAAAAAAAATCTTATGTCCATTGTCAGAGATATCGTAAAAAAAAACTCACTAGCTTTTGATGGTGGATTTGGTACTTAAATTATTTTTTATTTTATCAGACGGCAAGATAGAGTCTGGACCTTCAGATACCTGATTGTGAACAGCAGTTCACTTTAGGACATCTGATAAAATAAAAAGTAAGCGTCGTTTACATTAATTCTCTGACAAATTCAAGTCTTGTGATGTTCCTGCTTTCTTAATCTATGCAGTTTTTGTTTGGAAATTTGAAGACAATAGATGAATAACCAAACCTTGGCAACATTTCATATAGCACTTTTCTGTAACTCAAGACAGGAATTAGTCTAACCCCTGAAGATGCCTCAATAATGGGCCGAAACGCGTAGGGTTGAGAATAAAACAATTGTCTGGTACTAAAAGCCTGTTAATTATTCTCTCTAATAATGTCAAACCCAGACGTAATGACGTTCAGAAATAAGAACCTTAGATTAATAGCAAACGCACTTACTGCGTCTCGAATTTTTTTTCTTACAAACATGCATTATATTTCGATTAAAAAATGCAAAGATGCAATAATATGAGGTGTTCGAAAAAAATTGTATCACCAATGACTTATGGGTCACCTGTGATTGTCAAAATCATTTTATAAGATGCAGATCAAGGCACTCCATAATTAACGCATACATTTTTTTTTGTATCTTGTATAATAAATAAATTGAGCTTTACCGCTTTTTCCCCTCAGGACTCGTCCGCGGCCCTGCCGTTCCGATAGCACTGGAGCTTTACCGTAGAAATGCGTCACTCTGTGTATACGTAAAGAGATAAAAACTGAAATTAACCCCGGATATGGATTTAAGGAGTCCTAGTTTGCACTCATTTGAAGAAATCTTTTTTAAATTCAAATGTCGTGGTCTCCTCATTACGAAATTTTTTCCACGTAAATTCGCTAAAAATTATAGACCATTAAACCATAAACTTTATTAAAACTACTGCCAAAGCATCAGAGAAGGGGTCTATTTGAAATGAATTGTCTAGAAATATTTTAGTAACAATGACGGTTGAAGCTGAAACTTAAGGGTTTGTAAAACACTCTTCCTCCGAAATGTTCTCAACATAAGACGTATTGGCTTTAGGTTCTTTGCCTAAATGTTGCCAATTTTGACGTTTCAAATCGCGACTTTGACGTATTAAGGAAAACCCCACATTTTTTTTCTTTAAATAATAATAATAATAATAACATGCTTTTATTGAAAATTAAGCTATATGACAAACGGCAGAGTTCAGAAATATGTCTGTTCTTCCACTCAACCGATCCTTAATATAACAAAATTAAATGGTGGTATGCCTATAACTTTTTTTTCTAACTTATAGACCTAAATTATGGTACATAGTTTATGATACAAACACGCGTACCAAATTTGGGTGCCCTAACTTTGTTATTTCCAGATATAAAAACATTTTTCGAAAGACAACGCCAAATTTTCCTAGAAAACCTGTGCCGATTTTCCTGGCTAACGAACTTACCCAAGCCACTTGCAAAAGGACGATACTCACCAAATTTAAACAAAATCGACCTACTATTTTTTGAGGTATCGGTGTGATGCATAAACTAGCTACGGATATGGGTTCTAGGGGGCCTGGTTCGCGTTCATTTGAAGAAATTTATTTCTATATCTTGATCTCCTTATTAGTGAATTTTTTAAAGAAAACAAAAAAATTGGGTGCCACTGACTACCAGATAAACGCACAAAATGTTACAAAGTTTTTGGCGCAAAGAGGTCAAGAAATGCCAGAAAAATTACTTTGAAAATTTGATAACTTTTCCTCTTAAAACGCCAATCGCGATTTGAGACGTCAAAATTAGCAACTTTTAGGCAAAGAACCTTAAACGAATACGGGCTATGTAGAGAAAATGTCGCAAGAAGTGTGTTTTAGAAGTCCGTTAGTTTCAGCTTCAACCGCATTGTCTTTCATTTTACTAAAATGTTTCCAGAAAATTCATTTCAAATACAACCTTTCTCTTAATGCTTTGGTTGTTGTTTTAGTTATAGAGTTTATGGTTTAATTGTCTATAATTTTTAGCAAATTTTCGTAGAATGAATGGGCTAATGAGGAGACCGCGACTTTTGAATTTGAAAAATATTTTTCAAACGAGCGCGAACTAGCTTCCCTAGGACCCATATCCGTGGTTACTTTCAGTTTTTATCTGTTTACATTTATACCGAGTGACGCATTTCTACGGTAAAACTCAGTATCACTGTTATTAAACAAGATACGAGAAACAATTGCATACATTATAGGGTTTCTTGAACTCCATCTTATAAAAATTATTTCGACCTCACAGGTGACCCGTAAGTCGTTGCCGATCCAAATTTCCTTTTCTTGAATCGAATTTATTGCGTTTCTTACCTTTTGGATCGAATTGTAATGCAAGCTTGTTTTCGAGTTATTTCAATTGTTTTGCCACTTTTCACATTTTTTGGCACATATCAAAATTTGTGATACGGTATTTTTTTACCGGCGGCTTTACGCCCCCTCCGAAGGGCGGAACGTGCAGACATTCAACTTGCTAAAATACAATGCCACAACCTCGGTTGATGTGAAAGGAGAACCCTGCTATCGAACCTAGTACCCTTTGGTTCAGAGGCACACGTTCTTACCGCTGAACGACCGAGGCTCTGGTTATTGTGATAAAATTGGTATAAAGCTTTGTACTATAAAGACCATACTAATTACAACGTTCAACGTTTCTTATGTAAAGAAAAATTGAGTGATTTATAAAGAAAATGTAAAAATTCGCTACCATAACGTACTTGCGGCGACTGGCTTTCAAAATCATATTCTAAAGGGGCAAAAAGCTCTGTATACTTTTCGAGGTTGGGTACATTAAAAATTCGTTCTCTCATAATAAAAGTTATAGGTTTGGTAAAATCTGTAGATGTGTAAATAAGCCACCGTTAGATAAAAAGTCTGGACGCGGCAAGTGCCTTATGGAAGTGAATTTTCATAAAAATGTTTTTAATAGCAAATAGGTCTCTCTAATGCAAGTAGGCATCAATCTGATTACCGGTATAACCTATATAGTAGAAACCATGTACCATATTTTATCAAAGTAACTTATTGTTTGAAAATGTACAAACATTTTCCGAAAATAAACTTGAAATGTTTCGGAGAAAACTGGTTTCCTAGCCAACAAACCTTAGGTTAATAGCAAATTGAGATTGAAATTTGAAGCATTTAATGAAAATTTGCTACCAAAACGCACTTACTGTGTCTCGATTTTTTTCTTACAAACATGCATCATATTTCGTTAAAAATGCAAAAATGCAATAATGTAAGAGTGTTCGGAAAAAAATTGTAGGTATCACCAACACCACCCTGTGCTGGTAGATCTGTTGGGGGCAGCAGGTGGAGGAACTATGGAAGAAAGCTCCTCCGTGCAGTGCCCGTGCAGATATCTATAAAAGAGAGAGAGGTCACCAACGGCACATCGGTGGGCAAGGAATGGCAGCCTTTGGGCGAGAGTAGGGTTACCGATGAGACGTATAGCTCTCTTCTGAATGGATTCCAGGATAGCGAGTGTAGAAGCGGCAGCGGCACCACAGATGTGGGAACAGTATTCGAGGTTTGGCCTTATTTGTGAAGTATATAAGGTATAGAGATTAGCTGGTGAAAAGTATTTGCGAGCCCGGAAGAGGAAACCTAATTTCTTAGCAGCCGCTTCTCCAATTGATGTGACATGTTGGTGCCAATTGAGATTTCAATCCACAGAAATGCCAACAAGTGAAAAGGACTCATTACTTTGAATAACTTGGTTGTTCAATGTGATGGGTCTATGGCTGGTGTATCTCTTTTGAGAAAGAAAGCAAGACTGATATTTGGTGGGGTTGAATTGTACAAGATTTCTACTTCCCCAGTCTAATATTTTTTGGAGATTCACGGAGACAGAACCGTCTATGAATCTGCGATCCTTATCTAATTGGGCTAAAGAGACAGGCTTAGGATATTGTATATTTGAGTGGAGGGTGCTGTCGTTCGAGTAACTGTGAACTGGGTTGGATGTGCTAGAGAGGAGGTCATTGATGTGGAGAAGAAACAAAGTAGGGACTAAAGCTGAACCTCGAGGAACTCCTGCATTAATTGGATACAGTTTAGAGGAATGGCTATCCACGACAACAAAAATGCTCCGGTTGGAGAGGAAATTTGCTGTCCAGGTACAGAGTTTTGGTGGTATGCCATAGGCCGGAAGTTTATTAAGCAGAGCTGCGTGCCAGACCTGGTCGAATGCTTTGGATATGTCTAGAGCGACAATCTGTGATTCACCGTGTAGTTCCATAGACTTGTTCCAAGAATGGGTGACAAAGGAAAGGAGGTCGGCAGTTGATCTGCGCTGACGAAATCCATACTGCCTGTCGTGGATTAGACTGTGTTTTTCAAGAAATTTTAGTAATTCGGTGTATATACTTTTCCATCACTTTAGAGACGACTGAAAGGAGAGAAATAGGCCTGTAGTTGCTAGGAAGCGTTTTGGATCCTTTCTTGGGGACGGGTTGTACTCTATTGTAAGATGTCTGAAACAGACGAGTCAGGACAGGAGCAAGTTCTGGTGCGCATTTTTTGAGAACAATTGCTTGTATCTAAAATGCTTAATAATGAACTAAATACAGATTGCGTTTTTTTAACGTTTCCACTAGTAGGCCGTGGAACAGACCTATGTGTTATCCCAGGCCAAAGTTCTATATGTCAGTGTATGTGTACAGGCGAAGACTCTCAAACAACAACGTTAAAATATTGGAATTGTGTGCAGTAGCGATACACCGTTGTAAACATCAAGTCCATGGTGTCGCTAGGGATACACGCGGTCTGTAATATAAGCAGCAGGTGGCACGTGGCCGTCAAAGTGCTAAATGCCCATAACTTTTTTGTCTTTAAGCGTACAGAAAATTTTGGTGCATGGTTCACTCTTTATAATACAAACACGCCTACTAAATTTTTCGGGAAAACCTGGGCCGATTTTCCTGGCTAAAGAACTTATCCAAGCCACTTGCAAAAGGAAGGTACTCAGAAAATTTGATCAAAATCGGCCCATTACTTTTTTGAATGAATAGTGTGATACACACACACATGCACATTATATATATATATATATATATATATATATATATATATATATATATATATATATATATATATATATATATATATATATATATATATATATATATATATATATATATATATATATATATATATATAAACTAACCCAGGTTATGGGTTCTAGGGGGCTAGTTCGCGCTCATTTAAAGAATTTTTTTCTAAATTCGTAATTCGGGATCTTCTCATTAGTGCATTTTTATTAAAGAAAATTCACTAAAAGTAAGGCGGTTTGTAAAAAAAAGGCGTATGTTTTTATAGAAAATGCCTCTGCAAGAACTGTTTTATAGTACTAAATCACTACAATACCATATAATCATCAAATTCTAAAAGATTGTTCGCGATTCACATAACAAACCTGACTCAGTAGAGCTATTGTCATGCAAATCAGATTCTCTACTTGACTTCGTCAAGGTAAACATACGCAACACCGATAAATCAATTTCACTTTGCTATTATTAATCCAAGCGAAAAGTTGCTGTATCGCTCGAATACTCGTCGAAGATTAGACGTGAATACTTTTCTAATGTGGCATAATTTTCCGTACTTCTCGAGACGCTACTTGATCGATACTAACCGATTATAATCTCGAAAAAAGACATAAGCACTTGAACCTCATTGTTCCTTTCATGTTGCAAGTTTGATTTAAACAAACTCGAACCGATCCAGCTTGAAACACTTCAAAGATAACAACAAAGTTTGGATCGATTTAGAACGCATTTTTTGTGATTTTATGGCAACGATGTCGCTGTGTCAATCGAACATACGAGGTCGGGTCCTTATGTTCTGACCGTGACCTCTATAAAGAAAGGTTAAGATTTTTAAAAAATTTAATAATTAAGGTGCCTCGACTACCAAAGCCATTGGAACCGTAGATAATATTACACACATTCATACAGGGTCCGAAATTGGATGCTCACCATTGGCATCTCGAAAACTGTAAAAGCTACAACATGGACTAGACAGGGAAAGCTTTAGCAACTTTTATGTTCATTTCAGATCCATTAAGAAATCAAGGCTAACTATGATCATATTTGAGAAAACACGACTTTAGCAAATTTGTTTTTGCTCCCTAGTTAAGTTACCTTCTATCTGAAACTATTTAGACCTTCACTTTTTGAAGACGCTAATTTTTTGGCATAAACAGCGAAAACAGTTTCTTCTTTGTTTTTCAGTTACCTTTTTCACGTTTAGTTTTTCTTATGAGAGCCATAATGAGTTTTAAGCTCGTTGAATTGCTCCAAGAGGGATGATGTATCACATGTCGGTAAAATCTCCATTTTGAGGCGGTTTTTGACAAAGTAACAGTTTATTTAATTAAATAAAATACATAAAGGATAAGTAAGCTAGGGAAGTTGATCGTTTAAACACAGGGTTGAAGCATGAAGTTAGGTATCTAGCTAACAAAACTGTTCAATTTGATCACCATTTTCTTAAACACATTTTTCGCATCTACGTTTAACGGAAGTGATGACTCTCAGAGTGGAATCAGCATATATGGACCCAAAAGCATCTCTCACTCTTTGTTTTCAAAAATCAGTGGTTTCTGTGCTGTGAAACTCGTTAACTTCATTTTTCACAGCTTCCCATAGATAATAATTTGGAGGATTGACGTCGCGCGCGGACAGGCTAAAAAAATCGTCCAGTACTTGAAGTGAATCGATCGTTGAAGTTGTCTCCCAATATTCCACGAACTTTTCTTGTGTTGTGAGCTGAACATCCATCCTGTTGAAAAAACAATTAGCTCGTCTCCTCTTCCGTGTAAAGTTGCCTTATTGTGGGCAATATTTGATTTTCTAAAAGTCCACAGTACGTTTTCCGGTCAAGTTTCCATTTAAAACCGAAGTACCAATTAAAGGGCGGTCAAATTAAAAGGTACATGAACACGAAATTATTAAAATGGGAACCAAAAATTATATAAGAATGAAATACTACTTACCTATCATGCCGCAACATACATTAAATCCGAATCTTGTCTGAAATCCTCTTTGTTCAGTCAAATGTGTATTTTTTGGTAGCTCAATATTGATAATTATGTTTATTGTAAAATCCACAATGTGTGAATCGTGTTTCAACCGTCCAAATTACGTTCGATGGGAAATTCGACTGATCTTTGCATCTTTGAATGAACTAGCGACAAAAGTCAAGCCTTCCACAATGGTCATCAGTGTTTAATGCTTGAATAATTGTTGGCTTGTATGGGTGGTACTTTCTTTGCTTCGGTATTCTGTGTATGCCTGTTTTGGGAATACCTGTGTGACGCGGCGCTGCTCGTAACTCGTAATAATATTCTTGGATCATTTTCTATACATTGAACAATATTATTCGCACGTTCGGCGTCGCCCGTGTTATAACCATCTCTTTTATTTTCAAAACTTCATTAAGGTGTTACAAAGCACTTCAATAGACGTAGGTGCGGTGTTGCCACATCTCCAGAATTTCCCCAACATCTGGGAATTTTTGCACAATCTGGCAACACCGCCTCCCCACCCCCCTGGGGGTGCCTGGGGTGACCCCCCTCAGGCGAAGTCTCAACCCTCTAGGACCAGAAATAACGAAGTTACCAACTTGTGCCCCGTCGGAACGGATAACTGAGGTCTGCACATTCCGAACACCCTGTATATACACCCTGTATACGCAGAGAACCCTTACACCCTGTATACGCAGAGAGATCTTATAGTTCGAGAAACACCTCTTGTGTGACATAGGAGTGGTGACCACATTTGGATCATCCTGTATACACATCCCCCTGTATACACACGGGACCGATCTGTATTCACAGAACCTTCTAGTAAAAGAAGGTCCTGGAACGTTCTGGAATGGAACGCTCTAGAAAGGAGGGGAAGGTACGGCGAGTATATAAAAGCGAAAGCAAGCCAGCCCGAGTTAGTTCAGTTCAGTAAGAGAATGTGGTAGTGACTTGAAGAAGCAGTGTAAAGTGTTAAGAGAGTAGTGACTGTAGTACCAGATTAGTGACTTTTGTTGAGAGTAGTAATTGTAAAGCCAGTAAATTAAGTGTTTTGTGAGAGAGACATTCTAGACATTTTATTGTATCCATATTTAGAGTGTAAATAAAGTTGTTTTGTTAAAATTTAAAAGTCTCACTTATCCAGAACCCGGAGAAAACGCAACAAATTGGTGTCAGAAGTGTGGGATAAGTGAGTGAAGAAGTGGACAACTAAGCTAGCTGTAAATGGTAAACACTAGATCGACTGACTACGACAAGATGGCTGAAATCAAAGAGTTGATGGACTTACTGAAAAGACAACGCGAAGAAGACGAGAGAAGACGACAAGAAGATAAAGAAGACCTCAAGAGGCAACGCGAAGAAGACGAACAACGGCGACAAGAAGATGAAAGAAGACACAAAGAAGACGAACAACGGCGACAAGAAGATGAAAGAAGACGGCGCGAAGAAGACGAGAGAAGACGACAAGAGGAGGAACAGAGGCGTCTTGAAGATAAAGAAGAACTCAAGAAGCAACGCGAAGAAGACGAAAAACGACGACTAGAAGACAAAGAAGACCTCCGAAGTATGTTCCACAATATGAGAATCGATGTAAAAGAAGAAATTGAACAGATCAACGAACAAATAGAAAATGTGGACAAGAAAGTAGAAAATGTGGACAAGAAAGTAGAAAATATGGACAATAAAATAGGAGTGGTGAACAGTAAGGTGGAAAATGCAACAGAGGATTGGAACAAACGATGGGAAGAAGTTGAAGGGTTGAAAGAACAAATGAAGATGATGATGAAAGGCACAGAAGTCAGACATAGAGAACTGACAGAACAGGTGATGGGCCAGACTGATAGAACTCAACCAAGAGGAGTTACTGGAATGTCCCCAGTTCAAAATCGTCCGGAAGAAAATATGCCAATCATGCAGCAGCCTCATGGAACCTTGAAGCCGCCGACTTTTGACGGAGAAACATCGTGGCCCATGTACAGGAGGCAGTTTGAAGCGGCAGCTCTCAGCAATGGGTGGAGCGAACAACAGGCAGCAACTGCTCTAATTCTCTCGCTTCGAGGTAAAGCCTTAGAAATCCTCCAGAACATCCCGGAGTCGAAACAGCAAAACTACTTAACAGTGATACAGGCCCTAGATTTGAGATATGGTAACAAGTACATGAGCCAGGTCTACCAGACACAACTAAAGTCAAGGGTCCAAAAGCCAAATGAGACGCTGCAAGAATTTAGTGCCGAAGTGGAGAAAATTGTGCGACTGGCATATCCCCAAGCCCCAGAAGAATTTGTCAACCAGATCACCGTCCAGACCTTCATCGATGGGGTACTTGACAATGAAATGCAACAAGCTTTAAGGCTCGGAAGGTTCAAAACACTTACAGACTGTGTAATTTATGGCTTGGAATTTGAAGCAGCGAAGAATGCATCTCAACCTCGCCGCAACAGGCTGCGCGAAGTGAAGGAGATAGAGGACCATGCAGACACGACAGAGGACCTAAGGCGAGAAATCAAGTTGATAAAAGAAGCCATAAGCAAGCTCACTGTACCGGTTGGGACACGTAGGACGAAAGCAGATTGGTCAGACATAGAATGCTACAAGTGTGGTAGGAAAGGGCACATAAGTAGGCAGTGCTCACAAACCCAACAGGTGGCTCGCAGAAGACAAGAATATACCAACAGTGAGCGGCGTCAGGGAAACGACCTGACGCCAGTGTAAGGGGGCGGCAGCTGGCGTGCGAGTCCCAAGGCCCCAAAGTCAAGGTCTCCACTATCCGACGCTACCACGAGAGCCTCGTTATACCTGGCAGCATAGACGGAAGACAATGCAGTTTCACCATCGATACTGGTGCCACTAGATCCGTGGTACGTCCAGACATGTTGCCAAACAGGTCGGCACTCACGACCAACAAACAGCCTGTGTTGGAGACGGCAAAAGGAGATAGGATACCCGTGCATGGAGAGGCCACTGTTTACATTAGGCTGGGCAGTACTGAGCTACAGGTAAGGGCTGTTGTCGCAGAAATCGTCGACGAATTTATTCTGGGCCTGGATTTAATGGAAGAGTTCGATGTCCTTTCAGTAGACTTCCAGAATAAGATCTTGAAAATCGGTAACGAAGAGTTGTATTTATCTCCAACAGCAGGCAAAGCTAATCTCAGGGTGAGACTTATTGTCGACGAGGATACACGGATTCCTGGTAACAGTGAGAAGATTGTCAGAGCCAGACTAGAGAAGAAACTTGATGGTATACCTGCTCTCATAGCGGAGCCCCTAAAAGATAGACATGATGGTGCCCTCGTTGCACGATGCTTAGTAGACCCGAAGAGGACAATACCCATAAGAGTGGCTAACGTGCAAACTAACAGGGTCACATTGAAGAAAGGTGAGGTTATCGCCACTTGCGAGCCCATTGACCGAGTGACGTTGTCAAGAAAGGTGACACCCACGGCATTAGACAGAAGACTGCCAGTAGAAATGGTAGAGCGGTTCAAGAATTCTTGGGGCCAATTGAACGACACGGAGATGGAAATGGCCCTGAAGTTCGTATTGGAGGAGGCCGATATTTTCGCTCAAGATAAAATCACAGGTCGTACGAGTCTAGTGCAACACAGAATTAATACTGGCGACGCAAGACCAATTAGACAGCCGCCGAGAAGACTGCCTTTTGCCAAGCAATCAGAAATCAAGGCGATGGTTAACGAAATGCTGGAAGATGGTGTGATTGAGGAGTCTAATAGTCCTTGGTCGTCCCCAGTAGTTTTGGTCACCAAGAAAGACGGCACTATGAGATTTTGCGTGGACTATAGGAAGCTGAATGATGTCACCAAGAAAGACAGTTATCCCCTGCCCCGGATCGACGACACTTTGAACACTTTGGCCGGATCAAAGTGGTTCTCTACATTAGACCTGAAAAGTGGCTACTGGCAAGTAGAACTCCATAAAGACGATAAGGAGAAGACTGCTTTTTCAACCGGGAATGGGTTGTACCAATTCAAGGTCATGCCATTCGGCTTATGTAATGCTCCTGCCACATTCGAGCGACTAATGGAGTTAGTGCTGAGAGGACTTACATGGGAAACATGCCTGGTGTATCTCGACGATGTCATGGTGATTGGAAGGACTTTCGATGAACACCTGTCGAATCTGAAGCAGGTTTTCTCCAGGCTGAGAGGTGCCAATCTGCAACTCAATCCCAGGAAATGCGTCCTCTTCCAGAAGAAAGTGAGTTTCCTCGGACATGTCGTTTCTGAGAAAGGGATAGAAACTGATCCAGAGAAAATAAAGGCAGTAAGAGACTGGCCTGTGCCGAAGAACAAACATGAGGTCAGAAGTTTTCTGGGACTTTGCAGCTACTACCGACGCTTTGTAAAGTACTTCAGCAGCATTGCGAAACCTCTGCATAGCCTGACTGAAAATAAGGCCGAGTTCATCTGGTCACCAGATTGCCAAGAGTCTTTTAGAGAGCTCAAGCATCGTCTTCTCACTGCTCCTGTGCTGGCTTATCCTCAGGACGAAGGACTGTTTATACTGGACACCGATGCTTCCCAGTATGGCATTGGGGCAGTACTCTCACAGCTCCAAGCCGGAGAAGAAGTTGTGATAGGCTACTTCAGCAAAACGTTCGGAAAAGCAGAAAGAAATTACTGTGTAACCCGGAAAGAACTGCTGGCAGTTGTAAGATCCATCGAACATTTCCACAGCTTCCTGTACGGAAGAACATTCCGCGTGAGGTCAGATCACTCTGCTCTGCAATGGCTTCTGAACTTTAGAAATCCCGAAGGACAGATAGCACGATGGATAGAGAAACTGCAGAGCTACGACTTCCGGATTGAACATCGAAGAGGAAGAAGTCACGCCAATGCAGACAGCCTGTCAAGAAGACCATGTTCAGTGCATGAATGTAAATTTTGCGAGCGACAAGAGAACAAAGAGATCGACAAAGTAACTCATCAGATCAAACAACTGGTGGCAGGACAGGAGAATAACACCGATCTAGACGTAAATCTTGAATACATCAGAGACGCACAGAAGACAGATCCAGACTTGAAAAATATTAGAGAATGGCTACAAAAGGGGAAAAGACCTGAGTGGCACGATGTGTCCCGGTTTGGGGCGGAGGTTAAAGGCTACTGGCTACAATGGGACTCATTGTGTCTAAAGAATGACATGATCACTCGAAAATGGGAAACTGCCGATGGTAGAGACTGTATATACCAGACCGTTGTGCCAAGTGAGTGCATAAGCAGTGTTCTTCAAGAGTTACACAATAGTAGAAGTGGAGGCCACTTTGGGGTCAACAGGACTCTTGCCAGAGTGAGAGACCGCTTCTATTGGATAAACTGCCGAAGAAGCGTGGAAGAATGGTGCAAAAGGTGTGACCAATGTGCTTCAAAGAAGGGACCAAAGACCCGATCCAGAGGAAAAATGATGCAGTACATCTCAGGTACACCGTGGGAGAGAGTTGCCGTAGACATCGCAGGACCTTTTCCCATCACAGAGTCTGGGAACAGATACATAATGGTGGCGATGGACTACTTCTCGAAATGGCCTGAAGTTGCGCCGATCCCCAACCAAGAGGCAACGACCGTAGCAGAAGCCCTGATGGAAAATGTCATATCACGGCATGGCGTACCCTTGGAGATTCACACCGACCAGGGCCGGAATTTCGAATCAGAGGTCTGGAAGAGCCTAATGGACTTGCTAGGCATAAAGAAAACGAGAACAATGCCACTCCACCCTCAATCAGACGGCATGGTAGAACGGCATAACAGGACCATCAATCAGTATCTTGCTATGTTTGTCGACGAGAATCAGAGAACCTGGGACAAGTTGATACCTCTGTTCCTCCTAGCTTACAGAAGCTCTCAGCATGAATCTACCGGCTACACTCCATCCATGATGTTGACCGGCAGAGAGATGCGGTTACCAATCGACATGACGAGACCACCACCGAACGAGGACATAGCGGACCTAGCTACGTTACCTGAGTATGTCGCCGACCTAGAAGGAAAACTGCGCACTATACACAGATGTGTCAGAGATAGGCTCCTCTTAAGCAGTGACCGGATGAAGATGCGCTTGGATCGCAGAGCAACACCCCATACATTCAAGGAAGGTGATGCAGTGTGGCTGTACCAACCAACAAGGAGAAAGGGCCTCAGTCCCAAACTTCAGAAACCATGGGAAGGGCCATACTTGGTGACTAAGAAAATTAACGACCTAGTCTACAGAATCCAGCTGTCTCCAAGAACTAAACCCAAAGTTGTTCACATAGAGAGGTTGAGTCCCTATCGGGGCAACGAACCCCCAAGTTGGCGGCCGGTAAATACTGTTCGGGACGAACAGTCTTAAGGAGGGGGGCAGTGTTACAAAGCACTTCAATAGACGTAGGTGCGGTGTTGCCACATCTCCAGAATTTCCCCAACATCTGGGAATTTTTGCACAATTTGGCAACACCGCCTCCCCACCCCCTGGGGGTGCCTGGGGTGACCCCCCTCAGGCGAAGTCTCAACCCTCTAGGACCAGAAATAACGAAGTTACCAACTTGTGCCCCGTCGGAACGGATAACTGAGGTCTGCACATTCCGAACACCCTGTATACGCAGAGAACCCTTACACCCTGTATACGCAGAGAGATCTTATAGTTCGAGAAACACCTCTTGTGTGACATAGGAGTGGTGACCACATTTGGATCATCCTGTATACACATCCCCCTGTATACACACGGGACCGATCTGTATTCACAGAACCTTCTAGTAAAAGAAGGTCCTGGAACGTTCTGGAATGGAACGCTCTAGAAAGGAGGGGAAGGTACGGCGAGTATATAAAAGCGAAAGCAAGCCAGCCCGAGTTAGTTCAGTTCAGTAAGAGAATGTGGTAGTGACTTGAAGAAGCAGTGTAAAGTGTTAAGAGAGTAGTGACTGTAGTACCAGATTAGTGACTTTTGTTGAGAGTAGTAATTGTAAAGCCAGTAAATTAAGTGTTTTGTGAGAGAGACATTCTAGACATTTTATTGTATCCATATTTAGAGTGTAAATAAAGTTGTTTTGTTAAAATTTAAAAGTCTCACATCCAGAACCCGGAGAAAACGCAACAAAGGTAATAAATTGCTCACAATTGTCCCAAAGATTGTTCTGTGGGGTTGCAGTCTTTCTGGAAATTTCTTTAAATAAGATTATGATGCGGCAAACTTCTTTTCGTTTGCGATATTTATTAGTTATTTCGTAGAACTAATCGAAACTTGTAACAGTATAAGATATAAAGTTCTATCCAAAGGTTTTAATTTTGCACCAACCCCTAAATTCATCCCAATAGAAAAGATAATTTCTGAATCAGAAGATGCTATAACACACCTACCGACTAACGAAGCTGAAATTACGAGACAGGACATTGCCAGGATATTACGTTCTGCCAAACGTCCACCTTCCAACCTTTCTTCTCACGAACGACAGTCAATCAGAGACCTAAACCGAAACACAGAAATTATAATCCTACCAGCAGACAAAGGCAACGCTACAGTCAAGCTCGACAAAACAGACTATATACAAAAGATGAACAATATACTAAACAGCACATACTACAAACAAACCCGTAACGACCGTACAACATATCTTGAAAAGAAAACCAAAACTATCATCAACAACTCCCAACTCAGTCCCGACCCCAAAAAACAACTAATCCCCCGCGAAAAATCATCTCGCATCCCTAGAAAATACGGTCTCCCGAAAATCCATAAGCCTGATATTCCCCTTCGCCCTATCGTAAGTGCCCACCGTTCACCCACACAAAAACTTGCAAAACATCTAGCCAAAACTCTCCAACCATTAGTAGACCGGTTTCGCTCTAATTAGAGCTCGTCAGTACGGTATACTAATTGTTGCGAAAATACACCTATAAATAGAAGGCTGGCTACCATAGCCGTATTACTTTATAGGTGTATTGTCGCAACAATTAGTATACCGTACTGACGAGCTCTAATTAGAGCGAAACCGGTCTACGGTTCTAATTGTTGTGAGAACGCATCTAACCTTACATACTTTGTCCCTATATTAGGATAGAAATGGTCCAGGGCTAACAATTTACTAAAATTGTTAGTTGGTTGTATACAGTCTCTATTTTTTTAACTTTGTGTTATTTGGAGCTGGCGTGACAACATACTACTTGGTTCCGCAACTAGGTGGCGACACGTTCACCACTCACTGTCATTTAGACCTAGATCATCTAGAAACTTTTACCAAACGCAGGACCTGATTTGACCACATAGGATGATGCTCCATCGCATTTTTTTTTTTTGGGTTTATTCATGGAACACTTTGGAGATATATAAATGGTTAAGTACAGATGATCCAGTCAGGTGGCCTCCTGGATCAACAGACCTCACGCTAATTGACTTTTTGGTTTAGGCACATTTTAAAAATAGTGCTTACAAAAGGACCCCTAACATTATTAATGATTTTGTGTAAAAATCTTTTACAGGCAATAAGCTTGCTAAGCACCGAAATTCTTCAAAATGCAATTGTAAGGAGAGCAAGGTGTGGAAATGTTTCGCGTTCAATCAGCTTGATAAGCCAGGAAATTATTCAAAACGTAATGAGAGAAACTGTGTGTGCGTTGAAGACACTTTGAGCATTTACTTTGATTCTGCTTTACATTATTTATATTTTTCCTTTTTCATATTAAAATCGATTTTGTGTTCTAACTTTTCATTCACTTGGTTGAGATTCCCTACGTCGAATTGTAAGAATTGAACGAAACTTTTTCAAAAATGACATATAGTTTCCGAAAATGAAATATTATGCAGGTGTGTCGTTTGAAAACTGAGAGTTCAAGCATTTTGCGGCAAAATCGGAAGTCGGTCATTTTGAATTTTGGAAAAGCAGTTCAAGTTATTGAAGATAAAATGGACAGTATTGAAGAAGCAATAAACAACAGGAATCAAAATAAATGACAATGGCTCCACGTGATAAGATACGCACATGACATAGCGCTGATATAAGAAACCAAACAAAAAATTAATCAAAATTAATGGAGATCACGCCTTGGGAGTATTATTACGGCTAATTGTAACGAGCAAATAGGTTAGGAGCATAGCGATGGCAAAGCAAGCATTGAATGGACAAAATCCTTTGCCCACTAATAATCCTGTGAAAGAGGTTCAAGCCATATGAATGGAGTAGTATATTGTACGGGGCGGAAAGCCGGACTTTGAACAAGCAGGGTATGAAAACACCAGAAGTTTTTTAACTGTGGACATTGACAAAAATGACACCCACAACCGTCGACTAATTAGTCTTTTAAACATCGCATCGTAGAATGTGCATTATGAAAAGAAGCTTGATTCTTGAGTGAGTTTAATTCATCATTTGATCAACCATTTTTGTTAACGAAATGACCGTTAGATAAGTACACTTTCTCAGATAAGTACACATTTATTTTTCCAAAGTGCTCGCCACAAGCGATACACTTTACACTGTATTGTTAATCTTTTCATTGAACGAAATCTGGCCATTCTTGAAATTATTTAGAAATAGTTTTTCAATCGTTTTAAATGTTTTAACATGACTTCAAGAACTAACAAACATAAATGAAACAGCTAAACATTAAATCGCCAAACTTGCATTTTAAAAGGATTAAATTACCCAAAGAAATATAAGAGTTTCACTTCCCGGAAATCTATTAATGTGCTGACAGGATACTCTGGGCATTTCAACTCAGGTCTTTGCCCTTTATTGAAAAAAAGTAATGTTTTATTGGCTTTTAATAAAACTGCAAAGCTGATCCATACGACCGAGGGAAGTTAAAATCGTCCGTTCTGTATGGTTTATAGGTACTAAAATAGCTCCAGGCAAGAAAACAGCGACTTTAATATGTGAACTTACAATTTTATTTTCTCTGCCATTTACCAGTCAGCCAGAATATTTTCTCAAATAAAATGTCCTGGCGCAGCGAACGCTTTGCGGTAGCGAATTTTGATGTGAGAGATAATTTGATATCCTTGGACAAACTGTTTTTAAGCCTTCGACCAATATTGCCGGTGTCCAACAACTAATATCATGATCGTAACAATCTAAAGGCGACGTCGTCCTGTCGTCGCAGCTACGCCTCTCCGTCCCCAGCAGCTCTCTTCATTTCCTCATAACTTTCACACTTTCTCAGTTGTGCAGGTTTTTCAGAAGTGTCCCCCTTGGTCTACCGCTCCTACCTCTTTCCAGGCATGTGCCCTTCAATTAATGTTTGTCAAAAAGTTATTAGGTCTCAGAATATGTTCAATGAATTTTGCGTTCCTGCTTTGAATTTCTTTCAGCAAGCATCTTGCGTCTCTCACCTCTTGCGGGACTGGGAATAAGAGGACCAAACTTCAGACTCGCTAAGTCTTTAGAAAAAACTTCTGCCATCTTCCAAGCAGGACTGCTTGCTATAAATCTGTGTACACAGGGGTGCATACAACGTAGATTCACAAATACAGAGATATACATCCTTTCAGATAGGCAGGCAGTATTTAAAGACTCTTGAATCTTTCAAAAGCGAGTCTGAGCTGGGACTGCAAAAAATCGTTTAAGCAACTGGCTACAAGCAACAAAGTAACTTTGATATGGGTACACGGGCATCAAGGCATTGAAGGAAATAAGGAAGCAGATAGCCTCGCAAAAAGAATAGCAGCAATACCATTGACATTGTCGAGAGCGATGAGAGATATTCGGTATAACATTTATTTTTCGAACAAGATGGTGCCCCACCTCATCATGCCGTTACTGTTAGGGAGTTCTTGGATATACACTTTCCCGGTCAATGCATAGGTCGAAGAGGTGCTGTAGAATGGCCAGCCCGTTCTTCAGACCTGTCCCCTTTAGACTTTTTTGTAGAGTCATTTAAATTCCAAGTCTATGCTACCGAGTGCGATTCATTCGAAGAGTTACGCCAGCGTATTATTGATGAATGCCGAAAAATTACTTCTGAAATGGTTGCAAATGTTAGGCAAAAATTTGAACAAAACTTATGCAATGGTATGGAAGTTGGTGGTGCTCAATTTGAACATTTATTGGATGAAAATTTAATTCGTTGGCATGTTGGTTTAATAGTATGATTGGTCTTAATTATTTTCAACATTTACGTCAATACTATGCTGTTTTTAAGTGGAACGATTTAGTTTTTTAATTTCTCTGGAAATTCATTAGTGATATTTCAAAACTCCATATCTTCTGAACGAATAGACCGAATTTCAAAATTAAACAAGCAATGTATAGGAATTAGAAGCACTTTTCAACGAGCTATCACATGAACCCTATTCCCATTTGAAAAAAATTGAGGGATGACACCCCCGCTTAAGAGGGTAAAATTTGGGCTATACATTTTGCGTCAAAAGTTGTCCCCCTCACAAGCAAACTTGCCGTGTTTCAGGTTTCAGGACAGAATCTTTTCCTGGCAGTTAGGGCTGCCAGCTCGTTTTCAATGGGCCTCCCTGTAAGACTGTGTAAACGCACGCACACACACACAGACATAAACACAAACATAAACATATAAAAATTGAAACTGACCCTTAATATGGGTTCTAGTTCGCGCTCATTTGGAGAAGTTTTTTCAAAAGTAGGGGTATACCCATTAGTCAGTTTTTTATAAATTTACTAACAAGACTGTTTAAAGATATCCAGACGATCAAGTTATTTTGAATTTCATAAATGAAAACGCTAAAGCAAGTGTTAGGACAGTATCACGTAATTTAAATTTATGTCTCTAGGATCTGGCGTTGCTTTCGCGGCATAAGAAAATTTCATTTAAACCGAAGTTTTTAGACACGTTACAATGATAATAAGGGAAGGTTGGAATATTGCTTGTGGACCCAAAGATATTATTTGAATAATATTATGTATGCATACGAGGCTACCTTTATAACACACATGGTGTGGTATCATCACAAAATTGCCGCCACCGGTCTGCAGAGAATCAACACTGGGTTATTAATTGCAGAAAGCAGTATTATCAGAAAATTAATGTATGGTGTAGAATATTGGGTGATATAATAATAGTGCCCTTCTTTTTAAATTTTAATTTGAATGCTCACCGATTATTAGAGTTTTTAAACAATGGACTTTGGGATGCATTACATTAACTTCCAATTCAAGTACGACAGTATATGTATTTTCAGCTAGATGGAGCACCAATTCATAATGCAGTGTAAGTGGGAAGTGAATAGGTCGAAATAGTCGTTTAATTTTTCGGCCGCCTAACTCTTCTCGATTTTCTTTATGGGGTAATATTAAAGCAAAAGTGTACAAGACCAGGACACAGAATTTGCAAGGACTTCTGGCAGAATAAACCAAGCTTGTCGGGAGGTTACACCTTACACCTGCTGAATTACGTAGAGTAGTAAATAACAATAGAAAAATAATTTAAAAAAATGTGTAGTATTAAATAGCGATTTAGTAGAGACAACCGTTATTTAACCTGAATTATTATTATTATTAACAATAAACTACAGAGACAAGGCACCAATGCTCTCCGCCGCCACCGTCGCACTGGGTAGACTGTTCCAATCATTGAAGCGTCGATTAGAAAGAAAGTTGAGTCGAAAATGTGTACGCAGCTGTTCCTTCCTCAGCTTACAGTTATGCCCACGTAGTCGCTGGGCTGTGTCCAAAGTGACGAAAGGCGAGGCAGGTTCAGGAAAAAAACCATGTGTAATACAAAAAAAAATAGATAAGATCCGTTCTAATCCGCCTGGATGACAGAGTCGACAACCCTAATTGTGCCGGCCGCTCCCCATAAGACATGTGTCGCAACTGACCCATCGGGTTCCAGCGCGTTGAGCACGTGCCAATAGGTCGGTGTTCTTAATTAATACCGGTGACCACGCCTGCAGCCCATACTCCAGAAGCGGACGAACATATGCTACATATAATCTCTTAGCAAACCCGGGACGTGGATCACAAAACGCCTTCCTAAGTAAAAACAACATGCGATTAGCTCTCTTCACGGCAGCAGTAGTCTGCGACGACCAAGCAAAGTCACCCGCTATCGATACTTCCAAGTCGACATGCGCATTCTCCGTGGCAAGCAGTTGACCATCGATAAAATATGAGTTTCTGGGATTGCTGGCACCCATGTGCAGGACAGAACACTTGCTGAGATTCAGAGGTATACACCAAGTCGCCCGCCATTCACCAACAAAACTAATATGCAATATGACCAGATTTTAACGCACTTAAAAGATCGGCGGTGTGCACGAGGAACAAAACGGGTTCCAAAACCGACCACTGTGGCACACCACTCGTGACGCTGTGATTGTTTGAAAAAGTGGCACCAACCTTCACTGAGAATGTACGGTCGTTCAAAAAACTCCGAATCCACTGCAGCAGGCAACCACTGTGATGAAGTTTGTCCATGTGGAACCCTGTCGAAAGCTTTGCTCAAATCCAAATACAGAACATCGGCCGGTAACCCAGCACCCAGTAATTTGGTTTATTCATGAAACGAGCACAGCAGATTAGTAATAGTCGACCTTCCAAGGAGAAAACCATGCTGCGCAGCAGGCAACCTTCCGTGCTCAAGAAAAAAGGGCACGATCTGCTTCACTAGTACCCGCTCCAGCCCTCTACAGACAGCTGATGTTAGGCTAATGGGTCTGTAATTCGTTGGGTCCAGCTTATCAACCTTTTTAAACACAGCCGTAACATTTACTGGCAACCAGTCCCTTGGGAGAATTCCTTCGCCTGGGGAAGTTCCAAGTATAACAGAAATTGGATGACAGAGTTGTGTTGCGCAGAGTTTGAGAAGCCTAGGTGAAACTCCGTCAGGACCCGGCGATGGGTTCACTCTCAGTGACTGACGTTCCTTGAAAACCAGGGATTCTGAGATTACCACGTCCTCGATGGGTTCCCAAACAAGGGTTACCGGGCATATTTGCGGCACCAGGAACGCCTGAAATTGTTATAATTATTTTCTTGTGTTTCTTGTTTATTTCTTTAGTATTTTTTGCGAATAAAATTAAATTCATTATCTTGAACATTTTTGTGTCATACTCAATAAAAATCACCACCATTATAGGAGTTTATTAGGAGTGTGACAAATTATCAATGCTTCATGTGACAGATCTCATATTGAAGAGAAGAAATCATGGCAGTTTTCTGAGAATAAAATTTTAATTAATAATTATTTTGAACATTTTTGTGGGTAAATTTTTTTTCAACTAAACTTGGGTCTTGGGGTCAATCCGAACAACTTTTTTTTAAATAAAATTTCCTGAAAAAATTTCATTAATAATGTTTTCAATTTTTTTTTCGATAATTTTTGATCAAAGGAGGCTAGTTAATTACTAAGGCTATACTGTAGTTTACCCATTCAAAGAAGGTTGACAAGCTTCACATACAGAATACAAGTTTTTTCTGTTTTTTTTTAAATCCGTTAAAAAATAAAAAAGTTATTGCAACTAAATTTGTTTCTATTATAAAATGTATACAATGTACCAAAATTTAAATCTCTTAAGTTTAATTCCTTAAGTTTAAAGAAAAAAGTTATAAGCATTTAATTAACACATTTTTTGGCGCCGCTGAAGGTCACAGGAGGGCACAAGACCAAAATATTTGTGTGTTAAGCAAAATCTATTAAATACATATTACAGACAAATATAAATTTTTTTCCTTGTTAATCGGTATATAATTTTAAAATTTTATAAAAAAATATATCATTTATATGAAATTTCACTACCATAACGCACTTGCCGCGCCCAGGCTTTTAAATAACTGTTTTAACCAAAAACGAACATCATAATATATTACATAACCTGTAGCAAAAGTGTGGACACAGCAAGTACGTTATGGTATCGCGGTTTTATATTATGGATTATTTTCTTTAAAATTTTAATAACTTAATTTTTTATTAAGCTACGACACTTAATTTTGGTATACAACTAAATCTTTATGGGGGCAAAATGCATAACAAATTTCATTAAATAAACTTCATTATTTTCGTAGATGCAAATTTGTTAACTTGATTTTTGTGGCCTGAAATGTTTGTTAATGGAAATTCGCTACCATAACGCATTTGCGCCGGCCAGACTTATTTTTTTCAGAATAAAGCCTTTTGTTCTTTTATACAGTTATAGTTAATTTGGAACCAACGTTCCTAACATAGACATTATCGCGAAACCTTCGTTAGCGAAACGATCGTCAGGTGCATAAAACACTGTTGTGTTGAAGCGTGTGTTGCCAAAATGTGTTTAGTAGTGCACACCACAGGTTCCAAAATTTTGTCCAACACATGTGGAATTTTAAGATGATGGACAAACGTGATAATTTATAAGTATCTATGTAGACTAATGAATTTCAGAGATATACATAAGGTTGATGATTTGTCGAGTAGGTAGATACAAAGGAAAAGTGATAAAGGTTAGAGACCTTGATAGTTATTTGTTTGGATTTTTTATTAGTCATGATTTCTTTACCAGCTCACTTTTAGCGCCATTCCCCTAGCTGATTTTAATCGAACCTCTTCGCACTCTTAAAAAATCTTACCGATTTAGATAACTCAGTTACTAGGGAGCATCTTTGAAGTCATTGAACTGACGTTGGCACACATATTTTTTGTGATTTCTATCTGCTCTTCAGGTTTGTTTATTAATTAACATTTAATTTTATAAGTGTCATATTTAAACAAATATATGCTACATGACTATATGATTGTTGCAGATTAACAATAGTCGAGAAGAACGGGAAATGGTACCGGATGGAGCATTAGACTTGACACACCCTCAACCACTCTCGGCTCAACCTGTATCTGTTCCTGTTTACCACAGTCAGAATTCAAACTCATCTACTGGTACCGACATCCTAGACCTCAGCATGCCGGACAAAAACTCCGTAACAGAAGTGTGTTACGTCTGCGGGGATGAGTTCAAACGGGGTAGCTTGGATTTTGTCGCTGCCAAACAACAACCCGACGCCCCCATGCTTCCTTTTTTTCCTAGTCTAATCGAACATCCCCGTCCTAGTAGATCTCGGCCTATAGATTCCACGGGCAGAGTACAAGCTTGTGTTGACTGTCAAGAACACCTTCTAAAACAGTGGCACGCCTTTCATGCGCAAGGCGTACCCCATGCCGATAGAAACTACACCCTACGGAAACGTCAAAGCTCCACGTTAGATACAACTACGTTTATCTGCTACACTTGTGCCTTGGAGTACCCATCCAGTAGCATAAGGCTGCTGTACTGCTGTCCCAACTTGGAGAAGGAACCTTATTTTCCTTTTATTCAGACGTTGAAGCCTCCGCCGGGGGCTAGTCCTATCAGTCCTCAGGGTATGGTGCAAGTGTGTTCTATATGTTACAAGTCTATCCCTCAGAAACATCAAGTGTTCGGTGGTGATCCTAGTGCTATAATTAATAACCATGTGTCTGTTACTGATGTGCAATATCATAATAGTAATTCCTCTCGGCCCAGTACAGTCAAATCGCCAGCGAATAGTGCTTGTTCTGATATCCGTTATAAACCCTACGATATGAATCTTGCAGTCACTCTTAACAAGAAGAAGCAGGCTAGTTTGGAGAGCAAACTTCATGGGGGAAAGGTAAGTCATACCTTTACATGGCATGTCAATATATATATATATATATATATATATATATATATATATATATATATATATATATATATATATATATATATATATATATATATATATATATATATATATATATATATGGGGTGGCGCATTGAAAACGAAACAGACCGATTTGCGCCCAGAGAATTTTTTTTAAGAAACGCTGAAACTCGTCAATTTTAATATTGAGGGGGACATGTTTTGACATATAACTCAACTTTCTCACATCAACCCCTTCAGGGTGGTGATAACAACCCTTATATTTTAAATAGGGAACATGGGTCGAGTGTTACATCATTTGAAAGCTCTTTCTTTTCTGAATTCAGCACACTAATTTTGTTGGAAGTTTTATCAACTCGTTTAAAAATTATTCACAGTTGGAGTTGCAAGAACGTATATCGTTCATTGTGATAAGAAATTCACTAATTGGTCAATTTTTCGTTAAAAAAAAACCAAACGTTCAAAAATGTTTATTCAGTTAAGTAAGTGTTCAAATTGTTGACCACCAGCTTCCATACAAAAGTACAAATTATGTTCAAAACGAGCTCTGACATTCTGTAGCATTTTTGGAGTTATTAGACGGCATTCTTCAACAATGCGTCGTCGTAATTCTTCCAGAGACTCCAGTTCTGTTGCGTAAATTCTACTCTTTAAAGGGCCCCATAGAAAGAGTCTAAAGGCGTTAAATCCGGTGATATAGGGGGCCACTTAATAGCACCTCTACGCCCAATACATTGCTCTGGAAACTCTCTGTTCAAAAACTCCCTAACTCGTTGTGAAAAATGCGGAGGAGCTCCATCTTGTTGAAACACTAATTGATTTTCTTGATAGCGATCATCATTTTCAACAATGTCAATTAGTAGAGGGTAAACGATGTCTTCTAGTAACTCCAAATACGTTTCGCCACTCAACTTGCCATCAAGAAAAATTGGTCCGATTAAACGGTCTCCAAAAATGCCAGTCCAGACATTCAATTTCTGTGGAGTTTGAGTGTGGATTTCGTGAAAATTTATTGAATTATTATCTGCCCAATAACGACAATTATGACGATTGACTGTAGAGTTTAATAGAAACGTACACTCGTCTGAAAAACAGATATTGAACAGAAAGTTCCCGTTATCAGCTATTCGTGCAGTCATAACTTCACAAAACTCCAGCCACCGATCAAACTCATCTTCATTCGGTTGTTGTACAAGATGAATTTTATACGGGTGAAATTTATGATACTTCAATATTCGGGCCAATTTTCTCGTGCTCAAAGTTGGGTCTGCAGCAATTTGTCCTAAAACTTTAATCTCAGTTGTCTCATTTCTAACCGGAAATTCACGTTCAGGATCCCGTTTTTTGTTGGCTACTGAACCACTTTGTCGAAACTTTGCAACTAACTCCAAATTGTATTTTCTGTTAACATGTCTGTTCGGATGTTGTTCATCAAACAAATTTGCGATACGGTTGGCACAGTCATCGTTTTTGAAAAGAGTAATTATTTCAACTCTTCTACAAAATACGCCATTATGAAATTAATTTTCGGTAGCACTATCAAGTAACAAACCGACCGATAAACTGAAATAATAAACCGCATTTCTCTCATTCCGATAAGAAATGTTCTGATAGTCAATTTTTTGTTTACAAACCAACAAAACATTGACTATCAGCACATTTCTTATCGGAATGAGTGAAATGCGTTTTTGCATCTTCAACTGTGAATAATTTTTAAGCGAGATAATAAAACTTCCAAAAAAAATAGTGTGTTGAATTCAGAAAAGAAATAGCTTTCAAATGATGTAACACTCGACCCATGTTCCCTATTTAAAATATAATGGTTGTTATCACCCCCCTAATGATTGATGTGACAAATTTGAGTTTTATGTCAAAACATGCCCCCCTCAATATTAAAATTGACGTGTTTCAGCGTTTCTTAAAAAAAAAATATTCTCTGGACGCAAATCGGTCTGTTTCGTTTTCAATGCGCCACCCTATATATATATATATATATATATATATATATATATATATATATATATATATATATATATATATATATATATATGTATGTATATGTATATATATATATATATGTATGTATGTATATGTGTATATACATATAATCCACCAAGGCTATCTTGTGACACCTAACCTTGTTATTTTTCGTATTCTAACCCTATTAAGTTTTTTTTTAACGCAGGTACAAGTGGTTTATCTAATTTGGCCAGGAGGTACACATTTAGTAGATGAATATGTTACGGTTTTAGCATATATCCTGAAATTTACGTCTCGATATTATAGATATCTGTAACATGCCTTGCTTGTCTTACAGGGCTCAGCAACTCAACGGTGACATTTTTATTAAAACCGGCAACATGTTTTTTGACATTTTATCATTTGGTTTGTCTTGAAACAAATTAATTGGTTGTGGTCGAGTGTTTAAATTGTGTGTGTGTATTTTGTTTCTTCCGGTAGCACCAGAAGTGACAAGTGTGAAGCTATTTTAGAGATATATATCACAATGGCATCATATATATATATATATATATATATATATATATATATATATATATATATATATATATATATATATATATATATATATATATATAATGCTTTTATTGTTCCAATTTTTTTTTATACAGTGGAGACTGGGGACACTTGATCCCCCCCCCCCCCCCTTTTATAGATAGATAGATACTTTATTCGCTCACCATAATATACAATCAAGTGCGTAGAGCACGCCACAGTAAAAAAAACAAAACAAAACCTCACAACAGGCCACAAATGAGTACATAATCAACAAATCAATCCAATCATAGAATATTAAAATCTAAACTTTAAGCGATAAAATTAAGTCACAAAACATCTAAAAACTACAAAAACGATCGCATACATAACAATCTTAAATGAAAGCATAAAAATACAAGGTGTCTATAACCATATATGCAAAAATCATACAGCAGACAACACAAAGCAAGTCCAGAAAAAAGAACATAACCTGCCCCAGCAAAGATCGCTCCCAAAACTACAGTCTAGGAACTCTTTTACATCGTAGAAAACTGACTCGCGCAGGAACTTTTTTAGTCTAATTTTAAACTGTTTTGGTGGTCGTCTCAAATTGACAGGCAACTTATTGAAGATTCTTAGCGAGTTTACGACAACACTTCTATGCACCATTGTACTAGTTGCTTGTGGTAACGTATACTGTTCATTTAGTGCGCATCTAGTTGGATAGCTATGATTAACCCGACACTCACTCAAAATATCCTGGTTTTCCCTGACCAAACGCGCACTTTCAAATATATATAAACTAGGAACAGTCAGAATACCATGCAGTTTGAATATTGTTCTGTATGATTCAATCGATTTCATATCAAGAATTCTACGCAAGCAGGCCTTTTGCAAAATGAAGATTCAGGACACTTCGACAGATGCACCCCAAAATATAATTCCATAGCTAAGGCGAGAATGGACGTATGAGAAATAAGCAGCTATACATGCCTTCAGATCAACCAATGTCGATATCATTCTTAGAGCATAACTGAATGAGCTCATTTTCGATGATAAAAGTTCAATATGTGCTTTCCAGTTTAGTTGACAGTCGGGTACAAGACCCAAGAATTTTACATTCTTTGATGTCGTCAAAGCCTCCTTTTCAAACAAGTAACTACGTGGTTCACCAACAAAGTAACCAAATGAAACAAGGTGGATCTTATCGACATTCAGCTTCATACCGTTTCTGTTAAACCAGTGACGAAAGTTTAGTTTTTCATCCGTAATTCCCTTAATATAGGTTCAATTTGAAATGGCTTGGTAGCAAAAGACGTGAAATTTAATTGAGTACACTAAGTGTGATAACCAGTTACATTAGTCTGTAAATATTGTAATCCTTCCCGTAAAAGTGGGGGAAGGGCATGGGCATCAAGTATCATCCCATATATATGCGTGACTTGATCCACTCCCTATGGATGACATGATCCGGGGGAGTATGTCTCCCATATTTACGGGTCATATGATACCATTGCTGGTGAATGCAAAAACGTCTTAAAATTGTTATCACATAGATTTATTGTTTATTAAACTAACTCTTAATAACAACAGCTTCGCTTACCGACTCTTACTTAAAACACAGGGTACAAAATCATTAATTTGAACTTATACTACGCAACTTCTGATGTTAGGTAACAAAAGCACGAAATAAATTATGTATCTAGAATATTAAAATTAAATAAGTATTAAAAATAAAAAATTGTTTTCTCATATCTCTTCTTTGTTTAATCAATTTTGAAGTTTCTCAATGATTTGGAAACTCAAAATTGATGATGATTTCAGTTTTGGAGCTGGTAGTTTTTTAGTTATTACACTGATGTCATCTTTAACAGCCACTTGAAAAGTTTATCATTGATTTTCTTAGCAAATTTAATGTCGTATCCTGCTTGGCACTCATTCAGTATTTGTCCAACATATCTATGCTCGCGATTCTTTTGCGAGACTATATTTACTATATAACCCAATTCCACTAATGATAGAATCATTATTGCCATCTTCATTTTCTGATTCGCTATAAGAGTCATCACTTTGACTTGAAATACTTAAATCTGATTCAGGCGGTAATACTCCATCCTCTGCCGGGAGTGCTTCATCTTGTGAATTTACGTTACGTTTCACTATTTTTGCTACAATTTTTTTTTGCTGCTTAGCTTCCCACTCATTTTCGATGGCCAGATTTTCAGGCGTAGCGGTCAAGATCCTGGTACTGCCTTTATTCCCTTTCCGGAGCAGTTTCTCGGTTGTGCCTTCGGGTGTGGTCCAATTACTTCAGGACAAAAAATGATGTGGAAGGAATCGGAATGTGAATGGTGACACAATAGGTCGGTGTGATAGGTTTATTATTATTGTTAGTTTCAAGAGAAGCAGTTGTAGTTGGTCTATTGGTGTCAGAATTTTCAGAAGCACAAGTATTACTGGCAGTACATGCCGAAAACAACCGGGAAACAGTATTTTTTACAGGTCGATATATGTTTTTATCATTGTCCATTTCACTATCTGAGATGTCAGGAGTCACGTTGGCATTTAGTGCCGGCACCGGTGCAACTGACAACAGTATCAACTTCTGTTGCAAGCAGAGATGGAAAGGAAGGGGCTGATTCTTCGGTATTTGTGAAAGGCACCAGTGCAGGTATCGAAGCAACTTCAGCATTTGTTGCAAACAGACCTGTAGCAGAAAAGGCAGAATCTTCATTATTGGTTAAAGTTACTAATGCAGCAGCAGAATATGGTCCAGGAATACATGGTGAAGAATTTCTTATCATTATTGAGTCTTCATTTTCAGGCTCTATGTTTTCTCTGTCCTTAACGTAGGAGCTTAAATATTCATCATCTGTGAATATATCAGGATTGAAGGGGAAAAAAGGAAAAAACTTTTCTGTATTTTTCTTGGTGTCATTGCATTTGGGTAAGCACTGCCTAAACATCCAGCCAAATCATATATGGTTAATGGCCGCCCTCGGTGACACACCATCAAATTATCGCATGCAATATTGTAACATGATTTCATCGTTCCAAATAGTATTCGGTACAAGGGTTGTAGTTTTTGCGATGTATGGGGGTTATAGTCAAAAGGTGGATTCCATTATCTTTGCAGAAATTGATAGAGTCAATGGTAATATGTTACTCATGATTGTCAAATACAATAAGGCATGGACTATCCTTGCTGAATCTTACATGCTTTAGAAAAAATTTAAAAAAAGTATAAAATTGGTGTAGTCGTCCAGCCACTTGGGTTTGGAGGTCCTTCAGTTCCTAGTGCTCCACTATCCACCATTCGCTGCTGCCAATTTTTACGGGGAAATATAAGAAACGGCGGAAGGTGGTTACCTAAAGCATTTATAGTTCCACATGCAGTAATGAGCTGTCCACGTTTCTCTGATGTGACTTTAGGTACTTGTTTGAGGCCTCTGCATGCTACTTTTTTTATGGACTGTAGTTATGCCACTTTCATCTATATTCCAAATTTGGTCTGGTTGAAATGAGCTTTTCAAATTTTCAAAAAAATTGCCAATATTGTGTCTATTAAAAACACTGGCACAAGACAAACTTGTGGCCTCGGGAACTTTCAGTGATAACTCTTTATGATGATGAATCCATAAAACCAATCATATGTTGCTAATTCATGTTCTGCCCACTTTGGTGGAAAAATCTTGTTGTTTTCACATGCATATTGATATGAAAGCTGTCAAACAGTTTTAGGTGTTAACCCATGATAAGGTTTAGTAGCCATTATTAAATAATTAACTAATTCTCTCTCTTCAATGCTTGAAAATACTTGCGACTGTCGATAGTTCGGAGTATAGTCAATGTTATCAGTTGTAGCATTTTTTCTTTTCCTGACATACCTGTTCAGAGTCATAACTGCCAATCCGTGTGCTTTTGCAGAACCACGAATACCATCTAAAACAGGTATGGGCAACCTTTGCTTAGCTGAGGGCCTAATTTCGAGGCTTAATCAGGTCGCGGGCTATAGGCAAGAAATAAGTAGGTAGTAGTGAATAAAAAATCCACAAAAATTCACACATTTTTTTATTTATTAATTATAATAGCATAATCAAACATAAAAATATAAAAATAAAATTAAAATTAATGAGATACTTGTGTTTGAAGCTGATAAACAAGATGATCAATATTGGGGTCAATATCAGTAGTACATATGCGCAAAGTGTTTTCTAAATTAACATCTGTTAGCCGAGTACAATGCTTATTTTTGTTAATTTTCATTATTGAAAAAAGCTGCTCCCATTTATACTTGCTTCCGAACGTGCAAATTATTTTTCGAGCGAAAACTCTCAGCTGTTCTTTTCTTCGCATAGGTATGTTCTGTAAAATTCGCTTAGTTCCACGTCATCAAATTTAGACTTCAAATATGAGTCTTCTTGAAGCTCGATCAACCCCATTTGTAGGTGAAGCGGAGCATCTTCCACATTACACTTACAAGGATTTGCAAAAATATTGAAAGTGCTATCCATATTCTTAAAATCGGATAATCAATCAGTGAATTGCTCTGACAATAGTTCTAGTTCTTCAGCATAGCGACCGTATTCAATGTTTTCGTGACTGGATAATGTTAAAAAATGAAAACAGTTTTTACTTCTCATTTGTGTTTCCCAGAAGCGAATTTTGTTTTGAAAAGCTTCAAGTTCAGGTCGTTTAAGTGTCCTGTGATGTCTACCAGGAATTCCAAGTCACAAAGCCAAGTTGGATCACAAATTTGCGGCAATGTTTTCTCTTTCATTTCCATAAAATGAGCTATTTCTTTTCCAAGGTCATAAAACCTTTTTATCATTTTACCTTTGCTTAGACACCTTACTTCGCAATAATATGTCACATCATCGTGTTCTGAAGGGAGTTCATCCAAAAATGATTTAAACTGGCGTTGGTTAAGACCGCGGGATCTAATGAAATTAATGGTATTTACTACCACATCCATAGCATTCTTCAGTCGAATGGACTTAGGGCACAAGTTTTGTTGGTGAATAATGCAATGCAAAATTATTAAATCACATTCTTGCACATTCATAGCGGTTGCTCTTTCCTTCAGAATTCCGATAAAACCTTTTCGTGAACCGACCATTGAAGGCGCACCATCTGTGCACACCCCAACTAATTTACACCACTGCAAACTATATTGCTTAAAAGTACTTTGCACCTCGGCAAAAATATCTTTTCCGGGAGTGGTCCCTTGTAGCGGCCGTTAAGCCAGTGATTCCTCTGTCACTGCAAATTCTTCATCAACACCTCGTATAAAAATAAACTGGGCTGTGTGAGATAAATGTGTACTCTCATCCAAAGCAATCGAAAATGCTTGAAAACTAGCCTATGTATCGGTCAATGTTTTTTTGATATCACTAGCCATCATATCTATACGTCGAACAACAGTACCTTGCGATAAGCTCACTTTCTCAAACTCTTTCTTCTTTTCTGGGCACAAAAGTTCTGCAACATCTACTAGACACTCTTTAACAAACTGTCTCTCAGAAAATGACTTCGATGTTTTCGCTATTTTGGAACTAATTATAAAACTAGCTTTAACAACACTGTCTAGATTTGATTTTTGTGAATGGAACATTTGTTACTGTTTCCCTGAATCGGTAATGAGCTTTTTTATTTTATCCTTTCTTAACTGGCCCGTGAGTAAATTATATTGAAATGCTTGCTGGAGTAATGCCGCTTCATATTGTATTCTTTTAAAACAGAAATTGTTTCATTGCACAACAGACACATAGGTTTACCATTGTGCAAGATAAAAAGTATTCATCAGTCCATTTGGCTTGGAATTGACGACATTATGTGTCCACTTTCCGCTTTTTTAAACCAGACGTGTTGATATAATGTTGATACATGTTGATAAAAAACTACCGAAAAATATGTTTCTGCAACACGAATCGCCGAACCGTCCGTCATCTGCAAAACTGTCAAGTCCTGACAGGTGTACCAACCCAAAAAATTTAGCGTTTGGTCTATCTAAAACTATGCAATGCACATACAAGTTCTATAGATCTTGTGCACCTAGTCTCCCATAAGGATCAAGTGTCCCCAGTCTCCCCCATATATACAGTTACACTAGCAATATAAGTCTTATAAGAACAATATGTAGAGTTCGGACAAGCCGCTCTTCCACTCGACCTAGTAACTAAAAGTAAGAAAAAAATCTCTAGACGCAGCAAGTGCGTTATGGTAGCGAATTTTCTATAAAATATTTGTAATAGCAAATGTCTTCTTTGGTGAAAGCAAACTTGGTTGCCTATATAGTAGAAACAATGTACCATATTTCACCGAAATAAATTTATTGTTTGAAAATATATAAACATTTTTCAAAAGTCTGGATGCAGCAAATGTGTTATGGAAGTGAATTTCCATAAAAATGTTTGGCTAGGCAGGTTTTTGAAAACAGTTTTTTGAAAATGTTTCGGGGGCTAAACTGCAAATTTACTGAAAATTCGCTACCGAAACGCACTTACTGCGTCCTGATTTTTTTCTTACAAACGAAAAAAATGCAGAAATGCATTAACGAATTTGTTGTACGAAAATTAGCTAAAAAAATTTATACACTTCTACTCACTCCTGGTCCCGTAACTTCCTTGGGGAGCGTGAACAATAAATTTTTCTTTGAGGTTTGTGGATCCAAGGGGGAGCCTAGGCAGCTTTCTGAAAACAGTTTTTTGAAAAACGTTCGGGAGCTAAACTGCAAATGGTCCCGTAACTTCCTTGGGGGGTGTGAACAAGACATTTTTCTTGGGATTTGTGGATCCAGGGGGGCCCTAGGCAGGTTTCTGAAAACAGTTTTTTGAAAAGCGTTCGGGAGCTAAACTGCAAATTTACCGAAAATTCGCTACCAAAACGCACTTACTGCGTCCAGATTTGTTTCTTACAAACGCATCATATTTCGATAAAAAATGCAAAAATGAATAACCAATTTGTTCTACGAAAATTAACCAAAAAAAATATACACCCCTACTCACTCCTGGTCCCGTAACTTCCTTGAGGAGTGTGAACAAGAAATTTTTCTTGGGGTTTGTGGATCCAAGGGGGAGCCTAGGCGGCTTTCTGAAAACAGTTTTTTGAAAAGCGTTCGGGAGCTAAACTGCAAATGGTTCCGTAACTTCCTTGGGGGGTGTGAACAAGACAGTTTTCTTGGGGTTTGTGGATCCAGGGGGAGCCTAGGCAGGTTTCTGGAAACAGTTTTTTGAAAAGCGTTCAGGAACTAAACTGCAAATTTACCGAAAATTCGCTACCAAAACGCACTTACTGCGTCCAGATTTTTTCTTACAAACGCATCATATTTCGATAAAAAATGCTTTAACGAATTTGTTCTACGAAAATTAGCTAAAAAAACTATACACCCCTACTCACTCCTGGTCCCGTAACTTCCTTGGAGGGTGTGAACAAGAAATTTTTCTTGGGGTTTGTGGATCCAGGGGGGGCCAAGGCAGGTTTCTGAAAAACGTTTTTTAAAAAGCGTTCGGGAGCTAAACTGCAAATTTACCGAAAATTCGCTACCAAAACGCACTTACTACGTCCAGTTTTTTTTCTTACAAACGCATCATATTTCGATAAAAAAATGCAAAAATGCATTAACGAATTTGTTCTACAAAAATTAGCTAAAAAATTATACACTCCTACTCACTCCTGGTCCCGTAACTTCCTTTGGGAGTGTGAACAACAAATTTTTCTTGGGATTTGTGCATCCAGAGGGGGCCCTAGGCAAGTTATGGAAAACAATTATTTGAAAAGCGTTCGAGAGCTAATCTGCAAATTTACCGAAAATTCGCTACCAAGACCCACTTACTGCGTTCAGATTTTTTTCTTACAAACGCATTATATTTCGATAAAAAATGCAAAAATGCATTAACGAATTTGTTCTACGAAAATTAGCTAAAAAAATTATACACCCCTACTCACTTCTGGTCCCGTAACTTCCTTAAACAATAAACCATAAACTTCACTAAACCTACAAATAAATATCCAAAAAGGCACCAACTTAACTAAACTGACAGCCAAAGCATCAAAGAAAGGGTCTATTTGAAATGAATATTTTGTAAATATTTTAGTAAAATGAAGGGCAATGACGGTTGAATCTGAAACTTAAGGGTTTGCAAAACACTCTTCTTGCAACATTTTCTTTTTACAATCGGTATTTGTTTCACGTTGTTTGCCTAAACATGGCCAATTTTGACGTTTCAAATTGCGAGTTTGACGTTTTGAGGAAAACTCTAAAATTGGTCTCTTTAACTGCATATAACTTCTTTGTCTTTAAAGCTAGAGACCTAAATTTTGGTACAGAGTTGACTCTTTATAATACAAACACGTGTATCAAATTTGGTTGCCCTTACTTTATTATTTCCGGAGATATGAATTTTTTTTAGAAGGAAAACACAAAATTTTCCAGGAAAACCTGGTCCGATTTTCCTGGCTAACGAACTTATCCAAGCCACTTGCAAAAGGAAGGTACTCACCAAATTTGATCAAGATTGGTTCATTATTTTTTGAGTTATCGGTTGGATATATATATATATATATATATATATATATATATATATATATATATATATATATATATATATATATATATATATATATATATATATATATATATATATATATATATATTAACACAGATCTCCTCATTAGCGATTTTTTTTTAATTCGCTAAAAAAGAATGCAACAAATGTAAATACGGATTACCACAAACTTATACTCAAATTAGCTAGCAATTTTTCGGGCAACTTACGACGCAGCAACAAGAGAGTTGGTTAACAGACATCTCACTCACTCACCCTCCGCCCAGACACTCCCTCACATCTAATACTCACCCATAATACAAAAAACTCTGGACGCAGCAAGTGCGTTATGGTAGTGAATTTTCATTAAAATGTTTTTATTGCAAATATGTGTGTTCTCTTTTTAAGAAAGCAGGCATCAATTTTGGTTACCAGTATAACCTATATAGTAAAAACAATGTGCAATGTTTCATAAAAATAACTTTATTGTGTGAAAATGTACAGAAATTTCCAAAAGTAAACTTAAAGTGTTCCCGGAAAAACTCGTTTCTTGGTCAACCTTATAGGTTAATAGCAAATTGGGGTATTTAAATATGAAGCATTTGATCAAAATTCGCTACCATAACGCGCTTGCTACATTCAGAATTTCTTTTCTTACAAACATGCATTATATTTCGATGGAAAATGCAAAAATGCAATAACATAAGCCGTGTTTTATTTTAAAAAAAAATTATATCACTTATGGGCCACCCTGTGATTGTAGAAATATTTTTTTAAATGTAGCTCAAGACACCTATAAGTAATATATACAAATTTTATTCATATCTTGTATAATAACAGATATATTGAGCTTTATTGATTTTTTTACAAAAATTCGACAAAAATTATATACCATTAAACGATAAACTCTATAGCTAAGGCTACTGCCAAGCATCAGAGAAGGGGTTAAGGAGTCGCGGGCCAAAGGACTCCAGGGGGCAAGCTGAGGAAGTGGAAATAACAACATAAACTCTCGATGAAGCTTTCCCCAAGACCGTCATGCGCGGTAAAAATCCGCATCCTGCACGAGGTGACCCTGCTAATAACTAAACATGACGGATCTAGACAAGGAGGTCTAACTAAACTCCCCCAATCTACGGTGTCACGTGACCCGTGCCTATGGATGGATGGCACCAGGGCGATGGTGTCGTGAACGGAACCTCTGGAGTACCAGGCAACCCTCCAGAGTAATCCACCTTGCACCACACAGGGGGTTCTGATGGTGTGGACAGTATTTCCCCCATTCTCGTGGGAACAACATGAAGATAATAAACACATATAAAACCAATGAGGCTCGAGGAGTGGCTCCGGCTACAGACTTGTGCCTTGAGTCTATCCCGGAAACGGAGACGAGCCAGGGGGCGGCAGCGGACTCTGGAGGTCCCACGACCGGCGTAGATACGGAGGATCGGGAGGTAGCTTCGGCCAGAGACCTGTCCCCGACACCCAAGCTGGAGGCTGGGTCCCACCGGAGGGCGGCGAGCTCCGCGGACTCCGGAGGCCCCTCCACCAGTGAGGACTCTACTGTTAGAGTAGAGGGACTGCCCCGGCAGTCCAAGCGTCTTTCCGGGGCGCAAAGAAAGAAGTTCCGGAGGGCGCAAAAATGGCGGCCGGGACGTGGACGGTCGAGAAACCTGTAAAGGCGCAAGAGGGGAGCGCGGGTCAGAAGAGGACGCGCTCGAACTCTAGCACGCCCACTACAGACAGACGTGCCAAAAGGGCCAGGGTACCTGTAAAGGCGCAAGAGGAGAGTGCGAGTCAGAAGACGCCGCGCTCTGGCTCTAGCACGCCTACTACAGACAGACCTCCCAAAGGAACCAAGGCCGGAACACCGGCGCAGACTGGCTCTTATAGGGAGGCTGCGGAGGGCCTCGGGATGGCGGTGATTGACAGACGCCATCCTGAGGTCACGCTAGACCAGGGGAAGGCGGACCTGATCCAGGCTGCGGTGGTAGCTGCGGTGGACTCTCTTCAGGAAGGGGAGAGCCCGCCTCAGTTCCACCGGACGCGCCTGACGGGGGGCATCCTCTGGATAACCTGTGCCGGCCCGCAGTCGCGAGACTGGCTGCGGAAAACGATCGGGGGCCTCGGTCAGATTTGGGAGGGGGCGGACTTGACAGCCGTCGAGCCCAAGGAACTCCCAAAGAGACGCAAGGTCCTCGTACGGATCCCTGACACCGTCGCGCAGGAGACGGTGATCAGCAGACTTAAGATCCAGAACCCTGAACTGGGGACGCAACACTGGTCGGTTCTAAGCAGGAAGGCAGAGGAGAAAGGACAGACGCTCGCCTTCTCGATCGACCAGACATCTTACAGAGCCCTTGAAGGAACCTCCTTCAAGGCATTCTGGGGCATGGGAAGGGTTAGCTTCCGCCCACTGGGGAAGCAACTAAGGGTTAATGGGACTTAGGTTCCTTCAGGTCAACCTCCAACACAGTAGGGCAGCCACGGCCGGACTACTAATGACTCTGAGGAACACGGATGTGGCCCTCATCCAGGAACCGTACTCCTATAAAGGAGAGATCAAGGGACTCGGCGGAGCTACTGGAAAGCTCATCTACAGCAGATCCAGCGAGAACCCGAGGGCCTGCATTTTTGTCAGCGAAGGGATAGAGTTTCTCCCTCTAATGAATTTCTGTTCCAGGGACCTGGCAACGATCAAAATCCGATGTGGAGGAGCGGATGGGCTGAGGGACATTACTGTCGCGTCAGCCTATCTGCCAGGGGACAGCACGGACCCTCCTCCACCCAACGAATTGGAGCAGCTGATGGTGGGTAGCAGAGCAGGTGGCTGGCAGACCATCATCGGCATGGACGCGAATGCGCACCATGAGTTGTGGGGTAGCTCGGACGCAAACTCAAGGGGTGAGGCACTTTTACAATTCCTTATGAAATTTAATTTAGACATATTGAATAGAGGTAATAAACCGACCTTCGTCACAACACGGCGTGAGGGAAGTTTTAGATCTAACAGTTTCCACCCAGTTTCTGGGTGACTTTGTTAAAAGCTGGGCTGTGTCTGGGGAAGTGAGTAGCTCAGACCACAGATACATCCGGTTTGAAATCGCCAAAGTCGAAAGAGAAACGGTATGGTACCGGGACCCCCGCAAGGCGGACTGGGAAGCCTACAGGGCAGACCTAGCTGTGGAACTGCGGGGGGTTAAGAGTACCATAAAAAATTCAATAGACCTCGAGATTGCAGCAGTCCAATTGCGAGACGCAATTACCTCGGCCTATAACGCCAACTGCCCCCTGAAAATGAGGGTGTCCACCAGGAACGTCCCGTGGTGGAACGAGGACCTCAGGCAAAGGAGGACGCAGGTTCGTAAGCTGTTTAACGCGGCCAAAAGGTCGGGAGCATGGGATGAATATAGACAGGTCCTATCGACCTATAACAAAAGACTGAGGGACGCCAAGAAGTAGTCGTGGAGGAGGCACTGCGAAGAAGTGGAAAACACGTCCGAGAGTGCTCGACTACACAAGATCCTGTCTAAGGGCCCTCAGACTAACATAGGCTCCCTTAGAACACCCACGGGAGGCTTTACAAGCTCGGGGGAGGAAACTATGGAAATTTTACTCCAGACGCACTTCCCCGGCTGTAATATAATAAACCAATCACCTCCGGACTGGGGACATTCAGAAATAGAGGCGCCTTATAGGCGGGCATCTAGAGTAGACTGGACAGTCGCTAAAGAGGTGGTTACCTGGAGCAAAATCAGATGGGCCATTAACAGCTTTAAGCCATACAAATCGCCGGGATTTGATGGAATAATGCGCATCATGCTCCAACAGGGGATAGATATACTGGCGCCGGTGCTTACCCTCATTATGAGGGCCAGCCTGGCTCTGGGGTACATTCCGAGGGCATGGAGACTGGCCAGGGTTGTATTTATTCCTAAACCTGGGCGTCCAACAGACCAGGCAAAGTCCCTGAGGCCAATAAGTCTCATGTCCTTCTTGCTGAAAACAGTGGAAAAACTGCTCGACCGGCACATTAGGGGCGGTGTACTGGAAGCATATCCTCTACACTGCGGACAATATGCATACAGAGCAGGATTCTCAACAGAAACAGCACTGCACCAACTGGTGCTGAAACTGGAGAATACGCTGGAGAACAAGGAGGTGGCGCTGGGGGCCTTCCTAGACATAGAGGGGGCCTTTAGCAACACCTCGTTCGGATCGGTTCTGGCAGCTGCCCGGGAGCGTGGAATAGAGGAGACCTGCTGCAGGTGGATCGGTTCCATGCTCAGGGACAGGGCGGTGTTCACCTCACTCGCGGGAGCGACTCTGCTGGCGGGGGTCGCGGCGGGGTGTTCGCAGGGGAGCGTTCCGTCTCCCTTGCTCTGGTGTCTAGTCGTGGACGGCCTGCTGGGGAGGCTCTCGGGAGGGGGGTATGAGGTACAGGGCTATGCGGACGACATTGTCATCATAGTCCGAGGAAAGGTCACACAGGCAGTGTGGGAGCGTATGCAGACTGCACTGAAAATGGTGGAAGGGTGGACGGTTGATCAAGGGCTAGGGGTGAGCCCTGAGGAAGCAACCGTCGTGCCGTTTACGAGGAGGAGGAAGTGTGAGAGCCACAGAACTCTAACTCTATACGGTAGGAGCGTTCCAATGGTCAGGGAGGTAAAATATCTTGGGGTCGTATTGGACTCTAAGCTAACCTGGAATGGTCACATTGGAAAAATACTGCGTAAGGCAGTCATGACCTTAGCCGTCACTAGGCGGCTGTATGGAAAAACGTGGGGACTAAAACCTAGTATGGCCCACTGGCTGTACACAAGGGTGGTCAGACCATCGTTAACATATGCGGCACTGGTCTGGTGGCCTAAGGTGACACAATCCAGTGCCAAACAAAAACTAGGCAAGATCCAAAGGATGTCTTGCCTAGGCATCACAGGGGCCATGTCTTCAACCCCAACAGCCGCCATGGAGGTGTTGCTGGATCTACCCCCCCCCCCTACACTTAGTTATTATGGGAGAGGCCAGGCTGGGACTATACAGACTAGCCTGCAATGGTAGACTGAAGATCAACCCAGGCTTCAGGGGCCACTGGAAAATTCAGGAGATCGTGAAGGAGCCCATGCTTGAAATGAGGTCAGACTTCGCGAGCCCGCGAATGTGCAGTGAAAACAACTTTACAGTGGAAATCCCCGATCGCGAGGCATGGCGGGAGGAGACGCCGGGCATTCCACGGGACGCGCTCGTCTGGTTCACGGACGAATCCGGTGGGGAGCGTGGGACGGGGGCAGGTGTTTACTCGGAAGGACCGAGGGTAAGTCATAGTATTTCCCTCGGAGCCTATGCAACGGTGTTTCAGGCGGAGATGTACGTCATCCTGCACTGTGTGCGGGAGAACAAGAGGAGGGGCTACACCAACAGGCGGATCCTCATAGCCACAGACAGCCAGGCAGCCCTTAAGGCACTAAGTAGCCCACGGGTAAATTCCTGGCTGGTGAGTGAGTGCCGAGACGAGACGAGCGACCTGGCTGGGCAGAATGAGGTGACCCTCATCTGGGTGCCGGGCCACTCGGGGGTCAAAGGCAATGAAGAAGCTGACAGTCTCGCGAAGAGAGGGTCAGCAGAACCATTTATGGGACCAGAACCGGCTCTGGGCGTGTCAAAGAGCACTGCCAGGGGAGCCATTAAGTCCTGGGTCAGAAACCAACACAAGGTGTACTGGGCGGACGGTCCAGGGCTCAGACATGGGAAGTCAATAATTGACGGACCCAGTTCAAAGAGAGCTGTGGAGCTGCTAAACCTTAGCAGAGGACAGCTCAGAAACACAACAGGTCTCTTGACGGGACACATGGCCGTCAAGAAACACCTGCATAAAATGGGGCGTTTCGAAGGGGACCTCGCATGCAGACTCTGCGGCGAGGGGGAGGAATCAGCCCAGCACATCTTGTGTGAGTGTATAGCTCTGGACCGGAAAAGACAACTGATCTACGGTCACTCTAGACCGGAGACAGAGCAATATAAAACTTCACCCTACCAATCGCTGTGCAGACTAGTTCAAGGCACAGTGATTTTGGAATGGGTGGAGTAAGACTAAGGGTATGCACAATCAACCAAGGGATGCGGTGCTATCGGGGCGGCAAGGCCGCGGACGAGCCCTGAGGGAACAAACAAAAAAAAAAGCATCAGAGAAAGGTTCTATTTGAAATGAATTTTCTGGAAACATTTTAGTAAAATGAAGGACAATGACGGTTGAAACTAAGACTTCAGGGTTTGTAAAACATCCTTCTTGAGACATTTGATTTCCATAGCCCGTATTAGATTCAAATTATTTGCCTAAATATTTCCGATTTTGACCTTTTAAATCGCAACTTTGACGTTTTGAGGAAACCCCCAATTTATTTTTCTTTATATGGGTATAACTTTTTTGTCTTTTGACCTATATAGCTAAATTTTGGTGGGTAACTAACGAATAAGGATATAAACCCGCGTACCAAATTTGGTAGCCCTCACTGTGTTAATTCCGGAAATATAATTTTTTTTTAAAGAAAACACAAAATTTTCCGGGAAAACCTGGGCAGATTTTCCTGGCTAACGAACTTATCCCAGCCATTTGCAAAAGGAATTTATTCACCAAATTTAATTCAAAATCGGCCCACTATTTTTTGAGTTATTGGTGTGATATATATATATATATATATATATATATATATATATATATATATATATATATATATATATATATATATATATATATATATATATATATATATATATATATATATATATATATATATATATATATATATATATATATATATGTGTGTGTGTGTATGTATGTATAAACAAACATATAAAAATTGAACCTGACCCCGGATATGTGTTCTGGGGGGCCTAATTAGCGCTCATTTGAAGAAATTTTTTCAAAATTCAAAAGTCGGGATCTCCTCATTAGTGATTTTTTTTAAGAAAATTCACCAAAAGCAACAAATGAAAACAAATGTAAATACGGATTACCACAAAATGTTAAAAATGTCAAAATCGTGGTATAAACAAACTTATACTCAAATTAGCTAGCAATTTTTCGGGCAACTTACGACGCAGCAACAAGAGAGTTGGTTAACAGACATCTCACTCACTCACCCTCCGCCCAGACACACCCTCACATCTAATACTCACCCATAATACAAAAAGCACACCTTGGTACCCGCAGCCATGCAAACCCTTTGGAAATTCATTATAAGCACGCTACACGCAACTTATCCAAGTTTAGTTCACATTGGCGTTCCAGTTCAGGAAAAATCAGGTTCCCCACCAAGAAGCAATCGCTTAAGATTTCGCTTGAATGCTAGGCTGCTCAAATTCCGCAGGTGCAGTGGTATCCTCTTATAATATTTGCAAATCAAAAAAGTGTAAGAACTTCTATATAATGCTGTACGATATCTAGGAGGGGCTATGCGGTGCTGATGTCTTACATTATGTGTGGACAGCAGTACAATACGTAATCTTGTTGTACTAATACTGAGGAGCCTTATTAATAATAATATTGTGAAATAAACTACAACTATGCAACTTTAAACGCTCTTCAATTTTCAGCCAATTTAATTCCTTAAACATGGCCGATATATGATCATATTTTCGTAATCCACATATAAATCTTATGCAAGAATTTTGAACACGTTGCAGCGCAGCTAATTTATGTTGGTTAAGTGCGCGCCCATATACAATATCTGCAAAGTTAAGTTGACTTAGGACTAACGACTCACATAAAGCAATCTTGTTTTCATAGCCTAAGTAGGATAAATAAGTTTCCAGTTGCTAAACGCTGGTTTAATGATTTTATTGATGTGAAAAGTAAATGTCAGGTGATCATCCAGTTCCAAGCCCAAATTTCGGCACACTTTATATATATATATATATATATATATATATATATATATATATATATATATATATATATATATATATATATATATATATATATATATATATATATTTCCAACATCCATTCACAAAAGACTCTTCGATGCACATTATCTCCAGCTAGAAGGCAATGAACATTCTGTCGATATGGATGTAAGGCTTCTCGATGTAAAGTTCTCCAAACAAAGCTTTGAGAATATTGTAACTGCGTGGCAATCCTCCGAGTACTTGTAGAAGGTTGATCCATCACTGCATCCACCACTCTCTCTTCGTCTTCAAGTTGATGTTGTCTTCTACCATTAGCTCTAGCGTCAGGACGTTGTCCAATACCGCACTGCCGAAGTCTTGAAAACGATCGACAAAAAACCCTTGGTGTAGGTTGACGGCGAGTGGGAAACCTACGTTGATACTCCCGACAAGCAGCTAGAGCATTTCCATTAGCATATCCGTAGATAAAAATTATATCTGCATACTCTTCTGAGCTGTACTCCATTATAAGAAGTAAAAGAGTACAAAATTTTAAATTTTATAAAGTTTACCACTTAACTTACACCTATTCAAAATAATAACTTGTTAACCTAAACGTCAAGTGACACTTAATGACAACTTTGGCAAACCATACTACTACTTACTAAAATACAACAAAGATAATCGTCGTACAAAAAATGATCAAGACATTAAATTTTCCATATTAAAAATATGTCGTGCGTGTATTCAGGCCAATGGAGGCATAAAAGTGTATGATTGCGATTTTCTACCAAACAACGACTGGTTAAAAATCATGAACTGTGCTCTAAAACACTTACCTGATTCATTGCTTACTCGTAAAATAAGCGTCGTACAGAAAATTATCAAGAGAGTCATTTTGTTTACGAATGAAAGTAAGATTCAAAAAATAAAAAATAAAAAAATATCATTGGCTTACCCGTTTTTTTCTTGAGGGATAACCAATGACATGTGGGTACGCGCGCCATGCTGGATTAGCCGATTCAGTTGTTGTGGTAGAATACGCGCCTTACATAACAGCCTACACATGCGAAGTTTCAGCAAAATATATGTGCTACTTTTTAAAAAATTGGGAAATTTTATTTCTTGAAATTCAACTTCAACACCCTGTATCTTTTTAATTAAGCATTATAGGAAAAAATTTTATAGGACATAACCCTCTCTAAAATTTTTCAAAGAACATGGGGTTTCATTTTTGGTCACCACTTATGAATCACCCTGTATATATATATATATATATATATATATATATATATATATATATATATATATATATATATATATATATATATATATATATGATTCATTGACAAGTGTACATACTTCACCTGCATATGTAGGTCACTTGGCCGATTCCATAGCACCTATCGTTAGTGGGTCAATAATCCTTAATTACCAAGAGACCAAGTGAGGTAACAGTAATTTGATCGGAAAATAAAATCTTTAAAAAATCAGAACCGTTCTAAACTTTCAAGAGAATATTCCAAGCGCCTTTCTTTATCACCGTCCTCTAAGGTGAGAAAATCTTGGTTCTAGGCGCTGCTACTTTTTAAATATCACTGAAATTTACTTTTATCAGCGTTTAAAATAGCTAACATTCTTCTAAGGCAACATTTTTAATTTTCGTAGTAAACTTAATAATTTCATAATCGTTCACATGATTTCTTTCCTACGACACGCTTTTTATCGAATTTTCGTAGAGAACATTTGCTAATGAGATCGCGACTTTTGAATTTTGAACAAAATTCTTCAAACGACCGCGAACTGGCGCCTCTAGAATCCGATAACCAGCGTGAACTTAGCAGCCAAATTCCAGCGGCTAATTCCCAATATACTTGAAATAATATTAACCTTAACTTGAAAAACTTCAGTTGCAGGTTCGGTGATTATATGTGAATTTTCATAAAAATGTTTTTAATAGCAAATATGTGTGTTTTTTTTTAAGAAAGCAGGCATCAAATTTGGTTACTAGTATAACCTATATAGTAGAAACAATGTGCCATGTTTCATAAAAATAACTTTATTGTTTGAAAATGTACAAAAATTTCCGAAAGTTAACTTAAAGTGTTCCCGAAAAAAAATATTTTCTTTCTATTTAAAATTAATAACATGAAGCATTTAATGAAAATTCGCTACTATAACGCATTTGCTGCGTCCCGAATTTCTTTTCTTACAAACATGCATTATATTTCTATGGAAAATGCAAAATGCAATAAGATAAGGCGTGCTCGATTAAAAAAAAAAAATTGTATCACCAACGACTTATGGGCCAACCTGTGACTGTACAATTTTTTAAGATGTAACTCAAGACACCCTATAATCAATGTATACATTTTTTTCGTATCTTCTATAATAACAGATATATTGAGCTTTATTGCTTTTTTACGAAAATTCGACAAAAATTATATACCATTAAACGATAAACTCTGTAGCTAAAACTACTGCCAAAGCATTAGAGAAAGGGTCATTTGAAATGAATTTTCTGGAAATATTTTAGTAAAATGAAGGACAATGACTGTTGAAGCTAAGACTTCAGGCTTTGTAAAGCATTCTTCTTGAGACATTTTCTTTCCATAGCTCATATTAGATTCGGGTTTTTTTGCCTAAATGTTGCCAATTTTAACGTTTTAAATCGCGAGTTTGACGTTTTGAGGAAAACCCCAATTTATTTATTTTTTAATGCGTATAACTTCTTTGTCTTTTAACCTGCAGAGCTAAATTTTGGAAGGTAACTTACCTACAATAATATAAACCCGCGTACCAAATTTGGTTGCCCTTACTTTCCGGAGATATGAATTTTTTTCCAAAGAAAACACAAAATTTTCTGGGAAAACCTGTGCCGAGTTTTCTGTCTAACGAACTTATCCAAGCCACTTACAAAAGGAAGCTATTCACCAAATTTAATCCAAATCGGTCAATTATTTTTTGAGTTATCGGTGTTATATATATATTTATATTAGTGAATTTTCGTAGAAAAAAATTTTGCAATTGAGCGCGAATTAGGACCCCTATATATATATATATATATATATATATATATATATATATATATATATATATATATATATATATATATATATACATATACATATACATATAAAAATTGAAACTGACCCCGGATATGTGTTCTAGGGGGGCTAATTAGCTCTCATTTGAATTTTTTTTTCAAAAGTCGGGATCTCCTCATTAGTGAATTTTTTTTTAAGAGAAAATTCACTAAAATCTCAGTAAGACAATAATTTCACCATAGGCGGCTTTAATTATGTTTTTTAAACCTATGGTCCATAGTATACAAAAAAAAACATAATTAAAGCCAAAGATGACCAAATCGAAAATGAAGTGTCGAGATATTATTGAGTTGTTATAAAAGCTTTTAGTAAATTTAGGTAGCAGCCCTGTGCAAAAATTTAAACTGCTTGCTTGCCGTCCTTTTTAGTGAAGTCGGCACCCAAATATTGACACTAATTTTATAAAACATGAAAATTAAAATTATGTCTATCTGAGAAGGGTAAGTAGTGATAATATTTAAAGCATATTTACAAAGCAACCGTGTACAACAATTTCAACCCATTGCATGCCTTCATTCATGGTGAAGTCTGCAGCGAAATAATGACACCATTAATTTTATATAACATGAAAATTGAAATAAAATGTATTTTTTTAGCAAAGACAAACATGGGATGCCAACATAAGTGATGATAATATTGAAAGCACATGTACATAGCAACCTTGTGCAAGATTGTCAACACCTTGGTTGACAAATATAGACACTAACTTTACTTAACATGAAAATTTGAATAAAATAGCTATTTTAGCAAACACAGAAATGAGGTGGCAAGATAAGTAATTATAATATTTAAAGTACATTACATAACAAACTATTAAAAACGAGGTGTCAGGGTAAATGGTGATAATATTTAAAGCATATTTACATAGCAACCGTGTACAAAAATCTCAACCCCTTGCTTGCCTTTTTTAACGTCGGCCTATTTCCGCGACTATGGCCAATCACCGACGTCAAGGAGCAGTTTCACCCCACTATCCTAGAAATGTTGCCGAACCCCTGCCTTTTTGTAAGGAGGGTAGGGATCTTTAACGTGCCCAACATCGCACGGACACGGGACCTGCGGCTTTACGTCCCCTCCGAAGGGCGGAACGTGCAGACATTCAACTTGCTCAAATACAATGCCAGAACCTCGGTTGATGTTAATGTTACAGTTTGTACTGAAAAAGTGAAAGAAGTACCCTGGGATCAAACCCAATACCCTTCCGTTCAGAGGCACAATTTCTTGCCCCTGAACCACCGAGGCCCTTCCTTGCTTGCCTTCATTCATGGTGAAGTCTGCAGCGGAATAATGACACTAATTTTATATAACATGAAAATTGAATAAAATGTCTTTTTTAACCAAGACAAAAATGATGTGCCGAGATAAGTGATAATAGTATGGAAAGCACATGTACATAGCAACCTTGTGTAAAATTGTCAACCCCTTGCCGTCATTATAGTGAAGTCGGCACCCAAATATAGACACTAACTTTACTTAAAATGAAAATTTGAATAAAATAGCTATTTTAGCAACCACAGAAATATGGTGGCAAGATAAGTGATGATAATATTTAAAGTATATTACATAACAAACTTGTACAAAAATTTCAGCCTCTTGCTTGCCGTCCTTCACAATTAAGTCGGCACCCAAACATAGACACTAATTTTATATAACATAAAAATCGAAAGTGGCATTTTTAGCCACGACAAAAATGGAGTGCGAAGATAAGTGGTGATAATATTGAAAGCATATCTACATAACAACATTGTGCAAGAATTTCATCCCCTTGATTGCCGTCCTTCGTGGCGCAGTCGGCACCCAAATAGAGACATCCATTTTAAATAACATGAAAATTAGAATAATATGTTTTTTTTGCCAGGACAAAAGTGGGATGCCAAGATAAAGCGATGCTAATATTGAAGGCATATTTACGTAGCAACCTTGCGCAAAAATTTCAACCCCCTGCTTGCCGTCCTTCGTTGGCACCCAAATAGAGACCTGGTTTTAAATAACATTAAAATTGAAATAAAATGGTTATTTTAGCCAAGACAAAAATGGGGTGAAGATAAGCGCCGATAATATTGAAAGCATATTTACATAGCAAGCATGTGCAAAAATTTCAACCCCTAGCTTGCCTTCATTTATAGTGAAGTCGGCACCAAAATATAGACACTAATTTCATATAACATGAAAATTGAAATAAAGTGGTTATTTTAGCGAAGACAAAAATAAGGCGCCAAGATAAGTGCCAACATGAGGCCAAACAATGAGGTATTTGCACATTTTTTATTCTCGTCTTATTCAATTCCCCACATTGTATAAAATCGATTGCCATATAAAATTAAAATTTTTAACTAATATTTTTCCTGTAAAAAATATAGAAAATCAAAATAATTGTCTGCGCGCCAAAACGCAGCCGTAAACAAAGACGGCCTGCTGTGACGTCACGATCCGGTATCGGCCAAACTAGTCTCGCTTACTCACACAGAGATCCTCATCTCACCATTAGTGTTTATGCGACTTACGTGTGCCGGGTAGTTATTGTTATCAACTTATATTATTGTTAATATCTATATACTCATATTAATTATTTTAAAACTGTACAGTCTTATAGTATGACTACAGAACTTGGATTTGTCCAGGGACAATCGGATAATTTACCAAAAATTGATGTACTAGCAATGTTTGCGTTTTTAGGAAACAACCTGAATTTCATGGGTGCTGAGCCAAAAGGAGTGAAAGTTGGGAGGTATGTGTCTGATATGAACCTTATTTTATCCTGTAAAGTTGGATTTTATGTAGTAATTTCTTATAAAATATAATGTAAATAAAAGCATAACCTCAAAATATTCTCCATTCAAATAATCTACAAGAAAAATATACACCATTTCTTCCTGATTTTCTCATCGTTAGGTACATTAAAGAATACTTTCTTGGGGGTAGTTATTGTTGTGGAAGTACATTTGGGCACTATACAGCACTTATAATATTTATGTCCAGGCACTGTTATGTCTTTCGCATTCTCGTATTGTGATTCTGAATCTGCTGAAGCCATCACACAGTGACGCACTAAACTAGATTAAACACAACTTACTACCTTTGAACCTATATTATACACTAAAATAAATGATAAAACTGCTCAGAATTCGATGCAAACACAAACGAAAACAAGACAATGTTAAATGGCGATGCCCGCATATCACGCAGATGTACCGGATCCTGACGTCACAAACCTCTTCACCAATCAGATCGCGTTTTCGCCCACCCTGTCTTTTTGAATTACATTCAATATTTGAATAATTAATTACTAATTAGTGGTTCACTTTAAGGGAGGTGTATTTGTAGACATATATTTTTAGAGTAGGTGTTTTGCTGTACTTTAAATACGTTTTTCATCAAAAGTAAATTATATGCAAATTCATCATTGGCGGAGAAGGACTAATGTCATTTTAAACCATTTTGTGGGAAACTCAATTAAAAATATTCGTTACTGTTTATTTTCATTTAAAATGATCATAAGTGAACAATGATCTTTAGAAGTTTGTAATTTTACTGTTAAACATTTACTTACGAATTCTTACATAAATTCTAAAATTTACTGTAATACAGGAACACTCTTCAAAATGTTGATAAAAGTCCAACTACAACTAAAAATTGATATAATGTGATTAGCGGATAAATTCATTCGAAAATCGTCCTTTTATATTAACTACCCAAACGGTACTATAGATTTTTGGTTATTCGTTGAGAGAAGGGATTACGGTTAAATGAAATTAGTGTCTTATATTTAGGTGTCTATTTCACTATGAAGGACGGCAGCAAGAGGTTGAAATTTTTGCGCAAGGTTGCTAGGTTAAAATGCTCCACATAGTACCTACCATAACTTATCTTGGCACTCCATTTTTGACTTGTCAAAACTAATCATTTTATTTCAATTACCATGTTATATAAAATTAGTGTCTATATTTGGGTGTCGACTTCACTGTGAAGGACGGCAAGCAAGAGCTTGAAATTTTTGCACAAGGTATTGCTATGCAAATATGCTTATAATATTATTATCACTTATCTTGGCACCTCATTTATGTCTTGACTAAAAATCAATTTTCATGTCATATAAAATTAGTGTCTATATTTGAGTGCCGACTTCACCATGAAGAACGGCAAGCAAGGGGTGACATTTTTGCCTAGCGCTGCTACCTAAATATACGTAAAACTTTTACAATAACTTAATTATATCTTGGCACTCCGTTTCTGTTTTGGTCATTATTTGGCCTTAATAGGTTTCTTTTAGTAAATTTTCGCAGAAAAAATTCACCAATGGGGAGATCCCGACTGCATTTTTTAAATTTCACCGATAACTCAAAAAATAATGGGCCGATTTTGATAAAATTTGGCATGTACCTTCCTTTTGTGAATGGCTTGGATAAGTTCGTTAGTCAGGAAAATCGGACGAGGTTTTCCGGGAAAATTTTGAGTTTTCATTCGAATTTTTTTTTATCTCAAACAATAAAAAAGCTATGATAAACAAATTTGGTAGGTAGGTTTACGATATAAAAATAAACTATACACCTAAATTTAGATTTCTATGTTACAAGAAAAAAAAAGTTATAATAAAATATTTTGTGCCAGATCATTTCTATGAAAAGTCACTACCATAACGCACTTGCTGCGTCCAGGATTTTTATATTTATATTTATATATGTATCACACCGATAACTCAAAATTTAATGGGCTGATTTTGATAAAATTTAGCATGTACCTTCCTTTTGTAAGTGGCTTGGATGAGTTCATGAGCCAGAAAAATCGGACCAGGGTTTCTGTGAAAATTTTGAATTTTCTTTCAAAAAAAATTATGACCAGAAACTAAAAAAACCGATAAACTATAAACCAAAATTTATATTTCTATGTTACAAGAAAAAAAAGCTTTAAAATGTTTGGTACCAGATCATTTCTATGAAAATTCACAATGCATTTGCTGCGTCCAGACTTTTTTGTGAGATTTTTAGCCATCTAATAGGCAAACCTACAACTGTAGTCTTTCCGGTTGTAATTATTACAATTTTAAGTATATTGAGAATTAGCCGCTGGAATTTGGCTGCTTTGGTGTCGTTATACCCGTAAAAATATACGTTGTTTCACGTGGAATTTCACAGAAAAAAAAACTATGGGAAGGAATCTCCAGTGTCAAGTTTGGTAATTCTGTTTCAGTGGATTTTTTCAAGCTTACTCTTGGTTCATTTAAGAAACAACTAGTATGTGTGTGTGAATATACTTAGTCACATTCAAATGGAATCTAATTATTTCTGATTGTCTTCTAGTTGCTTACTTACTGGGTTCATTCTGTTGTGTTATAATGTAAAATTCTGCTTGTATTACTAGTTATGTGCTTCTTTATTTGTAAAAACTGTTTGTAAAGGAATTATCCATTTATTAAATAAATAAGTAAATAGGGACCCATTGACAAATCATATTATCTAGTTGTCGTTTTTTTTTTTTTGTATTTGCGTTAACTGAATTTTTGTACTGATGCAGCATGTGACATTCATTCTTTATGATTTAAGACGTACAAAATAGTCATAAATTAAATTATCTTATATATCGCACATCTCTGTTATTTCAGGGCTTGCCATCTTCACGGACAACATCTCCAGCACCCGATGTGAACGGTGGTCTAGCAGGGAGTCAGAACTACCGTTGTTATGTCTGCAGTGGCCTATATCCAAGAACCCAAATGGAATGGCTGAGTACCTCGCCTGAGGGCATGAACTCGCATGCCATGCATTTTCCTTGTTTGCGAAATTTCGGCAGAGCCTCCGAAAATAGCTGCATGGATTCACATGGTAGGGTGCTTAGCTGTACGAATTGTGTGAATCATCTCGCTCAACAATGGGATACACTAGAGTCAGAGAGAGTACCTTTAGAAAGGCGAAGGTAAGTGCATAATTATTCAGTAACACAATCAGTTTCAAAAATGTTTTATTCAAAATCAACATACTAAACCAAGCTGGGTGCATTTTAAACAAACGTTGGTCCAGTGCAAAGGTTGTAAACAGTATGATAGTTTGTATCATACATTAAGTTAACACAAAAAACGGATACAAAGTAACGTTAAGATTTAGAAGGGTTAAGTACAACACTTGGAGAAACCCAAATCAGGACAACACATCTTATAGGGACTTTACGATCGTTTCACTAACAAAGATCGCGTCATCAGAGGATGCAAAATTCTAAATTACTTAATTACTACACATTATATTTATACTACGTGTTAGGTAAAATACCGATAATCTATAGAGGGAGGAATCACAGGCAATCTTTATGCGTTTATATTTTAATTGCCGGAGGACCTTTTTAAAATCCTGTTATAACTGTACCAATCGAGTTTCAGAGTATATTTTACATCAAAGAGGCGGAGTGAACAGTGAGCTATTAACCAGTGCCGAGGCACGGTTTAAGAAAATTTTGCTCTTTGTGGCTTTAGAGATGTAAATATTCTCATAGGCTTCTAATTTCACCAGCTTTTTTTTTTAATTTCAACAACACACCACGAGGGCTTACAGCCTAAATACTATCGTACCGTGGGTGTTGACAAGGAGGAAAGAGGCAACTTGTTAACTCTGGACTTGAAGGTTTGGAGGTTCGGAGGAGAAGGAAAAACATGTGCCGGCAAGGAATTCCACAACTTGGAAGTCCTCGGCACAAAAGAGCGGGCGTAACAAGATGTTCTATGTCTGGTGACCTGGATGGTAAAAGGGTGCATTCGCTCTGTTCCCCTGGTAGATCTGTTGGGGGCAGCAGGTGGGGGAACTATGGAGGAAAGCTCCTCTGAGCAGTGCCCGTGCAGATATCTATAAAATAGAGAGAGAGAGAGAGGTCACCAACGGCACGTCGGTGGGCAAGGGATGGCAGCCTTTGGGTGAGGGTAGGGTCACCGATGAGACGTATAGCTCTCTTTTGAATGAAGTCCAGGAAAGCGAGTGTAGAAGCGGCAGCTGCACACAAGATGTGGGAGTAGTATTCGAGGTTTGGCCTTATTTGTGAAGTATATAAGGTATAGAGATTAGCTGGTGAAAAATTTTGCGAGCCCGGAAAAGGAAACCTAATTTCTTAGCAGCCGCTTCTGCAATTGATGTGACATGTTGGTGCCAATTAAGATTTCGATCCACAGAAATTCCAACAAGAGAAAAGGACTCATTTTGAATAACTTGGTTGTTCATTGTGATGGGTCTAGGGCTGGTGTATCTCTTATGAGAAAGAACGCTAGACTGAGATTTGGTGGGGTTGAATTGTACAAGATTTCTACTTCCCCAGTCTAGCCGTGCAGTTCCATAGACTTGTTCCAAGAATGGGTGACAAAGGAAAGGAGGTCGGCAGTTGATCTGCGCTGACGGAATCCATACTGCCTGTCGTGGATTAGACTGTGTTTTTCAAGAAATTTTAGTAATTCGGTGTTTATATACTTTTCCATCACTTTAGAGACGACTGAAAGGAGATAAATAGGCCTGTAGTTGCTAGGAAGCGCTTTGGATCCTTTCTTGGGGATGGGTTGTACTCGAGCAGTTTTCCAGTTACTAGGGAATATGCCTTTATTATAAGATATCTGAAACAGACGAGTCAGGACAGGAGCAAGCTCTGTTGCGCATTTTTCGAGAACAATTGCTGGGATCTCGTCAAGGCCAGAGGCTTTCCTGGTATTAAGAGAAGAGAGCATCTTTCGTACATTTTTAGTTTTGAAAATGATATCCGTCATTTTATGCGCGACATTGGGGACTGTTGGTGGTTGAACATTTGGAGGTGGGTTGAGAGTAGAATTGCCGGCGAACAACGAAGCAAAAAGTTCAGCCTTGCCCAGGGCGGTAGAAACAATTTCATCACCTGAGACAAGAGGTGGGAACGTGCTTTTGCAGAAATTATTCCCAATAGATTTAGCAAGAGTCCAGAAGGGATTGCCGCCGTTGGGCCTTAAGAGTACTTTGTTTTTGATGTGGTTATTAAACGAGTTTTTTGCCTCAGAAAGAATGCGGACATAGCGGTTTCTTGCGTCGTTAAATGCTTGACGATTTTCTTGACTGGGATTGTGTATAAGCGTTTTGTGAGCTTTGACCTTTTCAAGTCTGACCTTGTCACAGGATTTAGAGAACCAGGGCTTTTGAGTGACTAAAGAGGTTTTCTGTGTACGTGGAATAAACAATTCCATGTCAGCTTGGATAGTTTCAGTGACGTTTTGTGAGATATCAAAGGGGTCAGGATGAGAGAAGCAGACAGACGCCCATGGAAATGAGAAAAAGTAATGCCGCATTTCGTCCCAGTTTGCGGAGTTGTAGTGACTGTGTGACCTCGGGTTGAATTGCGCAGGAAGCAGTGACCATGCCGTGGTCTGAGCGACCGGGGGGGGGGGGGGGGTACTGATATATTATAGCATTCAGGTTTTGTAGTAAGAAGGAGATCCAAGGGATTTGAGCTGTGTGTTGGGATACGAGGAAAGTAAGTAGGTTGTTGAACCATATTGGCTAAAGAATTGCTGACTGCAAAGGCCTCCGCTGCTCTCCCTTGTGGATCGGTTTTTGAAGATCCTAGCCATTCCTTATTATGGACGTTGAAGTCACCAAGAATAGTGACCTCGGAGGAAGGATATTCAGAAATCAGATAGTCGGTTTTTTCAGAAAGGTAGTCAAAGAGCTGGACAAAGTTGTTGTCAGAATGTGACCGGTAAATGCAACAGATGAATTTAGTTGCAGCCCCGAGAGAGAGTTTTATCCATAGTATGTCTTTTCTTCCAGCTTCTAAATTGGGGAGTCTGGTGCAAGGTAGATTGCTACGGACGTATGCGCACACGCCTCCATGCAATCTAAAGGAAGTAAGGAGCTCATACCCCGGGAAATTAAGGTGATTAGTGGCTGTTTTGGCACTGATTTGGGTTTCGGTGAGGAAGAGGAGTAGGGGCCTGTTAGCCTGAAGGAAATGGTGGACGGAGTTCAGGTTAGAATTTAGGCCACATATATTTCAAAAGGATATGTTAAATCTTGATGTTGGCGCCACTCTGTACACCCCTCTCCCGGAGATCCGAATGGAGGGGTATTTTACCTCCGGAATATTTTGTACAAGGAGGAGCCATCATCATTTTTGCTTATAATGGAAACCGACTCATACACCAGAACCGGAAACGTCCGTTGGGACTTCACCGGCCCCTTGATGTATGGGGTGGTACTTCCTCGGGCGTGAAAAAAAATCCTATACTATTACGTAAAGGAGAAACTACACTACCCCTTAACATTTTTGATAAGCTTCAGGTTTTCTTTATCTATGTGGTGATTATCATCCCAAATATGTTGAGCCACGCATGCTTTGTCTATACTACTGTATCTTAACTGTGCCAGATCTTCCTTAAATCTGGTTTCAATGGTTCTTCTATTCTGCCCAATGTATTTAAGATTGCAATCTTTACCACTTACCTCATAGATACCTGACATGTCAGTGGCTTTATCCTTATATTTTGTATTAGCTAACTAATTTTGTTAATTAGTTTTTTGGCGAAAAAGTTTGCTGCATATCAGCTTTGCAAACCTCTTCATGTATGTTGTTCAATTACAACAATTGTTCTAAATACGTTAGCGTTTGTTTCGTGGGTACACTGGGAAACAAAGAGGCTACATCAAATTAGATCAAAATCTTGCCTTCAACCTCTTTAACCTTATTAGTGAATTTTCTTAAAAAAATTCACTAATGAGATCCCGACTTTTGAATTTTGAAAAAATTTCTTCAAATGAGCGCTAATTAGGCCCCCCGGAACACATATCCGGGGTCAGTTTCAATTTTTATACACCGATAACTCAAAAAAGAATGGGCCGATTTTGATTAAATTTGGTGAATAGATTCCTTTTCCAAATGGCTTGGATAAGTTCGTTAGCCGGGAAAATCTGCCCAGGTTTTCCCGGAAAATTTTGTGTTTTCTTTCCAAAAAAAATTATATTTCCGGAATTAAGAAAGTACGGGCAACCATACGCGGGTTTATATCCTTATAGCTAACTTACCTACCAAAATTTAACTATGTAGGTCAAAAGACAAAAAAGTTATAGGCATTGAAAGAAAAATAAATTGAGGTTTTCCCCAAAACGTCAAAGTTGCGATTTAAAACGTCAAAATCGGCAACATTTAGGCAAATACCTTGATTCTAATACGGGCTATTGAAATCAAATGTCTCAAGAAGGATGTTTTACAAACCCTGAACTCTTAGTTTCAACCGTCATTGTCCTTCATTTTACTAAAATATTTCGAGAAAATTCATTTCAAATAGACCCTTTCTCTGATGCTTGGCAGTAGTCTTAGCTATAGAGTTGATCGTTTAATGGTATATAATTTTTGTCGAATTTTCGTAAAAAATCAATAAAGCTCAATATATCCGATATTATACAAGATATGAAAAAAATTTGTATATATTAATTATAGAGTGTCTTGAGCTACATCTTAAAAAAATATTTCTACAATCACAGGATGGCCCATAAGTCGTTGGTGATACAAATTTTCATTTTTTTAAAATCAAACACGCCTTGTGTTATTGCATTTTCCATCGAAATATAATACATGTTTGTAAGAAAAGAAATTCTGAATGCAACAAGTGCGTTATGGTGGCCAATTTTGATCAAATGCTTCATATTTGAATAGCCCAATTTGCTATTAACCTATAAGGTTAACCAAGAAACGAGTTTTTCCGGGAACACTTTAAGCTTACTTTTGGAAATTTTTGTACATTTTCACACAATAAAGTAATTTTATGAAACATGGCACATCGTTTTTACTATATAGGTTATACTAGTAACCAAAATTGATGACTGCTTTCTTAAAAAGAAAACACACATATTTGCAATAAAAACATTTTAATGAAAATTCACTACCATAACGCACTTGCTGCGTCCAGAGTTTTTAATAAATTCAAGTGAATTTGACACTGAAAAACTTTTTTGTTTGACAGGCAAGCTTTTAAACTCATTTGTCCACCACGTCGCTAAATTTATATGTCTGAGAATCTATAGTAGAAATAATAGGTGTCATCGATTTTCCCGGTTTATAAATTTTTGGGAGACAATATTTTTGGAGACTTTTGGATTTGTAAATTGTAACCTTCTTCCTAAGTCTTTTGTTATAAGGTCGTGACAACTCTTTAAATTATTTTTAACATCCGAAATAATTTTTGGTAGGGGATATTTATTTAGTTTGGTGTACGGCCCTGCCTCTATTGCATTATCAAGTCTTATTTTTATTATCTTTTTTGTCCAAAATCACAACCTTATTACATTTATCTTGCTTTAACATAAAAGCAGTCCTCCTCTCTCAGTCGTTTAACTATTTTCATTTGATTAACATTTTTGTTTTTTGTGAACTTGTTTTCTTTAAACAATTTTTTTGAGATTATATATACATGCTTCCCGAATACAGTTTTTTGAAGATTCGGGTAATTTTTTTATTCCCGTTTCAATACGTGCAATGCCATCTACTAGTTCGTCTTTTTGTGACCGCAAACCGAATTTCAACCCCTTGTTTAAGAAGCCAATCTCATTGTTGTTAAATGACTGTCTAGAAAGATTTTCTACGAGGTCAATTTCCAGAGGAACTGGTTTTTCGTTTTAGTGAATTTTCTTTTAAAAAAAAATTCACTAATGAGGAGAACTCGACTTTTGAATTTTGAAAAAATTTCTTCAAATGAGCGCTAATTAGGCCCCCCAGAACACATATCCGGGGTTGGTTTCAATTTTTATATGTTTATATATATATATATATATATATATATATATATATATATATATATATATATATATATATATATATATATATATATATATATATATAAAAATATATATAAATATATATATATATACATATATATATATATATATATATATATATATATATATATATATATATATATATATATATATATATATATATATATATATATATATATATATATATATATATATATATATATATATATATATATATATATATATATATATATATATATATATATATATATATTTTAATGTCAACAACACACCACGAGGGCTTACAGCCTAAATACTATCGTACCGTGGGTGTTGACAAGGAGGAAAGAGGCAACTTGTTAATTCTGGACTTGAAGGTTTGGAGGTTCGGAGGAGAAGGAAAAACATGTGCCGGCAAGGAATTCCACAACTTGGAAGTCCTCGGGACAAAAGAGCGGGCATAACAAGATGTTCTGTGTCTGGTGACCTGGACAGTAAAAGGGTGCATTCGCTCTGTTCCCCTGGTAGATCTGCTGGGGGCAGCAGGTGGGGGAATTATGGAGGAAAGCTCCTCTGAGCAGTGCCCGTGCAAATATCTATAAAAGAGAGAGAGGTCACCAACGGCACGTCGGTGCGCAAGGGATGGAAGCCTTTGGGTGAGGGTAGGGTCACCGATGAGACGTATAGCTCTCTTTTGAATGGAGTCCAGGATAGCGAGTGTAGAAGCGGCTGCTGCACCCCAGATGTGGGAGCAGTATTCGAGGTTTGGCCTTATTTGTGAAGTGTATAAGGTATAGAGATTAGTTGGTGAAAAGTATTTGCGAGCCCGGAAGAGGAAACCCAATTTCTTAGCAGCCGCTTCTGCAATTGATGTAACATGTTGGTGCCAATTAAGATTTCGATCCACAGAAATGCCAACAAGAGAAAAGGACTCATTACTTTGAATAACTTGGTTGTTCATTGTGATGGGTCTAGGGCTGCTGTATCTCTTGTGAGAAAGAAAGCAAGACTTACTTTTGGTGGGGTTGAATTGTACAAGATTTATACTTCCCCAGTCTAATATTTTTTGGAGGTCTACGGAGACAGAACCCTCCATGAGTCTGCGATCCTCATCTAATTGGACTAAAGAGACAGGCTTAGAATATTGTATGTTTGAGTGGAGGGTGCTGTCGTCCGCGTAACTGTGAACTGGGTTGGATGTGCTAGAGAGGAGGTCATTGATGTGGAGAAGAAACAAAGTAGGGGCTAAAGCTGAACCCTGAGGAACTCCTGCATTAATTGGATACAGTTTAGAGGAATGGCCATCCACAACAACAGATATGCTCCTGTTGGAGAGGAAATTTGCTGTCCAGGTACAAAGTTTTGGTGGTAGGCCATAGGCCGGAAGTTTATTAAGCAGCGCTGCGTGCCAGACCTGGTCGAATCCTTTGGATATGTCTAGAGCAACAATCTGGGATTCACCGTGTTGTTCCATAGACTTGTTCCAAGAATGGGTGACAAAGGAAAGGAGGTCGGCAGTCGATCTGCGCTGACGGAATCCATACTGCCTGTCGTGGATTAGACTGTGTTTTTCGAGGAATTTTAGTAGTTCGGTGTTTATATACTTTTCCATCACTTTAGAGATGACTGAAAGGAGAGAAATAGGCCTGTAGTTGCTAGGAAGCGCTTTGGATCCTTTCTTGGGGATGGGTTGTACTCGAGCAGTTTTCCAGTTACTAGGGAATATGCCTTTATTGTAAGATATCTGAAACAGACGAGTCAGGACAGGAGCAAGTTCTGGTGCGCATTTTTTGAGAACAATTGCTGGGATCTCGTCAAGGCCAGAGGCTTTCCTGGTATTAAGAGAAGAGAGCATCTTTCGTACCTTTTTAGTTTTGAAAATGATATCAGTCATTTTATGCGCGACGTTGGGGACTGTTGGTGGTTGAACATTTGGAGGTGGGTTGAGAGTAGAATTTCCGGCGAACAACGAAGCAAAAAGTTCAGCCTTGCCCAGGGCGGTAGAAACAATTTCATCACCTGAGACGAGAGGGGGGAACGTGCTCTTGCAGAAATTATTCCCAATAGACTTAGCAAGAGTCCAGAAGGGTTTGCCGCCGTTGGAGCTTGAGAGGACTTTGTTTTTGATGTGGTTATTAAACGAGTTTTTTGCCTCAGAAAGAATGCGGACATAGCGGTTTCTTGCGTCGTTGAATGCTTGACGATTTTCTTGACTGGGATTGTGTAGAAGCGTTTTGTGAGCTTTGACCTTTTCAAGTCTGGCCTTGTCACAGGATTTAGAGAACCAGGGCTTTTGAGTGGCTGAAGAGGTTTTCTGTGTACGTGGAATAAATAATTCCATGCCAGCTTGGATAATTTCGGTGACGTTTTCTGAGATATCAGAGGGGTCAGGATGAGAGAAGCAGACAGACGCCCATGGAAATGAGGAAAAGTAATCCCGCATTTCGTCCCAGTTTGCGGAGTTGTAGTGCCAAACGATACGTGGGTGTGATGACTGTGTGACCTCGGGTTGCATTGCACAGGAAGCAGTGACCATGCCGTGGTCTGAGCGACCAAGGGGGGCGGTGACTGATATCTTATAGCATTCAGGATTTGTAGTAAGAAGGAGATCCAAGGGATTTGAGCTGTGTGTTGGGATACGAGGAAAGTAAGTAGGTTGCTGAACCATATTGGCCAAAGAATTGCTGACTGCAAAGGCCTCCGCTGCTCTCCCTTGTGGATCGGTTTTTGAAGATCCTAGCCATTCCTTATTATGGACATTGAAGTCGCCAAGAATAGTGACCTCGGAGGAAGGATATTCAGAAATCAGATAGTCGGTTTTTTCAGAAAGGTAGTCAAAGAGCTGGACAAAGTTGTTGTCAGAAGGTGACCGGTAAATGCAACAGATGAATTTAGTTGCAGCCCTGAGAGAGAGTTTTATCCATAGTATGTCTTTTCTTCCAGCTTCTAAATTGGGAAGTCTGGTGCAGGGTAGATTGCTACGGACGTATGCGCACACGCCTCCATGCAATCTAAAGGCAGTAAGGAGCTCATACCCCGGGAAATTAAGGTGATTAGTGGCTGTTTTGGCACTGATTTGGGTTTCGGTGAGGAAGAGGAGTTGGGGCCTGTTAGCCTGGAGGAAATGGTGGACGGAGTTCAGGTTAGAATTTAGGCCACATATATTCGAAAAGGATATGTTAAATCTTGATGTTGGCGCCCCCTGTACACCCCTCTCCCGGAGATCCGAATGGAGGGGTATTTTGCCTCCGGAATATTTTATACAAGGAGGAGCCATCATCATTTTTGCTTATAAGGGAAACCGACTCATACACCAGAACCGGAAACGTCCGTTGGGACTTCACCGGCCCCTTGATGTATGGGGTGGTACCTCCTCGGGCGTGAAAAGATCCTTTACTGTTACATAAAGGAAAATTCCACTACCACCTGCATTTTTTTTTTTAGTTTTGCCGAAAAGCTTTTTGTAAATAATTATATCTTGGTAGGTGGCTAAATACCTTGAAGAAGTTCGTTGGCCAGGAAAATCGGGCCAGTTTTTTCGGGGATATTTTAAGTTAGTTTTCGAAAAATATTTGCCCTTTTTCCAACAACAAAGTTATTTTTGATAAAATGTGGTACATTGTTCCCACTATAGAGGTTATACTGATAACCAAATTTGATGTCTGCTTTCCTTTAAAAAAAAAAGACATATTTGTTATAAAAACATTTTAATGAAAATTCACTACCATAACGCACTTGCTGCGTCCAGAGTTTTTAATAATATAAAAGATGACTGACAATGAAGGTAATTCTCCTGAGCTGCGCAGTTATTGCAGCAAAAAGGTAGATTTAAAACGTGCAAAGTGTATAAAGTGTGTAGAATATAAGGCAGTATAAATAATACTTCATGTTCAAAGGGAATAAAAAATGTGAAAATGTATGATTTGGATAAAAATTTGATATTTTGTCAAGAGAAACAGAATAAAACTGATAATATAAATAACGGTATTATGTGGTATCAAATTAAAGTTAATTACCTGAAAAATATTTTAACTGAAAAAGAAGCAAGAATACAAGAACTTATCAAATTGAATCAGTTATTAGAAGAAAAATGTTCTAATACTGTAAATAAAAACTATTCACAAATGCAGAATTAGTATATGAAAAAAGGAGCTGCCATATCAGAAGAGATAAAAATGGTTAATAAAAGCCAAGATGATAAGAAAATTATATAAACAAATGTGAAAGAATATGTAAATAAACAAACCGAGATAATGAACGATATAATTGATTTGTGAAAATCCTAGGCTGATGATACAGGGGTAATTTTAAAACAGTGTTATACAGAAAAAATAAAAGTAAACAAACAAACATTTGCTGAAATGGCAAAAACCAACACCAAACTAGTTAAATACAGAAAACAACAAGAAATAAAAGTGACTGCTACATCAGCGACAGGTGACAATTTTAAGTCACAACCAAGAAAAATTTGGCCATATATAGGAAAAGCCCAAAAAAATGTTAATGAAAATACAGTGAGATATTATGTCACGAATAAGCGTGCAATAGAGTGTGATGAAGAGGCTCGTGATTGGACAGTTGGCTACGAAGGGAAAAGCAATAACATTCCAAATAGGAATAACTAATGACTTATACGAAATTATGAACAAGCCCGAATTTCGGCCTGCTGCATAATTATTAGACGATTTAACTTTAATTTCAAAATAGGTGAATTGCAGCGGGAAAATTTTTAAGGAAATCCAGGACAAAGAAATAAAATCTTAAAATTATCTGGGATAAACAACAATAATCAAAACAAACAACATATAAAAAGAAAGATAAAACAAAAAATTAGAGAAAAATTGAAGATGATGGAAAACTGTGATACGGTGGTTTATCATCAGAACATTCAATCAATCAAGATTAAAGTGTTGGAAATGGAAGTGTTTTTACAAACTTTGGAAGAAAAACCAGATGTCATAGGCCTTATAGAGCACCACTGTTCGCAAGAGGAGAAAATTGAGGTGAACGGTTATGAAATAAAGTCTGTGTTTTCCAAACAAAACAAGAAACATGGTGGAAGTGTAATTTATGTAAAAAATTGTAAAAAATGGAAGGAATCTCTAGAAATTAAAGAGGGTAGTATTGAAGGTCAGTTTGAGTGATCTTTTGTGGTGAACAAGCCTTTGAAAAATGTAATTTTATTTATATACAGACCCCCCAATGGGCGAAACAAACATCTACTCGGGAAGAGTAGATTATGTTCTAAATTGATGTTGAAAGTTGTATAAGAACTTTAAAATAGTTATAGCTGGTGATTGCAATATAGATTTAAACAAGGGAACAAATAATAAAATATTTTTTTATGGATTTACTACATACCTTTAATTTAAAACCTATAATCTTTGAACCAACAAGGGCCACTAAAACTACTACTTCTACAATAGACAACATATTTATAAATTTTGATTATAATTTAAAAGCAATGGTTATTAATTCAGCGCTATCAGACCATTATGGGCAGTTGTTGTCATTTTCTGGAACAAAACTAAAGAATGAAACAAAAATTAGGAATATATATATATATATATATATATATATATATATATATATATATATATATATATATATATATATATATATAATAATACACATTTATTGAGAAGGTTTCCCTCCATAGAGAAAATACAAGTAAACATACAATAATGAAAAATTCACATACACAAAAAATATCTCCCCCAATAAATGTAGAGAAAAAAAAAACTGCCTAAGTCAAAGACTTGTTGGCAGTATAGTTGAATACAATAATGCACACTTTACACAAACAAACAAAAAATCTCACCCAACAAATGGAGAGAAAAAAAACTGCCTAAGTCAAAGACTTGTTGGCAGTATAGCAAAAACAAAACTACACAAAAAACACATTTTTTTATCATTTCTACCATATGCTTCCCTCCAAAGAAGTCATTAATTAAAAACATCGTAACGCATCTGCTACACAAAAACAAAAAAAGCATATATGCACTTTAAAATACCAACATCTAAAAAAAAAAAACTAAGTTTCTAGTCTCCAATCACAGTATACATGCCTCAATACCGATATCCACTCCGACCTGCCCGTCCCCAGTTTAAACACACTGTTCTCTCTCCACTCAAAAAAACAAACAAAGAAGCAGAGAAACACCGACACTCACGCGACCAACCACACACACCTCCAGGCGCACACACGCCCGCGCACACACAAAACCACCGACTCATGCTGGAACGAGCGCGTCAATTTCTTCTAAACAAAGAGTGAATGACACTTCTAGGGGTATGAAAAATCCAGCTCTTTAATCGTTTCTTAAATAAATTCAAAGAAGTGTGTTCTCTTATTTCAGGAGGCACCGAATTATAAACCCTTACACATAGGTAAGCAAACGATCTCTGCGCAACTGCCTTCCTCACCTTTTGCGTTTTAAAAGAGTGTGTGCTATGTCTAGTAAAATGTGAGTGCTCTATTATTGTAAGACTCTTTTGCTGAGCATGCTGAGTGTTTGCAACCGTAAAGTAAAATAGCTCCCTAATATCCATCAAGCAAGTGTCCTTGTATAGACGATCACTAGGGTAAGCATAATCTTTACCATGTATCACCTTAACAATACGGTTTTGGGTACTTTGGAGAAATCTGAGATGGGACTCACACGCACCGCCCCAGGCTAGTATGCCGTAACGTAGAACACTCTCAACCAATGCATGATATACAATACGCAGATGTTTATTATCCAACATTTCCTTAATAAATCTCAATTTGTACAGCAATACCCTAAGTTTTTTAATCAATCTTTGAATATGGAAATCCCATCTCATATGGCAATCTATATCTAGACCCAGATATGATACTTTGTTCACCTTTCGTATTGCCAAATCACTACCAACACTGATCGCATCATAAGAGGGCAAACCGCGGACGTAAGATGAGAAAGGGACAAACACGGTTTTTGAAACGTTCACGGTCAACCATCTATCAGAAAACCATGCCATAATCACCTCAAGATCTCTCTCAACTAGTTTTTTTAGAGAACACCAACTGTCTGCCGTATAGAAAATAGCAGTATCATCCGCGTACCCCACTACTTTGCCCACACAGCGCAATTTAAAGAGGTCATTAATATATATATTAAAAAGCAAGGGACCCAAAATTGTTCCCTGAGGAACACCGAACTCCACTCTTTGAGGGCTACTCACTGTCTCTTTTATCTTGACTACTTGAAATCTGTCAGTCATATAGCTCTTAAACAATTTATGTTGTTTACCTCTTACGCCAATACTTTCCAGAACCTCCAGCAGTTTCACATGGCTGACAGTGTCAAAAGCTTTTTTTAAATCTATAAAAACGCATAATGATGGATGATTGCCTTTATCAAGACTATCATATATGCTGGAGGTTAGATCGTTTACAGCATCCTGAGTTGATTTTTTTTCACAAAAACCATATTGCTTATCAGACAAGATATTATATTTCCGCAGGTAACTGTTTAGTCGCTCTTTCAGTATCATCTCCAAAACCTTTGCAACATTGGAAATCAAAGAAATCGGCCTATAATTCGTCACATCTAGGCAATCTTCGCCTTTATAAAAAGGTTTCACAACGCCGAATTTGAAAACCCTGGGAAACGTTGCCTCCTCAATACATCTATTATATATAAAGACAAGTGGGGTCAGGATTAGATCCACAACCTCTTTAAGGACCTCTGAACGTATACCATCATGCCCAGGAGCTCTCTTGTTCTTTAGGAGCAGTATCATCCTTTTAACCTCATATTCATCTGTGGGAAACAGAGCCATAGAACGTGAAAACCGTGTGTCTTTAAAATGTCTAGAGCTCTTTATGCTTTCAGCAAGGTTTTTACCAATTGAGGAAAAGTAATCATTAAAATAGTCCGCCATACTAAGATGATCTTGCAGGAGCCTGCCTTCCTTGGTTTTTATGCTCTCTATGTTCTGGTTTCTGTGTCCATTATTCATCCTGTTAATTGTTGTCCATAGACATTTGGAGCTGTCTCCTGCCTTGCTTATCAAATCTCCATAGAATTTTCTCTTGGTTGTCCTAATTAAATCGTTGAGTTTATTTCGGTATCTTTTATACTCATCAAAAAACTCAGCATTGTCAGGATCCTTTTGCACTTCCCTATACAATCTATGCTTTGTTTGTACCGATCGTATTATACCACTGGTAATCCACTCTGTTTTCCCCTTTTTTTTGGGTATATACCGTCTTGTGGACTCAGCGATGATCTTTTGAAAACTTTCCATGAAAATCTTAGCTGTTTCCTCGATATCCCCACAGTTATAAACATGTGTCCAGCTTTGATACCGCAGCCTTCTCTTCAATCTCTCAACATCCAAATGATACTTATAATTCATTTCATCACCCTCCGACTCAAACACAGGAAATTGTATTTGCAATATCGTTGAGAAATGATCCGTTATACTTGACTTTAATACAACCGGCACATATTCCATCTGACGAATATTTGATTTTATAAACATGTGATCGATGCAGGTATTCGAGTCTCTGCAGCTCCTTGTCGTCTCATCAATCAATGATAGGTAGCCCCCCGAGGAAAAAATATCCAGGTAGTGATGGACATTCCCATCATTTGACAATATATCCAAATTAAGGTCACCCAAAAATAAATGTATCTGCCACCTCCTTTTAACTGTTTGCAAATACTTTTGTAGTTCTTCATTAAATATAGCCGCACCAGTAGCAGGAGAACGGTAAGCAGCCGTCAATAAAATTTTCGTCCTGTTGTATTCAAGCATGACTTCAATGGCAGTTGACTGCTCCAATTTCACTAAATTGTGTGAGCAGGCTAAGTCGCATTTAACATAAACAACAACCCCGTCATTCTGGTTGAAATGTCCTCCACTATAAAACAACTTATACCCATCTAAAGAAAACAAACTTATATCCGCAACCTGCCATGTTTCACTCAATACCACCACATGAAAATCGCATCCCAAATCAGCAAGCAAAACTCTTAGCTCGTCGAAATTTTTTGCCAGACTTCTAATATTCATGTGAAAAATCCTAAAGCCAATACCGTGACCAGAGACTAGGAAATCTTTACACTGAGTGCTATCCTCAGCAACCCTCGTTTTGGAAGGAGCATCATCAGAAATCTCCATGAAATTCATGTTTCTAAAAGTGTATACAATAAATGGCAGTTATCAATCTATAAAATCCATGAATAATACAAACCTATGTTAAAATATAAACACCATTTATTATTTATACATATACATACACATATATACAAATATATACATACACATCTATACAAAGCTAAATCAAATACCAGACAAACTGTGCAATATAGAATGAACTGTAATTTACAACATACATAATGCAAATAAAACGTATAATACATTTCTATTAATCATCAAAAATTTGCATGATGAAATTTTCAAACAAAAGGCATAATTGTCTATTAAAAATAAGAGATGTTTATACTCGAAACAAATAAAATGTTTAATAACAAATTTATTCATTGTTTTCAAATAACAATTTTGTAATTAACTTTGAAAAAAACCAAATTAATATATTTTTATTTTAAGAAAATAAATGAAGAGTTAATACTCACCTGTGAGTCAAATATATTAAAATCAGCAGAGTCTGCAAACTTCCTTCGAATATAAATTGACCATCGTCTTGACTGGAAGACACATATTAACTCGATTGCGAATAACATGTCAAGATATATATTTGCACTTAGAACACTGGCTACGATAACAAATAAAAACGTAGCTATAATGGCCTATCATGCCTATATAAAAAGTAGAATACAATATGGCATCATATTTTGGGGAAAATCTACAGATGTGTAAGCAGAATTTTTATACTTCAGAAGAGAAGTCTCAGAAGTATACTGAACTTAGAACAAACAGCAAGCTGTAAACCCTATTTTATTAGGGAAAAAATACTTACAGTTAGGTGTATATACATTTTGAATGCAGTAATGTTTATAAAACACACAGTGAACTGTTTAGGGAGTATGTATACGTACACACGAGCATAATAATAGAAATAAAGAAGATCTGAACATCCAAAGACAAAACTTCACGTATTTACAAAAACATGTACGTGCTGCCATCATAGAAATATATAACCATATACCTAATGAAATAAAAATATGGAATCATTCGACACTCAAAACAAAACCGAGAAAGATATTAGAAGAGAACGCTTACTATACCATTGATGAGTACTTAGCTGATAAAACATTACAAGGGGAAAATATGAGAGACAATCAAATTTTATTCCATTTTATTTTGTTTTATTTTATTTTACTTGAACTTATTATTTTATTTGAATTTATGTACTTTTTGTTTTGTTTTTAATTTGTTACTGTTTTGACAAGTTTCACACTCAGAACGGGTAATGTATACATGTTGTATCAAACACATTAATAATATAATAATAATTTAATAATTTGCCGCTAACTTGTTTGACAAAAGAAATAATTCAAAAAATTTGTTAGGTAATACCAAAGATAATGATAAAGCCACTGAAATAGCAGTTATCTATGAGATAAGTTGTAAAGATTGTAATCTTAAGTAGCTTGGGCAGACTAGAAGAACCATTTAAACCAGGTTTAAGGAAGATCTGGCACAGTTAGGTTACGGTAGTATAGACAAATAATGCGTGTCTCAACATATTTGGGTTAATAATCACCAAATAGATAAAGAAATCCTGAAGCTTATCAAAATTGTTGGACAACCGGTCAAATTAGACGCCTATGAGAGTATTTATATCCATATTTGCTTAAATCATGCCTCGCCAGTGGTTAATAGCCGGCTGTTCACTCTGCCTCTTTAATGTAAAAGATATTCCGAAGCTCGATAGGTACAGTTATAATGGGATTTTAAAAAGGTCTTCCGACAATTAAAATATAAGTGCAGAAAGTTTACCTGTGATTCCCTCCTCTCTAGGTTATCAGTCTTTTACCTAACACGTAGTATAAATATAAAGTGTAGTAGTTAAGTACATAGTTTATAATTTTTTATCCTCTGATGACGCTAACTTTGTTAGTGAAACGATCATCAGGTCTTTAAAATATGTGTTGTGATGATTTGGGTTTCTCCAGGTGTAGTTATCAGTTATAAGTACAATTTGGACTACCCAATTCATCACAATACAGTTTTTTGACCTGACGATCGTTTCGCTAACAAAGTTAGCGTCATTAGAGCAATGACTAAACTAAGCGAAAAAACTACAACCACTATTTATATGTTAGTTGCCAAGCAGTTGCGAACACCGTGCTCTACAAAGGTATACAGATAGACCTCCACTGCTGGGTCTTAAATCCCTGTAATTAAAATTGCATACCTGCTTTTGTAAAACTGTGTCGTTATCTCAGTTGCGCTAAATGTGGTAGATATGGTACTATTGATAAATCATGTATTGCGCAGCATATTTGGGACAATAATAATCATGTAGATAAAGAAAATCGCAAGTTAATAAAAAAATGTCAGGCAGTTGCGACAGTTAGATGCTTACGAAAGTATATGTATCTTTAGAAATTTGAACAAAAATGTTTCAATGCATAGAGTCCAGTTCTATAGTAGTCCATTGTACGAGCTGTTATCTTAATAATCAGTGTGTCCTTCGTAGAAGAAATATTTGATTACAACACACAGATTTACAAAAGCAGGTATGGAATTTTAATTACAGGGATTTAAGACTCATCAATAGGGGTCTGTCTGTATACCTTCGGAGAGGACGCTGTTAGCAATTGCTTGGCAACTAACACATAAATAGTAGTTCTAGTTTTTATTCGCTTAGTTTACTCATCCCTCTGATGACGCTAACTTTGTTAACGAAACGATCGTCCGGTCAAAAACTGTATTGTGATGAATTGGGTTCCCCAGATTGTACTTATCAGTGCTCATCACAGGTTTCAATCTTCACCTAGTGATTTGGAAGGGACCAGTTCATTGGAGTTGCCCTTAGATCCTTAGTAAACCAGATGTCTGGAGCAAATTATGTGAAAATAAAATTGAAATGAAAATGTGTGATTTAAGTGAAGCCTTGACTTTCTCCTACTAGTAGTTTTACTGGTTTATATTATTACAGAATAAGAAACCTTTATCTAATAAAATCATATTTTATTGGGCGTGATATGAAAGAACTTTTACATTTATGTAGAATAAGAAATCAATATAAATACTTGTTTTTATGTAGAATTTTAGTTGGAATATTCATTGTCTGTTAAAGTTAACATTGTGAGAGAAACAGTCGTTTTTGTTTTTTAAAAAATATGTGCGGTAGTTATTGGTCTGTTTGCCAGATGTGCTTGTTGGCGCTCATCGCGGGCTCCAATATTCACATAGTGAATTTATAGATCAAAAAAGAACGTGAGTTTCCTTAAATATCGCGGCACCTTTCATTTTAAGCCCATTGTCCTTTAAATTAGATAAAAGCTCAGAAATTTGTCAACCAGAAGATTAAAGTTGTTCGTCAACCTCGTCCGTGAAATATTGATACAATAGACAAACTATGGGTCTCCCACTACACTTTTTACCTCTGCTTAGTTCGTCTACCTAGGTATGATATAAATACATTGTAGCTGGTAATTTAGTTTAGAATTTTTATCCTGTGATTATGCTGACGTGGTCAGTGAAACGATCGTAAGGTCTTTTAAAAAATATGTGTTGTGGTGATTTAAGTTCTCCAAGTGTAAAATGGATAAATAACAAAACGCATGATACCATTGTCACAATACAAGACCAAGGAACAAGACCCCAATTTCATAGACTTGATGTCCGAGTTCACCAGGCGCCAGTAGTTAACAATGCAGCTGCTGGCAGCACTGGCGCCTGGTGAACTCGCCAATTGCCTCAAAGCAATTAACACCTTTTTGTACCATCAAGATATTTCAGGCAGTCAAGAAATTAAATAAGGACATGCTTGTGAGAAAAGTAAAATTATTTTTGAAAGAAAATGTTAATTATCTTTTTAAAATATTCCTGGAGGCTCTACGATCCTGACTGTAAGTATATTATCAAAATAATAGGCACTAAATTTTCAGAAATATTATTGACTTAAAAGAAGACGCTGTTGTCACATTGTAAATGTCAGTATTTGATCATACTGTATTTCGTCAATCATTTGCAGCCAAACACTGTGAAATATGTAAGGCTGGATGTATTCTCGCCACAATTAGAACCGCAGACCGGTTTCGCTCTAATTAGAGCTCTTCCAACACTAAGTGAGTGGTAGACACGAAGCAACGTGCCGCCACCTAGTTGCGGAACCAAGTAGTATGTTGTCACGCCAGCTCCAAATAACACAAAGTGTTAAAAAAATAGAGACTGTATACAAGCAACTAACAATATAGTAAGTTGTCATCCCTGGCCCATTTCTACCCTAATATAGAGACAAAGTATGTAAGGCTAGATGTATTTTCACCACAATTAGGACCGTAGACCGGTTTCACTCTAATTAGAGCTCTTCAGTACGGTCACCTAATTGTAGCGAAAATACACCTATAAAGTAAAACGGCTATGGTAGCCAGCCTTCCAAGACCAAGTGAGTGGTAGACACGAAGCAACGTGCCGCCATCTAGTTGCGGAACCAAGTAGTATGTTGTCACTCCAGCTCCAAATAACACAAAGTGTTCAAAAATAGAGACTGTATACAACCAACTAACAATATAGTAGAGTGTCATCCCTGGCCCATTTCTACCCTAATATAGGGACAAAGTATGTAAGGCTGGATGTATTCTTGCCACAATTAGAACCGTAGACCGGTTTCGTTATAATTAATACACAAATAAAGTAAAACGGCTATGGTAACCAGCCTTCATAGCCGAAATGGGCCAGGGCTGACAATTTACTATATTCTTAGTTTGTTGTATACAGTCTCTATTTTTTAACGCTTTGTGTGATTTGGCGTGACAACATACTACTTGGTTCCGCAACTAGGTGGCGGCACGTTGCTTCGTGTCTACCACTTACTGTGAATATCTTTTTGTCCGTGATATGTATTCAATAATATGCTAATTCGAATATATTTACTACATACAGACTTGGAGACTACTTCTCTGGCTTCACTGTTGGTTTTCGTTCATGTAGGTGAAGGACGTAGCCAGCGCCTAAGCTAATTGGAGCAAGTGGCCCTTATGAATTCTAGAACTTCCAGAATTCATAAGGACCACTTGCTCCAGTTAGCTTACGCGCTGGCTACGTCCTTCACCTACAAGAACGAAAACAAACAGTGAAGCCAGAGAAGTAGTCTCCAAGTCTGTATGTAGTATCGATCAGTTTCACCAAGTAAGGCAACAACGATCAATGAATCGAATGTATTTGTTTAAAATATGATTATTATTTGTTATAAAAGATCTATATAACAACGTTGGCTGTAATGCGGTTGATAATTACAAATAAAAGAACAGCGGATGCCACTTGCGCTGAGGCAGAGAAAGAAAAATAGATAATGGAGCAAGGTTCTCTTAGGTCAGTGACATAGCCAGCAGCGTTTAGGTGGATGGACAGACAGATGCAATCTTTTGTGCTGATTTCAAGTCTTATATTTTTTCAATTTTTTTGCTTAGTTCCGCTGTGGCTATTTTACTTTTGTGGGTGGTGAGTAATATAGAACTCAAGAGCAATATGGGTAAGCGTGGTCTTCTAAATCTATCTTCAAAAGAAAACATATATACGTGTGGACTCCATGAAAGAAATGTTGTTCAATGACTTAGTCGCTCTGTGCAGTAATTTAACTAAAATGTCCACAAAAAGTGTACCCAGAATCTTAAGAACACTCAAAGAGAAAGAAAACAAATTGTAGAAGATGCATTTAGCTTGATGACGTTACGAAATATTTTATGATTTATTTTTCCGAAATAAAATGCCAACCTTAAAGACAATCGCTGCCCAAGTAAAGTCCGATTACTCATTACCCAAAGTATCCCGAGTTTTTATTACGAAGACTAAGGCAAATGAATTCCCCTGTGGGTCCAAGAACGTAATAAAAGAATAGACCCAAGTAATTACCGCCTGTGCGGTGCTATCGGGGCGGCAAGGCCGCGGACGAGCCCTGAGGGAACAAAAAAAAAAAAATTACCGCCTGTCGTAAGAAGCGACGAACTGGCTGGGGTCTGATCCAGATCAGCCTTGAGGGAGTCGGATATCTCTGGGGAGTGGTTGGTTGGTGGTTTGGTTTGGGTTTATTGGCCCTGAACATGGTGTTCATTGATCACCGATTTCTGATTTTTGTAATGGAACAATGAACACTACGATACTAATTTTTTCAATGCTGTCGGTAATAGAGAACCAGGCTAACGTGAATTTGACAATTAATTGTAGCAGAAAAGCCAATTGGTACCATAGACAACATAAACTGTTAGTGCCATAAAATAAAATAAACAAAAGTTAAAAAGAACGATTCAATTAAGCCTATTATATAGTTAACATTTAAAATTAGTAGGATAAGCAGGGTCTGGTGTACATCCGGATTTTACGGCCTCCACTGTGGGCTTAAAAATGGACAATTGATCTAGCTTGGTTGTTACTCAGAAGCAGGGCTCCGAATGATACCCCCTTGGGTTAAGTGCTGGCGGGTGTCGGGTCCAAATGAACCCGGAGGGAGTTGTGATCTCTGAAGAGTGGTATACACCCGAAAATTGAGGCCCACACAGTGTGATTCGAAACGGACAAACGTGGGATGTCGTCTTGAATCTAGCACTGGTGGGTGTCTGCTCTAGAGGAGCCCGGAGGAGAGCTGAGATCTCTAGGGGTGGATTACAACTGGAGATTCAGGCCTCCTCTGCGAGCTTCGAAACGGGGATACGACCTCGCTAGCGTGCTGCTCGGGTGAGGGACTCCATATGATACCGCGTTGAATCAGAGACTGACGTATGTCGGGTCGGGACGAACTCGGAGAGAGGTTATCTCTCTGTGAGCTTCAAAACGGGAAGCGACTTCATTCAGATGGCTGTACGCCTGTCAAATCAACTTGTATCCTAAAAAAAATCAATTACCGCTGGGAGCTCGATTTGTTGGGTGAAATATAAGCAAACACTGGCAGGTATCATGTCTAGATGAACCCGCAGGATGCCTGAGCTATCTAGGGTTGGATTACACCTTGGAATTGAGGCCTCTTCTGCGAACTTCGAAACGAGCAATCGACCCCTCTTGGATGCTGCTCGAGAACGGGAGTCCATGACACCGCCTCGAGTTAAACATTGACCGATGTCAGGTCTAGACAAACTCGGAGATAGGTTATCTCTCGGTGAGCCCCGAAACGGCAAGCGACTTCATTCAGATAGCTGTCAAACCAACTTCCACCCTCAAGAAAAGTCGACTCCCGCTGGGAGCTCTATTTGTTGGGTAAAACATAAGCAAACTCTGACAGGTATCATGTCTAGATTAACCCACAGGTTCTCTAGGGGTGGATTACACCTGGAGATTGAGGCCTCCTCTGTGAGCTTCGAACCGGACAAGCGACCCCTCTTGGGTGCTGCTCGAGAGCGGGTGTCCATGATACCACCTCGAGTTAAACACTGACCGATGTCAGGTCCAGACGAATTCGAAGAGAGGTTATCTCTCTGTGAGCTTTGAAACGGGCAAGCGACTTCATTCAGATGGCTGTAAACAGGTTAAACCAACTTGCACCCTCAAGAAGGATCGACTTCCGCTGGGAGCTGGATTTGATGGGTGAAATTTAAGTAATTAGACGTGAGCCACAATAGATCTAAGGTCGCGGTGGAGGAACTGGAATAGCCCACTCAAATTGAATCTAATCTAAGGCAAATAAAATCAGAAATACGAAAAGAACAGGAAAAGTATTTATAGAAAGAGAAGAAATAATTTCTTGGCACAAAAAATTCGTAAAAAAACAAGAAAGAAAAATTCACTATTTACACAAAACTAAGCTGAATCAAGGACATACTATCTCAAAGGTGTGGCAGGATTTAGAAATAAAAAGCGCCCAACATATTTTTTGAGAAGCTTTTCAACATCTTTGAAAGCGAAAGTGGACAAAGGAGGAAGCCTGTAAGACATAAGGAGCGATTCTGTTTTTTTTTGCAAAACAGCTTGTGATTCTTCGTGTCCAAGAAGACCAGCAACTAACATGAGGAAATCGATGCACAGAAATTCTAAAGTTGGTTTTAAACTATTTTAACAAGTCTTGAGTCAAATTCATTCTTGGTAATGGACAAGCTTCGTATCATAATTGACGATTTGAGCTGTCGCCAACTGCCTGGAGAATAGGTGACAACTGGCTATCTAAAAGAAAGATACCATTTGGTGATACCATGCTGAAAGTTTAACTACTAAATGTTGCAAAGACACAGAAAATTGATTTCACCAAATATGTTGTGACATGCACAATAAGCGAAAGGCTGCGGTGTTATCGGGACGGCAACAACGCGGACGAGCCCTAAGGGAAAAATATGTTGTGAACAAAATGACTCATGAGTGGAATATATATATATATATATATATATATATATATATATATATATATATATATATATATATATATATACATGAGGGTGGGTCAATAAGTCGGTGACCTTTTGAATGAAACACAGGTTTTTTGACAAAAAGTCATTTTATTTCTCAACATAGTCCCCTTTGAGCTCTATACACTTCGTCCAACTTTTCTCCAGTTTTTTTTATCCCTTCCAAAAAATAAGATTTGTCGAGGTCCTCAAAATAGGTATTTGTTTGTGAATCATTTCATCATTGGAGTCAAATCTTACAGCCGAGCCATTTCTTTAAGTTTGGAAACAAGAAATAGTCACTCGGGGCTAAATCCGGAGAATAGGGCGGATGAGGGAGCAGTTCGTAGCTCAATTTATGCAATTTCGCCATGGAAGTTGTCACACGATTGCGCTTGTGGTCGATTGTGAGCAAATGCGGCACCCATCTTGCGGATAGCTTTCTCATACCCAAGCGGTCATGCAAAATCGAAACCACTGAGCCATGTGATATGCCTATGGCTTCCACAATCTCCCGCATTTTCATTCTCCGATCGGGTGTAGCGATCTCAACTGGCGTCCAGAACGTTCGGCGTCATTTATGCTTGTACGGCCGCACAGAAATGCAGTAAACTACTTTTTTACCATGGTGGTGCATAGTCCCCATAGTAATTATCAAGCTTAGCCTTGGTTTGAGTGATGGTTTTTTCCGCAAAATATAATGTTTGGTGAGCATACGAAATTCACTTTTTTCCATTTTCGTTATAACTCAAGATGTTGTCTGCTCTCAATGGCTATTTAACACAAACTAAATGACGTAGCTTGTTGACAGGAGCAGTGTTGCCCTTCCTGTGAAGAGGCGGGATATTCAAAAAAGTTACGGATATACTGACACCCGCCCTCGTGTATATATATATATATATATATATATATATATATATATATATATATATATATATATATATATATAATTATATATATTATTGTGACGGTAATAGTGTTATTTATTGTGGGAAAGCCGTCAGTTGTAGAATAAAACTCTTTATTATAGGCCGAGCTTTCGGAAAAATTTATTCCTTTCTCAAGGAATCACGTTATATCCTTGAGAAAGGAATAAATTTTTCCGAAAGTTCGGCCTATAATAAGGAGTTTTATTCTACAACTGACGGCTTTCCCACAATTTTTTGATTATATATATATATATATATATATATATATATATATATATATATATATATATATATATATATATATATATATATATATAACAAAGAGTGTTGCTTGGCTACTTCTAAAATTGCAATATATTTCGAAAATGGTTGATTTTGATTTTAGTGCCATTCAACAAGTAACTATACCCTTTTTGTTAAGAAAGTACTCTTTCTACAAACAAAAATTAAGATAAGAATGTTATTAATTTTTTTCCTGTGTTAATCTACATTTCTATAGTTTGGCTATTTTATTTCTAGGTATGACATTCCTCTGCCTGATCCCAGCAACACCAATGGTGATAGGAGCGTGCATTCACCTGGTAGCGCCAGTAATGACAGAACCATTGCGGGCACACCTGGTAGCAGCAGTATATATTGCTTCTTGTGTGGACTACACTCTGAATTCACTTTAGCACGAGTAATCTATAGCAAACCTCAAGGTAAATGTCTCACTGTTATATTTGCCAACTATTTATTTGTTGATTATCCTTCCCTAATTCGTTATGTTCGAAAACATGAATAAAACATGATAGTTTAATTAATTTCTATTTAGATAATCCTAATAGCGATATTAAAGATACGAGGATGTGTTTTTTAAGGTTTAAGTTCATATTTGATGTAAACATGAGGCCGATAAAACATAATGATAGATGTAAAGTAAATATGTTGTACCTTCTGAATATGGTATGTGTAAATAACACAAAACATTTGTGTGTGGGTTTTGTGTGAAAATGTTAATTTAAATTTTTACGAACCGGTTCTGTTTGGTTAATGATAACTAAATATACATTTGTTTCATTCTAAACATTTTAAGTTTGATTCTATTACTTATTGTGTTTTGTTTTATCTTTGTTTTGTAATGTAAAAATGTGTTTTATTATTTATTTTTCTGGTTGATATTCAAGTCAAATTTGTTTGACCTTTGCACATTTTATCAGAGTTACAGATGCAATACTATTATTTTTAAACATATTGGCCATATAAGATAATTTTCTTTTATGTGATGGTACTTGACATGCTTTCTTATTCCTACTATTTGTCACGCAATTCATATAAAGCACACTACATAGCCTAAGCCATTTCCTAATAATATTCCAATCTTCTAAATACGGGCTATGTAAAGCAGATGTCATAATAAATGTGCTTTACACAGCCTTAAGTTACAGCTTCAACCATCATTGTCCTTCATTTTACTAAAATATTTCCAGAAAATTCATTTCAAATAGACACCTTCTCTGATGATTTGGCAGTAGTTTCAGTTATAGAGCTTTTGGTTTAATAGTCTGTACTTTTTCCAGAAGTTTCGTAGAAAAAAATTATCATTGAGAAGGCCGCGAATTTAATTTTTTTAAATATTTCTTCAAAGGGATGCGAACTAGGCGCGCGCCTCTGGGCTCAATTTTAGTTTTTACATGTTTAAGTATATAAAGGCTGATGCATTTTTACTGTAAAGCTCAATAGATGGTTATTATACAAGATACAGGAAGATCTTATAAGAGTTTTTTATAGGGTGTTTTGAGCTGCATCTTATAAAATTATGTTAACAATCACAGGTGGCCCATGAGTCGTTGGTGATACAAGTAATTTTTTTTTCAATGGAACGACCTATTTATTGTACCATTATTGCATTTTCCACCCAATTTTAGTGCATTCTTGTAAAGAGAAAACATGTATATCGCCAATCGTTTTCGAGTTATTTCAAATGTTTTTCAACTTTTTAAATTTTGGAATATATAAATTGTGATACGGCGTTTCCACCAATGGAAATGACACATTTAGGGAGGTTTTCAATTATATTTACCAATAGATAGGAGAGTCTCATGAAAGTGACACATTCAGAGAGGTTTTCGTTTAATATTATATAATGGATAGGTCAAAGTACAGTGACTGTATAAACACAGTGTGGTCATACGTTGGTCAGAGTTTTAATTGGTCAGCGATCATGTTTTCAACGCCATGTTTTATTAGTGAATTTTCTTGAAAAAAATTCACTATTGAGATCGCGACTTTAATTTTGAAAATAATTCTGCAAATGAGGGCGAAGTAGGCCCCCTAGAACACATATCGCGGCTGAGTTTCGATTCATATATATATATATATATATATATATATATATATATATATATATATATATATATATATATATATACCGAAAACTCAAAAAATAATGGGCCGATTTTGATCAAATTTGGTAAGTACCTTCCTTTTGCAATTGGCTTAAAGTTCTTTAGCCAAGAAAATCGGCACAGGTTTTCCCCGGAAAATATTGTGTTTTCTTTCGAAAAATTTTTATGTCCCCGGAAATAACAAAGTACGGGCAACAAAATTTGGTACGCTCGTTTGTATTATAAAAAGTTATCCATGTACCGAAGTTTGGGTCTGTAAGTTAAAAGACAAAAAAGTTACCGGCATTTAAAGAAAAAAGAAGTCGCGATTTGAAACGTCAAAATTGACAACATTTAGGCAAAGAACCTGACACATTCGGGTTATGTAAAGAAAATGTCGCAAGAAGAGTGTTCTACAAGCCCTTAAGTTTCAGCTTTAACGGTCATTGACTTGACCTTCATTTTACTAAAATATTTCCAGATAATGCATTTCAAATAGACCCTTTCTCTGATGCTGTGGTAGTAGTTTTAGTTAAGTTTGGGGTTTAACGGTTTTAGCTAATTTTCACAGAAAAAATTCGTTAATGGGGCGACCGTGACATTTGAATTTTAAAAAGATTTCTTCAAATGAGTGTAAACTTAGGTCCCCTAAAATCTAGATCCGGGTTTAGTTTCAGTTTTTATCTGTTTACCTATATACAGGCTGACGCATTTCTACGGTAAAGCCCTATATAATTGTTATGCAAGATACAAGGAAAAATTGTAAACGTTAATTATAGGGTGTCTTGAGCTGCATCTTATAAAATTATTTTGACAATCACAGGGTGGCCCGTAAGTGGTTGGTTGGTGATACCTACAATTTTTTTCGAACATTCCTTCTATTGTTGCATTTTTTTTCATTAAAATATGATGCATGTTTGTAAAAAAAATCGAGACTCAGTAAGTGCGTTTTGGTAGCGAATTTTCATTAAATGCTTCAAATTTCAGTAACACAATTTGCTATTAACCTAATGTTCATTGGCTAGGAAACTAATTTACTCGGAAACACTAAGTTTATTTTCGAAAATTCTTTGTACATTTTCAAACAATAAGTTATTTTGATAACATTGTTTCTACTATATAGGTTATGCCGGTAACCAAACATATTTGCTATTAAAAACATTTTTATGAAAGTTCACTTCCATAACGCGTTTGTTGCATCCAGACTTTTTTTTTACAGATCCTCATGGGAGAAACATTAAAATTGAAGCATTTCTGAGTTAATCAATGCATCAGAAAAAATGTATATATATATATATATATATATATATATATATATATATATATATATATATATATATATATATATATATATATATAAACTCCTACTTCGTTAACCAGGTCGCTTCAGTGGTGTTCCCATCGAGAGCACACAAAGAAGGTGTGGTGCACATGGTCTTCTTCGATTTGGCAATACTTACGCTAGGAATCAGTTGACTTTCCGATCTTTATTAGGAAGTACCTGTGTCCGGTGATAAACTGTGTCAAGTAGTAGCCTACCGACTGTGCTTCCTCTCCACCAAGTCCTTCACATTGCCTATTTGTCGAGCCGTCCATCGCCCTCTGGTCTCGGTGTCTCATCTAGCCTGCCATTTCCGTAAGGTTTCTTCCTGTTCCTCTTTATGGCCTGCATCGAATTCTCTTTTTTTCGCAGGTGGATCCTTCGGCGTTCCTCAGCCAGCAGGTCTATCGAGACCACTCCTGCGACAACCTACACCGCAGGGCCAGAGACTGTCCTGTAGGCACTATTTATTCTGAGAGCTTCCTTCCTCAGGGCCGCTAGTATGTCCTGCCATCTGTTCGAGTTAAAGGCATTTTTTTCGTTCAGGGTAACGAGATGCATAACTCTCTGGACCGGTGGTTACCCGTCTACACTGCCCTCCCGGCGTCAACCACCTCTTTCACTGTGTCAACTGTCGATCATACCACAGTGAAACTGTACTGTCTTGGAGAGAGTCCTCCGACTTCTGCAACTGCTTCTGGAGTTCTGCATCAGCATCTTCTCGTAAACCTTTCCAGCTGTGTCTAACATGCATAATGGCCTATGGGCTGATGCCGTACTGGGGTCCCACTTTCCCTTATTTATGAGCACGGATTCGCAACCTTCCACCATTCCGGAAATATGCCCTCTGTGCATGCGATGTACATGTCCAGCAGTACTTCGGGATGTGACCATGTTACTATCTTTAGTATTCCCACCGGTATCTTGTCTCGGCCAGGGGCCTTTTTATTACGCATGGATTTCGCGGGCGTATGAGCTCATCTCTGGTGAAGAGACGTATGTCTTCTGGCACCTCAACAGCTGCTCAGTCCTCTATGGTGTGGGTAAGAAGGAGTTCTTCCACTATCTCTTCTTTGACCTGGGTATTTCCGAGGTGGGGTCCATCCCCCTGAGCTTTTATAGCACAATGTTGTATCCCAGCACCCCCAGGGTCGCTTTCGACGTCCTCACGCAGTTCTTTCCATTTCTGGGCATTGCTTCTGCAGATTGCCCTTTTTAGTGCTCTTCTTGCTTGTCTATATTGCTCGCTTTCATCTGGAACTCGTTGAGCCAGCCTCCTATTCTGGAGACATTTCTTCGTAAGGTCAGCGATTTCCTGGTTCCACCAGTAGGGATGGCGGCGGTCCCGCCATGCCCTTTTTTTAAGCATGGAGGCCTCACATGCCCTGGTCAGTAACCCCATCATTGCTGTCACCAGTATGGCCGCAATGGCCCTTCCTGGTGTCCTTCGCTTGATATCTTGTAGAGCCCCTTTGTCCATGTGAATCATGGTGTCGAAGAGATCCCTCTCTACTTTCCAACTTGGAGGGGAGCGAATTTTGGCTGGGTGTGCTGCCTCCTATTTGAAGTTGTATATCATTGGCTGAATAGTCCCCCTAACACCTGCCATTCCCTTATCTGTGCTGCAAGTGTCTCCGAGGCCATAGTGATGTCCGGTATGGTACCTATGTATTCCGATCTTCTGAATGTTGGTACTTCTCCTCGGTTCATGATAACCAGCCAGAGTCTGGCTGCCATTTCTGTCACCCTTCATCCTCCACCATCAGTGGTTTGCATCCCCCATTCTAATGCCATGGTGTTGAAGTCTCCGGCGACGAGCACCTTTCCTCTTACATTACGGACCTCATCTTCAAGACCGACCAGCTTCTCCTCAAAGTCGGTTATGGATTTGTTTGGTGTAAGGCAGCACCTACACCTTTTTGCTTCTGATCCAAGTATATCCGGGCCCTGCTCTGATTGCTTTTATTGGGTTCTGGGTCGATTAACCAGCTATATGACCGCGTTAACTGATGTGTCCCTGAACCAACCCAGTTCCCTGATGTCATCATATTGCTCGCTAATCAGCATAATATCTGCCTTTTTTTCGTGAGCTACCTGCTCTTTAAGGGAGCTCGCCGTTCTACTTCTGTTTACATTGTTCTGCAGCACTCTGATCATAATGTTTTTGTTTTTTTTCGTTTGGTCTAAAGTGCAAGCAGTGCGTCCCTTTCTACCTGCGATATGGTTTGATTTGGCACCCAGCTCCACGCATAAAGCACACTCCCTGGCATGATGCACATCAGGCCCTGGAGTACCTGGACACGGAGCCTTACTCTGCAGTCTATCCACCCAATCCACCTTTCCCTGTTCTAGGAGGCGGCCGACGTCCTTTCCTCTCAACTCCACGACCGCGAGTCTCTGGCACCTGCTATTTGGGATTAAAGGAAGATCTGCAGGTCTTCTCTGGTCCCACCCAGCTTCTTCTCGCTGACCTCTATGGTTGTCAGGGAGTCGAGGTCACGCACCTCTACGGTCAACCGTGGGGTCAAGTCGTTTATGACTTCCTCACTGCTTCCTCCACAGCCTATCTAAACTCCGCTAGTACCTTGGAGTCCCTACTCATTTCAAGCAGCACGTCTCCACTTACAGTCTTTTTGATGGCCCAGATTTCTATGCTGGTGTCATCCGGTTTGACACTCTCGTAGCTTCTTGAAAACCTCAGGTAAGGTAGGTCCTCGGAGACTTTGATGACTATGGCATCAGGTCTTCAACCTTTTTTCTTATCTTGCTTGATGTGTCTTTCCTTCGCCTTTTCCTGTTGATGTCCTTGTCTTTGTTCCTCCTCTTTCTTTGTCTTTCTTGGCTTGATCCTTTTGCTTCCTGGCTTCCTCTTCTTTCTTTAAATTTTATTATTATTTATCGCTGCTTCTCTCCTCTTATTTCTTTTCTCTTCTCTCTTCGTTAGTTTATCCCTCTTCTTCTTAGCTTTTTTTTGAGAGAATCCAGTGTTTTTTGGGTCTCTCTTACATACATTAAATTTGACTCTGATCCTTTATAGGTTGCGCACGAGATGGAGGTGGAATTGGTCAGCTCAACCTTGTCTCCACGACTGCTGATGCAATCAAGCCCGCTCGTCCTTAACCTTTTTTGGCTGCACCCTCCTCCCTCAGGCTCGTCCACGGCTTTCCCGCCCTGATAGCACTGCAACCTTTTTTTCAGCTTGTTCTGGAGTGATCTCCTCCTCGTTCCCTGGGAGACCAGAACGTCATGAATCTCCACCAGCTGAGCTACGCCATCTTGTAATACCATACTGATGTTCCTTTGCTGTTTAGTGAGGTCCATCATGCGCTTCACTATCTCCTTCATCTTCCTCAGGCTTTCACGATCTTTCTTGTCCACCACCTCGATCTCACACCATTCTTCTAGGCCTATTCCTTCACCTTCCGCCATTATTTGATGAATATTTGAATCCATTTAGTTCTACAAGTAGCTAGTGAAAAACGTCGGTCACCCGTGGCAGAGCCCCGCATGCCACGGGAAGACAGGCGAAACCGGCGTGCGCCAGGTGCTCCGGAGTTTGCACAGTAGTGGCTAAGCTACCCTTTAACCACGCAGTCTTCGGCCTGTGCTGTTTCACCGTGACTTGGGGGGATTTTTATTTTGGCTCCCTTTCACTCAGCCGGCCGGTTAAGACAATCCCCCACACCCAGCAACCTCTTCCTCTGCAGCCACCCAGTTGCTGAGCACGGCCTATACCAGGCAAGATTCCACAGAGAGCCCGCTGCACCGGCCATGGTCACCGGGCGTCTACGGCCACTGCAAAACAATGACACCTCCACGCTGTACCTCCTGGTAATTTTTACTCCAGTTAGCCTTTTAAGGCAGGCAGGAGATACCTTGGGCTTATTCTTTTGTTTCGTCCTCGGAGCCACAGGGGACAACTGATCTAAATATAGAGCACTAATGAACGATTCTAAGCTCAAAAACTTTCACAACAAAACTTCAAACAATGTTCGTGTCAACATTCTGTGAAATATTCACGATTGCATAAATATCTCCACGCAATTTGCAAGAATTCTGCCAGGATTCGTTTTACTGCTGATTATTTTTCAGCTGATGTAAACACTGTAACGAATATGATAATTGACCTTATAGTCGATTTGAAATTTTGAGAGATTCGAGGACAAGATTTTAATTTATATTTTCTAATTAAAAAAACACTTCGAAATGACATATCCCTTGAGTCATTATTACTTGTGACCACTGTCCATTTTTTTTTTCACTGATGCATCGATTAACACAGAAATCCTTCGATTTCACTGAGCCTCCCATAAGTCTCTGTACAAAAAATAAAGAAACATGACGGCCATGAACACATTGCCACACTGTCTTCATATAGCCACTGTAGGTCAAAGTCCCAGTTCGGAGGAGGGTAGCCTCTAGAATTCGCTGTACAAGGTCACAGGTTCAAGTCTCGTATTCAGAGAGTCGGTTTCTTTCACTCCCATCACATGTCTCAGGTAGTACGTTCCAACAGCATTCAATTTTCTTACCAGCTTTGCCTTAGACTCATATGGCACTTTAATATAGACTTTGGCATCTTTAGGCATGTGGTGGTGATTGCTCCCATTGTTTTATCAAAAGAAAGTATGAGCTATTAAAGCAATGTCGATATTTAAATAGCAAACATCCAGAAAAAAGACAAGCCTTAAAATTATTTGAAGAAAACTAAGCTCCCTCCACAAAGGCACCTTTAAGTCTCCAACAACTAACTACTAATGAAAAAGCATTACTAGCTAGTTATCCAGTTGCATATCACATCACAAAAACCAGTAAGCGACACACAATCGCTTAATATTTAATTTTACCAGCAGCTGTTGAGATGGTGGAAATATTTATTGGTGAAAAGGAAGCTACAAAAATAAAACAATATATCTCTTCAAATACTATCCCAGGAAGAATAAATGACTTGGCAAAAGATATTCGAGCACTAATTGTTGAAAATATCAAGAAATACACATACTTCTCTCTACAGATGGATGAGCTAACTGATATCTCTGTGTCCAATTTAGAGCATTCGTAAGATACAAGACAAGCAATAATATCAGAGAATATATTTCATTTTGTATGCCAATACCACCATAAAAACAATTATTTGATACTTTTATGCAATGTACATCTAAATATGATATTAAATGGACAAAATGTGTTGCTGTATCCACTGGTGGAAGTAATGCCAAATACTAAATGGCTCCACTGTTTTTTACACCAAGAAGCCCTTGCCCAAAGTCCTTTACCATCTGAAGTAGCTTGTGTTACGAAAAGTGTCATTAAAGTTATAATTTATACCAAAGGAAAAGCATTACAGACTCGTATTTTTAGAAAAATTGGTAAAGACATGGGTTCTTTATATGAAAATCTTCTTTATCACATAGAAGTAAAGCCTCAAATTCCTTTACCATCTGAAGTAGGTTGTGTTACGAAAAGTGTCATTAAAGTTATAATTTATACCAAAGGAAAAGCATTACCAACTCGTATTTGTAGAAAAATTGGTAAAGACATGGGTTATTTATATGTAAATCTTCTTTATCACATAGAAGTAAGGTGGCTTTCGAGTCTTTTTTCCAATCCTCTTTGGCTTCTTAGGATTCTTGCCTATACTATCGAACACCTAATACCTTGAAAAGTTGTTTTCAAGGCTACGATACATCACTATCATCTATATAATATACTAGATAAAATAAACATATACAAGAAATTGATCTCCATATTACAATAATTAGATTTCTACATTATCCCTCACACTTACTGAATTGATGCTCTGCAATTTAAGTAAGGCTAGATGCATTTTCACTATAGTAAATACACCGAGATGATGACTGTTGTACAGCTCACAATGTTAAGTAAGTCATCCAATACATTACCATATTAATCACTTGTCAGGAACCTTAAAATTTATTGTACTGGTGGAACGATTTAATTACTTGCAGGACTGACAACAATATCATGGCATAATAAACTCTCCAGTGTGTACCGGATAAACTGTCAATTTCCACGAGGTTTGGTTCTGGGTCCCCTCTTGTTTATTATATATGTCAATGATATTCAGACGTGTGCCAACACTGATTGCTGTTGTCAGTATGCTGACGACACATCTTTCATTAGACGGGGTAATAATGAACTAGAATTGGTGAGAAAATTAAAGGGAATATGAAAAATTAAATATTGGTTTAATACAATATAATGAAAATGAAAAAGTTCGGGACACAGCAAGTGCGTTATAGTAGTGAATTTTTATTAAATGCTTCAATAGAAAGTTGAATTTTGGTACGTAGTAAGGTCTTCCTTGTCTTTCCCAAGGCAATGTATCCGCCTAATGTCACTAAAATAGCTTTGTAATTTTCGGAGACAAATTTTTTTTTTCCAAAGAAACCTCAAAATTTTTCCGGAAAACCTTGTCCGATTTTTCTGGCTAACGAACTCATCCAAGCCATTAATAAAAGAAAGGCACTTGCCGAGTTTCATCGAAATCGGTTAATTATTTTTTGAGGTATTGGTTGGATATATATATATATATATATATATATATATATATATATATATATATATATATATATAAATTGTAATTGACCCCGGATATGGGTTCTAGGGGTCCTAGTTCGCGCTCATTGAAAATTTTTTTTGCAGTCTCACAAACGATACCTCTCTTAGTGAATTTTTTAAAATAAAAATTCACTAAAAATGTAAGAACTATATACAGGATCAGAAGAATCAAACAGCTAGTCACACAAGAAGTGGCATTACTTACCGATTGGTCAGATATTCAATAGCCTATTAAAGTATGGCATATTGATGTGGGGATAGTCACTGAAGGCAGAAGAATGTTTCTAATACAAAAAGCGATCGAGTGTTGCAGAATCTAAAGAAAAGATATTTATATAGAACAGACTTTAAAACTTTGAATATATTAACTTTACATTCATTATATACACCCAATGCTAAAATATGTGCACATCCTTATGAAAAGATTTGTGAAGACAGTCACCAGTATGAAACAAGACACACTCAAAACCTTCAAATACCATATCACAGGACAACCACCACTCAGCAAGCTCTTGATTATAAGCTGTATAACAGCATTCTGCAAAGTGTTAAAAATCTTAACGTTGAGACTCATTAAAAAAATCCTCATAGATATTGTATATTGCTCCATAGATAAATTCCTATTGCAATCATTTTCTTGAGATGAAAACTACTCTATCGGTTGTAGCTTCTGTACTTGGACTTTTTGTCAATTACTAGAGACCTTTCAAATCTACAATCGAATGTAAAGGAACACCTCAGTTGTAAGTGATTTCTGGTAGGGTAAGAATGAATGTCAGTATTTCACTCAACTGAAGAACAGTTGTTGTAAATAAGCAACAAATACTTATAAATAACAAATATATATATATATATATATATATATATATATATATATATATATATATATATATATATATATATATATATATATATATATATATATATATATATATATATATATATATATATATATATATATATATATATATATATATATATATATATATATATATATATATATATATATATAGGCATGCTAGTGGCATTATATTATATTTAATTAAAAATGGTCTACAAGACTCGGTTTGTTTAAGACCAAATATAAATTGTAGGATTCTTCTCTGCTGTATAAATATTCGGCCAGACTGGACTGCACCACTCTAAAAAACCACATTATATGACAACACCGAATAAACAAGAGCGTAATAAATATAAAGAGGGTTTTTAAGATTTAGTGTGGGTTTCAACTGTAGGATTGCATAGAACACTGAGCTCAAATGCGAACCTCCCATCAAAGATCTTGGTCGATGTAAAGGCCAAGAAATTTGGCAGAGGATGACAATTAAATAGTGTAACTTCCAACTTTTAAAGCATTGCCTATCTCCTAAGAGATCAGCTTTTGTATTAAATCTAATACAAACTTCGTTTCATAATTAATGATCAGACCTTTCACACAACAGTAGTCAGCGAATTTAGTACATACTCTTATCAAGTCTAACAGCTAATTCCTGAGTTGGGTCAGCTGAAATGGCCAGAGATGTGTCATTAACATATAAAATAGTGCACTAATATAATCACGCAAGTCATTAATAAAAAATCAGAAACGTGTGGGCCCAAAACTGATTGCTGAGGAACACTCGAATTAATTTCATGCATGTCTGAAGCCATCTTGTATATCTCTACATATACATTCCTATTATACATGTACAATGTAACCCAGTCCAGAATATTCTTACGCAAACCCGCGGCAAAAAAACGTAGCATGTGCCTTATCAAGATCAAGAGTATCAAACGCTCTCGACAGCCAAATAAGATAGCTGCTGCATACTTGTTCTTACCGACTTTACTAACATATTTCACAAATTCAAAGGCTGTAGTCGTTGATAAATCCCAAAATATGTTTATTCATCACTTTTAATTGCTTTTGTAATTATAGTTAAAATTGATGGGTCTATAATTTTCAATTAGAAATGGGCCACCAGCTTTAAATAGCAAAATTAGCTTGCCTATCTTCACTGCATCTGGACATTGGCCCTGCATAATGGATAAATTTATTATATAGGCCAATGGCTCAGCTATCTGTTCAGCAACAGCCTTGACAATCTTAGTAGGTATACAGTTTTAGCATATCTTGGTTAGTTATTCTGTCAAGTGAATCAAATTCCATAGTATTTTTTTCCCCCAGGGCTCGTCCGAGGCCTTGCCGCCCCGATAGCACTGCAACCTTTGGTTGATTGTGCATACCCTTAGTCTTACTCCACCCATTCCAAAATCACTGTGCCTTGAACTAGTCTGCCCAGCGATTGGTAGGGTGAAGTTTTATATTGCTCTGTCTCTGGTCTAGACTGACCGTAGATCAGTTGTCTTTTGTGGTCCAGGGCTTTACACTCGCACAATATGTGCTGGGCTGATTCCTCCCCCTTGCCGCAAGGTCTGCATGTGAGGTCCCCTTTGAACCGCCCCATTTTATGCAGGTGTTTCTTGATGGCCATGTGTCCCGTCAAGAGACCTGTTGTGTTTCTGAGCTGTCCTCTGCTAAGATTTAGCAGCTCCACAGCTCTCTTTGAACTGGGTCCGTCAATTATTGACTTCACATGTCTGAGCCCTGGACAGTCCGCCCAGTACACCTTGTGTTGGTTTCTGACCCAGGACTTAATGGCTCCCCTGGCAGTGCTCTGTGTCACGCCCAGAGCCGGTTCTGGTCCCATAAACGGTTCTGCTGACCCTCTCTTCGCGAGACTGTCAGCTGCTTCATTGCCTTTGACCCCCGAGTGACCCGGCACCCAGATGAGAGTCACCTCATTCTGCCCATACAGGTCGCTCGTATCGTCTCGGCACTCACTCACCAGCCAGGAATTTACCTGTGGGCTACTTAGTGCCTTAAGGGCTGTCTGTGGCTATGCTGTTTCTGTTGAGAATCCGGCTCTGTATGCATATTGTCCGCAGTGTAGGGGATATGCTTCCAGTACACTGCCCCTAATGTGCTAGTCGAGCAGTTTTTCCACTGTTTTTAGCAAGGACATGAGACTTATTGGCCCCAGGGACTTTGCCTGGTATATTGGACGCCCAGGTTTAGGAATGAATACAACCCTGGCCAGTCTCGCATGCCAAATTCCATATTAATGAATGACTATTGAATACAGTTTGAACTCGGCCAGAAAATTCAATTGAATATTCTTAAACAGAAGTACATTCTCCATCCTCATCTAACAGATAATGTGGCAGGGGTTCGTTGTATCACCTCTTTAATTGTATATTTATTGTGTAAACTTACAATCAAAAATATTTAAGATAATGCTTTCTGTAGTGAGACTTGTTGTAATGTTTATATGTAATGCATGTTTTACAGGGAGGAATGCTCCTTATTTCCCATTCCTGATCAAGCACATAAGTCCGCCAAATGCAGAACAATTGAGAGACAACGGGTCTGCATTAGTGTGCACATTTTGTTATCACACTTTAGTCAGCCAGTGGAGAAGATATGAAGCTCAGGGAGCTAATGCTTCACCTGCTGATACCAGAGAGTACAACACTCACGATTATTGCTGTTATGTTTGTGGGATTACGACTTACAGAAAACGGGTTAGAGCACTACTTATAAAGGTATGTATGTCTTTTTATGGCCCTGTTGACTTATTTCTTTGAATCACGTTGGGAGCGTCTTTATTGTCATGGTAGCTCATGCAGGTTCAATCTGTTGCCAGCCTGTCATGTTATAACGTAATATAATTACTGAGCCCCGCATTGTGGAGACATTATAAAGTAACTTATATTTAACTATAATAATAACTGTAATAAACATAATGTAATATGACACAAATTAAAATTATCTCAGGGCTTGGGTTCAGGCACTTGCAGTTGGTAGGTTTTAAGAGGTACAAATGAAATCAGGCATTATAAATAAAATTAGTTTATTTAAAAAATTATTGACTATATAATGCAGGGGATTGAATTTAATAAATTAGATGAAAGAAAAATATTTCATTTAATTACTTGTGACACTGTAAAAATGAATTGTGGAGCACACTCTACAAAAGAAAAAGAAAGCCACAGATAAACAGTGTACTTAACTTATTTCTTTGAATCACGTTGGGAGCGTCTTTATTGTCATGGTAGCTCATGCAGGTTCAATCTGTTGCCAGCCTGTCATGTTATAACGTAATATAATTACTGAGCCCCGCATTGTGGAGACATTATAAAGTAACTTATATTTAACTATAATAATAACTGTAATAAACATAATGTAATATGACACAAATTAAAATTATCTCAGGGCTTGGGTTCAGGCACTTGCAGTTGGTAGGTTTTAAGAGGTACAAATGAAATCAGGCATTATAAATAAAATTAGTTTATTTAAAAAATTATTGACTATATAATGCAGGGGATTGAATTTAATAAATTAGATGAAAGAAAAATATTTCATTTAATTACTTGTGACACTGTAAAAATGAATTGTGGAGCACACTCTACAAAAGAAAAAGAAAGCCACAGATAAACAGTGTACTTAACTTTCAGCTTCAGGTTGAAGGGGTCCTCCTTGGCGATGGTGCTGAAGGAGACTCCTTAATGATGTTGTTGAGGGGGCTCCTTACTAACGATGTTGAAGAAGGTTCCTTCCTAACGATGTTGTTATTGAGGGCTCGTCCCTAGCGTTGTGCCACTTAGGGGGCTCTTCACTTACGATGGTGTTGAAGGTTCCTCCCTAACGATGGTGTTGAAGGGGGCTCCTCACTTACAGTGTTGTTGGAAGGTTCTCTATTTACAATGTTCATTTGGGGGCTCCTTACTAGCGATGTTGTTGGAGGGAGCCCTTTACTATGTGGTCTTATCGCAAATATGTCATAAAAGTAGCTCGTACGGAGGCGCATTTCCATGAGTCGGGTGCGGTAGAGGAACCGACCGCCGAGTTTGACGTCACTGAAGGGACTTGGACGCTGACGTCACAAAAGGGGTTGATTCAGAAGCTTAACAGTGAACGGCGTTGACGCGTGTGACATGTCACGCTTATTAAATACACGCGACATGTTTTTGTTTTTTTTTGTTCCCTCAGGGTTCGTCCGCGGCCTTGCCGCCCCGATAGCACCGCAACCCTTGGTTGATTGTGCATACCCCTAGTCTTACTCCACCCATTCCAAAATCACTGTGCCTTGAACTAGTCTGCACAGCGATTGGTAGGGTGAAGTTTTATATTGCTCTGTCTCCGGTCTAGAGTGACCGTAGATCAGTTGTCTTTTCCGGTCCAGAGCTATACACTCGCACAAGATGTGCTGGGCTGATTCCTCCCCCTCGCCGCAGAGTCTGCATGCGAGGTCCCCTTCGAACCGCCCCATTTTATGTAGGTGTTTCTTGACGGCCATGTGTCCCGTCAAGAGACCTGTTGTGTTTCTGAGCTGTCCTCTGCTAAGGTTTAGCAGCTCCACAGCTCTCTTTAAACTGGGTCCGTCAATTATTGACTTCCCATGTCTGAGCCCTGGACAGTCCGCCCAGTACACCTTGTGTTGGTTTCTGACCCAGGACTTAATGGCTCCCCTGGCAGTGCTCTTTGACACGCCCAGAGCCGGTTCTGGTCCCATAAATGGTTCTGCTGACCCTCTCTTCGCGAGACTGTCAGCTTCTTCATTGCCTTTGACCCCCGAGTGACCCGGCACCCAGATGAGGGTCACCTCATTCTGCCCAGCCAGGTCGCTCGTCTCGTCTCGGCACTCACTCACCAGTCAGGAATTTACCCGTGGGCTACTTAGTGCCTTAAGGGCTGTCTGTGGCTATGAGGATCCGCTTGTTGGTCTAGCCCCTCCTCTTGTTCTCCCGCACACAGTGCAGGATGGCGTACATCTCGGCCTGAAACACCTTTGCATGGGCTCCGAGGGAAATACTGTGACTTACCCTCGGTCGTTCCGAGTAAACACCTGCCCCCGTCCCACGCTCCCCGCCAGATCCGTCCGTGAACCAGACGAGCGCGTCCCGTGGTATGCCCGGCGTCTCCTCCCGCCATGCCCCGCGATCAGGGATTTCCACTGTGAAGTTGTTTTCCCTGCACATTCGCGGGCTCGCGAAGTCTGACCTCATTTCAAGCATGGGTTCCTTCACGATCTCCTGAATTTTGCAGTGGCCCCTGAAGCCTGGGTTGATCTTCAGTCTACCATTGCAGGCTAGTCTGTATAGTCCTAGCCTGGCCTCTCCCATAATAACTAAGTGTAGGGGGGGTAGATCCAGCAACACCTCCATGGCGGCTGTTGGGGTTGAAGACATGGCCCCTGTGATGCCTAGGCAAGCCATCCTTTGGATCTTGCCTAGTTTTTGTTTGGCACTGGATTGTGTCACCTTAGGCCACCAGACCAGTGCCGCATATGTTAACGATGGTCTGACCACCCTTGTGTACAGCCAGTGGGCCATACTAGGTCTTAGTCCCCACGTTTTTCCATATAGCCGCCTAGTGACGGCTAAGGTCATGACTGCCTTACGCAGTATTTTTCCAATGTGACCATTCCAGGTTAGCTTAGAGTCCAATACGACCCCAAGATATTTTACCTCCCTGGCCATTGGAACGCTCCTACCGTATAGAGTGAGAGTTCTGTGGCTTTCACACTTCCTCCTCCTCGTAAACGGCACGACGGTTGCTTTCTCGGGGCTCACCCCGAGCCCTTGATCAACCGTCCACCCTTCCACCACTTTCAGTGCAGTCTGCATACGCTCCCACACTGCCTGTGTGACCTTTCCTCGGACTATGATGACAATGTCGTCCGCATAGCCCTGTACCTCATACCCCCCTCCCGAGAGCCTCCCCAGCAGGCCGTCCACGACTAGACACCACAGCAAGGGAGACAGAACGCTCCCCTGCGGACACCCCGCCGCGACTCCCGCCAGCAGAGTCCCTCCCGCGAGTGAGGTGAACACCGCCCTGACCCTGAGCATGGAACCGATCCACCTGCAGCAGGTCTCCTCTATTCCACGCTCCCGGGCAGCTGCCAGAACCGATCCGAACGAGGTGTTGCTAAAGGCCCCCTCTATGTCTAGGAAGGCCCTCAGCGCCACCTCTTTGTTCTCCAGCGTATTCTCCAGTTTCAGCACCAGTTGGTGCAGTGCTGTTTCTGTTGAGAATCCTGCTCTGTATGCATATTGTCCGCAGTGTAGAGGATATGCTTCCAGTACACCGCCCCTAATGTGCCGGTCGAGCAGTTTTTCCACTGTTTTCAGCAAGAAGGACATGAGATTTATTGGCCTCAGGGACTTTGCCTGGTCTGTTGGACGCCCAGGTTTAGGAATAAATACAACCCTGGCCAGTCTCCATGCCCTCGGAATGTACCCCAGAGCCAGGCTGGCCCTCATAATGAGGGTAAGCACCGGCACCAGTATATCTATCCCCTGTTGGAGCATGATGGGCATTATTCCATCAAATCCCGGCGATTTGTATGGCTTAAAGCTGTTAATGGCCCATCTGATTTTGCTCCAGGTAACCACCTCTTTAGCGACTGTCCAGTCTACTCTAGATGCCCGCCTATAAGGCGCCTCTATTTCTGAGTGTTCCCAGTCCAGAGGTGATTGGTTTATTATGTTACAGCCGGGGAAGTGCGTCTGGAGTAAAATTTCCATAGTTTCCTCCCCCGAGCTTGTAAAGCCTCCCGTGGGTGTTCTAAGGGAGCCTATGTTAGTCTGAGGGCCCTTAGACAGGATCTTGTGTAGTCGAGCACTCTCGGACGTGTTTTCCACTTCTTCGCAGTGCCTCCTCCACGACTCCTTCTTGGCGTCCCTCAGTCTTTTGTTATAGGTCGATAGGGCCTGTCTATATTCATCCCATGCTCCCGACCTTTTGGCCGCGTTAAACAGCTTACGAACCTGCGTCCTCCTTTGCCTGAGGTCCTCGTTCCACCATGGGACGTTCCTGGTGGACACCCTCATTTTCAGGGGGCAGTTGGCGTTATAGGCCGAGGTAATTGCGTCTCGCAATTGGACTGCTGCAATCTCGAGGTCTATTGAATCCCTTATGGCACTCTCAACCCCCCGCAGTTCCACAGCTAGGTCTGCCCTGTAGGCTTCCCAGTCCGCCTTGCGGGGGTCCCGGTACCATACCGTTTCTCTTTCGACTTTGGCGATTTTAAACCGGATGTATCTGTGGTCTGAGCTACTCACTTCCCCAGACACAGCCCAGCTTTTAACAAAGTCACCCAGAAACTGGGTGGAAACTGTTAGGTCTAAAACTTCCTCACGCCGTGTTGTGACGAATGTCGGTTTATTACCTCTATTCAATATGTCTAAATTAAATTTCATAAAGAATTGTAAAAGTGCCTCACCCCTAGAGTTTGTGTCCGAGCTACCCCACAACTCATGGTGCGCATTCGCATCCATGCCGATGATGGTCTGCCATCCACCTGCTCTGCTACCCACCATCAGCTGCTCCAATTCGTTGGGTGGAGGAGGGTCCGTGCTGTCCCCTGGCAGATAGGCTGACGCGGCAGTAATGTCTCTCAGCCCATCCGCTCCTCCACATCGGATTTTGATCGTTGCCAGGTCCCTGGAACAGAAATTCATTAGAGGGAGAAACTCTATCCCTTCCCTGACAAAAATGCAGGCCCTCGGATTCTCGCTGGACCTGCTGTAGATGAGCTTTCCAGTAGCTCCGCCGAGTCCCTTGATCTCTCCTTTGTAGGAGTACAGTTCCTGGATGAGGGCCACATCCGTGTTCCTCAGAGCCATTAGTAGTCCGGCCGTGGCTGCCCTACTGTGTTGGAGGTTGACCTGAAGGAACCTAAGTCCCATTAACCCTTAGTTGCTTCCCCAGTGGGCGGAAGCTAACCCTTCCCATGCCCCAGAATGCCTTGAAGGAGGTTCCTTCAAGGGCTCTGTAAGATGTTGGGTCGATCGAGAAGGCGAGCGTCTGTCCTTTCTCCTCTGCCTTCCTGCTTAGAACCGACCAATGTTGCGTCCCCAGTTCAGGGTTCTGGATCTTAAGTCTGCTGATCACTGTCTCCTGCGGGACGGTGTCAGGGATCCGTACGAGGACCTTGCGTCTCTTTGGGAGTTCCTTGGGCTCGACAGCTGTCAAGTCCACCACCTCCCAAATCTGACCGAGGCCCCCGATCGTTTTCCGCAGCCAGTCCCGCGACTGCGGGCCGGCACAGGTTGTCCAGAGGATGCCCCCCGTCAGGCGCGTCCGGTGGAACTGAGGCGGGCTCTCCCCTTCCTGAAGAGAGTCCACTGCAGCTACCACCGCAGCCTGGATCAGGTCCGCCTTCCCCTGGTCTAGCGTGACCTCAGGATGGCGTCTGTCAATCACCGCCATCCCGAGGCCCTCCGCAGCCTCCCTGTAAGAACCAGTCTGCGCCGGTGTTGCGGCCTTGGTTCCTTTGGGAGGTCTGTCTGTAGTAGGCATGCTAGAGCCAGAGCGCGGCGTCTTCCGACTCGCACTTTCCTCTTGCGCCTTTACAGGCACCCTGGCCCTTTTGGAACGTCTGTCTGTAGTGGGCGTGCTAGAGTTCGAGCGCGTCCTCTTCTGACCCGCACTCCCCTCTTGCGCCTTTACAGGTTTCTCGACCGTCCAGGTCCCGGCCGCCATTTTTTGCGCCCTCCGGAGCTTCTTTCTTTGCGCCCCGGAAAGACGCTTGGACTGCCGGGGCAGTCCCTCTACTCTAACAGTAGAGTCCTCACTGGTGGAGGGGCCCCCGGAGTCCGCGGAGCTCGCCGCCCTCCGGTGGGACCCAGCCTCCAGCTTGGGTGTCGGGGACAGGTCTCTGGCCGAAGCTACCCCCTGATCCCCCGTATCTACGCCGGTCGTGGGACCTCCAGAGTCCGCTGCCGCCCCCTGGCTCGTCTCCGTTTCCGGGATAGACTCAAGGCACAAGTCTGTAGCCGGAGCCACTCCTCGAGCCTCATTGGTTTTGGTTTTGTATGTGTTTATTATTTTCATGTTGTTCCCACGAGAATGGGGGAAATACTGTCCACACCATCAGAACCCCCTGTGTGGTGCAAGGCGGGTTACTCTGGAGGGTTGCCTGGTACTCCAGAGGTTCCGTTCACGACACCATCGTCCTGGTGCCATCCATCCATAGGCACGGGTCACGTGACACCGTAGATTGGGGGAGTTTAGTTCGACCTCCTTGTCTAGATCCGTCATGTTTAGTTATTAGCAGGGTCACCTCGTGCAGGATGCGGATTTTTACCGCGCATGACGGTCTTGGGGAAAGCTTCATCGGGAGTTTATGTTGTTATTTCCACTTCCTCAGCTTGCCCCCTGGAGTCCTTTGGCCCGCGACTCCTTAACCCCACGCGACATGTTACAATGTGTGCTACAATGTCTTTTTCTTATAGAGTGTACAAATATTATTAGCCTTTCTTCGAGCGGCAGTCCTCACTTTACTTGAAAATCAGGCTGACATTTGATATGACATATTTGATATATGAATTTTATCTTATGTGAGAAATAAACTTATTATGTTTGCAAAAGTTGTATCGTTGTTATATAAACTAGATTTAGTTCTTAGATAGTATTTGTGTCTTACCATGACATTCTGAAACGTGAGATGGTCATTGTGAGTGCTATTTTAAAAATAAGTCTTATGATAATCAAAAAAGTTACTAATTTAAAGTAAAATCACTTATAAATAGTAAAAAAAAAAAGAAAGAAAAAACCAGTAAAAGCCCTGAAGTGAAAAGTACTGAGTGACCGAACTAGGTAGAGGATACTAACATCCCATAAGACATTATTTCATATTTACCGTATATACGATTTTATTTTTTGCTTCAGATGAAGCAAAGTAAAAAATGCATTAGCAAAGAATAATTTTTCAGATTATTGCGTGGTCAGTTTTCTTAAATATTTTTTCACAGACAAGCTGAGAGTCAGCCCTGTATGTATAAACCACAAAAGAAATGTTATGGTTTTATCAGCCAAGAAAGTTACGGTACCCATAGCAACTAGGGGTGTTGGGCATGGAAAAATTTAAAGAGGAAATAAAAATGCAAAACGTGAAGGAAAAACCAACTTATAGAAGCCCAACTTGGGCTTGCTTATTCACATTTTGTACAGTCTGCACGATATCTGTTGAGATAGAATTCCTAGAACAGAATAAGCCAGTAAAGTTTTATCAGAACTACTCTAACAATTTACTATGGCAGGGGCGCGGTTGCGGTGCTATCGGGGCGGCAAGGCCGCGGACGAGCCCTGAGGGAACAAAAAAAAAAAAAATGGCAGGGGCGCACGTTATTTTCAGAAGATTAAAATATATACGATATGCTTAGGAAGAAACATGCTTTTGCAACTGCAGAATACGGTATGCAAGCTGCTTTGGTGATGGCCACACCGACACTGCCTTTTGTTCAAGTTCGGCTATCAAATGCGGTTAATTCCAAGAAAGTGATGTCAGGGTCTTCTTGGAATTCTGTCTCGACAGATATTGTACAGACTGTATTTATACTTTCTTCCCTGTCCAGCACCCTATTCGCTCTGGGTCGCATAACTTTCTTGGATGTTAAAAAAACACAACATTTCCCTTGCAGTTTGCCTATACACGGGCAGTTCTAAGCATGTTTCTGAAAAGAAATTTAGGTAACTTTCGGACACCTGCCATTTTTTTTCTGAATGAACCCCGTTCGCTCAATTGTAAAGTTAGGGAAAGAGAAAACCACATCACAATCCACCCTTGCAGAAGTTCAGGGGAAGAAAAAAAAACCTACCAACTACCAAAGTAACAGTTTGTTCCATTAGAAAGGTAGGAGAACAGAGAAGGACATCACATCGCACATATGCAGAAGTTCCAAGGAAGGAGAAACCCCCAACAAAGAAAGGTAAATACCAAAAAGAAAAAAGAAAACTCACCTTTTGTCTGTCCTCTCAAATAAATTACCTAAGTCCGGCCCTTGGTTACATCCCGCATCTCTGCAAAGCTGAGTACTTCGCCACCCTGCACTGTGTGCAGGAGAACAAGAGGATGGGCTACACCAACAAGCGGATCCTCATAGCCACAGACATATAGGCAGCCCTTAAGCCCTCAAATAGCCCACGGGTAAATTCTAGGCTGGTAAGTGAATGCCGAGACGAGACGAGCCACCTGGCTGGGCAGAATGAGGTCACTCTCATCTGGGTGCTGGGTCACTCGCGGATCAAAGGCAGTGAAGAATCTGACAGTCTCATGAAGAGAGGATCAGCAGAACCAGTACTGGGCGGACTCTCCAGGGTTCAGACATGGGAAGTCATTAATTGGGCAACCCAGTCCAAAGAGAGCTGTGGTGCTGGTAAATCTTAGCAGAGGACAGCTCAGGAACATAACAGGACTCTTGACTGGACACATGGCTGTCAAGAAACACCTCCATAAAATGGGGCGGTTCCAGGGGGACCTGGCATGCAGACTTTACGGCCAGGGGGAGGAATGAGCCTAGCACATATTGTGTGAGTGTAAAGCTCTGGACCACAAAAGACAACTGATCTACAGACAGCCTAGATTGGAGACACAGCAATATAAAACTTCACCCTACCAATTGCTGTGCTGACTAGTTCAAGGCACAGTGATTTTGGAATGGGTGGAGTAGAAAAGACAAAGGGCATGCACAATAAGCCAAAGGCTGCGGTGCTATTGGGGCGGCAAATACGTGGACGAGCCCTAAGGGAAAAAAAAGATGTTACTTACATAATAAAGATTTGACAAATTGCGATTCTGTTTTATTATTATGCAGCATCATGTTGTGTGATTAAAAAAAGACAAAAAAAAGTGGTCTTTAATATATTGTATAAGTCTGCAACATGTGTAAACAATGATGATAAGAGATTGCTTATAATTTAGTTTAGTCGTATTGACAGAATTATCATGTGATGAACATTGACCATTAAAGTTATCATCAAGAAACCGTATCATGTGTTGGCCAAGAGAAGGTAGTAATATGACCCCACTGTGCTGATAATTGTCCGTAGCAGACATACAAAAAACTTGATAACTTAAGGTTGTTTTCATTGAACCTTTAAGGAAATTTTGTTAATTTATTTATGGTTCATTTGAAATGATGGCAAATGCGACTACTACATAAACCTAATCTTCCACTTAAAGTGTTAACAGCGATGGGGGTAATCAGTTATTGGCAATATGTGTTTTTATTATGATTATTTACATATAAGGAATATGAATCATGAATTTAGCTAACACATTATCCTCTTACATGAGAGTTTAAGTAAATGCCACATTGGTGAAATTACACTAGAAAAATAGTAATTTTTTTTTTTTAAGAATAATTTTGGACTTGTTTTGAAGAATTGTACAGGATGATTCACAGAACGCGTTTGTTAAAAGTTTTCGTACTTCTAGCTGAAATTTTTTCTGAAAATTTGGATATAGCCGTTATGGCTGAGGTCCATCCAAACGAAATAATTTTAAAATTACTGCTCTTCCGGTTATACCTTAATTTGCCATTAATTCTGTTATTTTAAATTAAACACCTGATATATTATTAGATATTTGATTTGTACGTAAAATTCTAGTCTAAATTCATTTGGGACATTATCGGTAAAAAAACGTGATTTTTCTGTTCAGTTAATAAAGTTTCTTCAGAACATTTGACAGATGAAGTCAATTAAAAAAACCTGTATCTCGGCCATTTAGCAGAAAACTATTACACAAATTGGGACATTCTAATAGGTAATAGTGTTCTTTCAAGATATCAAATCAGAATTTCATTTCTTAACACAGGTGTTCGTAAATTGTATACTGTTGAAAACTTTAAACAACATTAGGTCAAAAACCACCTGTATGTTATGACCTCGTTGTCTTCTGGATTAAATAACCTTTCCAGTGGTATTTAGTTCTCTATACCTGTCTATTCTAATTTTGATGATATTTGAGATTTTAGCTGAAATTAAATTCACGTAAATATTTTTTAGTGTGTTGCATAGTAGCCTATTGAAATGACGGCTACTGACATTAATGTTGTTATTACAGTTGTTATAAAAGGTTTGTTCCAACCCCACAAGAAACCGCCCAAGAACTGCCGCAATCATGCGCAATACATAAATCACGTTCCAACCGACAGATGACGATTTATAGGACAATCACTAGGGCGTTCCAACTAAACCTCGAACTGTTCCTTAATGTGCTGGAACAGTCTGTCATTCCGCTGTTGGAAAATTTGGTTAATATTGGTGATTTTAATGTACCTCAGTTTATTTATGTACAAATTACTGATGCTAAAACCAAAGCTGTCCATGATTTTTCAAATTTTTTAAATCGGTCACAGTTTAATCATATTTCCAATAGAAACAATAGGCTGCTTGACCTTGTGCTTGCCAGTTGTAATTGCTCGATTCTCCATGATATGGATCCACTAGTGCCCGAGGATGCATATCACCCTGCTTTCCAGGAAAAGTTACAATGGTCCTAAATACTTTCCATGTAACAACCAGGTCTCTTACTACTTTCGAAAGGCCAATTACCCTGCACTGTATGCTGCAATACTTGATGAAGATTGGTCTCAACTGGAGTCCTTTACTACCACTGATGAGGCTTGTAGTTATTTTATGGCAGACGTTACAGTATCTTTGAACAACATGTTCTTCAGTGCAAGAGGTCATCCAGACAATTTCATCCCTGGTTTACTAATGAAGTAATAAATGATATAAAAAATAAGTAGAGGTGCTATGCGAGATATAGGAGCCATAAACGTGACAGTGATCATGCAGAGTATAGTCTTCTTAGATCTATAGTTAAAAACAAGCTACGAGAGGCATATGTTGAGTATGTCCGTGGAACTGAAGAGTCTCTTATGGTTGATCCCTTTAGATTTTGGTCTCACATACAGGAAAGGGGGCGAGCAAGTAACATTCCAAGTACTGTGTCTGAGGAAATGGCATGGTTTACAATAAGCCACATACAATTGTTAACTGTTTTGGAAACCATTTTAAAAGTGTGTACCATCCTCAATGCATCACTGAACCAGAGGATACCTCTGGACCATCGCATATGGCAGTCAGTGCGACAGTGATTGGTGATAAGGAAATTCTTAAAGCCATCAAGAAGCTCAAGAACAAGTTTACTGCTGGACCAGATTTGGTGCCATCCTTCTTGATTAAGGACTGTGCGCATGCTCTTCTCAAACCTCTCAGAACCCTATTTAACCTGTCACTGCACACACATTGCTTCCCTGAGGTTTGGAAGGTTGCTCGGATCTGTCCTGTTTTTAAGTCTCGGAACCGTTCGAGGTCAGCAACTACAGGCCTATAGCTATTTTCTAACATTTTTGAGGCAGTTCTGTATGGTTGTATCTATCCTGCCGTGAAGTGTCGTTTGTCACAATACCAGCATGGGTTTATAGAGGGGCGCTCAACACTGACGAATTTATCCCTGTTCACACAGTATGTAAGCGAAGCTTTGGAGCGACGGGGTCAGGTGGGTGTCATTTATACAGACTTCTCCAAGGCGTTCGATCGTGTTGACCACTTAACACTTTTGTACAAGCTGTATTTGGCGGGCCTTGATGGACGGCTGATAGCATTCTTTAGATCCTACTTGACTTACCATGTGCAATATGTTTTTTATAATGGATTTAATTCTGAACCCTTCACTGCTGGCTCCGGCATTCCACACGGTTCCAATCTGGGCCCGCTCCTCTTTTTGTTATTTATCAACGACATAATCTCTGTAATTTCTGGTAATCATCTATTATTTGCTGATAATCTCAAATTATACTCCAGTGTTCACGATATTGCTGACTGTTCAAGACTCCAGGTGGACCTTGGCAACTTGCAGCTGTGGTGTGTTGAGAACAGACTTGAATTAAATGTCTCGAAGTGCAAAGTGATGACATAACTAGAAAAAACAGTCGTATAGCTTTTCCCTACAAAGTGGTTGGTGTACCATTGGCTAGGACTGAAACGCACAAGGATCTTGGCATTTTATATGATGAACACTTAAGTTTCACTGAACATATTCAGACAATCACAGCATCCTGTTTGAAGTTGATGGGTTTCATTATGAAGAATAGCAGATGATTTTCCAATTTGGATAGCTTGAAAATTGTCTATTTTGCCTATATTCGATCGAGGCTTGAATATTGTAGCTTTGTTTTTGATCCCTTTTATAGTGTTCATATTAGTGCTCTGGAAGATGTTCAGCGTAAGTTTTTAAAACACCTTGTATATAGGGCATCTGGTACCTACCCACAGAGGGGATGCGATCATGGCCAATTGCTGATGCAAACTGGCAGACCCAGTTTGTATTCACGTGGAAAAGTTGCATCTGTGATGTTCCTGCATAACTTGTTTCATGGTAAAGTTGATTGTCCAGACTTATTGATGCAATCAAATTTCTCAGTTCCACGGGCTGCATCTAGAGTGATGAGTGTTTAAGTCTCCAATACCAAGGACTAACTTGTATACGAAATCACCTGTGTACACAATGAGCTCTGACTTTAATGATATTGCAAACTTGTGCGACTTCTATTCGGATAAGGCTGCAGTTATTCATAGGGTGGCTATATCTTCCTTTGTCAGTTATTAAGGCCATTATATGTACTGTTTTGTGGAACTTCTGCCCTGTGATGTTTTGCACAGTATTTAATTTTGTTTTAGAAGTATTTTTTGTTCATATTGTTACATATTGTTCTTTTTGTTTGGTGCCCTATTAATGGGATTATCCTGTTGGGCATGTATTCAATAAATAGAAATAGATAAACCTGTGTTCGTTCATGAACCGTTTCAGGATGGTTATTTCAAAACCTAGTCCAAAACAAAAACTGTGCGGACTGACTGGGGCAGTAGGTCACTTTCGTCAGCTGTTCATTGGTTTGTTATTATTTGTTTACTTTTAAGCTAACCTCAAACTTTTGAATGGGATTGTGATTTTAAATTTAATAATACATTTTGTAAATACCCCTTGTTCAATTAGTAAGGACAAGAGAATAATTGAACTATTCCTTTGATTTACTTTAATTATATTATAAGTTATTGATTTAAAATTCAAGATTACCTGAATTAATCTAGGTTATGCCATCAAACTCTCAACTGTCAGATGCCAAAGGTCACAGAAAACTATCAGAGAACCATGCCAACTTCGTGTTATTTTCGTACCCTTCGTCAACGCCAGTTTTATGGCGATACAAGAACTTATGCTTGGAACAAACCTAATAGATCACAAAATGTATTATTTTTGGCAGTTATAGATTGTTGCAAAATAAGTACATACCTAGTAACTACTCTCTTCAATTGAATTCTGAGCATAATGGAAAACTATTCAAATACAGATATTTTGAACCTGTTTTATTTGCATGGAGAATGTGCTAAGATAACAGAAAGAATTTATCGATTATTCAATGAAAGATATCCTTATATGCCCCGAAGACTAGAGTAAAATTTTGTACGCTATGAAAAGACAAGCACTGTAAAAATGAACAATAAACCAATTACAGGTACAGAAGATAATGAAATAAGTGCACTGGCCTATTATAATGCTTATCCTCATAGTTCAATGAGATCTGCTTCACAAGACCTAGGAATATCCTTTTCCTCAGTACAAATAATTCTAAAGAATCATAAAATGCATAACTACTCTTTCACGACAGTTCAAGCACTTTGAGAAGGGGATATGAGACGGATTGATTTCTGTGAAAGATTTTTGCTAAGGAAGAAGATCCGCATTTTCCTCAAAAGATTATCTGGACCAATGAGTCTAAATTTACCCAAAAAGGCATCATGAATGGAAGAATATGACACTACTGGCCTTCAGAGAACACTCACTGGAAACGAGAAGCCAACTTTCAAGAGGGTTTTAGTTTTAACGTGTTTGCTATTGTCCTGGATAATCAAATATGTTATGCGGTGATGCTGAAAACTTAACGTCTGGGAGAGATACATTCAGGTTCTAAGAGAAGTTGTAACCGACTTTTTGGACGAGTTACCTTTGAATATCTACCACAATTGCTGGTATCAAATGGATGGTGCCCCAACACACTCCTCTCGAGATCGTTTGATTGGACGGAATGGTCCATGGCTGTAACCCCCACAATCACCGAACCTGACCCCACTTGACTTTAACTTGTGGGATTATATTAAAAATTACAGAGACAAGCTTGTCTGATGATAACAGGAGCGATAAGCACCACACCATCAGCCGCTCTGGAGGTCCTCCTTAATATTCCACCTCTTCACATATGGCTGGAGAGGGTGGCGAGGTGGACAACATACAGACTAAAACAAACGGCCGGCAGCATGCCTAAGGAAGTCAGTCTGGGAGGGTCCGGACTCCTCGATGACATTAAGGGTCATGGGATTCTGGGAATGGTCTCAGACTTGATGCCTACAAAGATCAGTAGAGATCTGTCTTCAAAAAAAGGGAGGACTGGGAACGAAACCAAACGACCCTATTGAGAGCCGATCTCTGCTGGTACTCTGACTGCTCCAAAACCAATATGGCAGTAGGAGCCGGTGCATATGGGGGCAACACCGATGCTAGACTATCAGCTAGCCTTGGCAAGTAGGCAACCATACACCAGGCAGAAGTGTATGCTATCGAGATGTGTGCAAGGGAAAGTATAGAAAACCAATGCACACATAAATCGATAAAGATATATACAGATAGCCAAGCTGCAATAAAGGGTCTTGGTTCCTACTGTTGCAATTCGAAAACGGTATGGAGTTGTAAATCTGCCCTCAACGAACTGGGCAGCTGTAATGAGGTGTCGCTGGTCTGAATACGGGGTCACTCGGACCATGATGGCAATGTTGTGGCCGACGTGCTTGCCAGGAGTGGGGCCCAGAGGGACTTTGTCGGACCAGAACCGGTGCTGGAGATAACATCATGCACAGCAAAACGCACCTCAAAGACCTGGACAGAAAGAATGACAATCCAGCATTGGCAAAATCTGCCAGGATTAGCTCACTCTAAGGCCTTCATAAATGGCTTGTCTGAGTCAACGGCTAAAAAACTTCTAGAGCTAAACAGACAACAACTGAGTACTCTAGTCGGCCTGTATACAGGACACTGCCGCTTGCGGCACCACATGCACCGAATTGGAGTCGGTCAGGAAACTGAGTGCAGGCTGTGCATGGACAGTGACGAGACAGCAGAGCACATACTGTGTTCCTGTCCGGGGGCGGACAGGACTAGAAACCTGCTCTTCGGCAAGACAAAGCTTACTCGGGAAGATCTGGATTAACTTTCGCCCACAAAGATTATCGACCTCTGCAGGAGGCTGGCTTTGTTGGGCGAAATATAGACCATTAGGAGTGAGCCACAATAGACCTTACGGTCGCGGTGGAGGGACCGGTATGGCCCACTCACATTCAAGCCTAACCTATATTAAAAATAAAGTGTGTGGTACTCCAGGCCATACCAGGAAAGAACTCTTAGAAAGAGTGAGAACTGCTTTTGCAGTGCTGAATGGAACCCAGGTTAGGAAGTCTACAGCCAATTCAAGAATCATTTGATGCATAGAGCAAAACGGAGGTCACATAGGATATTTATAAACATCATGTTGTTATTCATAAGCTTTAATTCATTAATTTGTTTAGAAATTTGTACCTATAACTGGTTTATTGTGGATTTTTACAGTGCTTGTCTTTCCATAGTGTATAGAATTTGATAGTTTGTAAGCTATTATAACAACTGTAGTGGACACTAACGTCAGTAGCCGGCATTTCAATAGGCTACTATGCAAAACAGTAAAAATATTTACATGAATTTAATTTCAGCTAAAATCTTAAACATCATCAAAACTAGAAGATATATGTATGAAGAACTCATATACCGATTATTCAATCCAGACGACAATGAGGTCATAACATACAGGCTGTTTCATTTAAATTTTTTGACTTAATGTGGTTTCAAGTTTTTAAAAACAGTGTACAATTTGCGAACATCCTGCGTTAAGAAATGAAATGCTGATCTGGTATCTCGAAAGAATACTATTAGCTGCTTGTAAGTGCCATTAATTGCATTAATTGCTATATGGCCGAGATACAAGATTTTTTTAATTGACCTCATCTGTCAAATTTTTTGAAGAAACGTGAATAACTCAAAACATCCTGTTTTTTTACCAATAATGTCCCAAATGAACTTAGACTAGAATTTTATGTATGATTTACAACCGTATTAATATATAGGGTGTTCTATTTAAAATAACAGAGTTGATGGCAACTTCTGGTGTATCTGGAAGAACAGCCATTTTAAAACGATTTCATTTGGATAGGACTTCAGCACAAATTTTCAGAAAAAATGTCAGCTAGACGTACCGAAACTTTTAACCAACGGCTTCCATGAGTCACCTGTATATCCTATGGTCTATGGCAACCAAATTTGATACGCCAGTTTATATTATAAAGATATAAGGACAATGTCTGTAAGGCTAGATGTATTCTCACCATAATTAGAACCACAGATTGGTTTCGCTCTGATTAGAGCTCATCAGTGCGATATACTAATTACAGTGAGAGCACAGCTATAAAGTAATACGTCTATGGCAGCCAGCCTCCTAGAACATTGTGAGACTGAATCAGGTATACCTAGCCTTACAAACATTGTCCCTATATTAGGGAAGAAACGGGCCAGGGCTGACAATTTACAAAATTGTTAGTTGTACACAGTCTCTATTTTATAACATTTTATGTTAATTGGAGCTGTCGTGACAACATACTACCTAGTTCCCCGCTTAGGTGGCGACCCTGTCATATATCTCACAATGTTCTAGGAGGCTGGCTACCATAGCCATATTACTTTATAGGTGTGTGGTCGCTGTAATTAGTATATCGCACTGGCGTGAGAATACATCTAGCCTTGAAAAGGAAAGTTGTAACCTTATAATGAAAAAAAGTTTTGGTATCACTGAATTAGACTAGAATGGCAGAAGACAAAAAGATTGGATGTGGTAAACAAAATTATATTAAATATTACAGGCAAGGATGAATTTTTTTGTTGTAAAATGGTCCAGAAGTACGAGACAAATTAGTTCCAAAATGTAGTGGCAAAAGTGTCGATTTAGAGTGCCAAACTTGGTGATTTTTAAACAAATATTCTGGAACTGATGCAGTTTATAAGTGTCAGATTTTGCGTGAAATGTCTTTAGCAAGATCTTAGATTTATGTTTTAACTGAACTTTCATTTGATTGAAATATTTGCAAAAAAATTGATTGGAAATTTAAGTTATTTGCTATAAACAATGCACGAACGTAGAAAATCCACATACAGACTTATATACCTGTCAATACATGCATCTCTCATGATCTCGATAGCTCAGTGGTGCGGATGTATGCTATATCAGGATATAAACTTCTAATGAGAGTTCAAATCCTAGTGGTGTCTGATTATTATTTTTTACATTATCTGATCAGATTATTAAATTTCAATTAACATTTTAGTAAATTTGTATAGAAAAAAATGTGCTTCTATTGCATATGAACTAAACTGAATCTACAGTATGTTTGTTGTCATATGCTATTGTCAATAGAAACTTTAGTTATATGCCTTCCTATAATTATTTTGTGTATATATATAAATATACATAAATTAAAAATTTCTGCCATTAATGCACTCACTGTTTCAGGATTTCTTTAGGTCATGTCGATTTGTAAATTGTTTAATGACTGGTACAGGCCTTTGGCCTCACAGCGCTGCGACCCTGATGGGTCTATGGTCATGGCTCTCTTTTTCTAATAGTTGCCCAAAAAGTACAAACTTTTATATATTCTGCTATCTTTGGCAGCTATTTTACCTATTTCCTGGGGTGTTAAGGTCACACCTCCAAGGTATTTGAGCCTTTTGCAGAACTGAGCCATGCAGTCGCATAGCAAATGTTCTGTTGTTTCTGCTGCTTCAGTGCAATATCTATAGTTGTAACTGTCCGCTTTACCCATCTTCATAAGGTAATACCTTCTGGGGAGTACCCTGTGAAAAGTCCTGTGATTATTCTCAAGTTGTTCCTGTTTAATTCAAGAAACAGTGCAAACCTCTCTGTTGATATGGTAAAAACTGTTCTGCCTGCCTTAAGCCTGGCGTTTTCCTCCAGTATGTCAGCATTTGGTTTCTATCACAAGTATCAAGTTCATTTCTTACCTGGCTTTTTGTTAATCCACAATAGGGCTCTGGACCATAGATAAGTTTTGTTGCTGCCCTTTTTATAAGGCTATCTACTTCCTCAATGTCTTTAATGCCTTGATGCCCTGGTAACCTTATCAAGTTGCTTTGTTGTTCGTAGCCTGTTGCTTCAACGATGTTTTGCAGTCCCAAGTCAGTTTTGACTTGGTTTTGCAAGATTTATTTCATAGTCAAGGACTGCCTGATTGTCTGAGAGGATATTTCTGATTCTTCTTTGTATGCACTCCTGTACACAGAGATTTATAGCAAGCATTTCTGTTTTTCAAAAGACGGTGGTAGTTTTTCCTAGGTACTTAGCGAGTCTGAAGTTCGGTCCTCTTACTCCCAGTCCTGCTGCCTCCATTTGTTTAGACTTGGCTGTATACCACACAGATGAGTTGTTTGTCAGCCTTTCACTTTCTCTGTCCCATGCCTGAAGGTCACTTATGACCACGTCAAATGGAACTATTTTAGCTGGCATTTCATCTGTTCCTTTGGTCAGTGACTCCAATGGAATCATTTCCAGGGTCTTCAAATGGCCGACCAAGTCTCCTGGTTTAAATTTTCCAACTTGAAATAGTCTTGAGGCACTCAGTGCTGATTCTCTCTTCACGCACATCTGTTGGGCATGATGCCATATCTCCTGTTATTCCAAGGCAGATCAGCTTCCGCAATTTTTGCAATTTGCTTTGTGTTGAGGCTTGTTCTGCTTTTATTGACCATCCTAATGATGTATATATGTGACCATGGGTTTAACCGCAGTTTGATATATCCAATATGCCATCCTCGGATTCAGCCCCCATGTCTTTCCTACAAGTCTACGGCCAGTCCAAATTTTTAGGTCTTAGAGAGAGAGGTTTTACAGGTTAAATAATGTGTTCTACCAAGATTCTGATTTTTATTATTCTCTCAATAAAATCTCTCATTCAATTAAAATACTTGAACATTATTATTCTTATTATTACCAATACATTAACTACTACTGGAACTAGAAAGTTTAAAACCATTTTTTGTTTGTTTCAGGATTTTCCATTCTTAAGGTTTCACCCGCAACCTGAAAACTCGTTATTATTAGAAAATGGTGATTATTCAGTTGTGTGTTTAGACTGTTATGAAACATTGCGGACACAGAGTTTAGAATATGAACGGTGGGGTCTGCCTTTGGACAAAAGGCAGTACAATTGGATAATGCAGCCGCCACCACCAGAAGATAGTCCAGAAGCCACTATAGCTAGGTTACCTAGTGGGCAACGTAGTGATAAAGTTGTAAGTATATTACTTTATTATTGTTGCTGTTGTTGTGTTTAACTAATTTTAATATCATATGGAGAAGTTATATGATTACGTGTTGTAGTGGAATACTTATTACTTTATTATCATAATGTTGGTGGCCTATGAAAATTACCCAGGCTTCGACAGGGTCTGTCTTCTTGCTGTTTTCATGTTGTTATGTGATAGCTGTGCATAAAGACCTTGATTCTGCTAGGATTGCTGGTGATAGTTCACTCAATGAAGTTTATGTGTTGGTCAGAATAGGAAGGCGGAGCCTCATTTTTGGTGTTTGTTACATTTCACCTAGTTCAGAAGTTGCTATATATGAACATCATTGTGAGTCAGTCGATCGTATTTTGTCTGATCATCCCAATTCTGAGGTCGTTGTCTGTGGGGACTACAACCTCCCAAACGTTACCTGGACAAGCAGTGCTGAGAGTGCTCCAGTTATTAGTGGTTACAGTCCATCAGCCTCATTTGTTTCAAACTGTTTTGGCTTTTGGGGCTTGTTCCAAACAAATTTTTACTTAATGAATTGAATAGATCTTTAGATTTAGTTTTTAGTAATATAGATAACATATGTGTTGGTGCGTCCCTGGATCCGATTTTTCCTGCTACTGCACATTATGTGCCCCTGGACATTTCTTTTTCACCTGAGACTCCTCCAACTGAACCCTATGAAGAGTATTTTTATGACTTTCATAATGCTGATTATTATGCCATGAATTATTTTGTTTCCGAGTTTGACTGGGAATATCTTGAGTCATTGGAGATCAATGATGCTGTGAAATGCTTTTATGACGTTCTGTTTAATGCTGTGGATCGGTTTGTTCCAGTTAAGAGATGTAAAAAATCATGTTTCCCTCCTTGGTTTAGTGTCGAGCTTAGAGGCATGATAACTGAGAAGAAGAGGGTCACAGTCAATATAAGAAATATGGTAGAATAGATGATTATATTAGGTTTTCTGGTCTCCGGGAGGAATGTAGGAAATTAACAAGTTGAGGATGGTTCATGATCTTCCTGAGGCTATGTATTATGACGATGTTAGGAGTGATTCTTTGCATGATTCGGTGGGTCTTTTTGCTAGTTTTTTCTCATCTGTGTATGAGGGTCAAGCTGGGAGTGTCCGTCCCGATCATCTTTTGCGTGAGTCGGTAAATATGACTGTGCCTAGTGTTACTTCTGCTGATATCATTGATCGTATCTGTGGTTTGAAAGATAAATTTACTTACGGTCCAGACGGAATCCCCTCCCATCTGTTAAAATCTTGTGCCTTCACCTTGGCAATTCCACTGAGGATTCTCTTTAACAGGTCTTTGTTGTCTGGCGAGTTTCCACATGTTTGGAAACATTTTTATTTGATGCCCATTCATAAGCAGCGGCCAAAGCATTTGGTTACTAATTATAGAGCTGTTTGTATTCAGTCAGAGATACCTAAACTACTTGACTTTTTTGTCTCTAGACATATAACTTGAGAATGCAGACATGTTTTCGTCGAACAACAGCATGATTTTCTTAAAGGAAGATCTACAACAACCTACCTTCTTCTTTACCAGAATGTATTGGTCTCAGCTTTGGAGGATAGGTTACAGGTTGATTCGGTGTATACAGATTTCTCCAAAGCTTTTGATAAGGTTAATCACGCCTTATTATTGTCAAAACTTGCATTGTTGGGTTTTAATGCCAATTTGTTGTCTTGGGTGCGCAGTTTCCTTACGGGTAGATCCCAGAGTGTAAAGATCATAAACTTCATTTCTGATAGTATTACTGTTTCTTCAGGAGTTCCTCAGGGTTCATATTGTGGACCAGTCCTCTTTAATCTTTTTATCAATGATGTCATACATTCACTTAAGCATAGTCAGATTTTGATGTTTGCTGATGATATCAAAATTTTCAAGATTGTTCGTTCTAGGCAGGACGCTTTACTTTTACAGGAAGACTTAGATCGTTTTGCTCGGTGGTGTGGTGACAATCTTCTGACTTTGAATGTTGATAAGTGTTTCTGCATTACATTCACTAGAGCTCAGTTTCCCGTTGACTTTGTGTACTTCATAGGCTCTAATGCTTTACAGAGGAAGGAAATGATTAAAGACTTGGGCATTGTATTGGATAGGGAATTATCTTTTAAAGATCACATAGAATACATAGTATCTAAAGCATATAAAATGTTAGGATTTATTCATAGATCAACTGGATTTGTCATGCAATAGCTTGAGAAGACTGTATTGTGGTCTGGTTCGCTCTTTGTTGGAATGCTCTTCTGTAGTCTGGAGTCCGAATTACAATATTTATATCAATCAGATTGAGGCCATACAAAATAGATTCTTGGGAATTTGTGCTTACAGAATGGGCTTGCAGAGAAATGATCTTAACTTTTCTTATTTGCGGAATCGGCTGGACTTGCAGTCACTCAGTGGTAGAAGGATTGTCAGTGATGTTTGTTTTCTGCATAAATTATTAGTGGATAAAATTGATAGTCCTTCTTTGCTTAAGTTAGTCTCTCTAAGGATTCCGGACCGCACAAGAGCAAGGGAGGTTTTTGTGGTTCCCTTCCATCGAACCAATTATGGCTTTTTCAGTCCAATGTCGAGAGTAGCGAGAGCTGCAAATGAGTATTCGGAGCTCTTGGATATGTTTAATGATTCTGACCGTTCAATTAGAGGCATTTTGAGAGGTGTTATTGATTGAATTGTCAATACGGTGTACTGGTTATGTTTTACTTTTTTGTTATGTTCTCATATTGAGATAGGTTATTTAAGACTAGTGTAGTTTTAGATGTTCTTATTATTATTGTAAATGGTTGATCTGTTGAATAAATAAATAAAAAAATTAATTTTCTACTTTTAGCGAATTTTAATATAAAAAATTTTTTTATTCTGTGATATTAATCAATGCCACTATCATGCCCGAAAGTTCTGCGAAGCACGTGTGGCGGTGGTTATACAGTGTGGAACAGTCAATGGAATAAATTCCGTATCTCAATAATTGTGCATATTTGTAAAAAAAACTGAAACACGTCAATTTTAGATTTACAAATGACATCCTCCTATGTGAAAACTTCATCTCTACTGTCCGCCATCTTCGAGTGACAGTTGCAACCCCCAAATTTTTAAATAGGAAATAGGGGCTTGCGATACTTCATTTGAAAGATATCTTCATTCTCCATTCAAAAATGCTATGGTTTTAAAATGTGTTGCAAAAATTAACACTAGAAAAAAAAAAGAAATTAAATCTGATTGACGAACTTCGCTACAACACACTAAAAAAATTAATAACTAATTGCGTTTCACTCTTGATAATCTGAAAGCAAGCAAAAACAATTTTAGTGTACTTTTTGGATGCTGTACAGAAAAGGGGCAAGGGTTATAAGGTAATTGGAGACTTGGATATATGACCAGTTGCAAGAATAACACTACTAAGTGGTTTCTGAACAAAGGTGATTTTATTAAAAACTAACGGCACGCTGCAAGTGCGTTATGGTGGTGAATTTTTATTAAATGCTTCAAATTTCAATAACTCAATTTTCTATAAACTTAGAAAGTTTAATTTTGGTATATAGTGAGGTCTTTCCTAAGGCAAGATATCCACCAAATTTCATTAAAATAACTTTGTAATTTTCGGAGAAAAAAAAATGTTTCCGAAAGAAAATTCAAAATTTAAATAACTCAATTTCATGTAAACTTAGAAAGTTGAATTTTGGTACGTAGTAAGGTCTCTCCTAAGGCAATATATCCGTTAAATTTCATTAGAACAGCTTTGTAATTTTCGGAGAAAAAAATTTTTTTCGAAAGAAAACTCAAAATTTTCCCGGAAAACCCCGTCCGATTTTCCTGGCTAACGAACTCATCCAAGCCAATAATAAAAGAAAGGCACTTGCCGAGTTTCATCGAAATCGGGTAATTATTTTTTGAGTTATCAGACGGATACACGCACGCACGCACGCATATATATATATATATATATATATATATATATATATATATATATATATATATATATATATATATATATATATATATATATATATATATATATATATATATATATATATATGTTGTGCTGGGAAATGCAAAGGCCATATAAATTTCTATAAAAACAAAAATGAAAACCCTTACGGAAACTAGTATGATAACGTTAAGTTCCGATTATTGTTTCAATAATATAGATCGTCAGACCTACAAAATTGGGGGGTCAGCTTAGCAATGGGGGGTTATAGTAGGACCACTGGTCAGTAGTAAGTACAATACTTACGGTTTACACGTGATGCATATGGGTTCTCTGTAGATTGTATACATATCCACATCGTTCGACATATTTTACTTTACACTACAACAGAAAACAAAATAATAACATTAATATACAAGAATATTCTCTATTATTGTTAGTCAGTGTTATTTGGATAAGCAATGGAAGATATAAAGCCATAATTTGTTAAAATGATCATTAATTAAATTTTTAAAATTTATAACTAGCAAATTTGGAAATTATCTCAGTTTAAATGAATTTAAAAGAGCCAAAAATCTATATGCAAATAGATTAAACTCTTAAGCATTAAATACATACCAAAAAAGTATGTTCTAAATCAATTACCTAAATGTAATGAACAAACAAACACTTTGTATAATGTACCTAGATGTAAATTATTTTTTTATGTGAACAGTGAACTGGAGTTTACCAAAGACAGTGTTTGTGTTGTGGGACTTTGCAAATCAAGAGTGCAACAAATATAAACTTATTTTAGTTTTGAAAGTTATTGTTGGTTATGGTTGTCTAAGAAGTAAGATTAGGCCAAATGTCATTTTAAGAATAATGATATTCAAACTTAACGGGTGAATAGCTGTCAAAAATGTATTAATTAAATTCAAGAAAGGATGCTCTGATGTCAAACAGGAAATAACATTAGATGAATTTGGGCAAGATTTCCGCTTTTGTTATGAATTATTGTTGGTTGTTAAATAAATTCAGACGCTAGAGTGGCGTCATTCTTGCTTCCCAAAAGAATTTAAATATTTTTAAAGTATATGTTGTGTAAAGAAGATCCATTGTATCACTGAAACAAACAGAAGCTGTCACATGAAGTTTTAAAGTAATAAATTACAAGATAAACAGTATATATATATATATATATATATATATATATATATATATATATATATATATATATATATATATATATATATATATATATCAAGAATAACCACATTTAGAGATACCTACCACCACTAGCGAGGAACCAAGGTTTGAAATATATTTATTTTATCTAAATCAGCACAAGGAGGCAAATTACTTTATTTAAAAGACAGTCTATTCTGTCGATCATACGTCTAGCAAAAGCATTCATGGGAAAAATAAGATTTTATACATAAACAGAAATCTTAGTTTTCATTTCACCAAAGTTCAAAGTTAAGAACTTAGGGGGAGTCAGGATCGCAGCTCCGAAAGCCATATTAGTTTGTAACGAACATTTGAAAATCAGCCGAAATTCTGTTAATAATATTAAATCATTTAATTTATTAGTAAGTTTGAGAGTTATAACAACGGATCCGTTTAGATTTAAATTTAAAAATGGTGTCCAATAAAAGTTATGAAAATTTTCTAAAAACAATTCTTTGAAAAAAACATAATAAGATAAAAAAAAGGTTAATTGCATATTAGCAGGCTATTTCTTTTCCCCTATTTAGCAGAATCCACCACTGAGACAACGTAAGTACATTAATTATTTGATTACAATTTATTTGGCATATAATATATAGTATAGGGGTAGGTAACCCATATTACACTGAAGCTAGCTTTTATATGACGAATATATACTGATCTAAACCAAAATTCAAACACCAGAGTCATAAACATTTTATTCAGCTAAAAAAATACATTATAAAATATACAGAGTCACCCATAAAACATTGTGTAAACTGTTGATATAAAAGGTTTCTAGTTGCATGTAAAATTACAATCAATAAAATAATATCCCTAAAATTGTACCAATTAAAAAAATACAAAAACAACCAAAAAGGTTTACACACATCTACAGACTACAGGGTGATTATTTATATGAGATAACATAAAATTATACAAATAATAATCTAAATAATATAAAATAAATATAAAATTATTACAATTAATCATAATAATTGACCCCAAACATTAGGGCTTCTTCTCTAATATATATATATATATATATATATATATATATATATATATATATATATATATATATATATATATATATATATATATATATATATATATATATATATATATAACATATAAAAATTCACTAAAAACATAATGAACTATATATACAAGTGATGTTAAAAATGGTAAATTAGTCCTAAAACAATTGGTACATTTACATGTTATTATTAAAGTTACTTTATTTGGCTTATGCTACAACAGTTTTATATTTGCTGATTTACCGTGTTTGCAGATTGCCGTTGGAAAACACACTGAAGGAATGTGCCAACATAGGGAATTCTGTGTTTACTTGAATTCAAGGTCGGTTGCAAATTGAGCTTGTTACAGCAAAACATTGTGGTATTGAACTGCACACTCACAGGTGTTTGAGTAGATCACATAGAGCAGCTGGACTCGGGAAATTCTTCGCTCGATAGCAAACCTATCTCTTGATGACCATAAATTAGTTGCAAGCTAATTATAAAACTGTTGATTATTTAAATACTTTATAAAAATGACTTGAAAAGAGTTACATAAAATTAAGTTGATAATGAATAAGAGATGAGATTATTCTTGTTCATGCTTGAACATCTTGGCATCTCCCACGAACTTGTTTGTTGGCTTCTTGATGCTTCAGTCTCTTGATGACCATGCTGATTATTAATTACCCACATGACATTATTAATTACCCCTATGAAAATAGTTAGTATAAAAATGATAACTATGGCTTAAACAGGGTTCCCACTCGTCTGAAAAACCGGGAAAAGTCAGGGAATTTGATGAATAAAAAATTTTGTCAGGGAAAAATTGGGAAAATTGTGAAAATTGACTAAGAGTCAGGGAATTTTTGCCCTTGTCAGGGAAAAATGATTTTCATACAGACTTGGAGACTACTTCTCTGGCTTCACTGTTGGTTTTCGTTGGTGAAGGACGTAGCCAGCGTGTAAGCTAACTGGAGCAAATGGCCCTTACTAATTCTGGATGTTATAGGATGTTCTTCAAAATTTCTGTGACTATAGTTTCGCTGCTTGACAGCATTCTCAGACAGATTAAAATTGAATTAGTACGAAATCATGACAACTACAAATAAAGATCACACAATAATGTTCGAAATGCAATCCACCAACGTCTTGACAATAAGCAAATCTGTTGGAACATTGCGAATGACGTCAGAGCTAATTCGACTCATTTCGCACCTAATTCAATTTTTCAAATCTTCTTTGTTAACATAGATTTTTTATTTTAAATATAAAAAATCCAGGGATGTAAGATCTAGGGCCCTGAGAGGCCACTATATTGGTCCTCGCCTCTTGATCCACTTGTCAGAAAAGCAGTCACTTAAAAACTTGCAAACAGGATGTGCAAAGTGCGGAGGTGCACTATCTTGGTAAATCAGGATCATCTTCATTTGGAAAACTTGCATCAAGAGCAGGAATAAACCTCATTCCTTAGAAAATTATATCGCTGCCCAGTGAGAGTTTTGTTGAAGAAGAAAGTATTTATGATTGTATCGTGGACTATTCCTGCCCACACGTTAACTTTACGAGGCTTCAGTCATCCAGTGAGGAATATCTCTACTCCAGTACCACTAATTTTGTTTATTCATTGTTCCATTTAGCCAAAATCATGCTTCATTCGAGAAAATAATGTGGCCAATAAAATTTGGATTACGGTTGCATAAATCTTGCAATATTTTACAAAAATGATTTCAGTGGTCAGGGTCATCCTCATAAGTTCGTTCAGCAGCTGTATTTTGTAAAGGTGGTAATTTTGTAATTTTAATGCACATAATATGGATCGCTGAAAAATTTAATAGTCTACTGCAATTGATCGAGATGCAACGTGAGGATTCTCACTCACACTTAATAAAATATCAAGTTTTACATCTTCATCAACTTTCGGACGCCCTGCACTTTGCATGTGTTTAACATGTCCAGTCTCTCTCAATTTCTTGATTTTACTCACAGTGGATTGGCTGATACGTCTATCTGGATATTTTGCATTAAACCAATTGCACACTTCTTGCTGTGTTTTGGTGTTATCACTGCTCCAACAAAAATTAAAATTTCTATATGCTGTGTTCCGCTTAAATGTGCCATACTTAATTAACTTTCAAAAGAAATTTATGTTATTAAGAATAACGTTCGTTTCACAATGACGCACACCTGGTTCTTCTGCATTATTGATTAGTACCTGGTTCTGGATACAATTTTGAACATTCGATTTCAAGGAAATAATCTTATCTCCTTCCTTATCTTTTGATTGTTGTTTGTTTTCCACTTTTTAAATGACTCCATCGGAAATTTAACAATGTGGGGTATCAAAATTTTGATGGTACCGTGTAGACAATTTAATGATCTATCAAGAAGAAAACAGGCGTTATTATTATAAAAAAAAGTCGATGCCGTCATCAGAAAGCGGAAGTGGGAGAAACGTAAATTTAATGCAAAAATGTGTATTTTTGAAAACTAGATTGACTTTCCCGAGCATTTCTCGCTCAAATTTTAGTGAATTTATTCCATAATTTTGCCGCTCACTGCATATCTAAACAAACAAAGTTTAATTTTTATATTGTTCTAGGTTCCTCCAACATTGATTGCCAAACCAGTTAGAAAAAACTGTTCACCAAAAATTGTAGATAGAAAAATAACAAAGTCTGAATCAAATGGTAAGTCTTACTTTACTTTAATTTTTGCTTAAGATACAGTGTATTCTCAACAAGTAATAACAAATCTTAAATCAGCAAGAATCATCTCAATACTTTGTAGTCTACCTACACTGAAGTTAAAAAATATATCGTTATGGTTATGCTTTTCTGTAGCAGGTCTAGAGAACATTTTTTAAAGTCTGCTCTTAATAGTTGGGTAAATAATAAAAGTTTAAACTTTGTGGAATCGGCTAGGAACCTTGGTATGGTTATTGACACTAGGCTCAGGTTCAGGGAACATGTGAGTAATTTGAGAAAAAAGGCGTTTCTTAATCTTAAATTGCTCTATTCAAATAGGCATGCTTTGGGTATGAGGCTGAGGGTTCAGTTGTCGCAGACCCTTGTGCTCTCTCACTTCAACTATTGCAACTTTGTTTACATGCCCTGTTTGGTTTCGTTGGATAGGTGTGCAGTTCAGAGGGTTCAGAACTGGTGTTGTCGTTTTATATTTGGTCTGAATAGACGAGAGCACGTATCTGGGAGGATTCGTGATTTGCGCTGGCTTTCTATGGAGAACAGATTCAGGTTTCATTTGCTTACTTATGTCTATAAAATATTGAATTGTCAAGATGTTCCGACTGATTTAAGTCGCCACTTTTCATTGCGCTCTAAGGCTCACAACATGAATATAAGAAATAAAAATGAGTTCTGTCTGCCACGATTTCATACTGCGGTGTTTAAGAGATCATTTGTTTACAGTGCCATCAAACTACTTAACTGTCTTCCAGATGATTTTAAACTGTATAATATGAATAAGTTCAAATACAAGGTGAGAGAGTTTTTGTTTTGTAGTCAGTAATGTGAAGTTCTGTGGGGACTGAGTTGGTCTGTGCGCATGAACCTGTGCGCGTGGGTCTGTGTGTGTGTTTGTCTGTGTGTGCATGCTTGTCTCTGTGTGTGCGTGCTTGTCTCTCTGTGTGTGAGTGGGTGTATGGGTGTGTTTGTATGCGGTGTATGTGTTCGGTGAGTTCTTGAGATGTTGATGCAAGGGTGCAGATGCGGGGTGAGGAGAATGGTTTGTGAATTGTTTGGGTTTGCATTTGAAGCATTTGTTCGCCATGAACTTGTGTTTTTCTGTAAACAATCTGTGTGGTGGTTAAGTGGAATAGCAGAGTTTGCTAGACTTCGCCATCGTGCGGGTTGGTATGTATCATTTTTGATTGTAATGTTTCTTTTTGTTAGTTTTCTTTTTCAATAAAGGCCTGTTATTATTATATATATATATATATATATATATATATATATATATATATATATATATATATATATATATATATATATATATATATATATATATATATATATAAACAGTAAGGTGTGAATGTGTTATTATTATTTTTTTAATTCAATCATATAAGATAATGAAGATTATTAGTTTAAATCAGATTTATGATTTGCCTCACTATAAAGAAACCAGAATGCCCAGTAGACTAGTGCTGCCACACCTATATACTGTTCTTGTCATTAAAATACTGCCCTTCCACGTTAGTACTAAAGTATACTGTTTTTTCCTTATACAGGTTGCTGCATCTTATGATGCAAACAAGTTGACGAATCTCCAGTTTTATCAAAATATTGATGTTTTATGAGACGAAAATACAATAAAATAAGTCACAGTTCACTTACCAATTCCAAAACCACAGTTATTTAATTAAGGTACTTAATGAGAAGCTTCATCCAGACAGCAAAATTTATTGATGAGGTGCACCTCATCAATAAATTTTGCTGTCTGGATGAAGCTTCTCATTAAGTACCTTAATTATGTCTATCCCAGACCTTGTGACGTTCAGGAATGAAAACAGTTATTTAACATGTTGACAGTCCCATGCATCACATATGACACACTGAAGTTCAAGTTAAGACTTTGTGCATCAGATGTGATTCATTTGCTGTAGTTATGTGGTATACCAAAATGAACCTACAGGCACGGAACATGCCTAGGTTGCTGAACGTCTTAAAATATATGACAAATAAGTCCCAACATTTTTGCATCATATATGATGCATGGTACTTTATTATTCAGTTCTAAATTCTTAGTAGTGAATATCTTGTTTGACTAGACTCTTGCTTTATCTGTCAAGGTTTTCATGAGTATTGTAATACATTTTCAGTTATTTATTTAAATATAAATATTTTGTTGAATATGTCTATTGTAGCATAATAAAATAACTAATATAACGTAATAAGGTACTCGTAATATAAAAGGTAAGTAATTAACACATTCAGATCAAGGATAGCAAACAAAATGGCCTATCACACATCTTGTACAAATTTGAGACCAGTTTAGATTTTTACCTTGCTACACCAGGTGGTTCTGTTCTACTGAGTGCTTCATAGCACCCGTAACATATTTTCTAAATAAGAGTTCCATTCTTTCACATCATATCTTCTAAATAATGTTTTCCCCTTCTGTTTGTGTATTATTCCAAATACTTTCGTTTGGTGGAAAAGAAAGGTATTTATCTCATTTTTATATTCAATTCATGAATATAAAAATGAGATAGCTACCTTTCTGCAATATCAGAATTGTTCACAATTGATCTAAAAATAAATTCTACTGTGATTTTTTTACGTAGAATTCAACAATGTATATAGTTCTTTTTTTTTCTGTTAAGCACAGGTTTTGTGATATAAACCAAACATGATTGTTTAAACGGAACAAACAGAGCTTTTAAAATGTATATGCGCTTTTTTTTTGCATTTCCATAGTAGGCTATGGACAGTGGACAGGTTTTTGAAAACCATAGATCAAACAGCTTTTGTATAATGGAACACACTATATATTTTTACTAACTTTGTTTATCTTTCTCGATGATCTTACACAGTACCTTTAGTTTACACTTTAAGTTTTTCTGGTGTGTCGTGAAAAATAAACAATGAAAGATCCTATAATTTATTATATATTTTCTAATGAATACTTATTATGTTATTTATTTATTTATTTGAATAAAGCTCGTAAGTATACAACCAGTAGCAGGAGTACTAATTTAGAAAGTACATTAAAATGCAATTAGAGAAGTAAACAAAATAATTTATAATGTCGATGAAATAAAACAAAATAAAAACTAATATGTCAGTCCACAGCTAATCTCAGACAAAACAACAATAATAAACACAAAAGAAATAATAATAATAAGTTTATTTCAATATAGGAAATCCTAATACATAGAAACAAAACAACAATTAATTAAGAGGACATTTTTTTTAAATCAATTAATCATACATGTGCTCTCAACATTAATAACTGAAAAAGTTTCCTTCTAAATAAACCCAATGTACCACGATTTCTTAAACCATCAGGTAAGCTGTTAAACTTGCTGATACCTCTAAAAAAAACACTGACTTCATTGCTTCGCTTGTATCGGTTCTATATATGTGCAGACCATCAGCACCCCTTGTATTATATTGGTGAATGTCTCTGTTAAAAACCAGTAATGAATCGAAATAGGCCTGCAACAGATTCTTCGCAAGTTTGAAAACAAATACCATCGTTAAATAGTACAGTCTATCTGTAACGCATTGCCAGTTCAAAGTCGTGAGCATCAATTTTATAGGTGTATATCTGCTCACTTTTAAGGCAATTCGCATTCCACGATTCTGCAGTTTCTGTAACATATTCAGAGAGTTCAGATCCATCACATGAAGCAAGGTAGCACAGTAATCAAAATGAGGTTGCAACAGTATGCGATACACCGTGATACTAGCAAACACTGACAAATTGTGACTGAGTCTGCTGAACAAAAATATTTTTTCTTTATTTTCTTGCTTATGTACTCAGAGTGACTCTTAAAACCAAGTGACTCATCCACAATAAAACCTAAATATTTCATTTCTTTTACAAATTATATCCTCATGTTTTCAATCCTCAAAGTTATATTATTATAATCTGTCTTCTTCAGCCTATACTTACTACCCAATAACATAGCTTTCGTTTTGTTCGCATTCAACCCCAGTCTGTTCACATGCAGGTATGCAGCAAACCTATCAAGATCTTCATTCATCTCGTCTCCAATACAGGCAATCAATGTGTTGTCAGCAAACAACCTTATATATTCAAAATATCTACTAATCACACTAAACGAAACACTTAATCACACTAAACTAAACCCAAACCAAATGCAAAACAGTCAAAATAAATGTCTCTGTTAAAAACCAGAAATGAATCGAAATAGGTCGGCAACAGATTCTTCGCAAGTTTGAAAACAAATATCATCGTTAAATAGTACAGTCTATCTGCAACGCATTGCCAATTCAAAGTCGTGAGCATCAATTTTATAGGTGTATATCTGCTCACTTTTAAGGCAATTCGCATTCCACGATTCTGCAGTTTCTGTAACATATTCAGAGAGTTCAGATCCATCACATGAAGCAAGGTAGCACAGTAATCAAAATGAGGTTGCAACAGTATGCGATACACCGTGATACTAGAAAACACTGACAAATTGTGACTGAGTCTGCTGAACAAAAATATTTTTTCTTTATTTTCTTGCTTATGTACTCAGAGTGACTCTTAAAGCCAAGTGATTCATCCACAATAAAACCTAAATATTTCATTTCTTTTACAAATTATATCATCATGTTTTCAATCCTCAAAGTTATATTATTATAATCTATCTTCTTCAGCCTATACTTACTACCCAATAACATAGCTTTCGTTTTGTTCGCATTCAACCCCAGTCTGTTCACATGCAGGTATGCAGCAAACCTATCAAGATCTTCATTCATCTCGTCTCCAGTACAGGCATTCAATGTGTTGTCAGCAAACAACATTATATATTCAAAATCTCCACTAATCATACTAAACGAAACACTTAATCATACTAAACTAAACCCAAACTAAATGCAAAACAGTCAGTCAAAATAAATAATATAATAAGATTACCTAATCACTATATCATTACAGAACAATAGTTGTTTCTTACGAAGTTTTTAACAGGCTGTAAGTCATCACCAAATACATGCACACCCCTCTTATGAAAATAGTTGCAGCTGTAACAAACTCTGCTCATCAGTGACCTCAACAAAATGTTAGTCCTAGCAAGTGGAAGGGTTAACAGTGTCTGTGACCTCAATAAAACAGAAGGGACATTTAAACGCAACCTCTCGACCAGTGCTATACAGTCAACAGAGTTGTGTAGCAACCCATATAGAAAACAAACCATTAATTGCTCGTTTCAGCTCCAGACTCAAGATTGCATCTGCCGCATATAACAAAATTGTTAATTTCCTGTTGAGTATCGACGCCAGTCATGGCATATCACAGGTAGTTGGCAAGCTTTCTCTGAGCTGACTCCAGCAAATAATTATAAACTGAAAAAAAATGGGATCCACACAACACTGGCATATTCGAGATGCAGTCGAACAAACAGACACTACAAGCATCTCAAGCAGTCATTGGTCAAAGGCTTACAGGTTCTCAGCATAAATCCCAGTTGTCTGTAAGATTTGTTAACACGCTCAAGATAATGCTCATTGAATGACAACTTTTTATCAAAAATGACACCTACATCCTCAACAGTACTAGGCCTGCTAAGTAGCGTATTATCCACCCTGTAGTCAAATCTATCAATCTGCCACCCCCTTGAGAAAGATAGAACACAACACTTATCAGCATTTAAACGAATTAACTTTTTAGGACGCCATTGCTCAAGCCAGATTTACCTGATCACAGGTGGACGACACCCTAGTAAAAAGTGTACAGTCATCTGTACAGCAGTGCCCCAACAGAAAACTCATTACAGATATCATTAATGAAGGTGTTAAACAACAAGGGACCAAGATTGGAACCCTATGGAACACCAAAGTATGCTACATATTTAAATGTCGAATAACCAGGATATAAATAGGATTTAATTAAGTCTATCATCTCTGAATTAATAAATCTTAGATGGAACTACTAAAGATGAATTAGTGTGCAAAAATACTTCAGAAAATTAATGAGCAAAACCATTTAAAATGTCCTGTGGAGAGTCAATTGAATTTCTTGAATAGCCTGATCAATTATATTTGGCATGGAAAAATTTATGTTGACTCATTTATCACAACATGGTTCGTCAGTGTAGCAGTTTTCTGTCTCTTGTTTGTTGTATTTTATTAACAATATGATATCCATATGCATCTAAAATCCTCATACTCAGTTGTTTCATTATTGCCATCAAATATATATATATATACTTTTCTTCCTTATCTTTTTTCATTTTTTGGTATGTACGCCTAGTAAAAGTTTTTTTTTCTTTTAATGTCTTTACGATCACAAGATATAAATGTATCAATAAGTATCTTCTTTTCTATGATTAAAACTTATTGACCAGTGACGCTTCTCTCAGGTTATTCGCCGTTTATTTCGTCGTACTGTGCAAACTTCAAGAACACCTGCTCTAAAGTCGTCTGGCTGAAACTGTACTCTTCAATGTCAAGCTCGGTTTTAGCTTTTTCGAGCTGCATGAAGCAGTTCGCCAATGACGAAACGCTCTGTTGTGGCACACTGAATACGAGCCTGTCAGCGAAGCTCTCCTGTAAGGTGGCATCCGGAAACAGACTTATCACGAAGTGCCTTAGTTCAGCTGCTCTGTCACCTGTGGTTGAGGTTGGTGCGCTGTCATGCGCTTTCATTTTCATCTCTAAAGTGTACCATAGAGGTTCTTCAGGTGTTGAGTCGAACCAAGACACCGTAATTCACCTTTCACCATGATTCCAACCCTTGAACATAAGGTGTCTGCTTCTTCCATTGAATGTGTTGTTAAGATGGCACCTCTAGATCCCTGAAAACTGGCCAATATGGTGTCCCACAAGAACCTCTTGCTCTTCGGATCCATTCCGGTACTTGGCTCATCCAACAGTACAACTTTGGGATTTCCGACCATAGCCATAGTGAAAGACAGCTTTTGCCTGGTACCTCCGGAACACTGCGTTGTCAGTTTGTATTTGGGTGGGCTTCAAATTTACGAGCATGCCGACAAGCAGATTCAGCATTAAAAGAAAAGAAAAACTTTTACTAGGCGTACATACCAAAGAATAAGTAAAAAATGAAAAAAGATAAGGAAGAAAAGTGAATTAAAATGAGCTAAGTACTTAAAAGTTGATATATATATATATATATATATATATATATATATATATATATATATATATATATATATATATAGAGAGAGAGAGAGAGAGAGAGAGAGAGAGAGATGGCTCGAAAAATAATGGGGCGATTTCAATGAAATTTGGTACGTACTTTCATTTTGTAAGTGGCTTGGATAAGTTCGTTAGCCAGGAAAATCGGACCAGTTTTTCTGGGAAAATTTTGGGTTTCCTTTCAGAAGATTTTTGTATCTCTGAAAATAACAGAGCCATGATAACCAAATTTGGCATATACGTTTCTACTATCAAACTTACCCTACATAAATTCAGATCGCTAAGTTAAAACAAAAAAAAAGTTATAGGCATTTAAACAAAAAAAATTTGGGTGCCACTGGTGATCAGAGGAAAGCACAAGAACAAAATATTTTGTGTGATTAACAAAACCAATTGAATATTACATACAACAGTTAAGTTTTCTGGACGCAAAAAGGTCAAGAAGTAACAGAAAAAATATTCCGAAAATTTTATAATTTTTCTTCTTAAAACGTCGAAAGTCGCGATTTGAGACGTCAAAATTTCCAATTTTGAGACAAAGAATCTGAAACAAATATGGATTACGTAGAAGAAATGTCATAGTAAGTGTGTTTTACAAAGCCTGAAGTTTCAGCTTCAACCATCATTCTCCTTCATTTTACTAAAATATTTTAGGAAAATTCATTTCAAATAGACCCTATTTCTGATGCTTTGGCAGTAGTTTCAGCAATAGAGTTCGTGGCTTCATAGTCTGTATTTTAGCAAATTTTATTGAAAAAAATTCGTTATTGAGAAGACCGCAACTTGGGAATTTTAAAAAGATTTCTTCAGATGAGCACGAACTAGAACCCCTAAAACCCATATAGGGGGTCAGTTTAAATTTTTGCCTGTTCAAACATATACAGGGTGACGCATTTCTATGGTAAAGCTCAATATATCGTTATTATACAAGATATGAGAAAAAATTATATATGTTAATTATAGAGCGCCTTGAGCTGCATCTTATAAAAAATGTACAAATATTTTGACAATCACAGGGTGGCCCATAGGTCGCTGGTGATACATATTTTCTCTTTTTTTTTTTTCCATCGAATTACAATCCATGTTTGTAAGGAAGAAAAAAAATTGATATAGTTCATTGTTTTTGAGTTATTTCAATTGTTTTGCAACTTTTTACTTTTTTGGACACGTCACAGACACATGTCATAAATTGTGATACGGCTATTTTACCAATAGATAACGGACCCCCCATGGAAATGATGCATTCAGACAGCTTTTTGTTTGTATTACTCGTCGAAAAAATCGAGGCACTCTCAAATAGTGCTGAATTTGAAAAGTTTTCGCAGAAATGTTTTTAGTGTTTCCGTAGAAGTCATTTTTTGTAAGATTTTTGTGATATATTGGTAAATAATAATAAATGTCGAATTTTTGTGAAAAATATAATTTAGTATAGCATTACTGAAGGCAATTTCTGTAACAAAAAAAAAATGGTGAATTTTTGTAAAAGAATTTTTTGCACATTTTCATTAAAACAAAATCAATGTTGGTCCTAAAGCTGATTGTGAATAATTATAGGCAGGTATGTAAATAGTGTGAAGAGGTTCGTGGGCCAGGAAAATAGGCCCAGTTTTTTGTGGAACTTTTAAAGTTTATTTTCGGAAAATGTTTGTAATTTTTGAGGCAACAAAGCTATTTGAATGAAATATGGTACATTGTTAGTACTATATAGGTTATACTGCCAACCAAATGTCCTTCTTTTAAAAACATGACATATTTGCCATTAAAAACATTTTTATGAAAATTCCCTAACATAATGCACTTGCTGTGTCCAGGCTTTATTTAACTGTAAGTGTAGCTGAGATTATGTTAAATAAATAAACAAATTATTGTGTTTTGCATTGTAGGCTAAATAATAAGTAATTTGATTGAATCATACCTTGAAAACAGAAAACAATACTGTCATAAATAGACATTTATCTAGAAATAATGTTGTTGCGGTGCATGATTTTTTTATCAATGAGCTTGAGGGTGTTTACTGTTTACACTCTTAATGTTTTATTATGTGAGCCTTTTTTGCCTTTGAAAATCCCTACAACTCTACAAATTTAACATCTTCAACTGTCATACTCAATCAGAACTTTGGTGACTCCTCATCTCTACCTAGTCCTGCCTTACAGTAATGCACAGGTACTATGGTCTATGGTCTTGTCTTGATGATCGACCAGGAGGGTTCTCCTTTTATTCTGTTATCCTGAGCCGATAGAATAGACTTCTGTTGGTTAGGCTATTGTTTGTCGGTCATGTAGTCTTTGTTATTGATAGAAAATTTGTTTAGGCCTCTTGATTTTGGTTGGGTTGTCAGATTCATATAATTAAGGGCTTCATTTGAGGTTTTGTTCGTGTATGTGTGGAGGCTGGCACTAAATCCAATCGCAACAAAATTTAGGTAACGTGCTGCTGTAAGATCCTTGAAAGAAGTAAAGCCCTATGAAATGCCGTCCGATTAGTCCCATCCATACATTCACTTTGCCATGACATTGACTGTGGGATCTTAGTCCAGTGAGGATTTGCCCGTGACCAATACCTTGAGTTGTGACGATTTACTGGCCCATTCAGGCAAAAAGTGGCATCATCAGAAAAGAGAATATTAAGAAAATTGGGATCTTGATCGCAGCGTTAAATAATTGTTTACAAAACTGTCTTTATTCACTGAATTCCAAATCCATACTGCGATAAAAGTCCGATAAATGAAAAGTCTGGACTGAGCAAGTGTGTTATGGAAATGAATTTTCATAAAAATGTTCATAGCAAATATGTCTCTCTAATGCAAACAGGTTACCCTGATAACCTATATAGTAGAAACAATGTACCACATTTTATCAAAATAACTTATTGTGTGACAATGTACAAAAATTTTCGGAAAATAAACGTTAAATGTTTCCGCGAAAACGGGTTTCCTAGCCAACAAACCTTGCGTTAATAGCAAATTGAGTTATTGAAATTTGAAGCATTTAATGAAAATTCGCTACCGGAACGCATTTACTGCGTCTCTACTCTTTCTTACAAACATGCGTCATATTTCGATCAAAAATGCAATAATATAAGGGTGTTCGAAAACAAAAGTGAAGGTATCACCAACGACTTATGGGACAGCCTGTGATTTGTCAAAATAATTTTATAATATGCAGCTCAACATACCCTATAATTAACGTACACAAGTTTTTCTCGTATCTCGTATAACAATTAGTATATATCTAAACAGATAAAAACTGAAACTCCCGGATATGGATTCTAGGGGGGCTGGTTTGTGCTCATTTGAAAAAATGTTTTTAAAATTCAAGAGGCCCGGTCTCCTCTAACAATTTTTTTCTACGAAAATTAGCTAAAAATTATAGACCGTTAAACCTTAAACTTAACTAAAACTTCCGCTAAAGCATCAGAGAAAGGGTCTATTTGAAATGAAGTTTCTGGAAATATTTTAGTAAAATGAAGGGCAATGACGGTTGAAGCTGTTACTTAAGGGTTTGCAGAACACACTTTTTGCGACATTTTCTTTTACATAATCCGTATTTGTTTCAGGTTCTTTGCCTAAGTGTTGCCAATTTTGACGTTTCAAATCGCGACTTTGGCGTTTTGAGGAAAACCCAAATTTTTTTTCTTTAAATGTCCATTGCTTTTTTCTTTAAACTTACAGACCTAAATTTTGGTACGTGGTTCACTCTTTGTAATACAAACACGCATACCAAATTTGGTGGCCCCTACTTTGTTATTTCCGGAGATATACATTTTTTCCGAAAGAAAACACAAAATTTTCGGGGAAAACCTAGGCCGATTTTCCCGGATAACGAACTTCTTCAAGCCACTTTCAAAAGGAAAAGGAAGGTACTCAGAAAATTTTATTAAAACCGGCTCATTATTTTTTGAGTTATCGGTGTGATACACACAAATATATATATATATATATATATATATATATATATATATATATATATATATATATATATATATATATATATATATATATATATATATAAATTGAAACTGACCCTGGACATGGGGTCTAGTGGGCCTAGTTCGCGCTCATTTGAAGAAATTTTTTTCAGAATTCAAAAGTCCGGCTGTCCTCAAAATTGCGTAGATCATTATGAAAATTCACTTCCGTAACGCACTTGCTGCGTACAGACTTTTTGTGATGAAATACTTCTTCGAAAGACAATTAAGAAATTTTATACTTCGCTTCATTCATAGATTTATTGTTTCCAGTTGAATCTCGGCAGCCCTATAAGTAATGTTATCTTTCTGTCCAATTCTGTTAGTCTATGATGTTTTCGCACACCGAATGCGGTGATTATTCTTTCACATCGCTTCCCGACCGGAGGTGGAAAGGATAATTAATTTTACAAGGAAGGCAGCAGCGGCAGTGAGCGGGAAGCTCAATTTGTGTCTGCCGCGCGTCACGCCGCCATCCCTGGTCGATCAGATGTATCTATAGCCTGTCGTTCTAAACGGAATGTTTTCTCGTCGACAGAAGACGCTAACAGGAAGTAAATAAAGACACCGACATCAAACCCCGTCCTGTGTGTAAGGAAGAACAGACGTCGGTGGCGACGGGGTCGGCGGCGGGCGACAACGGACGGGACACATGCGCTTGTGCCCTTCGGCGGGGGCCCGGGACGACAGGGGGCGACTCACCCCCACAGCAGGGTTGAAATCAAGTATCGCAGACGAGTAGTGTCGCGCTTGTCAATAAACGCCTTTTTGCGGTATCACACGCCCTAAATATCGTTCCCGCTCTCTCCGAATCAAACACTACACCTCATATCATAGCCGTGCTGTATGTGCACTGTGCACTCTTGTGTCTGCGTGACGTCACGTCCTCCCTGTCTCCGTATTTATGTGGGGTGTTCGTATGTTTGTGCGTGACACCGCCGTGTTATTCTTCCGTTGTGTTTGTGAAAGTTATTCTATCGCCAGTTTTGATCATTATTGCCGATTTATTAGAGTGTAGCATGAACAGAATGCGCATCGTTTTCGCCTTTCATGTGTGAATTTGTCCAGTGGCCGCTATTTTTTTCGTTGCTTTCGCCGTGGTGTTCTTTTGTTGTGCTCTTGTTTCCCCTGCGTACAAAGCCAGGGATAAATCACACATTGGTCTGTTGAGAAGCGGACGGTATGGATTTCAAGTACCCGCATTATATACCCAGTTATCAACAGCAGCAGCAGCAACATCCACATCCCTACTATTACCCTCACAGCGGCGGGGGCGGCGGAGGTAAGATATGATTGAGTGAGATGAGGCGATGATTGTGGTGAGTGAGCCTTTCAGCTTTCGGCGACTGAGAGTTTCTAATCCCTGCTGAGAGTCGATCGCATGACAGGTTACGGCCCCACTTTAATAACCGAACCAATCGTAAAGCAATTATCCAATAAAATCCAATTATTATTGGTTTTCCTCATCTTGTTCGCCGCGAGACCGTTCATTTGAAGTATTTATGGAGGATCAGTTTTTTAAAACAATCTGCCATCTACTGTCCTTTTTTGTTCTTGCCAAATTATCTTTTCAGCGCTTGAATTCCAATGTTATTAAACTTAACTTGCTGCGAATCTTGAATGAGTACCACAGTTTAAAAATGTTGTATATTAGAAATGCAAAAAAGCAGAGAGCTTTTATTAGTTGTTTTAAATAAGCTAGAACATGTTTTTTAATGAGCAAGATTCAAAATTCTTATATTCTATTGTATCTTCAAAAATAATATAGTTATTTTAATGAAATTTCATACAAAAATTACTCAAAAAGAATTTATGAAATACGCCTACATTTAGGTTTCTAATTTAAGGGAACAAAAGGAAAAATGACAGTCTCGCGAGAGGTCAATGCAGGACAAATGGGCCGGAAGATTTTGATATAGTCTTTGTAAAGGCTATATGTATACCAACATCATCAGAATAACTTCATTCTTTTCGGTGATTAAATTATTTATTCTTTAATTTTCTTCGTAAAAACTGGTCCGATGGGGCTGGGTAACGAATTCGTCCTAGAGGTTTGTAAAGGAAAGATACATGTCCGATTTGTCAACATCAGGTAATCATATCGCATGGATACCACATACATTAATTAACAATTAACGGACCCTAAATATGGGTTCTGGAGGTTATGATTCGTGTTCAGAAAACTCACTAAAAGTTATAAGAATATGAATATATATATATATATATATATATATATATATATATATATATATATATATATATATATATATATATATCCTTCATATTCTTATAACTTTTAGTGAGTTTTCTGAACACGATAACCTCCAGAACCCATATTTAGGGTCCGTTAATTGTTATAATATATATATATATATATATATATATATATATATATATATATATATATATATATATATATATATATATATATATATATATATATATATATATATATATATATATATATATATATATATATATATATATATATATACATAGTTGTCTCCCTTGGATTTTTTTTCTGCGTGGTTATTTAAAATCGAATGTTTATTAAAACAGACCAAATAGTTAGAGGAGCTACAGCAAAGAATTCGCCGTGAAGTGGAGCAAATTAACCTTGGCATTTTTGAGCGCAGTGTGCAAAGTGTTTACACTCGTATCGGTCAATGGTGAAGAAGAATTTGAACATTTGCGCTAAATTTTGTTTGTTTTCCCTGGTTCGATAATTTTTTCCATTAAACTCACGGTTTCATTTTTTACGGTAAATAATCCAATGTTTTCACAAAAATTGTTATATCAGGTACCATTTTTTTTTTCATCATCATTTAAGTAGACCCCACCCAAAGTAGGCCCGAGTCGAGCATCACCGTCAGATATTTTATCTTGACTTAGGGCTTGATGGTTCCGGTTCTGATCTTAATGACCGGTTGCCTTTTTGTACGCGCTTTGATACATTTCCTCGCGCCCCTATATAAGATCTGAGTCGTTTCGACGGGCGTATTCCAGTTTGTAACCCGGTCCCCACCGCTGGCATGCCTCCCAAATCCGCTACCTCTACTTTTCTCCTGGACGACGCCATGGTGGTCCCCGAAAGCCTGAAGGAGGACGTGCTGGGCGGCCTCTTTTGCTTCCGTCACAGCCTTTGCCAGCACCTCCGTTGTTCTCCGCCCTTTGCGGAAGTCGTACTGTTTATCTGACAACGTTGCGTTTCTCTTCCAGGTGGTACGACAGTCTTGTCTGCCAATAACTTGTCATACATCTTTCGTATGACTGGTAGCAGGCACGCCGGTCTTTGCCCTTCGCCTGCTGGGTTGGCTAATTCAGACAGTCTTTTTTTTTCACTCGAATGCGGAAAGGTCGGTTTCTGGAGAGTTATGAGTGGTGCCATTTGTCTATATATCTGTGTAAGCTCCCCCCGCATAATTTTTTTAACACTTTTTTTGTCATAGGGGTTGTCTAATGTGGTGTTATTTATATAAAAAATGTGTTCCTAGCCTTTAATTATGTTTGCCAGAGATGGAGCATATGGATTATGATCGTACTTAGAAGAGTGTTCTGCAACTTTACGAATATCTTTAAAAATATCATTTGTAGTGAACGGTCATATTGCATAAATGCGTAAAATCAAACACCTAACATTTTTTTCATTGAAAAAAAAAGGATATCTTTATCGCATGGTGCCCTAGCATCTAGTTGGAAACTCGTTTTTCAGATGTCTCCAAAAATATAGAAAACAATGAATTGAAAACATATGCTGAAAACTAATCACTGAACATTTTTCGACTAGGCAAGAAGTATAAATAACAAATTTCGGGACGCAGCAAGTGCGTTATAATAGTGAATTTTCATAAGAATTTTACACTTCTAGTACGGCGTATTCCTAAAAGTAATATTTTAAATTTAAGCAGACGTCAAAGATCGGGTTTAGAGCGCATTTGAAGAATTTCTCTTTCTATTATCATAAAAAATATTCAAATCTTGTGTTCTAGGTCCTTTTAAGAAAAAAACTTTGAATGTCCAAAACACAATTTTCTATGACGCTAGAAAATTAGAATTTGGTGAATCTAGGTACCGTAAGTCTCTTTAAAAGAACTGTCAAATCATTATAAATAAAGAAAACACGTTGTTATTCTTTAGTATGCAATTTTTAAATCAATATACAATCATTTACTTAACCTCAAAGCACAACTGTCAAACAATAATAAATAAACAAGACACGCTCTTATTCTTTAGTTTGCAATTTTAAAAGCAATGTACAATCATTTACTTAACCTCAAAATAGCACAGTCAAACTATAATAAATAAACCAAACACACTATGCCATCTGCTTTTTACTTCAAGTAGCTGATATAAAACTTCTTTATTTTTCCCTACATATCCTCTCATCCGAATATACCCGAAGGCGGTCATTAGGGTGGGATCGCCACAGTCCGCTATCGTTGCATTATGACGTATGCCTGTGGTATATGTATCAATCTCCGCGTAGCAGAGTGGGACCTCGCATGCAGACTCTGCGGCGAGGGGGAGGAATCAGCCCAGCACATCTTGTGCGAGTGTAAAGCTCTGGACCACAAAAGACAACTGATCTACGGTCAGTCTAGACCGGAGACAGAGCAATATAAAACTTCACCCTACCAATCGCTGTGCAGACTAGTTCAAGGCACAGTGATTTTGGAATGGGTGGAGTAAGACTAAGGCTATGCACAATCAACCAAAGGTTGCAGTGCTATCGGGGCGGCAAGGCCGCGGACGAGCCCTGTGGGAAAAAAGGTGACTACTCTGTCCTTGTCTGGCATCATACTTTAACCACTTAAGTTGTTTCAATTCATGTCTTTCAGATTTTATTTTTAATTTGGAAAAAATAAAAAAAATGTGAGCCAAATTACTTAAAATTCTCAACAGAGGTTTATTCACATCATTTCTAGCTACATAAGTCTCATTTCAGGTACTTTTAATACTTTCGAAAATATAGGGTATTCAAAAATATTTTTTGGGGACAAATATGTCCGTTGTAGCTCATTGACGAACTCGTCCGTAATTGTAACGAAATGAAGGCTTGTGCCAAGTTTCATTTACATCAGTTGAGTATTTTTTGAGTTATCAAAAGATGAACATTTTAGTAAAAAAAAAAAGTTATATCGTGCATACAATAATAAGCGTAATTTAAAATTCGGTTAACTTAAAAAGCTTTAACAAAATGGGCAAACTATGTTTTGGGTAGAAACGACAAAACCCAAGCCCAAGTCGTATTTCACAGATTCTATATTTCATCCCGGAGATTGTTTTAAAACAAGATCTCTACTGTAGAGACCTGAAAGAAGTGTTTCTTTATAATTCAATATAGAAACATTGGTTTTGACGCAGAAGAATGCGTTTGAATATTTGATACGTAAAAGGAATAATGCATGAACTGGAAAATAGAAAACTCACTCCATGGGCGGTGTGAATGTTATTCTGAATTCATTCAGAACGGTTCTCTGCGGAATAAGAGATACCGAGTAGGTACATGAAAAATAAATGTGTTTTCGATCGTCAATAAGGCGACGACAGAAGCGACAACCAAAAGAAACACGAACACGAAATTTTATTTGTCGAAGAAAATTCCATCGGAAATGTCATCGTCGGTTTTATATTGCTAATGATGTCGAGGGTTTGATGTTATGTCGTATACCGTTCGTGCTGTTTCTTTCCATGACGCAATCGAAGTTAGGAAATCTAATAACAAGATGAACAGTTTTCTATATATAGGGATACTTCAATTGTTTTTGACTCTTATATTAAAGAAAACTGCTTTCCCTTCTACAGTTAACATTTACGAGGGTGGAAATAATGGATTGTTGTTAGCATAGCTTTAGACCAAAACATTTAACATACACAGCTTTGACAGAACTAGTTTGAATATTGCCGTGGGTCTTAATGAAAAAAGATAATGTTGGGAACGTGGATTTTGATTTAAGTAAGGCCTTTCATGCAATTTCAAAATGTGTTTTCTTAGAGAAACTGGAACATTACGGTGTCAAAGGTGCAGTCCCCCTCCATCTCTCTCTCTCTCTCTCTCTCTCTCTCTCTCTCTCTCTCTCTTTCTCTCTGGGTCTTATCTTGCGGATAGAAGGCAGATTGTTTATTGGGATGAACAACTATCCGTATGGTATTCCGCGGAATTCAATTTAGGTCCCCTGCTTTTCATAATATATGAAAATAATCTGGCGCCTAACATTGTATCAGGTGCAGTCTTTATTCTTTATGCCGATGATAACAGTTTTGTTAACAGATCAACAACAGTTATTGGTCTGGATCATCGTACCGGGGCCGGCCTTGACCAAGCAGGGGCGCGTTTTGTTTCATTACAGGGTTTCATTGAAGTCTTTCTGTCATAAGATTAGTTTAAAGAATAATTAATGTGAGACATACAAAATGTATATGTTTTTTAATATTTTCGTAGCTGAACTGTAATTAGAACGAGAGAATCGTACACTTATCTAAATTTATGCATTTCATAAATAACATTTCGAACGGCAGTTTGGTGGAAATCATCGATATCTACCTCAGTTTGCTGTTTTCTCGAGCGACTTCTAAGTACTACACCTTTGTTAAACTAGCGCTATTGTTAACTGTTGTAAGACTCAATATCTTTAACGCAGCTGCAACTCTGCAACTAATAAAACTCAAGTGTAAATAACAATTCCACAACATAACCTACAATTAACACGTCAATTTGTAAATAAGTCTTAAAGCTTTGGATACAATTAATGATAAATTAAGGCTGATCTCCTTGAGTCGTTTATATTCAAAATAGGTTATTAGGAATGCTGGTATTTTTCGAGCACGACTTGCTAAGGGTCTACGTATTGTAACAGTTTATGTAACGTAATGGCACCTGTATCAGATCTAAAAACAACTGTTTTTAAATGTTTTAACGAGGTACAGATCAGAACTAAACGAAGAACTAATAATTCAATTAATTTAGTTAATTATTATATACCAACATTTAATTGTTGTATATGTTGAAAATAATTGTCCAATATGTTTCCAAATAAAAGTCTGGTCAAAGCAGTTCAAGCGTGGCAGAGAATCCCTAAACTGGATGACGTTTGGAAGCAAGGAATGAAGAAAACACCAAAAAAAGTAGAAGTAATGATGTTATACAGGATCAACAAATCAAAGTTTCGATTATCGCCCATGAAATAACTAGCGATCAACAAAATTCTTCTTCTAGAGTGCAGTGGAAAATTCAAAAACGTAAACTGCGTGCATTACCTCAGTCCAGCGGCAACATTCACTCCATTGCGTCAAATTGTAAAAGTTCGCTCATTTGGAACCTGTACACGTAATTCAGCCAAACATTATGTGGTTGAATACGTCCACACACCATCCACTTTTGTCCCAGTTTGAAATTACTCTCGATCAAAAAAAAATTGTTTCTGCGGGTCATTGAAAACCAACCAATCTAACAACGCTGCTCAGGTGAACGTCGGAATAAACACAATTTGTAATGATCGCAAAATGACTACACAAAATTGTTATGCACTTTTAGGCGTTTATCAATAATGAATTCGACACAATCGCACTAAAAACTAAAAATATGTTATAACAAAGACGGCAATAAATCCCAATTTGAGGCGATGTTCTTATTGAAATGTCAATACTATTGTTTTGGACTTTTCTATGGCACTCTGAAATAATAATTTCGTTGATGGTACTATACGAGTCTACGAGGTATCTGTGTTGGCAATATATATATATATATATATATATATATATATATATATATATATATATATATATATATATATATATATATATATATATATATATATATATATATATATATATATATATATATATATATATATATATATAGATATATTAGAATCCGGATTTAACGAGGAGTCAAGGGACCAGCAATAATATCTCGTAAAAACCGGATCTCGTTATATCAGAACCAAGAAGTAGGTACAAAAAAGTATAGGTATGTACGTACCTATATGTAAGTGTACATACCGGACTACTCCCCTATAAATCTTTCATCTTTCCATCAATATTGAAATTCAACTGTAACTGCCTAGTTTGAATAAACCTTTTTAATCGCATAAAAAATCCCATCACTGTATATACTGTACATTATTAGTTAATCTAACTTTATACACATCATAAAAAGCACTCTGGTTCTCATTTGTATTGTCAGTTTTCCTTTTTTCTTGTTTTCCGTAAAGTTATCTATAGAAGTTAATAAACTTAGCTCATTCTCGGAGTTTGAGACCCTCTCTAAGAATATTCTAAGCTTCTTGGCGGAATCTATGGCATCTTGCAGTGAAACATAGGTGCATTCGGGGCTTTAAGATTCGTTGTCCGAATCAGAATCTTCTATCACTTCCTGGGTAGTGTTCAAATTTGCAGCTTCAATTATCTCGGAATCTGTTGGAATATCTGAATTCTCTATGTTGAGGTAATCCATCGCATCCGGCACTTGAGCCAATTTCATAACCCTTGCATATTCGCTCAGAGGAATGTCATCGTCTTCGTCGGCGATATCTTCCTCAGCAATAACATCTCCCGAAAAGCTTAAATCAACTTTTTCATTTCTATGCTCAAAATGAAAACCAACATGCCAGAAACAATTATGCACCGTTTTTTTTTTGTGATACACTTTTCCATGCACGATCAAGGAGACGAATAGCTTCGAGGGCGTTTGTCGAAAATTGACACTGATTCTTGTCCATGTTGTCAATTATCTTCGTGACCAGTTTTCTTCTGTAATTAAATTTCGAAGAGTTGATAATTCCCTGATCTAAAGTCTGCAGTACAGCTGTGGTATTAGGCGACAGAAAAACTAATCTGATGTTCTTCAAACTCATAAATTGTGGATGTGCCGCACAATTATCCAAGCAAAATTTTTCTATTCTCTTCCTAGTTCTCTATCTCATTCTTCTACTTCAGTTACAAAAAATCGCCAGTCACCTATGCCTTTTTATTAGCAACAATCAGGCTTTGCCTCTTGTTGTCAGGAGTATTGGAACCACTAGCCTGGACAATAGAATTCTCGCACATTAAAATTGTTGATAATGTAGACGATACAATACCATACTGCCTACAAAGATCACTTTTTTTTCGTTCCCGTTTTCACTTGTTTTAATATCGACAATTTTTCTTCGATGGTAAAGTGTTTCCTGTTAACACCGGATGCGGACATTGCGTAAACAAGACTCTATTCTAAGTCGAAACCTGCCTCGCAGAAAAACAGAAAACCACACAAATGTACAGTTGTAACCAATGGTCATTTCACGTGGAAGGACCATAAATATTTTCTCTTGTCCTGTGTACAGCAAAATGTATTACCCATTAGTGTCATATCTCAAAATATTTGGTGGTCATGTCAAAAGCCCGGATCACAGTCTGTTTTAAATAGCAGCCCTACATTTTTTCCATCACAATTCGATGGATCACATTTTTCTGAATACGGAGATACCCCATATGTATGGTCTAATATTACAGTTTTCAATACAGGGAGGAAATTTAATACCGGAATATTAAAACTAAACCGTTTACCCCGAAATTCGAATTTCGAAAATAACCTTAATAAAAACGCCCCTTTCTTATAATAAATGTTCAAAATGTTCTTCATTCACTTACACATAACGAAATAATCTGCTCTGGAATTCTTCACTGACACTTATCTTAAATTTATTATCTTGTCTTTTATCTAAAACGTACTTGGTATCATTAATCCTTTCTTATTAACTACCAGTTTTTGTAGTGTGAAATGTCAAATTTAGCAGTTCTGTTTTATTTTGTGATATATTGTGTTGAATGCACGGTCTCCTAATAAGTTAGTTGTAATTTTGTTACGATAATTTCAATTAATTTTTGGTTTAATAATACGATGCTTAACTGAAACTCTGCGAACAGAAATATTAATTATGATTGGGTATGATGATATCTGTAGAACACAGGCACAAGTTGTTAACCTATTTAATGAAAAACATCCAGATTTGCCCCCGCTAACCCAGGGAACTGTGTTTTAAGACACATTCACAGTTTCGTGACTATGGACACGTTAAACCACTGCCTAGGAGACCCAAGTTTGTTGAATAAGGTGTAAAACTCAATACTTTATTGGCTTTTCAAGAAGAACCAACAACTTCTACCCGTCAAGTTGCACGTGAAAATGTTTTTTTTCTCCCTCAGGGCTCGTCCGCGGCTTTGCTGCCCCAATAGCACTGCAGCCCTTCGCCTATTGTGCATGACGTGAAAAACATCTTAGTCAATCAACAGTTTTAAGGTGTCTCAAAAACGAAAAAATGCATCCCTGTAAACTACAACACGTTCAAGAGTTGATTGACGGCCATTCTGATAGAAGACTGAAATTTTGTGAACAACTGCTGGACATGTTACATAGAAATGTTATTTCTTCGGCTGGCGTTCTGTTTTCCGATGAAGCAACATTTCTTTTGAATGGCGATGTAAACAGGTGAAATTACAGATGCTGGGCTGCCGAAAACCCCCACTGGATGCGACAAACACACACTCAGCGTCCTCGGAAGTTGAACATTTGAGCTGCTATCATTGGTGATCACGTAGTTGGACCTGTTTTTATAGAAAATCTTAACGGTCCAAGATATTTAGAAATGTTAAGAGAACAGGTTGTCTCAATATTAGCACAATTGTATCCAAATGTAATAGAACCTAATATTCCCCATGAAAGGATATGGTTTTAACAAGACGGTGCACCGCCCCACTTTGCTTTTCAAGTACGGGAGTATTTACACGAAGTCTTTCCACAAAGATTGATTGGACGAAGAGATTTTGTAGAATGGCCCGCTACATCACCAGATCTTACATCTCATGATTTCTTTTTATGGGGATACCTAAAAAAACAGAGTTTATAAAACGCAACCTGCTTATTTAGATGATTTGAAAATGAAAATAACAACAGAAATTAGGAACGTAACACCTGACGTGTTAAACAGAGTTAGGTAAGAATTCCAGAGCAGATTATTTCGTTGTATGCAAGTGAATGGAGAACATTTTGAACATTTATTATAAGAAAGCGACGTTTTTGTTGAGTTTATTTTCGAAATTTGAATTTCAGGGTAAACTGTTTAGTCTTAATATTCTGGTATTAAATTTCCACACTGTATTGAAAACTGTAGTATTAGACCATATGGGGTATCTCCGCATTCAGAAAAATGTGATCCATAGAATTGTGATGAAAAAATGTAGGGTTGCTATTTAAAAAGAATGGATAAAGTGGTGGGGGTAAAGTGGTGGGAGTTTAATTTTTTAAACTATGATTATAAGATAATGTTCGACAAATTAAACTTCACGTGTTTCAGCGTTTTCCACAAAAACTATTTTTTGCTGAATAATGAATTTTATTCCATAAGTGTGTTCCACACTGTATACCTAAATATATGTGAGTAGTAATTTTTTTCTGCCTCGGGGCTCGTCCGCGGCTTTGCGGCACTGATAGCACTGCAACCTTTGGCTTATTGTGCATAAGTGTGAGTAGTGTAGTATACACAATATTTAAAGTCACATGATATAAATTTCTTAACTATAATTACCCTTTTTGACTTCGTCAACTAGGTATAATAACGGCAGAGAATTATCTTATTGTAGAAATCTTAAAGTTGTTCAGATCGTTTCCTACAACATAAATAACTTGTGGTAAAAGTTTCAGTAATGGTGCTAAAACACGCAAGCTTTTAACGCCTCAACTCAACCATCGTAATCGAAACCAAGTAGCTACACAGCAGTCACTTGTAACTTTTTTCATTGGTCCTACAACACACGAAACAAATATGTGTTAATCATTAATTTGCTCGCTAGCAAAATATTGTAAAAAATGCTTTATCCTATCGCAAGCTATTAGCGGCGTACATAATGTCCACAAAAATACAAAACGATATGTTTTAAAATCAGTTAAAAGTATATAATAAATTTCCTTTATAACTGCTTTTTGTCATGAATTTGACCTGGAGATTGTATGGTTTTTAAAAGCAAATGACAATTGCGTAATTATTTATAAATTGAGTTTTCATGTTATTTTCCTTTCTCAGTTACCGCAACTTCTCATCTAGTTCTGCAGGGCCAGATGAGTTGTCATGTATATTACTCAAGCTCTGTAAGTTTGTTGTTTCCTTTGGATTATCACACATATACGTAGTAGGGCGTACGGCTTACGATGTGTGAGCGAAAGGTTCACTCCTTAGTCGTGGAACACATCGTAATTAAATTTATTACCCGTGTAGACGTGACACCGACTGAAATTTTGACGACACAGTTCGGTAATGAAACACTGTCAAAGCCTTGTGTGTTTCCCTGGGACAAAAAGTTGAAGAAATTTCGTCAACCGGTTGAAAATGGCGCGAAAAAGCACGATTAAACACGACCCCCATTTGACGGTTTCCGAAATTTCTGGCTCAGGTCGGAATAAGTTATGGAAGCACTCAAGCTATTATCAAGAAAAACCTGGTGTTTCGTAAAGTGTGTGCCCAATAGGATCCTCGTCTGTTGATTGCAGAACAGAAGTTGTCACGTTTGCAGATCTGTGAGCGGCTCTCAGCACGGTTTGGAGAAGAAGATGAAGTATTTTTGAATTGCACCATGACCTGTGATGAAACATGGTTACATCACTACACGCCCGAGTCAAAGCCAAGACTATGCTGTCAGCTGTGACTGTGTGATTTTGCAGGTTTGCCAAATTAAGGGAATTTTTTTAGTCTTTTGGGGATTTAATTTTTTGGAGAGTCCCTGCGGGAAAGATTTTTCTTTTTGAGGGCAAAGTTTTTTGATTATACCCTAATTTTATAGTCTGCTTATTTTAAATGATAAATTTTTGGAGTTACGGGGTTTTTTCTTAAAAACTCATGAACTTTGAGGATTTTTTTAACCTAGATGGGGATATTTAGCCAAAACATCTGGCAACCATTTTTTGGCGTTTTGCACATTTATTTTTTGCACCAACGGCGAACCATCTATGCGGCTTACTACAGCGTTCTTTTGCATGAGGTTAGGCTTGCTTATCGTCGAAAAGGCTTGATCGACCGAGGCGAGACGTGATTCTTCTTCACGACAAAGCTCGACCACATCCGGCAGCACTCACACGCCAAACATTGGACCAAATGCATTGAATATCATTAGAACACCCCCTACATTCCTGGCCTGTCGTCCATCTCTTTGCTCTTTGGGCCACTCAAAGAATCGTTAGGAGGTAAACGACTCGCTGACGATGACGGAGTAGAGCTCATCGCGCGTAATTGGCTACTGCCACAACCTTCTACATTTTATGACCGCGGTAATTCAAAGCTTTCGATGCGCCGTGAAAAATGCATTTCCAAAGGAGAAGATTAGGTAGGAAAATAACATATACTTCCTTTTTTTATGTAGCAAACAAAAAAAAAGTTTCGTTCATAGTTGATCAACCCTCGTACAGAGATATACTAAACATGTAATCTGTCACTCTTATTACCTAAAAAGTTTACTATTTATTGTGCTGTCAGATTATTATATGGAGACAAAGAAAAACTTGCGGTTAAAAAAAATTACAATCTTTATGTGAACTCATGAAAGTCCCGATAAAGTAGCGGAGGGGAAAACATCCCTAAGCTGCCACGTAATAATAGAGTACAAAGCTTCACATGAAACCAATGAATATTTGATTTTTTAGCGGATAGCTTTAAGTTAGCTAAGCTTATTTTCTCATTTCTTGACGTGCCCTCTTGAATCGCGGCAATCTGGATGTATTTTAAATGTATTACAGTAGTAATAACCTCATCAAAACGTTTGGTACAGGTGTCAAAATAAAACGTACTTCTCCCACTGCATTATTTTTGAGACCGTAAACCATAATGAGTCCTCATCTGTAATAATTTTCTGGTCGTTTGAAAGCCAAAATCAGATTATTTATCTAATCCTCTATGCAGGTGTTCTAAAACGTAATTGGGTGATACTGCATATTAGGGGCCAACGAGTTTTAGATAAATCGACTGTTGACAGACGAAGTTTATACTATGCACTCTGATACTATTTTTATGTTGTGGAAATTTGTTTTTACATTGTGGGAATGTATTGTTGTGGAAGGCCGAGTTATTGACATTATTTGTTCGTCGCTGGTCACATACGGTAAGTTTAAAGTAATATTTTTAATTTTTTTGTTGTTAAATGCATGTTTCTTTTGGGTTTCTTGTTGTCTCTGACGTTTTTTCGTCAGGTCAGATTAGGTCGGGTCAGGTCAGGTCAGGTATGTTGAAAGGTGTTCAGGCCTGCTTAATAGGGTGTTTTGTGCATAAACGACAAGAAAAAAGTTATTTCTTCAACCCCTAAGCAAGTTGGGCGACCTGGAGCAAATAGCCATGCTGGAGGGGGAAGAACTTTATTAAGCGAAATGTTAATGCAACATGTAAAAAACTCGGGACGCAGCAAGTGCGTTATGGTAGTGAATTTTTATTAAATGCTTCAAATCTAAATAACTCAATTTTCTATAAACTTGGAGAATTTAATTTTAATACGTAGTAAGGTCTTTCCTAAGGCAAGATATCCACAAAATTTCATAAAAATAACTTTGTAATTTTCGGGGAAAAAATTTTATTTATTGTGCTGTCAGATTATTATATGGAGACAAAGAAAAACTTGCGGTTAAAAAAAAATTACAATCTTTATGTGAACTCATGAAAGTCCAACATCGATAAAGTAGCGGAGGGGAAAACATCCCTAAGCTGCCACGTAATAATAGAGTACAAAGCTTCACATGAAACCAATGAATATTTGATTTTTTAGCGGATAGCTTTAAGTTAGCTAAGCTTATTTTCTCATTTCTTGACGTGCCCTCTTGAATCGCGGCAATCTGGATGTATTTTAAATGTATTACAGTAGTAATAACCTCATCAAAACGTTTGGTACAGGTGTCAAAATAAAACGTACTTCTCCCACTGCATTATTTTTGAGACCGTAAACCATAATGAGTCCTCATCTGTAATAATTTTCTGGTCGTTTGAAAGCCAAAATCAGATTATTTATCTAATCCTCTATGCAGGTGTTCTAAAACGTAATTGGGTGATACTGCATATTAGGGGCCAACGAGTTTTAGATAAATCGACTGTTGACAGACGAAGTTTATACTATGCACTCTGATACTATTTTTATGTTGTGGAAATTTGTTTTTACATTGTGGGAATGTATTGTTGTGGAAGGCCGAGTTATTGACATTATTTGTTCGTCGCTGGTCACATACGGTAAGTTTAAAGTAATATTTTTAATTTTTTTGTTGTTAAATGCATGTTTCTTTTGGGTTTCTTGTTGTCTCTGACGTTTTTTCGTCAGGTCAGATTAGGTCGGGTCAGGTCAGGTCAGGTATGTTGAAAGGTGTTCAGGCCTGCTTAATAGGGTGTTTTGTGCATAAACGACAAGAAAAAAGTTATTTCTTCAACCCCTAAGCAAGTTGGGCGACCTGGAGCAAATAGCCATGCTGGAGGGGGAAGAACTTTATTAAGCGAAATGTTAATGCAACATGTAAAAAACTCGGGACGCAGCAAGTGCGTTATGGTAGTGAATTTTTATTAAATGCTTCAAATCTAAATAACTCAATTTTCTATAAACTTGGAGAATTTAATTTTAATACGTAGTAAGGTCTTTCCTAAGGCAAGATATCCACAAAATTTCATAAAAATAACTTTGTAATTTTCGGGGAAAAAATTTTTTTCGGGAGAAAATTTAAAATTTGAATAACTCAATTTTCTCTAAACTTAGAGAGTTCAATTTTGGTACGTAGTAAGATCTCCGCTGAGGCAACATATAAAGTAAATTTCTTTAAAACAGCTTTGTTATTTTCGGAGAAAAAAATTTTTTTCGAAAGAAAACTCAAAATTTTCCCGGAAAACCCCGTCCGATTTTTCTGGCTAACGAACTCATCCAAGCCATTTATAAAATAAAGGCACTTGCCAAGTTTCATCGAAATCAGTTGATTATTTTTTGAGTTATCAGACTGATACATACATATATATATATATATATATATATATATATATATATATATATATATATATATATATATATATATATATATATATATATATATATATATAACATATAAACATATAAAAATTGAAACTGACCCCGGACATGGCTTCTAGGGGTCCTAGTTCGCACTCATTTGAAAGAAGTCTCTATTAGTGAATTTTTTTAAAATAAAAATTCACTAATTATGCATATTGTGCTTTCTCAATATTCTGTGTATTGCCCAGATAGATAAACCTAAATCTTTAGACCTACTTCTTAACGAACTGTGTAGACATGCTTCAAAATATGCAAGAACTATAATTTCATTCATTTCATTGTCTTCGATTTTGAAACGTTTAACAACGCGTCGTGTCAGTATTATTCCATGACTTGACGGCTTACTTTTAATTCTGCTAAATTTTGTTCTATTCATTGGAACCAAATAAAGGAATCTGTTGTTAAATGTTCGAACTGTTGTCTCAGCCATTCTGTTACATTCACCATATATTGAAAACAAATTGAAAACATCATCTGCAGAATAACAAACTAGCATGTACAACATTAGTTGCCACTGCCTATCCTCTCATGTGATCCTGATACTACAGACGTGGAAATCGTCTCGTCGTTTCTACGATTTCTGTGGTAAAAACTTCATGTTAAATATTAAATGCTTCAAATTTGAATAACTCAATTTTCTATAAACTTAGAGAGTTTAATTTTGGTGTGTAGTAAGGTCTCTCCTAACGTAAGATATCTACCAAATTTCATTAAAATAACTTTGTAATTTTCGGAGAAAAAAAAAATTTAAACTTTGAATAACTCAATTTGTTATAAACTTAGAAAGTTGAATTTCAGTAGGTAGTAAGATCTCTCCCAAGGCAACATATATAGTAAATTTCATTTAAACAGCTTTGTTACTTTCGGAGAAAAAAAATTTTTTCGTAAGAAAACTTAAAATTTCCCGGAAAACCCCGTCCGATTTTTCTGGCTAACGAACTCATCCAAGCCATTAATAAAAGAAAGCCACTTGCCAAGTTTCATCGAAATCGGTTAATTTTTTTTTTGAGTTACCAGACGGATACATACAATCTGCTATATATATATATATATATATATATATATATATATATATATATATATATATATATATATATATATATATATATATATATATATATATATATATATATATATATATATATATATATATATATATATATATATATATATATATATATATATATATATATATATATATATAAATTGAAACTGACCCCGGATATGAGTTCTAGGGGTCCTAGTTCGCGCTCATTTGCAAAAATTTTTGCAAAGTCTCACCATCGATACCTCTCTATTAGTGAATTTTTTAAAATAAAAATTCACTAAAAAGAGTGTTTATAGAAGTCCAACTAAGCTATTTTTCTCGATGTTCCTTCTTTATTTACCTCCATTTTTTCGTTGTTTATTAAAATGTACCCATAATGTTATATATTTTTGAGAAACTTGTAAAAATGCAAATTAGTTTCTTGACAATTATACAGTGTCCCATTTAAAAAAGCAAACATTGGTCAATGTTTCAAAAACAGTAATATTTAGAAAAACCTAACTACCCCACTACATTCTATGTAAAAAGTTCTAGAAGGATTCCTTTTTATCTTTTTGACAAGTTGTCAGACAACTGAAATACAAGGGTACTTGAAAATGCATTTTCTTCCATATCGCCCTGTTTCTCGGAAACTAAGGGGGCTATGACAATTTTGTTTGCAGCATTTTTGGTTTCACAAAAAAGCAAGGTAGCGAAAACCGCAAGGTTTTATCTTTACTAATAACCGAGATACCAATCAATTGCAACCAAAATGGGACAGCCCTGTACAGGAAATCAGTGAAATTGCAAACTGTTAACGAAATGAATAATAAATAAATTTCCACGTGTTGAATAGGTACTTCATTAATTTGTTTCTTTTGTAATTTTAGATATACAAATTAACACGTTGCTTTTATCCATGTAGATAAAAAGATTGTGTTCCTAGCGTATACTATGCGAGTTTGGGTGTTTCAATTCAATCAGGTGTACATCATGCGTCCGTATCATCATCTGCTTCTTCATCCGCTTCCTACATCTTTCCTAAAACTATGGATTCTCGAGCGTGTGTCTCGAATCCCGAGGGTCCGTGCCTGTGTGCGAGTCTTGTGTGTAGCTATAACCGCACCTAAGGGAGCGCCGACACATGACACATGCACTGGAAGTCAGTTGCCGGCTGACCAGTCGACCTTTCGACCTCGCTCTCTTCTCTAACCCTCCTAACCTAACCTCTCACACCGCCCTTCCGCCCTAACATATTTATCCTATCCTGTTGGCCTGCTGCTGTTCGCCTGCCTTTATACATTCTCCATCTCCAGGGTTTACCAGTTTACACCCACAGCTTTATTTAACACCACGTGTCCGTTTCCTTTAAAGGTTCTTCCGAACATGTGTTACGTGAATTTTGTATCCTTCATAAATTCTTTTTTACGTTGATTAACTTTGCAAACATAAAGCTACAAAGGTGGCCCGGTCCGTTCTATCACTCATTGTTTCAGTCCGTCATCCTTTGAGTGTGTTATGTTTACGTTATGCAGACATAAGATGTGTATAGAAAATTTCATACAATATCATCAGAATAGTCACAATCTAAAAACGATGACGCCTTGTCGTCGCAATGACTCTGTCTCTAACATATTTTTTTATTCTATTGTAGCTTCCGCATTTCACCAATTGGACGAGGGGTGAATTTGCAGATTAGCTCCCGAACGCTTTTGTGTGTGTGTGTGTGTGTGTTTTTTTTTTTTTTTTAACGTCGGCCTATTTCCGCGACTATGGCCAATACCGACGCCAGGGAGCAGTTTCACCTCACTATCCTGGAATTTTTTGCCGAACCCCTGCCTTTCTGTAAGGACGGTAGGGATCTTTAACGTGCCCAACATCGCATGGACACAGGACCAACGTATTTACGCCCCTTCCGAAGGGCGGAACGTGCAGACATTCAACTTGCTCAAATACAATTCCAGAACCTCTGTTGATGTTAATGTTATAGATTATACTGAAAAAGTGAAAGGAGAACCCTGGGATCGAACCCAGTACGCTTTGGTTCAGAGGCACACGTTCTTTACCACTGAACCACCGAGGCTCTCCCCAAACGCTTTTCAAAAAATTGTTTACTAGGACCTCCTCTGGGTGCAAAAACCACAAGTATTTTTTCTTATTCAGTAAGACAAAGAATGTTACGGGACCAGGAGTGCATAGGGGTGCTGGGCGGGGTAGGTAGTAAAAAGGAAATATCAGCAAAAAATGCGAAGAAAACTGCTTGAAAGCTGTCTATTTGAAGCCATGTCCCCATTAAACCCTGCCTACCCCGCACAGCATCCCTATTCGCCCCAGGTCCCGTAACTTCCTTTGGGGGGTATGAACAAGAATTATTCTTGTGTTTTATGCAACGAGGGTGGTTGAATGCACACGGCACGATGTGCAAGTAATATTAAGACATTCTGCTTTTTCTCCTTGGAATTTTAAAGAATGCTGTGCATTTCAAATTGGCAGCTGTGTTTATTTTGTTGCGTATGTCAGTTCGATTAAAAGTTATAGATATCCAACTTTATTAAGATTGATTGAGACGAAAATGGCCCAAAACGTACGCGAGACAACAAATATTTCACCAGAAAAATATGCAGCTGTCATAGCACTTATGGAAGTAGGGTTGTCGCAAGCTCAGGTTGCATTAAGATTTGTAGTGTCACAATCTGCAATCTCCAAAGTACTGGCGCGGTATCGCGAGACTGGTAGAAACCATAGGTAAAGGACGACGAAGAGTGACGACGAATATTCAAGATCGATTTTTACGGTTAGAAGCGTTGCGAAGTGGATTCACTACAAGTACAGCATTTCGACAGGAATTTTCTCGTCGGTATAAATTCCGTATTAGTCAAGATGCAGTGCGAAGGAGACTGGCAGAAAACAATATTACTCCACGTAGAGCTGCAACTGGGCCCCTACTTACCGTAGTCCATCTAAGGTAACGACTTGGGTTTGCCCAGAAATGTCAACATGGAGAAGACCGTGAATGTCCTGTTTTCCGAAGAGTCGAGGCTTTACCTTTTTAGTGATAATGGCAGAACTACAGTGTACCGCCGTCCTGGCGAGCGATACGCTCAATGTAAATTGCCGAAACTGTCAGCTATGCAGGTGGCTCTGTTATGGTATGGGGTGGCATCAGTATGGAGTTAGTTGTGGTTCCGGGCGGTCGTTTGACAGTGGACCGATACATGAAAGACATTTTGGAACCCCATGTTGTGCCATATGCCCTATTTATTGGGGAATAAATGTTACTTATGCACGATAATGCACGCCCACAAGTAGCTGGGGTAATACAAAATTACCTCCAGGAAGTGGGAATTACAAATTTGGCATGGCCAGCCAGAAGTCTTGAATCAAAACTTCATCGAACACTTATGGGACAACATAGGTTGACAGGGCAGAGCCTTGCAGTATCCACCTGGTGGCCTAAATGAACTCTCATTGAGACTTTGGGAAGTATGGGATCACATTGATCAAGACGAAATCAGAAACCTGATTTCAAGTATGCCCAGACCACGTGAAGCAATAGTCAGGGCAAGGGGAGGCAATACTCGTTTTCTTGATAAATTGATCGACATTAAAGTGGTAAAGTCTTGTAGTGTTTTTTGAATAAGCGCATGACTTCATAGTGGTAAATAAATCAATAAAAGAACACCATTGTTGGGTGTTTTTTAATTCCATGGGGAAAAAGCAAGCTGTCTTAAAAATTTAATATCTCTTAACGGTTGAAGATAAACAGAAGATTAAAAAAATACCCAGAAGACAAGATGCTATAGCACTCTACAATTTTCATCTGCCTGGGTAACCTGATATTGCCCGCAGGAAGTGTTTGAAAACTTTGATGAAGGAAACTACATTATTTAAACGCCCTTTACAATATATGATTACTTTATTTTATGCGCATCTCTTGACTATTGGAATTTCTTCATTAATAAAGTTACTACGATTTGGTAAACAAATTCTAAACGAATCGCGGGATGAGAAAATATTCAGTGAAATTATTTTTTTTTTTTTTTTTTTTTTTGTATCTGTTGTATGGCTGAGGTTACCCAGGTAGATGAAAATTGTAGAGTGCTATAGCATCTTGTCTTCTGGGTATTTTGTTTTTTTAATCTTCTGTTTATCTTGGACCGTTAGATATCAAATTTTTAAGACAGCTTGCTTTTTCCCCATGGAATTAAAAAACAACAACTCAACAATAGTGTTCTTTTATTTCTTTATTTACCACTACGAAGTCATGCTACAAGACCTTACCACTTTAATGTCGATCAATTTATCAAAAAAATCGTCAAGCATTTAACGACGCAAGAAACCGCTATTTCCGCATTCTTTCGGAGTCCAAAAAGTCGTTTAATAACCACATCAAAAACAAAGTCCTCTCAAGCTCCAACGGCAGCAAACCCTTCTGGACTCTGGCTAAATCTATTGGGAATAATTTCTGCAAAAGCACGTTCCCACCTCTTGTCTCAGGGGATGAAATTGTTTCTACCGCCCTGGGCAAGGCTGAACTTTTTGCTTCGCTGGCAATTCTACTCTACATAAAATGACGGATATCATTTTCAAAACTAAAAAGGTACGAATGATGCTCTCTTCTCTTAATACCAGGAAAGCCTCTGGCCTTGACGAGATCCCAGCAATTGTTCTCAAAAAATGCGCACCAGAGCTTGCTCCTGTCCTGACTCGTCTGTTTCAGATATCTTATAATAAAGGCATATTCCCTAGTAACTGGAAAACTGCTCGAGTACAACCCATCCCTAAGAAAGGATCCAAAGCGCTTCCTAGCAACTACAGGCCTATTTCTCTCCTTTCAGTCGTCTCTAAAGTGATGGAAAAGTATATAAACACCGAACTACTAAAATTTCTTGAAAAACACAGTCTAATCCACGACAGGCAGTATGGATTCCGTCAGCGCAGATTGACTGCCGACCTCCTTTCCTTTGTCACCTATTTTTGGAACAAGTCTATGGAACCACACGGTGAATCCCAGATTGTCGCTCTAGACATATCCAAAGCATTCGACCAGATCTGGGACGCAGCGCTACTTAATAAACTTCCGGCCTATGGCCTACCATCAAAACTTTGCACCTGGACAGCAGATTTCCTCTCCAACAGGAGCATTTCTGTTGTTGTGGATGGCCATTCCTCTAAACTGTATCCAATTAATGCAGGAGTTCCTCAAGGTTCAGCTCTAGCCCCTACTCTGTTTCTTCTCCACATAAATGACCTCCTCTCTAGCACATCCAACCCAGTTCACAGTTACGCGGACGACAGCACCCTCCACTCAAATATACAATATTCTAAGCCTGTCTCTTTAGCACAATTAGATGAGGATCGCAGACTCATGGAGGGTTCTGTCTCCGTGGATCTCCAAAAAATATTAGACTGGGGAAGTAGAAATGTTGTACAATTCAACCCCACCAAATCTCAGTCTTGCTTTCTTTCTCATAAGAGGTACACCAACCCTAGACCCATCACAATGAACAACCAAGTTATTCAAAGTAATGAGTCATTTTCTCTTGTTGGCATTTCTGTGGATCGAAATCTTAATTGGCACCAACATGTCACAGCAATTGCAGAAGCGGCTGCTAAGAAATTAGGTTTCCTCTTCCGGGCTCGCAAATACTTTTCACCAGCTAATCTCTATACCTTATATACTTCACAAATAAGGCCAAACCTCGAATACTGCTCCCACATCTGGGGTGCAACCGCCGCTTCTACACTCGCTATCCTGGACTCCATTCAAAAGAGAGCTATACGTCTCATCGGTGACCCTACCCTCACCCAAAGGCTGCCATCCCTTGCCCACCGACGTGCCGTTGGTGACCTCTCTCTCTTTTATAGATATCTGCACGGGCACTGCTCAGAGGAGCTTTCCTCCATAGTTCCCCCACCTGCTGTCCCCAACAGATCTACCAGGGGAACAGAGCGAATGCACCCTTTTACTGTCCAGGTCACCTGACATAGAACATCTTGTTATGCCCGCTCTTTTGTCCCGAGGACTTCCAAGTTGTGGAATTCCTTGCCGGCACATGTTTTTCCTTCTCCTCCGAACCTCCAAACCTTCAAGTCCAGAATTAACAAGTTGCCTCTTTCCTCCTTGTCAACACCCACGGTACGATAGTATTTAGGCTGTAAGCCCTCGTGGTGTGTTGTTAAAAAAAATGGCTGATACATACAAAGTTTCTTATACAGAACTACCACTACAATATCGATATCACACATTGCAAATCAATATATTTTGCTGGTGAACGTAAATTATACTCTTCTACAATTTTAACCAGCAGCATCTTTAATAAATCACGTGCTCTTGGTTGTATTTATTGTTTTGCTTTGAACTCAATTTAAAGGGGTCGATTGTTTTTATGGGATCAGGTTAGGAGTCTCGACCTTTAAGATCTTTACATTAGGGGTCTTAGGTCAAGGTCAGATGCGTCGATGATGCATCATCAAAAAGCCACTTGTTTTTGCACAGTTTTTAAACGGACTAGGGGTCAGAGTTTATCGCGCTCTGTGTCGATGGGGCAGCAATAATAAATTAACGTACAACTCCGGAACGCACGATTTTTCCTTTATCGCCTCCGCCTCTTCTACACGTTCATTACGGAATTTTACCAATATACTATATGGTTGTTTGACTTTATAGCGCAATAATAATAACTATTTCGCAATACGTGTTGTCCTCAAAAGCCCTCATCGTGGAAAAATAATCGATGTTATTGCTGTATTAAAATCTATAATAAATAATTGTTTTATGTTTCCTATAGGTGTCTTGTTTAATGTTTATTATACAGGGTGTAAAAAAAGTGTGCAATATTGCCAATATTTCGAAAACTACTAAACATATTTTGTTGACACTTGGTATATTCATGTACTTCAATTTAATGCCCTGTTGACAAGTAAAAAGTATGTGTAACTATATAGGTGGCTCAGAAATAATACCAACATTTCTCTTTTAAATGAAACACCCTGTGTGTTTTTGTGTTTTCTGCATTTACATCTAATTTAAGGTATAATTGCATTTGAAGTTTTTTTCATATCTTCATTCACTACGGAAATAATTTTTTGACACTCGGTATATTGATGTATTTAAGTTCAGTACACTTTTGGCAAGTAAAAAAGTATGTGTAACTATACAGGGTGACTGAGAAATAATACCAACTTTGTTATTTTAAATGGAACCTGTATATTTTGCAGATTCTAACAAACATTTAAGAGATAAATTCAATTATGTAAGTTTTAAGTTGTTTATTCGTCACAATGAGACATTCATCTACTCAAACTGAATTCAGTCACATGAATACACTGAACCTATTAGATGACGACAATAGGCATGGATGCAAAATGATAATGTTTTGTATCCTCCTACTGTGTCGAAAAGCATAACTATTGGACAATTGATAGTCCCTTTATTAATCTTATTTCTAAAGGGGTAGACATTGATCTAATCCAATCCATAGCAGGTGGTAGTGGAATTTTCCTTTACGTAATAGTAAATGATTTTTTTCACGCCCGAGGAGGTACCACCCCATACATCAAGGGGCCGGTGAAGTCCCAACGGACGTTTCCGGTTCTGGTGTATGAGTCGGTTTCCCTTATAAGCAAAAATGATGATGGCTCCTCCTTGTGCAAAATATTCCGGAGGTAAAATACCCCTCCATTCGGATCTCCGGGAGAGGGGTGTACAGGGGGCGCCAACATCAAGATTTAACATATCCTTTTGGAATATATGTGGCCTAAATTCTAACCTGAACTCCGTGCACCATTTCCTCCAGGCTAACAGGCCCCAACTCCTCTTCCTCACCGAAACCCAAATCAGTGCCAAAACAGCCACTAATCACCTTAATTTCCCGGGGTATGAGCTCCTTACTCCTTTAGATTGCATGGAGGCGTGTGCGCATACGTCCGTAGCAATCTACCCTGCACCAGACTCCCCAATTTAGAAGCTGGAAGAAAAGACATACTATGGATAAAACTCTCTCTCTCTCAGGGCTGCAACTAAATTCATCTGTTGCATTTACCGGTCACCTTCTGACAACAACTTTGTCCAGCTCTTTGATTACCTTTCCGAAAAAACTGATTTCTGAATGTCCTTCCTCCGAGGTCACTATTCTTGGTGACTTCAATGTCCATAATAAGGAATGGCTAGGATCTTCAAAAACCGATCCACAAGGGAGAGCAGCGGAGGCCTTTGCATTCAGCAATTCTTTAGCCAATATGGTCCAGCAACCTACTTACTTTCCTCGTATCCCAACACACAGCTCAAATCCCTTGGATCTCCTTCTTACTACAAAACCTGAATGCTCTAAGATATCAGTCACCGCCCCCCTTGGTCGCTGAGACCACGGCATGGTCACTGCTTCCTGCACAATTCGACCCGTGGTCACACAGTCATCACACCCACGTATCGTTTGGCACTACAACTCCGCAAACTGCGACGAAATGCGGGATTACATTTCCTCATTTCCATGGGCGTCTGTCTGCTTCTCTCATCCTGACCCCTCTGATATCTCACAAAACGTCACCGAAATTATCCAAGCCGTCATGGAATTGTTTATTCCACGTACCTTCAACCACTCAAAAGCCTTGGTTCTCTAAATCCTGTGACACTTGAAAAGGTCAAAGCTCACAAAACGCTTCTACACAATCCCAGTCAAGAAAATCGTCAAGCATTTAACGACGCAAGAAACCGCTATGTCCGCATTCTTTCTGAGGGAAAAAACTCGTTTAATAACCACATCAAAAACAAAGTCCTCTTAAGCTCCAACGGCGGCAAACCCTTCTGGACTCTTGCTAAATCTATTGTGAATAATTTCTGCAAAAGCACGTTCCCACCTCTTGTCTCAGGAGATGAAATTGTTTCTACCGCCTTGGGCAAGGCTGAACTTTTTGCTTCGTTGTTCGCCGGCAATTCTACTATCAACCCACCTCCAAATATTCAACCACCAACAGTCCCCAATGTCGCGCATAAAATGACGGATATCATTTTCAAAACTAAAAAGGTACGAAAGATGTTCTCTTCTCTTAATATCAGGGAAGCTTCTGGCCTTGACGAGATCCCAGCAATTGTTCTCAAAAAATGCGCACCAGAACTTGCTCCTGTCCTGACTCGTCTGTTTCATATATCTTACAATAAAGGCATATTCCCTAGTAACTAGAAAACTGCTCGAGTACAACCCATTCCCAAGAAAGGATCAAAAGCGCTTTCGTGCAACTACATGCCTATTTCTTTCCTTTCAGTCGTACCTAAAGTGATGGAAAAGTAGATAAACATCGAATTACTAAAATTTCTTGAAAAACACAGTCTAATCCACGACAGGCAGTATGGATTCCGTCAGCGCAAATCGACTGCCGTCCTCCTTTCCTTTGTCACCCATAATTGGAACAAGTCTATGGAACTACACGGTGAATCCCAGATTGTTGCTCTAGACATATCCAAAGCATTCGACCAGGTCTGGCACGCAGCGCTTCTTAATAAACTTCCGACATATGGCCTACCACCAAAACTTTGTACCTGGACAGCAAATTTCCTCTCCAACAGGAGCATTTCTGTTGTTGTGGATGGTCATTCCTCTAAACTGTATCCAATTAATGCAGGAGTTCCTCAAGGTTCAGCTTTAACTCCTACTTGGTTTCTTATCACTTACACTTACATCAATGACCTCCTCTCTAGCACATCCAACCCAGTTCACAGTTACGCGGACGACGGCACCCTCCACTCAAATATACAATTTTCTCAGCCTGTCTCTTTAGCGCAACTAAATGAGGATCGCAGACTCATGGACGGTTCTATCTCCGTGGATCTCCAAAAAATATTAGACTGGAGAAGTAGAAATCTTGTACAATTCAACCCCACCAAATCACAGTCTTGCTTTCTTTCTCATAAGAGATACACCAGCCCTAGACCCATCACAATAATCAACCAAGTTATTCAAAGTAATGGGCCATTTTCACTTGTTGGCATCTCTGTGGATCGAAATTTCAATTGGCACCAACATGTCACATCAATTGCAGAAGCGGCTGCTAAGAAATTAGGATTCCTCTTCCGGGCTCGCAAATACTTTTCACCAGCTAATCTCTATACCTTATATACTTCACAAATAAGGCCAAACCTCAAATACTGCTCCCACATCTGGGGTGCAGCTGCAGCTTCTACACTCGCTATCCTGGACTCCATTCAAAAGAGAGCTATACGTCTCATCGGTGACCCTACCCACACTCAAAGGTTGCCATCCCTTGCCCACCGACGTGTCGTTGGTGACCTCTCTCTCTCTCTCTCTCTCTCTCTCTCTCTCTCTCTCTCTCTCTCTCTCTCTCTCTCTCTCTCTCTCTCTCTCTCTCTCTCTCTCTCTCTCTCTCTCTCTCTCTCTCTCTCTCTCTCATAGATATCTGCACGGGCACTGCTCAGATGAGCTTTCCTCCATAGTCCCCCCACCTGCTGCCCCCAACAGATCTACCAGGGGAACAGCGAATGCATCCTTTTACTGCCCAGGTCACCAGACATAGAGCATCTTGTTACGCCCGCTCGTTTGTCCCGAGGACTTCCAAGTTGTGGAATTCCTTGCCGGCACATGTTTTTCCTTCTCCTCCGAACCTCCAAACCTTCAGGTCCAGAATTAACAAGCTGCCTCTTTCCCCCATGTCAACACCCACGGTACGATAGTATTTAGGCTGTAAGCCCTCGTGGTGGGTTGTTGTGATAAGTGGTCTCATTTGTAATGTTGCTAGATGCTTTATCTGCAATGATAAATTTGACAGTTTGTGTATAATGTTCTTAAGCACTCAGATAAGCGCACGCCTCAGTTAATAGGAATTAACATGCTTGCTCTAACTGAAAAAGAAAAAAATAAAGTGTTAATGATGATTGGAAATGGTGACCCCAAGAAAACAAGCGGAAGTTGTTGATTTATTTAATCAAGCTTGCCCTAATCGGCCTGCGGTTACTTAATCTTGTGTCAGCAAACCTCCAAGGAAAGTCGATGAAACAGGAAGTTTAGAAGACAGACCAAAAACAGGCAGACTGAAAATCACTACTAGTGGTGATGTGGCTATAAATGTTTTAGTTAATCTGAATTAATTGCTTCGACAGATGAGCCAACAACACAATATGTCTCACATGTAAGTTAAAAACTTATTCAAAAGCGGAAAGATACGTCCCTTTAAGATACATTTAGTTCAAGAACTTATACAGGATGATTTTGGTAGAAGAACGGAGTTTTGTGAAATTATGATGGAGAGGTGCAATGTTGATCCCAATTTTGTAAATAATATTCTCTTTTCCGATGAGGCTACATTTATGGTTAATGTCACCGTCAATAGGCACAATTGTAGATATTGGTCAGCAGACACTCCGCGGTGAGTGATTAAAGCACAGACGCCAAGACCACAAAAAGTCAACGTTTGGATAGGTATCATAGGTCATAATATCATTGGACCATTTTTGATTAACGAAAAGTTTCGTCAGTACTTTATTTACAATTGTTACGTGAACAGATTATGCCACAATTAAAAACCCTGTACCCAAACAGGAGAGACATTTGGTTTCAGCAGGACGGTGCTCCTGCAGATTTTGGTTTACAAGTTCATCAATTTTTGAACCAGGCATTTCCAAGTCGATGGATGGGAAGAAGAAGTGTAATTGAGTGGCTCGGAATATCCCCAGACCTCGCACCTCTGCACTTTTTTGTGGGGTGATCTAAAGAGTAAAGTTTGCAAACACAGGCTGGATGATATTGAACATTTGAAGATTAGAATTAGGAATGAACTACCTCAAATTCATTGGAATGCTTTTGATAACGTCTTGCTGAAATTTAGACGCAGACTTGGCTGTTGTTTAGTAACTAATGGTCAACATTTTGAACATCTCATAAAGTAACTAAATCTAATTTTTACTTCTTTATTATCGTTAATCTGTTTTTTGTGTTATGTGATATTATATACACACTTTGAAACTGTAATATGAATACGATAATTCCGTTTATGTAGACGAATAAACAGCTTAACACTTACATCATTGAATTTATCTCTTAAATCTGCAAAATAGGCGGGGGTTCCATTTAAAACAACAAAGTTGGTATTCTTTCTCAGCCACCCTGTATAGTTACACATACTTTTTTACTTGTCAAAAGTGTATTGAACTTAAATACATCAATATACCAAATGTCAAAAAAACATGTTCCGTAGTGTTCGAAATATTAACCATTTTTGAAAATTGTTTTAACAATCATTTTTTCAGTAGTGAATGAAGATAGAAAAAACTTCAATTACAATTAGACCTTAAATTGGATGTAAATTCAGAAAACGCAAAAACATACAGGCTGTTACATTTGAAATAAAAATGTTGGTATTATTCTTGAGCCAGCCTGTATAGTTAGACATACTTTTTTACTTGCCAACAGAGTAAGAAATTAAAGTACATCAATAAACCAAGTGTCAAGACAATATGTTTAGTAGTTTTCGAGATATTGGCAATATTCCACACTTTTTTACACCCTGTATAGTTTACTAGGTAATTTGTTATGTGGCAGCTAATAATTAATTACGGGGTACAAAAATTATAATGGTCAGACATAGTCCTCAAATGAGAGGCGTACGTACATCTTAACTTTTAAGTATATAATGTTATCAAAATTTGTCAGGTTATGTGCCACATGACAAAGAAGGTACAGCTTATGTGAGTTCCGGGATAACGTGAGGTGGCGAATGACCTCGCAAGGCTTGATTCCCGGCGACCGTTATGTGGCTCGGAGCCTGCTATATGCATAAGTAGGAAGGTAGTCTTCGACGCCCTAGATAGGTGGAATGAGGAGGCCATGGAAAAGCACTGGAGGTCGGCGGTGGTTGTAGACAAGCCAATGATTTCGTGGAGAGGCCGGGTAGAAACAAGACTGTCTTGCTTCTTGGTAAAAGTCGTTCTCAGCTTCGCTATGTCGTCGGGGTGCTAACAGGCCACTGTACTCCCAGAAGACACCTTACATTGTTAGGTGTTGAGAGTGATCCCATTTGCCAGGGATGCGGTGAGACTGGAGAAACCTCTTAACCACTAGCTGTGTGGATGTGAGACTTTGGCGTCTTCGAACAGAAATATTTCGCTCAAGGAGTCTAGAGAGAAGTAGTAACAGGGTGCTCACTCGTCTGGAAAACCGGAAAGAGTCCGGGAATTTGTAGAAGGAAAAGTTTTGTCAGGAAAAAATTGGGAAACATTTGGAAAATTGACAGAGAGTCGAGGAATTTTTGTCCGTGTCCGAGCGAAATTATTTGTTTCCGTTTTATAATAAATCATTGAAACACAATGATAGGTGCATATTTGTATAAAGTATCGTTTTCGTTTATTTGTAAGGAAAATTGTGTATGTTTCATACATGTAATTATGGGGAAATATGTTTTCCGCTATGAGGCGAAGACCTGCTGTATTCGGTAGCAGTGTGTTACAGATTTTGGGGGCTAGATTGTAGAAGATCAAAGTCGGAAAAATAGGTTTTGGCATGTCAGGGAAATCAGGGAACAGTCAGGGAAATTGATACGCTGTTTTTAGTGGCAACCCTGAGTAAGTTCCGCTCAATGGAAGACCGTCACAACCTTTATTTTGAGGTTGCTTACTTGCCTGGCGCTTGCCTCCCCACCACTGCTACTACTTTATATATTAGTTGACAATCAATCGCCAATAGCGTCCTCAACGGAGGTGTGCACACAAACCCCCACTGTTTTGCCGAAAGGCCCTCTAGTTAAAATTCCATTGCCAGCTATTGAAGAAAAGACTGCGTGCCGTTATTAATAGGTATTCTTTTTAAGGAAGAGACGTTTAGGGCGATAACAACTGGAACTGCCTAGAAGTGGATCCGCCCTATTCGTTGAGAATTATTTATTCGTATTTCTAACGATTATATATATATATATATATATATATATATATATATATATATATATATATATATATATATATATATATATATATATATATATATATATAAACACACTCTTACGTTTATAATTGTCGTGGTTGTCTGACACTTTTAATTAACTTGAGATTTTCCCTATCTACATGGTGAATATTATCCCAAATATTTTGAGCAATTATTATTATTTACCCATAGTGCCATATCTCAGTTGAGCTCTAAATCTATTTCAACCAATCTTCTAGTTTGCCCAACATATTACATAGAAAATTTTTCAATATTTTTTTTGTCGAAAATGTTAGCTGTAAATTGGCTTTCTTAAAAATGCTATTGTAGTTCTTGGTTCAAATGGTAAGCAGACAACGTTTTTGTCTGTTTTCTCTTTCCTGAAGGGCGTGAATTCTCTTTGTATTATGTTTTTCGACCTATTATTCTATTTTTATCTGCTTAACCTGATATGTACTCAATTTCACAGTGATAGGTGTGGTGTACAAAATACACCGCGCGGGTAGTTACGTGAAACTCCAGGGCGCGGGTAGTTAAAGGTTAATGGAAAATTAAGTCATATCCTAAACATAATTTTAGCTCTTGCTAATCTTTAGCTTAAACAATTTAAATCTTTATAAACCAAATGGGTATTTTTTTACAAATCTAGAAAAGAAATAGTTTTATTTCAAACACATTACTGAACTTTCGTTTGTACATTTTTTCTATTGAAATAAAAAAACGGGACTCAGCAAGTGCGTTATGGTAGCGAATTTCCTAAAAATATTTTTAATAGCAAATGTCTCTCTTTGATGAAAGCAGGCATCAAACTTGGTTGCCTATATAGTAGAAACAATGTACCATATTTCATTGAAATAAATTTATTGTTTGAAAATATATAAACATTTTTCAAAAGTCTAGATGCAGCAAATGTGTTATGGAAGTGAATTTCCATAAAAATGTTTTTAATAGCAAATGCGAGCAGGCATCAATCTGATTACCGGTATAGCCTATGTGGTAGAAACAATCTACTATATTTTATCAAAATTACTTATGGTTTGAAAATATACAAAAAAATTTCGAAAATAAACTTAAATGTTGGTTTTCTATCCAACAAAGCTTACGTTAATAGCAAATTGAGTTATTGAAATTTGAAAGATTTAATGAAAATTCCGTAAATTTGCAGATTAGGTCCCGAACGCTTCTTAACAAATTGTTTTCAGAAACATTACTAGGACCCCACCTGGATGCACAAACCACAAGAAAAATTTCTTGTTCACACCCCCCAAGGAAGTTATGGGACTGGGGGTGAATAGGGGTGGTGTGCGGGGGGATATGGCTTCAAGATGTGAAAAAGACAGCTTTCAAGCCCGCTTTATTCGAATTTTCTGCTCGTATTTCCTTTTTACTACCTACCCCGCTCAGCACCCCTACTCACTCCTGGTCCCGTAACTTCCTTCGGGGGTGTGAACAAGAAATTTTTCTTGGGGTTTGTGGATTCAGGAGGGCCCTAGGGAGGTTTCTGAAAACAGTTTTTTGAAAAAAGTTCGGGAGCTAAACTGCAAATTTACCGAAAATTCGCTACCAAAACGCACTTACTGCGTCCAGTTTTTTTTCTTACAAATGCATCACATTTCGATAAAAAAATGCAAAAATGCATGAACGAATTTGTTCTACAAAAATTAGCTACAAAAAATTATGCACCCATACTCACTCCTGGTCCCGTAACTTCCTTGGGGAGTGTGAACAAGATATTTTTCTTGGCGTTTGTGGATCCAAGCGGGTCCCTAGGCAGGTTTCTGAAAACAGTGTTTTAAAAAGCGTTCGGGAGCTAAGCTGCAAATTTACCGAAAATTCGCTACCAAAACGCACTTACTGCGTCTAGATCTTTTTCTTACAAACGCATCATATTTCGACAAAAAAATGCAAAAATGCATTAACGAATTTGTTCTACGAAAATTAGCTAAAAAAAATTATACACCCCTGCTCACTACTGGTCCCGTAACTTCCTTGGGGAGTGTAAACAAGAAATGTTTTGGGGGAATAGGGGTGCTGTGCGAGGTAGGCAGGGTTTAAGGGGGATATGGCTTCAAGATGTGAAAAAGACAACTTTCAAGCCCGTTTTATTCGCATTTTCTGCTCATATTTCCTTTTTACTACACACCCCGCCCAGCACCCCTATTCACTCTTGGTCCCGTAACTTCCTTGGGTGGTATGAACAAGACATTTTTTTGGTTTTGTGGATCCAGGGGGGGGGTGGTCTAGGCAGGTTTCTGAAAACAGTTTTTTTGAAAAGCGTTCGAGAGCTAATCTGCAAATTTACCGAAAATTCGCTACCAAAACGCACTTACTGCGTCCGGATTTTTTTCTTATAACGCATCATATTTCGATAAAAAATGCAAAAATGCATTAACAAATTTATTCTACGATAATTTGCTAAAAAAATATAGACCGTTAAACCATAAACTTCACTAAACCTGCAAATAAATATCCAAAAAGCCACCAAACTTAATTAAACTGACAGCCAAAGCATCAGAGAAAGGGTCTATTTGAAATGGATATTCTGTAAATATTTTAGTAAAATGAAGGGCAATGATGGTTGAATCTGAAACTTAAGGGTTAGCAGAACACTCTTCTTGCAACATTTTCTTTTCACAAACGGTATTTGTTTCACATTCTTTGCCTAAACATTGCCAATTTTGACGTTTAATATTGCGAGTTTGACGTTTTGATGAAAACTCCAAAATTTGTTGTTTTAACTGCCCATAACTTCTTTGTCTTTAAAGATAGGGACCTAAATTTTGGTACAAAGTTCACTCTTTATAATACAAACACGCGTACCAAATTTGGTTGCCCTTACTTTGTTATTTCCCGATATATGAATTTTTTTATAAAGAAAACACAAAATTTTCCGGGAAAACCTGGTCCGATTTTCCTGGCTAACGAACTTATCCAAGCCACTTGCAAAAGGAAGGTACTTTGCAAATTTTATCAAGATCGGTCCATTATTTTTTGAGTTATCGGTCGGATATATATATATATATATATATATATATATATATATATATATATATATATATATATATATATATATATATATATATATATATATATATATATATATATATATATATATATATATATATATATATATATATATATATAGATATATATATACAGATCTCCCCATAAGCGATTTTTTTTAAATTCGCTAATAATTTAATAAAATAGACTCAACAAATTTTCATTATCAATAGTTACCTTATGTCAACCTTTTGTTTAACAATTGTGTTTACAATGCCAAATCGGTATTTTGTTTACGAATCTATAAAACTGTTTTTAGTAATGGTTATGATATTGTATTGTGTAATATGTTTAGTTGGTATTGTAAGTAACTAAACTAAAGTGAATGACAATATTTATTTACCTCTTGACTATTTATAGCTACAAGTACGTAAACATTATTATTTACAATAATTGGCTAGAACTAAGTATAAGTAAGATATTAATAAGTAAAAGAATAACAAAAACACTTGGTAAAACTTTACAGAAGATAGTTTATTAAGCTCAGGTTTATTGTTTCGATCTTACGACTATTCTCGATGTGCACTAAATATAGACAAATTTTTGTTTAAAGACGATTCCAAATAAGACAATGCCGTAAAATGTTCGTTACATATTGCCGCATGTGCATTTGGTTGGAAATTATCAAACGCACAGCCTGCACCCACATTTTCAATATATCCAGTCATTTTGACGGAAATCTATTAAATATTATACCACTACCAGGTTTTTCTTCACGTATACAGCAATATTTCACAATTACAGCAACTTTTCAGAACACAACACACTTTGTTTAAAATAAAACAATTTACTATTATTTCAACTTCCGCGTGCTTAGTGCTTGCACTGTATGGGAAAACATTAGTGATATGTTGTTATTTAACAGTCTGTTATTTTTTAACTGTTGTGAAGCCGCAACAGTAACAACCTGTTATGGATATATACAAATAACAGGTACAGGGGAGGGGATGCTGTTGCGCTTTACACTAGAACTCGGAGTCGTATCTGTTTCTGTTGTCGTATCTGTTTCTGTTGCACTGCAACTAGCTACGATTAATCAAATTCTGTTTTCATCCGCAACTGTTATAACAGGATGAATGGACATGAGATTGGGAATGGGGTATAGAGTATAGAGCGGACTTTACTTCATAACATACTACTTTATACTAGTGTGCTCACAGCTTTGGGAACGTAGGGTCGTCGGTACAATGAAACTATTAAATTTTGACAGGTTGTTGATTCACACAAAACACACACATATATTTACAATTTATAAACAAACACAACATACGAAAAATGTAAATAAAATCAACGATGTTTCTTTTTTTCTTTGAGAAAAATTGTCTTACACTAAAAAAATACTTTTCTAACAAAACACTTTTAAAGTTCTGAGTTTTTGTTGATGAACATTATTTGACTGACTTTGGTCGACGAAAGTCTGTTACGGCGGTCACTTAAAATTTGTTCTGTTTTAGAAAAAAGTCTTTCGCACGGAACAGACGTAGCGACAGTCCCAAACTTCTCCTTCACCATTTTACTTAAATGTGGATATTCATAAGAATGAATTTTCCACCATTTAAGTGGATCTCCATTTCTAGGCAAAAGCGGTTCGTTGTTTGCACAGTTTTTAAAAGCGTACTGATTAAGATGACCGGTGATTCACCGGCGGTGAACCGAGAATCGAAAATGTAACTAGAGATCCTTCTAACAAAAAATAAAAGCGTACTGTAATAAAGAACCATATGTGCAGAATAAAGGCAAATTTCTTTGCCGAAATTTTATGAGAGGTGCAGCATGTTGGAGCTTCCGTTTTTGCGGAAGCTCCATCAACTTTCATTATTCAAATGGAACACCTTTTATATTACCTCATTTTATTAATATTACAAGTCATGCTTGTAAAAAGTAAGCTAAGTTTCCTTCACTTCTGACATTTATGGTCGCTAAATTATTAAAAATGAACTATATCACTGTAAAAATAAAATCAGGTCACCGCGTATATAAAAAAATAATAACATAGTCGTTGACGTAAACTCAATTTTCATTAGATAACTTGATATGCAGATGGCATTTTTGTTTTAAGAAAAAACTTATATGTATACAAACGTACAGTTATGCTTTGACATGAGTCCTTAGGTATTATATTATATTAGGTAGTTTCTTTGCTCATTCTTCTTTGCCTTATGTAACTAATAAATCAATATTCCTTTTTACTTTTCACTTTGGAAATCTAAGAAATAGGTCCGATTTTAAACATCTTTTTTTTATTACTACTGCAAAATAAAAAATCGCTGAAACTTAAAAAATCTCAGAAACAGTACCAATTTTAATGAAATTATAAAAATATTCCCTGTACCCGGTATAGTTGAAACCAGACACACTTCGCCCTATAGGTAGAGAGAAAAAAATTAGTTTTAATTTAAAAAAATATATTTATTTTATTTTTTGCTTACAATAATTCATTTATTTCATATAGCTCCCATTTTCAAGGAAAAGATGGCTATAGAGGTTTTCAAGCTCAATGCTTAACTAATACTTAATTAGTAAAGAAAATTCGTCAGAAATTCTGCATTGTTGAATTTTTTACCAAATTATTATTAGTGATGAATACCCACAAAAAAAACCTCCATCATTTTTTTAATAAAAAAATTTATTAATTATTTTAAACATAATACAAGAATATTTTTTATTTTAAACATTACCCAACTACACCACCGGACGTGTTCAGCTACTGTTACTACGTCTACGTGGAATTCTTAATAATTCATAGTTCATACTGTTATTTTCAACCTGTTATATTTAACTGTTATTGCTAAATAACAGTAACAGGTGCGACTTGTTAAAGCAATATAACAGTTTTTCCCGTCACTAGAAAACATAGCGCCCCTGCTGAGACAATCTTATTCCGTCTTTGTTGTAGGCTGCCTGCACATTCGTCCCAATTAGTCAGGGGCGTGCGGTGACATTTCAAATAAGGGAAGCAATTCTTAGAAACTTACCTATTTGTAGTGTAACTCGATTCTTGTGTCGTTTTTGGAAAATTCGTTAATAATGTCGTCATGTAACTGTGGCTTCTGGGACATTTCCTGGACGAGTTTATTTTCAACTGACAAAACTGAAATTTGGGAAAGTCTTTCCTGTCCTGTTGAATTTCTAAGAAAACTCTTGATACGTTTTAATATAAAAAAATTCGTTCGAAAGATGCACTAGTAGCAGGAATTGTTAATACTAATTCACATAATTTGAACACTTCAGAATATGCATTTTCCAATTTTGATTGTTTTAAGAAAGTTAAGAGTTCACTCGCGTTAGTTTTTGTGTCATTAACATCGGGTTCATAAATGACTGTAAGTTCTGATCGCAATAAGGTTTCGTCAAAATAATGTCCATAGTGGTGAAATAATAATTTGAATGAATCTTCTGTGAAAGGTATCCCTTTAAATCCTCCAAAATTACACAATTCAAGAAATTTCAGGTCACTGAGATGATAAAATCTGCAGTTAATTTGCTGCTGAATTTGATCTATAATTTCGTAGAAAAGGCGGCGGTAAGAAGTTTGAAGGTCTCCACATTATCAGTGCGCAGACGCTTTCTTCGTGGCTGCACTTCTCCTAATTCAATTGTTTTTTCCCAGTACTTATAAAATTCATTCCTTTTTTGAATTATAATGGATTTAAATTCACTATTTTTTTTCAGGCAAAAACCAATGTAATTTATTTTACATTGCAATATGTTAAATACATTATCAGAAAACGGAAATATTTCCGAAAATATATTAAGTAAAAAATTAAAATTAAAGTCTCCTTTCAAACCATCTAAAAATCCTCTAGAACTATTTGCGTCCCAATTTTTAGTGAATTTTCTTAGAAAAAATTCACTATTGAGGAGATCTCGACTTTTGAATTTTGAAAAAATTTCTTCAAATGAGCGCGATCTAGGACCCCTAGAACCCATATTCGGGGTCAGTTTCAATTTTTATATGTTTATATATATATATATATATATATATATATATATATATATATATATATATATATATATATATATATATATATATATATATATATATATATATATATATATATATATATATATATATATATATATATATATATGTATCACACCGATAACTCAAAAAATAATGGGCCGATTTTGATAAAATTTGGCATGTACTTTTCTTTTGTAAATAGCTTGGATAAGTTCGTTAGTCAGGAAAATCGGACGAGGTTTTCCGGGAAAATTTTGAGTTTTCTTTCGAAAAAAATTATTATCTCAAAAAGTAATTAGCCGATTTTAATAAAATTTGGCACATACCTTTCTTTTGTAAATAGCTTTGACAAGTTTGTTAGTTAGGAAAATCGGACGAGGTTTTCCGGGAAAATTTTGAGTTTTCATTCGAAAAAAAATTTTATCTCAAAGAATAATACGCCGATTTTGATAAAATTTGGCACGTACCTTCCTTTTGTAAAAGGCTTTGACAAGTTCGTTAATCAAAATAATCGGACGAATTTTTCCGGGAAAATTTTGAGTTTTTATTTGAAAAAAATTTTTATCCTAAAAAATAAAAAATCCATGATAACCAAATTTGGTAGGTAGGTTTACGATATAAAAAGCAAACTATATACCAAAATTTAGATTTCTATGTTACAAGAAAAAAAAGTTATAAAATATTTTGTGCCAGATCATTTCTATGAAAATTCACTACCATAACGCACTTGCTGCGTCCAGGCTTTTATTGCTATTTTCCATTATGTTTTCAAAAAGTTAAATTAACGTATTCAATTCGCGTTTTTCCAAAGACACTTAATTTTAAAATGGTCTGTAAATGCGCTTTAGACATAACATGTATTTATACTAGTTTATGTAGATTATTCAAGTCGGAAAACGCACTTTTATTCCACGCTCCCTTTTCAGTCACAAATAGACTACAAGACCAACAAAACAGTTTATTCCTGTTTTCACAACCCGTTAACCATTCATATTGTTTATAAGTTTTTTCCGCGTTGAAATGTCGAATAGGTACATGTTTTAATTCTTGTATTTAAGTTTTTTAGAGTAGGTTTCGGCCTACCTTTATTAATAATAGCAAGTTTTTCAGCAAACTGTAAAGCTGAAAATCTTTTAGTTATCAAAAAACACACGACACAATCACAGTTATTACTTGCAGCCATATTAATAATCATAAAATGCCAATGTATTTAACTTAGTCGACTGCTTATATCTACGAAATAATCAGGCACATTCATGTTGTACTCGCATCGGGTCTTCGTAGTACAACACGTTCTAAAAACACGCGTACATCGCGCCGAGCCGGGGTTTCTTTTATAAAGTTGCCTGCTGACTACGTGTATTTAACTGAAGTCATTGCATCCACTTGTAGTATCAGGTCAGGTTCATGCTGTCCGCATGCGGTCGCATTTACTGGGACAACGTCCTTGCTAGGAGCGTATATACAAATACAGTATGATGCATAATAAATAATTATGTGTGTGTGAGCTTCCGAAATAAAAATTTTAAGAATTAAATTAGTTTCAGAATTTGAAATTTAATATTTAAAATACAAAAGGGATTTTAAATAATGCGGTTTAGGTACGTAGTCATTATTTTAAGGGAAGCAATGCTTCCCTTGCTTCCATGGACCGCACGCCACTACCAGTTAGTATACAGTTGGGTTCAATGGGTCTGAATGTGTTTAGACCTGAGAGTGATATTGTTTTCCATCGCTCTAAGGAGTAGGTAAATTGAGATCTTATAGCTACTTTCTTTCATATTTTCTTTGAACCCAACCAACCAACCTTAAGAAGTACGCAGTCTCTGATCTAGAGGGGTCAACCTCTGTGGGCGGCAAATTCAAGTGTGACACACCGACAGAGTTCCACAAAATATTGATTATCAGTGGCAGACAGGAAATTCGACGAACAGACCCAAATGGAAGCAGCCAGACGAGATGGTCGGCAAAACATGTGGCCGTGTAATAGTCAAATCCTTGGAAGAAATTCAAGAAATTTCTCTCGATGCTGAATCAAAGTACGAGGCAAGTCATCTGCTACATGCTGTGAAGAATTTTGAATTTATTATCAACTTCACAATTTGGGCTACCATTCTTCAAGAAATCAATCAAGTAAATATTGAAATTAAAAAGGAAGATATATGATTCTAGCGCGTTGCGTCATTTCAATGGAATGTTTGACCAAAACTTTTCCAAAATTTAGAAAAAAATATTATGGAATGTTGAATAGAAGTGGCTAAATAGTAGCTGAAAAATTGGAGTTGATCCTATTCTGATAAATAAACGAATTCCGAACCGCAAAAAAACATGTTAAATCACGAAAACGTCAACCTATTCAGCTATTTTCTAAAGCAATAAAGCAGCTACCACACCAAATTTAAATTTTGCATTTCTCGGTGGCCGTGAAATATTGAATATGTCGACTGAAAAACTGCAAAAGAATCAAGTAGATCTAGGAAATCTTAAATGCATATGAGTTCTGCAAGAAACTCGCCGATTTTTAAGAACAAGCCTAACTTTACTACAAGTCCTATCCTTGTAACGATACAAAATCAAAAGGTTACGTTTATAGTCAGAGTGTCTAGTTAGAAGAAGATTAGATTCGATTAGATTTAATGTGAGGCTATTCCAGTTCTTCCGCCGCGACGTTATGTCTATTATCGCTCACGTCTAATTGCTTAAATTTCACCCATCAGATACTGCTCCCTGCGGGAGTCGATCTTTTTTAGGATGAAAGAACAGGTATACATACTGCCAGTTGAGTGAAGTCGCTTACCCGTTTCGCAACTCAGAGATGACCTGTCTCCGAGTTCGTCTTGATCCGACATCCTTCAGTATTTGACTCGAGGCGGTATCAAGATGTCCCACTCTCGGGCAGCATCCAAGCGGAGTCGTTAACCCGTTTCGAAGCTCACAGAGGAGACCTCAATCTCCAGGTGTAATTCACCCCTCGAGATCTCAGCTTTCTCCGGGTTCGTCTAGACCCGATACCCGCCAGTGTTTGCTTAAATTTCACCCATCAAATAAAGCTCCCTGCGGGGGCGATCTTTTTTTAGGTTGAAGGTTGGTTTGACAGGTGTACTGCCACCTGAGTGAAGTCGCTTGCCCGTTTCGAAGCTCAACGAGAGATAATCTCTCTCCGAGTTCATCTAGACCCGACATCCGTCAGTGTTGGACATGAGGCGGTATCGTGAAGTCCCACACCCGAGCAGCATCCAAGCGAGGTCGCTTGCCCATTTCTGATCTCACAGAAGAGGCCCCATTATTCAGTTGGAATCCACTCCTAGAGATATCTGCTCTCCTCCGGGCTTTCCTATAATCGACACCCACCAGTGTTAAACTCACCCCACCAAGTCCCGATTCCAAACATCACCCAAGCCAGGTCTTCTGCCCGTTTTGAAGCATACAGTGGAGGCCTCAAAATCCGTGTGTATACCACTCCTCAGAGATCTCAACCCCCTCGAGGTCGTTTGGACATCCGCCAGCGCTTAACCCAAGACAGTATCATCTGGAACCCTGTTCCCGAGTAACAACTAAGGCAGGTCAATTGTCCATTTAGAAGCCCACAATGGGGGTCTCAAATTTCGGGTGTATATCACCCCCAGAGATATCGGCCTCACTCCAGGCTCGTCTGGACCAGACCCCTGCCAGTGTTTGACTCCAATTAGTCGCCTCTTACGACTGCAGAAGTTACCTTAGGCCTACTATTTTAGTTTGTCCCCGGACCCACAGGGGCCTAGAAGAAGATAGACATGGTGCAAATCTCTTGTCCCGCAAAGGACCGAATATACCACGAGACAATACACAAGATAATAATAATAATATTCTTTATGGGCGGTTGAGAAAATAACATGACAGAATGTACTTATATTTGCAAAAAGAGAAATAATTAACTGATATTCGTTTATTTTAGTTGCAGGAATTAGCTCGAAGATGCCAGCCGCAACAAATGGCAGTACAAAACCTCGAGTTACAACAGGCCATGCAGTCCCAGGTCCAGGTCCTGGGGCAACATCACAAGGATCGCATTCATTTGCTGCAGCTTTACGCAACTTAGCTCAACAGTCAATTCCTGGTTCAAGTGAACACTCATCAAATAGTCAGCCAACACAAGAACCTATACGCAGAGAATCTGGTATGTTGCTCCTATTTTAAGGAGATATTAAAAAAATTGAATGCATTAATTATCCAATATCTGCAATTTTTTAACATCACTTCAGGCCCTGTTCTAATGGACCACATTAGTGAGATTATGAAATTTCTTTCCCGTTGGTTCATAGTTTAAATTTATTACCATTGCTGTTATATGGGAGGTATAGTTTCATCGCCTGTAGAGTCTGAATTAAGCAATTATTATACTTGAAACGACGCAGACTGAGAACTTTAATGTTTTAACTATCAATTTCCATTTTTAGAATTTAATAACATGTTTTATCAGGAAACATCGAAAATTATAATTAAGAATGCAAGACCGCGCGACGTACCTCGATGATTACTGGTATACTGGTTGACATTCTAACATCACGACATTTAACCTACAAAAATTGAGTGGCTTGTGGCTGTGCGATTTGCGAAACTTCTTTGTCAGAATATAAGTGAAAGAAAATAACTAAAAAATATGTCTAAGATGGCAACCTTTTCAGCAGCAATTTGCAAATTTGGAAACAAGAATTTTTGCCTCGCATCATGAATAAAATACCTTACTTGCAGGCACATATCCACATAGATGGCAATGTGATTTAATTATCTAATAAAAGAGGTAAAACATTTAAAATTTCAACATACATACACCATTATATAATAACATATCTACCTTATCTTCCGCACGAACTTCTCAGGAGGAACATAAGTGAATTGTTATGTTTAAATGTTGGTCCGTTTTCCTCTACAAATTTCAAATACCCCTCCTTACTTGAAGGTGCCTTCAAGTCATGTTGCCCTATTTATGGTTACATCTTAACTTACCCTTGAAAATAATTATTTCCCTTTTTGTTATCACATTATCACTTCTTCATTAAGTCCACATGCCTATAAGTGATCTCCTGTATGGTGAAAAACTAGGATTCCTAACAGTGGCGGCTGGTACCAGGTGGCACAAGAAAGAGCATGTGCCTCCCACTGAAATTCCCTTAACAATACAATAAGTTTGTTAAAATAATAATTTGACAAAGTTAGAATCAGAATCTTAAATGTTTCGGCTCCCAATATTCATTTCCGAAGCACCTCGTCCCACAAAATAGCCAATACGTATTTCCACCGCTGGGACACATGTAAAATGAGAACTATACGGAAGTATACGCGATAAACCGCAGTGGCCGTTGATGCATATCCCACCACTTTTATCTGGCCGCGGCGCACATTTTGGATGTGTACTTCTATAACAGTTCGATTGTCGCAAATTTTTTGTGTGTTGTGCGGTTCTACGTCTATCCATTTCACTTGAATAACATGTGGCATATAATCTATTTAAAAATGAATTCATCAATGTTCTTTATTTGAGCAAATAGACCTTTAAATTATGTTGACAAAATAGCTATAAAAATACTTGGCAGACCTACCCCAGCGATAGATGTTAAAAAATCGACTGTAGGATAAGTGAGGCAATTCAATAGATATTTTAACATAAACTTGTCTGACAAGTTTACATGGTTATGTGGGTGTCCCGAAAGGAATAAACCGTATTGTTTTGGTTGTATTTTAAGCAATAGTTTACAGCCTTCTCCATGGATTCAGCAAGGTGTAGTCGACCTACAACATTTGCAGCAGAGCCGCGAAACATGAAAATAGTACATCTTATCTGCATCATTTAGTGGATTTTCCAAATTTTGACAACAAAGTGCTAAATACCTTTGCATCAAATAAGGAAAGAATAGTTGACTTCAATTTAATTATAAATATTAAATATATGTTTTTGTTCCTTTAACGTCGGCCTATTTCCGCGACTATAACTAATCACCCACGTCAGGGAGCAGTTTCACCTCACTATCCTGGAAATTTTGCCGAACCCCTGCCTTTCTGTAAAGAGGGTAGAGATCTTAAACGTGCCCAACATCGCATGGACACAGGACCGACGCATTTACGCCCCATCCCCCCACACCCCAGGGTCGAAACGTACAGACATTCAACTTGCTCAAATACAGTGCCAAAACCTCGGTTGATTGATGTTAAGGTTACAGTATGTATTGACAAAGTGAAACGAGATCCCTGGGATCGAACCCAGTGCCCTTCGGTTCAGAGGCACATGTTGTTACCACTGAACCACCGAGGCTCTGAACAGTAATCATAATGTGTTTGTACATACATGTATTTGTGTTGGAAACCTCTCTATGTCTAAAAGAACTAAGTGAAAGACACCATTTGAGTTTATATTGTTTATTGGAAAAGTACATTATCTTCAACGTTCTATGGTACCTAAGTGGGTTTTTTTTGCCAATGTTTATTTGTTATTACATAGCTATTTTTGAAATAAAATTCATGAAAAAAAGTAAATGACTGTGAACCTGGCTGCGTACGGATTTCCCAAAACTTGCGTTTTACAGTTGTGGCCCCCACGTTTTTATATCACGAGCCGCCACTGGTTCCTAATAAAAAAATATATTTTTTCCCGTTTGTTGACATCTTGCAGTGTCTATTTTGCTACGTTCGAGTAAGATCTCCATAGATTATCGTATTGGTGAACTCATAGTTAAGAAATTAGATTTAAATATTGTAACAGGCGATTAAAAAGTACTCATTTCGTTTGCCCATAAGAAATGCATGGTGCGTGATTTAAAGTTTCTTGTGTTATGAACCCAATTTAAAGATTCCCTTTTTGAAAAAATCGTTGCTCTAATGCGGTCCATTGTTAGACTTTATAGAATATATTTTAATTACATAAAGAATTTGACTGATTTTTTAGTAATACATTAATTATATTACAACTCTTACTTTCATTCAATTAAAAGCACATCAAAATCTTTAAAATATGTACATATATTGAAAAATATATATTTTCCTTTGATAAGAGCCTTAATAAGTGGGGGCATGCTTTTCTGCAGTCATCAGCGATTTCCATTAAATTTTTCATTAATAATGGTTTCAGTGATCGATACTTATTTTTATTAACTGTGTCTTATTGTTATAATTCTCCCCTCCAGCTTCCTTTCAAACATTCCCAGGCATTATTGATTGGTTTCATGTCTGGGAATATCCAGCCCAACAAAGCAAAGAGACGTCTTAAATTAATTTAATGACAGATCTGGTTTTATGACATGCGTTTAATTTTGCATGAAAATCGTTCTACCATTAGGGAACAATCCCTTAACTGGGAGAAGAGTCTACCAATTAAAACTTGCTTGTATTGGTTTTGTCACATCGTTCCCAGTACAATATAAAGCTTGCCCAGACCTCTGGAATTGATGACAGACTGGATCATCACTGATCTTGGGAGTTTTAGTGTCTAAACAATGCAGTTAGGGCGCTTTATTTCATCAGTTCTTCCTATAATGTACTGAGGCTTCTCAGTTAATATTTTAAATGTGGACTCAATGCTGAAGCAGGCCTGCAGATAATAAAGAACTGTTATTTGTGATAAATTACTAAGGGAAAATAGAATAATAGCTAACATATGGTATTCCAGTTTTTTCCAGTGAAGAATTAATAGAATTTTGCGTATTCCAACGCATCATGGTTTATTTTGGGTATAAGTTTTGATCTTTTGACTGGTCTTCTGCAGTTGAAACCAGTATCGATTTCTACTGACTGTTGTGGTAAGACACCTTACAGCCAACCTCGTCAAATTTATTGTGATTGATTTCTATTTACAAGCAACATGCCTATCAACATTCTTTGACCCGGGAGTCACCAGCCTTTTCCTAGTACAATGACCATTTATTTGGCTGATGATCAGTTAATCAATCTTTATTGTAGAAAGCATGTACCCAATTCCATTAAAATAACTTATTATTTGCAGAATAAAAATAAAAAAACATCCAAGTTTTTACAGAAAAACTGGTCTGTTTTACTTGGACAACGAACTTCTCCAAGAAATGTACACAAAGAATACACCTGCGAAGATATAACAAATCTCAGTCACAAAAATAGGTTTTCATGAAAATCGATCCATTATTTGTGAGTTATGAGAGTGTGACAGATATAAGTCTGTCACACAAGGTTTGTGATACTTGGTACGTGTCTTTCTTTTGTTAATAGCATGGATGAGTTCGTTGGACACCCCAATCGTATCAGTTTAAAAAAAAGTTTATTTAATTTTTGTATCTTTGAAGATAGCAAAGTTTATAGATAATGGCAAATTGAGTTACTAAAAGTTGAAGCATCTAATAAAAATTCATTACCATTTTGCTGCATTCAGACCTTTTTATATTATATCAACGTTCGGTTTTGCTTTTCAGCTGCACCAATACCAGAAAAGCCGAAACCTACCCCTGAAATACCTAACATATATGGTTCTAGTGGGTCAACATCGGCTCGTCCTCCTGAACAGAGACACCATTTATCAAATCCTGCTGATAGATATGCTGCTTCAGGACTGCCTGACATAACAAGAAGTGGTTTTCAACCTTATAGACCAGAAGAGAGGTGAGTTAAAATGTTTGTCATGTGTATTGTTCGTGTTACTTATTTATTTAATCTTGTAAATATGTTTTTGTAAAAGCAGTTGATGGTATTAATTATTAATGCTAAGAAATTTTCCCTTCCCATATCGTGTGAAAGATGTAATCAACCTAACTTATTTTAGTTAGACCTTCACTAAAAAGAACTGCGTTTCTTGTAAGTTTACCAGGACCTGACCTGTCACAATCTAACATCAAAGATAAATATCCTACTCGTAAGGCCTGACAGAAAACTCAGGAAATGAAGATGGTTCAGGTACAGGACTACGGCCAGAATCAACCCTTGCAGGAGGTACGTGAGAGTCCTGATTTTACAAGGTCACATCCGCATGTCTTAAAAAGATACAGTTGTCTCTTCAGCCAGTGGAGAATCTTCAGAATTACAGTATACTCTCACTCTCAATTATTCGTGTGCAGATTATCCTTGCTGAGAAATCAAAATTGAAATTTCAAATTTTTTTCGTTTCCTGTCACAAATATAATAAATATCCGTAATAAAACCAAGTACTGAGTACGAGTCTGTCTATTAGAAAAACTACATTGCAAAAATCATGAGGAAGATAAATCTGTGAAATTCGTTAGAACCTGTAAGCAATGTAGTAGTATGTATATGCAGATGCATCACAGATTGCTTATTCTGTTGTGATGAATTCATATTTATCTCCGATTGTGCCACTGTCACTACAATAGGAATACTGAGAAAGATTCATATCTGGCAATGTTTATGTTAAGGTCATAAATTTTAATTGCCCCTATCTTCTTCTTCATCTCATTCGAGATTGCATGGGCGGCACAGCATAAAGGAACAAGATCTTTTCTTGAGAAAGGCACAGCTGTTAAACATTCTGTATGCACTTTCTTTTCAATTTATGAAGGCTACCGAAATTAAATAGTTTGTCGGTTGATTTCCGAGCGCAAAGCAAATTTGTGTGTTCACAGTCTATTTTCTATTAAATTTGATGTACATTTATTTATTTATTTATTTATTTATTTATTTATTTATTGAATACATGCCCAACAGGATAATCCCATTAATAGGACACCAAACAAAAATAACAATATGAACAAAAAATACTTCTAAAACAAAACTAAAATACTGTGCAAAACATCACAAGGCAGAAATTCCACAAAACTACATATAATGGCCTTAATAACTGACAAAGTAAGATATAGCCACCCTACGAATAACTGCAGCCTTATCCGAATAGAAGTCGCACAAGTTTGCAATATCATTAAAGTCAGAGCTCATTGTGTAGACAGGTGATTTCATATACGAGTTAGTCCTTGGTATTGGAGGCTTAAACACTCTCATCACTCTAGATGCAGCCCGTGGAACTGAGAAATTTAATTGCATCAATAAGTCTGGACAATCAACTTTACCATGAAACAAGTTATGCAGGAACATCACAGATGCAACTTTTCTACGCGAATACAAACTGGGTATGCCAATTTGCATCAGCAATTGGCCATGATCGCATCCTCTCTGTGGGTAGGTACCAGATGCCCTATATACAAGGTGTTTTAAAAACTTATGCTGAACATCTTCCAGAGCACCAATATGAACACTATAAAAGGGATCAAAAACCAAGCTACAATATTCAAGCCTCGATCGAATATAGGCAAAATAGAGAATTTTCAAGCTATCCAAATTGGAAAATGATCTGCTATTCCTCATAATGAGACCCATCAACTTCAAACAGGATGCTGTGATTGTTTGAATATGTCCAGTAAAACTTAAATGTTCATCATATAAAATACCAAGATCCTTGTGCGTTTCAGTCCTAGCCAATGGTACACCATCCACTTTGTAGGGAAAAGCTATACGGCTGGTTTTTTTAGTGTATGTCATCACTTTGCACTTCGAGACATTTAATTCAAGTCTGTTCTCAACACACCACAGCTGCAAGTTGTCAAGGTCCACCTGGAGTCTTGAACAGTCACCAATATCATGAACACTGGAGTATAATTTGAGATCATCAGCAAATAATAGATGATTATCAGAAATTACAGAGCTTATGTCGTTAATAAATAACAAAAAGAGGAGCGGGCCAAGATTAGAACCCTGTGGAACGCCAGAGCCAGCAGTGAAGGGTTCAGACTTAAATCCATTATAAAAAACATATTGCACACGGTTAGTCAAGTAGGATCGAAAGAATTCTATCAGCCGTCCATCAAGGCCCGCCAGATGCAGCTTGTACAAAAGTGTTGAGTGGTCAACACGATCGAACGCTTTGGAGAAGTCTGTATAAATGACATCCACCTGACCCCGTCGATCCAACGCTTCACTTACATACTGTGTGAACAGGGATAAATTCGTCAGTGTTGAGCGCCCCCTCCATAAAACCATGCTGGTATTGTGACAAGCGACACTTCACGGCAGGATATATACAACCATACAGAACTGCCTCAAAAATTTTAGCAAAATTACATAGGATAGCTATAGGCCTGTAGTTGCTGACCCTCGAACGGTCCCCAGACTTAGAAACAGGACAGATCCGAGCAACCTTCCAAACCTCTGGGAAGCAATGTGTGCGCAGCGACAGGTTAAATAGGGTTCTAAGAGGTTTGAGAAGAGCATGCGCACAATCTTTAATCAAGAAGGATGGCACCAAATCTGGTCCAGCAGGAAACTTGTTCTTGAGCTTCTTGATGGCTTTAAGAATTTCCTTATCACCAATCACTGTCACACTGACTGCCATATGCGATGGTCCAGAGGTATTCACTGGTTCAGTGATGCATTGAGGATGGTACACACTTTTAAAATGGTTTCCAAAACAGTTAACAATTGTTTGTGGCTTATTATAAACCATGCCATTTTCGTCAGACACAGTACTTGGAATGTTACTTGCTCGCCTCCTTTCCTGTATGTGAGACTAAAATCTAGAGGGATCAACCTTAAGAGACTCTTCGGTTCCACGGACATACTCAGCATATGCCTCTCATAGCTTGTGTTTAACTATAGATCTAAAAAGACTATACTCTGCATGATCACTGTCACGTTTATGCCTCCTATATCTTGCATAGCACCTCTCCTTATTTTTTATATCATTTATTACTTCATTAGTAAACCAGGGAGGAAAGTTTCTAGAAGACCTCTTGCACTGAGGAACATGTTGTTCAAAGATACTGTAAAGTCTGCCATAAAAGTAACTACAAGCCTCATCAGCGGTAGTAAAGGACTCCAGTTAAGACCAATCTTCATCAAGTATTGCAGCATACAGTGCAGGGTAATTGGCCTTTCGAAAGTTGTAAGAGACCTGGTTGTTACATGGAAAGTATTTAGGACCAGTTTAACTCTTCCTGAATTCAGGAAATATGCCTAAAGCAGGGTGATATGCATCCTCGAGCACTAGTGGATCCATATCATGGAGAACCGAGCAATTACAACTGGCAAGCACAAGGTCAAGCAGCCTATTGTTTCTATTGGAAATATTATTAAACTGTGACAGATTTAAAAAATTTGAAAAATCATGGATGGCTTTGGTTTTAGCATCAGTAATTTGTCCATAAACAAACTGGGGTGCATTAAAATCACCAATAATAACCAAATTTTCCAACAGCGAAATGACATACTGTTCCAGCACATGTCTCTGAAACGGAAAAGAACCGTTTTAACTGTTAGACAAAAACTTGAAATCATCATAGAGAAGTGGGGAAAGAATGAATAATGGTGCAATAGAATGGAGTTGCTTTAAGTTGGATGCAATTAATACAGTGTCGTCAGCAAAAGTTCCCGTCGTTGACCTGATTGTTGTTGGTAGATCTGAAGTGTACAATAAAAATAAGATGGGACCCAGTACACCTCCTTGGGGCACTCCAGATTTAATGGGATGAATTATCGACAGTTCTTCTCCATACCTAACTTGGAAGCAACGATTTTTTAGGTAGGATTTGAAGAGCAGATAGTAGTGGTGAGGCAGGAGTTTCTTAATTTTGTATAGCAGGCCTTCATGCCATACCTGATCGAAAGCTGGACTTATATCAAGAAACAAAGCTGAACAGTATTGCCCTCTTACCATTGCCTCTTGAATTTTGTGAGCCAGTCTGTGACACTGCTGGATTGTTGAGTGATTAGATCTAAACCCATATTGGTGATCGGGTAACCATGTGTCAAGTAACTTGTCAGCAAGCATCCCTTTTAAAGTGAATCTTTCTAGTATTTTAGAGATGGTTAAAATCAAACTTATTGGCCTATATGACTTGACATCGTTGACTGCTTTTCCTTGCTTTAAAACCATAATTATTCGAGCAAACTTTACTTGGTCTGGCCAATGTATCAACCATAGTATTGAGTTAAAGAGTACTGTCAGATACTTATACCTTTCTCAGGATGCTGTTTGACTATTTTCCCGTTATCATGTCATATACAGGAGATTTTCTGATGTTAAGGCCAAGTATTTCTTGTGTTACTTCAGCCACTCTAAATTCTTTAATTGGTGGTGACATTTGGCATAGCACTTTAGATAGTATTGCACTACATTGTAGTATTTGCGGGATGTGGAGTGAAGACAGACACAAAGTGTTGAGCAAATAACTCTGCCTTTTCACTATCTGACCTTGTCCAGGCTCCATCGCATTTTTAAGTGGTGGACGGATAAATTGTGTGTGTTTGTTTGACACACTTTGCAGCTTTCCATAAGGTGTGGTCTTTGTAGGACAAATTATCCAAAAAAAACTTAAACGATTCATTTTTGTTCTCGTTTAACTTTTTCATTAATTTGTTGGCGAGCCTATTAAAAGCAGTCTTATCAAAAGGTAGTCTGGTATGGTGCCATATTCTTCTAAGTCTTCTTTTTTCTGTCACAAGTTCCACAAAGCAATTCTTATAAATTCGAACTTTAGTGCAATAATTTGTTAATGACTGTAGACATCATACTTACGATCATATTGCTTTGTTCCATAAGTTATTGAAACATATTTTTAAATTCTCCAAGAAATTGTTCTATGCTAAGATTATTCTGAGGTTCTTGTTGCGTGTTTGTCATAGCTGCAGCGGCGTAGGTGTTACTACTGTCTACATATCGTGAGGTAGTTTTACGAACTGGTCGTGGATCCTGTCGATGTTGGGCTTGTGGGCTACTCTTATATTTTTCTTGCAACTCTTTGTAGACTCTACATCCTTTATAGTTAGCTGGATGTTCACCTTCACATAGAAAGCATCTAGCTTGAGTGTTTCTAGGTTTAGTACATATCTTAGTGTCATGAGGCCCGCCACATTTGGCACAAGCCTATGATCGATTACAATACCTCTTGGTATGGCCATATATTTGACATCTGGTACACTGGGCAATGTCTGTACTTTTCGTCGGCTCTTCGACGACTATCAATCGATTGTTTAGGTATTTAAGTTTATAAACTTCTTTATTGTTGTCGGCAGGCTTTAGATCCACAAAAAACATAGGAAGTGGTTCTTTTGTAATTCTGTGTTAAATGATAGCAATATTTCTAACACGTAACCCTTTATTTAGAAGTTCTGTTTTGAGGTCTTCAACTAGTACCACCTGGTGTAGATTTTTGATAACTACCTGATAGGTATGGTATATGATATTGTGGTCTCTCATATAGCTTACCACTCTTCTATACATTTCAGGAGTATGGCAGTTAATTTTTACAACATTTTCTCTTTAAGTTTTAGTAACATATTGTTCTTTCTCCGCGACTACTGTCAAAGCTCAAATCATCTCCTGATAGTCAACTACCCCGTGCACAAATATCGGAGGTGGTTTCGCAATCCTTTGTGTATGGTTTGGCGTCTGTGTATTTATATTGCTTTCATTGTCTGGTACAGTCAAAGGTAAAAATCTATTTGATTTTTCTAATTCTGTTGATGAGTTATCACTAAACTATCTGTGTATTCGCTTACGTTTATTATTTTTAACTTGTTGCCATTCATTTTTATTTTTTGATGTGTGTTTATCATTTACACATATGTCCATATTTATTTGATTACCCCTCGTATCAAGTGATGAATTATTACTTGGCGATAATGTTGACTGATATCGCATAGGTGTTCCAGCTATAAGTAAGCTCTTTTGGTCTGCTAACGGCAGACCTTCCCTCATTGAATTGTTTTTTTCCGCGACATTCTCACTGTGATAAAAATTTAGCTAATTTTATTCACTTGGATATATTTTAAGTGAATTTATAAAATTTAAATAACTAATTTACGTTTTGTATTACTAACGTTATCACGATAATTTTTATCACTCAATATCAATACAACCGTACACATTAACAGCTCAATCGAGAATTGTACACAGAGACTCAAAATCTATAATGTTCTAGTAAAATTTATTCGGCATACAAAAGTTGAAATTTAGTTTAAGTATTATAGCCTTGGTTAAAAGTAATAGTAATATAATTTTAGTTTCCTACTGTCTTCGCTTTTTGTTTATTATCCCATGTTTTACCTGTCCAGTGTTGTTCGTAAAAAAAATGCCCTCCAGAACAGCTGGGCGAGAAGCAAGTATCCCTTGTTACTATCTTTACAATAGGCCTTCTGGTCGCGGTGGAGGGACCAGTATGGCCCACTCACATTAAAACTTAACCCAATCTACTATCTTTAATGATAAATAAGAACAGAGAAATTTTCTATTTTTAAAATGTTAATTGCTCTAATTCTCTTTAGTGTTGTAAGTGTTGATATCCATGCCACAAATTAAATAAATACTTTTAAATGAGGATATCTTGTTATTACAATGTATCAATATAAAAATTCTGCAAATTCACTGCAGAGTTTTGTGGTCAATGAATAAATTGTCCGAAGCCAATTTCTTTCACACACACACACACACACACACACACACACACACACACACACACACACACACACACACACACACACACACACACACACACACACACACACACACTCATCTAGTGCTTAACATAGTTGAATGTTTTGTGAGAGAATTTTTTTTTTCAGACTACCTCAAGTGCCAGTAGGTTTAGATGTGCCAGGTTACCCGCCCTATGCTGCTTATCCACCACTTTCATTGATAGATGAGCAGCTGTATTATGAAAGAATGGGTCTCTTGAGACCACCTTGGCCCCCTCTTGGGCATACCTATCTTCCTTACATGATACCAGGCGCTGCTGCTGCCATGCCACTTTACATGCATGAAAGGTAAGATTTTCACTATCATAGGTTTTGTAATATTGTATTTGTTCCAATTTTAAAGAAATTAGATTAGATTGTGTTAGATATTGATATGTTGGCAGCAAACATTGTGTATTTTTTTGGTAATTTTGGCTGTTTGTTCACTGTTTGACACACAGGAATGTATCATTTAATAACTATATTCTCCGAAAGGACAATATAAAAAATTCGATATATCCAGGTTGTTACCTCGCCCGGCAATCCAACACTGGGCTTTTTGTTTAGCAGATGCCTTATCAACATGTATCACGTGTTTTGAAAATTGCAATATTTGCTGTTTTTAAAGCCAACATTTATGTACCTAATAACATACACACAAACCTGCTGTTGCACATCACTAATGGCACACATTGGTATCATCGTCTTACAGACTGTTTATTGAAGGCAACATATGCCATTCTGATTGGTTTGTCACAACTGCATAGTTTACACGCAACTATTCAAAATGGTGGTCTACTTCCTACTCGGCTTAATCACCAGTCTGGCAGATGTTAAAAGCCTTATCATGTGCAAGTGTTCTTACTTTTATTTTTTAGTGAATTTTCTTTTAAAAAATTCACTAATGAGATCCCGACTTTTGAAAAAATTTCTTGAAATGAGCATGAACTAGGCCCCCTAGAACCGATATCCAGGGTCACTTTCAATTTATATATATATATATATATATATATATATATATATATATATATATATATATATATATATATATATATATATATATATATATATATATATATATATATATATATATATATATATATATATATATATATAAGTATGGCGCATTGAAAACGAAACAGACCGATTTGCGTCCAGAGATTTTTTTTTTTTTTTAAAAAACGCTAAAACACCTCAATTTTTATATAGAGAGGGACATGTTTTGACATAAAACTCAACTTTGTCACATTAAGGGTGGTGATAACAACCCTCATATTTTAAATAGGAAAGATGGATCTAGTGTTACATCATTTGAAAGCTCTTTCTTTTATGAATTCAGCACACTAATTTTTTTTTGAAGTTTTATCGTTTAAAAATTATTCACAGTTGACGATGCAAAAACACATTTCACTCATTCCGATAAGAAATGTGCTGATAGTCAATGTTTTGTTGGTTTGTAAACAAAAAATTTACTATCAGAACATTTCTTATTGGAATGAGAGAAATGCGGTTTATTATTTCAGTTTATCGGTCGGTTTGATACTTGATAGTACTAACGAAAATTAATTTCAATGGTGTATTCTGTAGACGAAAGAGTTGAAATAATTACTCTTTTTTTCAAAAACGATGACTGTGCAAACCGTACCGCAAATTTGTTTAATGAACGATGAACAGACATGTTAAGAGAAAATACATTTTGGAGTTAGTTGCAAAGTTTCGACAAAGTGGTTCAGTAGCCAACAAAAAACGGGATCCTGAACGTGAATTTCTGGCTATAAATGAGACTACTGAGATTGAAGTTTTAGGACAAATTGCTGCAGACCCAACTTTGAACACGAGAAAATTGGCCACTGTTTCAAACATCAAAAGAAGAACTATTCAGCGAATATTGAAGCATCATAAATTTCACCCGTATAAAATTCATCTTGTACAACAACTGAATGAAGATGATTTTGATCGGCGGCTGGAGTTTTGTGAAGTTATGACTGCACGAATAGCTGATAACGGGAACTTTCTTTTTAATATCTGTTTTTCAGACGAGTGTATGTTTTTATTAAACTCTACAGTCAATCGTCATAATTGTCGTTATTGTGCAGATAATAATCCAAGAAATTTTCACGAAGTCCACACTCAAGCTCCACAGAAATTGAGTGTCTGGACTGGCATTTTTTGAGACCGTTTAATCAGACCAATTTTTCTTGATGGCAATTTGAGTGGCGAAACGTATTTGGAGTTACTAGAAGATATCGTTTACCGTCTACTAATTGACATTGTTGAAAATGATTATCGCTATCAAGAAAATCAATGAGTGTTTCAACAAGATGGAGCTCCTCCGCATTTTTCACAACGTGTTAGAGACTTTTTGAACAGAGAGTTTCCAGAGCAATGGATTGGGCGTAGAGGTGCTATTGAGTGGCCCCTAGATCACCTGATTTAACTCTAAAGGAGTTATTTCTATGGGTCCATTTGAAGAGTAGAATTTACGCAACAGAACCGTAGTCTCTGGAAGAATTACGACGACACATTGTTGAAGAATGCCGTCTAATAACTCTACAAATGCTCCAGAATGGCAGAGCTCGTTTTGAACAAAATTTGTACTTTTGTATGGAAGCTGGTGGCCAACAGTTTGAACACTTACTTAACTGAATAAATATTTTTGAACTTTTGGTTTTGTTTTTTAGTGCTTTTTAATGAAAAATTGACTAAGCAGTGCATTTCTTATCACAATGAATGAAATACGTTCATGCAAATCCAACTGTGAATAATTTTTAAACGAGTTGATAAAACTTCCAAAAAAATTAGTGTGCTGAAACCAGAAAAGAAAGAGGTTTCAAATGATGTAACACTCGACACATGTTCCCTATTTAAAATATAAGGGTTGATGTGACAAAGTTGAGTTTTATGTCAAAACATGTCCCTCTCAATATTAAAATTGACGTGTTTCAGCGTTTCTTAAAAAAACATTCTCTGGACGCAAATCGGTCTGTTTCGTTTTTAATGCGCCAGCCTGTATATATTTGTGTGGGTTTGTGGGTTTGTGTGTGTGTGTGTGTCACACTGATAACACAAAAAATAATGGGCCGATTTTGATCAAATTTTCTGAGTACCTTCTTTTGCAAGTGGCTTGGATAAGTTCCTTAGCCAGAAAAATCGGCCCAGGTTTTCCCGGAAAATTTTGTATTTTCTTTCGGAAAAAACTGTATATCTCCGGAAATAACAAAGTAAGGGCAACAAAATTTTGTACGCGTGTTTGTATTGTAAAGAGTGAACCATGTACAATTTTACAATTTAGGTATGTAAGTTTCAAGACAAAAAAGTTATGGGCCTTTAAAGTATACAAAAAAATTGTTTTTTTTCCCAAAACGTCAGTCGCTATTTGAAACGTCAAAATTGGCAACATTTAGGCAAAGAACCTAAAACCAATACGGCATATGTAAAGAAAATTTCGGAAGAAGAGTGATTTACAAACGTTTAAGTTTCAGCTTCAACAGTCATTGTCCTTCATTTTACTAAAATATTTCCAGAAAATTCATTTCAAATGGCGCCTTCTTTAGATTTAAAAAGATTTCTTCAAATGAGCGCAAACTAGGCCTCCTAGAATCGATATCCGGGTTTAGTTTCAGTTTTTATCTGTTCGTATATATACAGGGTGACGCATTTCTACGGTAAAGCTCAATATAATTGTTATTATACAAGATACGAGGAAAAGTTGTATATGTTAATTATAGGGTGTCTTGAGCTGCATCTTATAAAATTATTTTGACAGTCACAGGATGGTCCATAAGTTGGTAATACCTACAATTTTTTTGAACACCCTTATATTATTGCATTTATTCATGAAATATGATGCATGTTTGTAAGAAAAAATCGAGACGCAGTAAGTGCGCTTTGGTAGCGAATTTTCATTAAATGCTGCAAATCTCAATGACTCAATTTGCTATTTTTTTTTCCTTAGGGCTCTTCCGCGTCTTTACCGCCCCGATAGCACCGCAGACTTTGATTTATTGTGCATGTCCTTTGTCTTTTCTACGCCACCCATTTCAAAATCACTGTGCCTTGAACTAGTCTGCACAGCAATTGGTAGGGTGAAGTTTTATATTGCAGATTGCCTCCGAAATTATGCCTCTATGAATAACCAGTTTTCTGAAGAAGCACTCCTTGCATATTTTTGTCGATAATGTTTTCTAAAAGAAATTAGTAAATTAATGTGGGTGTTCCATGGCGTTCCAAACTTTTTCTTCTGCATATAAGTGACTTGCTATTAATAACCAACAATCTAATCCACAGCTTTGCTAGTGATAGTGGTGACAGTATGTTTCTCATCGACTTGCCCAATATCTGCTTCTTGCTCCTTATTAATGAGAGTCGAAGTAACCAACTCCCTAAATGATCACCTGTCCAAGATTCTTAGCTGGAATTCTGCAATTCTGGTTGTGTTTAATTCCTCGATAACACAGGATTGCATATTGTATAGGAAAAGTGACCTACAAAGCCCAGACATTCAGATAGCTGACAAAATACTGCCCGAAAAATCCACACTCTACATCGAGTTGCAGAGGATACTTGCTGGCATTTAGATGTTTCCAATATGACAAAGGCAGCAGCGATTGGGTTTCTGTTTCAGGTTAAAAGCTTGTTTTCATCACAACAACTTCACATACTATATAAAGCACATATACATCCACAATTGGAATGTAGTTCTCATATTTGGGATGCAGCCCCAAAGACAAGCTTGTCTCTTCTAGATCCTATTCAGTAACGAACTGTTCGCCTTATAAGAGAAATATCTATTACAGTCAGTCTTTCTTCTCTAGACTAAACAAAAAAAGGTTGGAGATTGTCTTCTGTTGTTACTATCATCGTCGTTGCTCCTCAGAAATTGTTTCGTTCGTATGTCCACTTGCAACCTTTAAACGGCAAACCCATTGTAGTTGAATAGTGCGCACTTTCAGAGTCAAATTACCCACTTGTTGAACATTTCATTTCAAATCCTTGCTCTTTCCTAGAGTGTGTAAACTTTGGAATGTCCTCCCGGCAGACATATATGTCCGACTATTTAAGAAGCTAGTAATCATCCATCTTGTGGCACAACAATCAAGTTCATGTCTTAGAGATGCATAGGCTTTGCCTTTTATAAACTATTTTATATAAAAAAAAATCTCATAATGTAATGTATTTATAAATTGTGATCTTTTAAAGGGCAGTCACATGATTGTGAATTTTATTCTCCAATGCATAAGAGTTTACTTCTCGGATAGTAATATAAGATACAACCAGTCAAAAAACACTATGGATTTCATAAAGCCTTAGATGTTATAAAATGGATTTCAGTTAACTGGTTAACACTTTAGGGGCCAGAGCGGTCCCCAGGGACTGCTGTCATACTTGTCTGCTGGGCTCTTCTGGTCTCTGAGGATCGCCGGTACCAAACTTCAGTTTCTAGGCCAGTGGACCGCTTATTTTGTGCATTTAGGCGAACACATGGGACCGCTCGGCCTAGTAGAGTAAACGAGCCATAAAAATATCAAAATTTTTTGTTTGACATTATCAAAAAAGCCCAATCTTATTCTGTAATACCCCAGCATGGAGTCTAACAAATTTACCACACCCATATAGCAAATGTAGACTGTATCCGATTTAGTCTTATGGTACCCGTTGGGAGTACACCTTGTTTTGTTACAAAAAATTGCAATGGTACATAGTCATATAAAAGTAGCAATTTTCAGGTGCTTTGCAGATGTAATAAGTGACCTTGTTAGAGAAGGTGTTATTTTTTTAACAGTACAGAGACTATTATGTAGCCGTTCTTATTACACCATTTGGTGTTCTGTCATGGTTTCATTTTTTGTGGTTCTAATTTGAAGCAAGCAATAAGAACAATTATAATAATATAATAAACAGTGCAACAGAAATATATTTAGTAAAATCTATATTCTTTCAACTTGATTTAGTACCTATTAAGATATATTAGATACTTGTTTGTATTATATAAATAATGTCAATATTTAAATGACCACAGGTTGAAGTTGGAAGAAGAACACCGACAGCGATTAGCAGCTGCTCGAAAAGAGGAGCATGTTGAGCGTGAGTTGATGGAACAGCGAGAAATGCTCCAGCAGCAAAGGGAGCGAGAACAACGGGAGAAGGAACGAGCGCAAAGAGAGAGGGAGAAGGCACAACAAACTCGGATATCACCACACGTACCGCCGCCCCATCTCACATCCCAACCGCCCATGATGCTTCCCATGTTACATCCTGGAAGTATGTTACCCCCATCACAAATGACTCTACCCCCCAGCACCAGACATTCCCCTCTCAGTGCTGGCTTTCTCAATCCCAGTACCATGTCCCAGAGTTACCCAGTCCCAAGATCCAGCCCCTCACTCCAGAGACACTCTCCTCATTCGAGTATGCATCCTGCCCAGAACTATAGCTTAAATCTTACACATCCCCAGAGGCAGTCACCTGTGATTCAGCCTTCGGGGCCATTGATCAACAATACGGCAACTCTGGTGCCGCCATCATCTAGTCAAATGAATACCAGATGTTCTCCTAAACCCCCTACACCAAAGCCTGTATCCTTATCTAAGTCAGCCGTTACCAGTTCTAGTGCTCCGACTTCAACACATTCGGTAGTTACGAGTTCCGTGGTAACTAGTGAGGCTGTTAGTTCGACGCAAGGTAATGGAATCAAGGGTGTGGAAGATGGACAGACAGCTTCAAGCGCAGGTGAGGGGATTCGCGACAAAGGAGAAACTGCCTGACCCTCTGCCATGCTTGCCGTATGTCACTATCCCCAAGACTTAATTTTCGGTAATAATTGTGGTTTTTGTTGGGTTTTACTGCATGATAGATCTATTTCAGCTTTTTGCTAATGTTTATTGCTTATTACTAAAAAAAAAAGTACCTAACTGTCATGTTTCATGAGTTTAACAAACAATATTACATGATATTTTGTGTTTTCATAAACATTTGTGTTTGTGTTAATTGCTAAAAATTGTGTTATCATTTATACATTTATTATTATAAAATTAAATGTTCGGTAATTTCATTGAATAATACCAGGGATGAGGCCACATAATCACATATGAACAGCAGCATCGATGAATGGTTATTTTTCAGGATAATGTAGTTTTTTAATGTGTCATGCAGAGATCTATTAGCATTCAGGAAGTGTTAATGTTTTTCCGATGAGTTGATTTCCGCTTTAATTTTAAAAGTATGCACACTTACAAATTTAAATCTCCGGATGTGTGTAATTTTGGCTCCAAAGATCCGCACCAATAAATATTTGCGTTGTGCATTGTATTTGACACAAATTGGTTTGTGTACACTGAAATTTTTATTGATGTATGCAAACACATACAAAAAATTTCATAACGAACGACATATGCTATCCACTGTGCTGTTGGTTTTCTAGCAACAGCAAATAGATTTGCGTCGCGCAGTTGTGTCAATGTGGATTCGAATCTGAGTGCAGGGTAGTTTTCTTATATTTAGCGACGTAAATAGCCATTTTTAATGACAGTTCATGTCTTATTATCTTAAAAAGAAATAATGTGCATTGTTCATAATTGTATAAGATTATTTACATCGAACAAAGAGAGTAACAGTAATAAGGAACAAAGTTACTGGATAACCCTACTTTATCTGTGTAGGAAACGAAATGGTGGTGACAATATACCAAGAACGCCAGCTGCTTACAAAAAATTTCATAACGAACAACATATGCTATCCACTGTGCTGTTGGTTTTCTAGCAACAGCAAAGAGATTTGCGTCGCGCAGTTGTGTCAATGTGGATTCGAATCTGAGTGCAGGGTAGTTTTCTTATATTTAGAGACGTAAATAGCCATTTTTAATGACAGTTCATGTCTTATTATCTTAAAAAGAAATGTGCATTGTTCATAATTGTTTCAGATTATTTACATCGAACAAAGAGAGTAACAGTAATAAGGAACAAAGTTACTGGATAACCCTACTTTATCTGTGTAGGAAACAAAATGGTGGTGACAATATACCAAGAACGCCAGCTGCTTACAAAAAATTTCATAACGAACAACATATGCTATCCACTGTGCTGTTGGTTTTCTAGCAACAGCAAAGAGATTTGCGTCGCACAGTTGTGTCAATGTGGATTCGAATCTGAGTGCAGGGTAGTTTTCTTATATTTAGCGACGTAAATAGCCATTTTTAATGACAGTTCATGTCTTATTATCTTAAAAAGAAATAATGTGCATTGTTCATAATTGTATCAGATTATTTACATCGAACAAAGAGAGTAACAGTAATAAGGAACAAAGTTACTGGATAACCCTACTTTATCTGTGTAGGAAACGAAATGGTGGTGACAATATACCAAGAACGTCAGCTGCTTATGAAACAACAGCACAATTTTACAATTTCCGCGCATGTCAAAAGAAGACTTTGAATGTGTCATTAATTTGGTTGGACTTTTTTTTTTACTAGAGATGGGAAATTCCGATCTTTTCGAAGAGTCTGATCACCGGCTCCAGATCTTTTTGAAGATCCTTGAACCGGTTCTTAAATCCCAATGAATCTGTCTCGCGTGACTGTGACTTGTTACATTCGGCATTCAATAAGATCGACCAAAACAAAAGAGGTGATCAAGAGCGATAACCTATTATACGGATTGAAATATATATCCAAGATTATATGAATTTGTTAAAAAAATATTATGTCTTATGGCTACTTCGGTTCCAAGTGCAAGAATTTTTAGTAAAAGTGGACAAATTGTAACGTAAAAAGAACTCCAATGAGAAACAAAAAAATTAATGAAAATATATTTTTACATGTTAATATGTAATAAATGTTTCAAAAAAAATTGAATGTATAATTATATTTTTATTGTTGCTATTATTACCTACTATTGCATAAGTAAGTTAGTCGATATGTAGGTACAAGAAAAATAGATTCTACAAATGATATACCTAATATATACCCAATAAAAAATTATAAAACCTTCAATAATCTAAATGCTTAAATTGAACACGCAGGCTGAGCATTCTAAGTTGAATTCTGAATGTTTCAGGGTTCGGATCTCGGATCGTGTTATTTAGGTGTGCCCTATTCAGCAGTAATCTTTTGATTCTCCTTTCGTTGCTCACAGCGCCGTGATCCGAGAGCCGAGAACTTAACAGCGGATCAGCCGGATCAGGCATAACATATACGTCAGAGTGCCAGTGTCAGAGTCAATAGCGGTCGGTTCGTTGCCTCACGACTCAGGACAGATCAAACTAGGATTCAGGATCCGTCATTCATAATTTTAAGAGTCTGTTCATTCCGATCTTTTTAAAGATCCGAATTTTTGAACCAGTTCAGATCTGATCCAGACATCTCTACTTTTTACCTTCTCCCCCCCTGAAAGACACTAACAAGCTTGACATTTTTTTCCTTCTCCATGCCAACATTATACACTTTGGCTATTTCATTCCATGCATCACTTTTCTTAATTTTATTGAAATGTTGAGAGTGGGATTCCTTAGCAAGTCGAACTTCGAATATTTCTTAATGAGGTGCAATGAATCCTCATTGCTCCATTACATATTATATTTTAATTATTTATGAATTTGCCATTCAAATTGAGCATCACTATTGACCACTCATCACTGAATAAATTATTCATACTGAATTTTTGACAGGTGTTGTCCAGCAAAAATGACAGACAAGCGGAATCAGCCTTACAACACACAGCATAAATATTTTTGTGGGAAAATACATGACCATATTCAAATTTGTGCCGACTTTCAAAATACAATGTACAACATAAATATTTCCTGATGTGGTTCCGCCTTAAGTTATAAATACTGCTCAGTCAAAAGATGTTTTTAACAAAATGAAGTTTTTACCATTCTTACGACTCAGTCAGTTTCAATTAAACATTGTTACATTCTGATTCTAAGTTTATGCACATTTACTACTTCAATAAATTTTTAGCGCATTGTTAAGATGTATGAACTTTTTTTGTTTACAACATTTTTATAATTTCCAGTTTAAACTTTTTATTATGCAGTAGACTCTCCGCAGCACGAATAATAAGAAGGTAATAAAATGTGTATATGTATATATATATATATATATATATATATATATATATATATATATATATATATATATATATATATATATATATATATATATATATACATACATACATTAGAGGTGTGCGAAGCATCGAAATTTCGAACCAAACTCGAACCGAACTGTCGGTTCGAAAATATGTTTGCACCAACAATGTTGTAGTAGTTTGAAGTTCGAAATATGTAATTCTCCAAAATAGTTCGAACTTCGTTGCTCAGAAATACTTCGAAATTTAACCTTGCAGGCATTAATTCTGCCAAAGGTAGCGAAGTTGCGGCCCGTTAACTCGATAGCGGCGCTTTTAATTCGTTTTTGGTCTCATTAAGTTGATAGTGTAATTTAAGGGGATTTCACTCATGCATATTTTTGCCAGTTGGTGGGACACATTGAGACACGACGGAGCCATTTAGCAATCACAGAATAATTTTTCTTATATATCCTGGCCTCCCAACACCTTTTTCAGTAACAACATTATGATGGCGGTGTTCGAAGGCAATCGGTAACGTAATTTTCTGAATTTATGAGGTTAATTGCAGATTGCCTTTGGAAAACACTGGTTTCAACATGCTTTATTTCACAATGAGCCAAAACAGTTAAATATTCACAATGAGGAGACAGTTCAAATTTCAAGTGATTATTTTATACATATCATGGTCACTTTGACACCTCTCGATCTGTGTCTGTAAAACCTGGAAAAGTCGGAATTTCTAGAAGAAATCAGAGGAAAATGTGAAAATTGACTGAGAGTCAGGGAATTTTGGTCCCTGTCAGGGAAAAATTATTTGTTTCCTTTTTATGATAAATAATAAAAACAATGTGTTTGCTTTTTGTGAAATTCTGAACCATTTATTTAATGATTTCTTTCTCCACAAAACCACAATAATTGTTTTCTTTATTTTGCGTCCATTAGTCGCTTTTTGTTTAAAATGGGGAAGTGTGTTTTCAGCCATGACGTGAATACCTACTGTATTCTGTAAAAGTGTGTTACACATGTTGGGGGTGAATTGTAGAAGACCAAAGTCAGGGAAATAGACTTCCACATGTCAGGGAAAAGTCAGGGAAATTGATATGCTGTTTTTAGTGGGAACCCTGTTTCACTTTCGTTTTATAGTATTTTTGCTATTTAATGGAGTTTTAAGATCATTCGGTAAGTTATTGTGTACCTGAACAGCCATTATATAGCTGTTTGTATAAGTTACAGTTTTTTGTAATTTTAGGTAGTTGTATACAAGCCTCAACCCAAAGTAAATTGCAAAAATTGTAGAGGCTGATTTGTCTAGGGATAACGGTTGCTATGGCATCATGCCCTACAGCTGCAAAAGAGTCAATGCTGAATTTTACTCCACTACATATATGTGTGAAGAGGAAAGTGGTACTAAGTGCCTCCAAACTATTTCAAGCAGACAAATTCAAACCAGGAGACTTGTTTGGCCACTTAAAAATCCTGGAAATTATTCCATTGGTCACTTGCCAAACTAACAGATCAAATTCCACCTAAACTGAACTTTATAGTTATATTTGATGTGGTCATCAGTGACCACCAGGCATGTGACCGAGACAGTGAAAGGCTGACAAACAACTCATCTGTATGGTACACAGATGGGTCTAAACAAATGGAAGGAGCAGGACTGGGAATAAAAGAACCTAACTTTAGACTAGCTGGGTCCCTAGGGAACACTTCCATGATCTTTCAAGCAGAAATGCTTGCTATAAATCTCTGTGTATAGGAGTACATACAAAGAAGACTCGGAAATAGAAAGATCTACATCCTCTCGGGCATTCAGGCACTACTAAAGACACTGAAATCTTTCAAAACCGAGTCCAAACTGACCTAGGACTGCAAAAAATCCTTGAAGTAACTGGCTACGAACAACAAAGTATTTTATGTGGGTACCAGGGCATCAAAGCATTAAAGTAAATGAGGAAGCAGATAGCCTTGCAAAAAGGACAGTAACAACACCATTCTATGGTCCAGAGCCCTATTGTGGACTAACAAAGAACCATATAAGAAATGAACTTGATACTTGGAAAAGGAACCAAATGCTGTCATACTGGAGGAAAACGCCAGGTTTAAGGCAGGCAAACAGGTTCATCACCATATCAACAGACAAGTCTAAACTGTTCCTTGAATTGGACAGGAATGACTTGAGACTAATCATAGGACTTTACGCACGACACCCCCAGGAAGGAATCACCTTATAAAGATGGATAACACACACACAGTGAAAACTGCAGGTACTGTACTGAAACAGCAGAACACTTGCTATGCGACTGTATAGCTCAGTTCTTTAAAAGGATTAGATACCTTGCAGGGGTAACTTCAACACTCCAAGAAATAGGTGAAATAGCCTCCAAAAAGATAGTAGACTATATAAAAAGTCTGAACATATTAGGCAACTATTAGAAAAAGAGTCATGCACAAAAGACCCATTGGGGTCACAGTACTGCGAGGGCATAAGCCTGTACGACTCGTTAAATAATCTACAAAACATACATTTGCTTCTTGTGTTAATTTCAGTTTGTAAAAAATAACTTTTAAGTGTACTACAGTGGCAGCACAAAGATTCAAAAGCAATTAGTTGGTCGAGACTTAGTTGATAGTTTTGTATTATGAAATTATCGTTAATTAGTGCTTTTAACAGTATGTTTTGCAGTCGTACTACAATAGCTAATGATACTGTGAAAGAATGCATAATAGATGTACTTCACCATTTAACATGAAAATAAATTCAACTCATAACAACAAATATAATAAAATAAATAATTAACAACAGCAGTAGAAAGGTTTTCAAGAAAGCGGGCGTAATCCATCAAATCAGCTTGCTCATTTAAAACAATACAGTTGTTATGTATATGCTTTGTTTAGAGGTGTACGGAGCTTCGAAATTTCGAACCCAACTCGAACCAAACCTGTGGTTAGAAAAATTGTTCGCACTAGGTGATGTTAAAGTAGTTCGGAATTTGAAATACCTAATTCTCCAAAATAGTTTGAAGTTCGTTGCTCAAAAATACTTTGAAATTCAACTTTACAGGTATTCAATGCTGCCAAATGTAGTGCAGTCGTAACTCTGTAGCGACCCCGTTAACTCTGTAGCAGTGCTTTAAATTCGGTATCAGTCCCATTGAGTCGGTAACGTAATTTTAGGAGATTTCACTCATGCAGATCTTTGACAGTTTGTAGGAGAGTAAGACATGACAGAGTCATTCAATAATCACAACATTATTTTTTTTATAAAACCTAGCATCCCAGTGCTTTTTTCGGTTATAATAACAATGAGGCAAAACAGTTTAAACAATCAGGAAACAGTTGAATTTTAAGTGGTTTTTATATAGGTATCTATCTTCCTCACTTTTAACCCACTCAGTCTGTTTGCTAAAACTGCCTAGCTAATACCAAACAACAACAAAATATTCATAATTGAGCTTAGCTATAAATGTAGAAGTCTAAAAAAAAGTTTGCAACATGCCTTTTTGTATTTTGATTCATCGTTGACCCATCTTCATAACTAACATTAGCACCGGAGGGCATTTTCACTGGGATTCTGTTATATAACTTTGTGCCCCAATAATCCACATTCGTCTGGGTTCTTGAGAGTCTGTGGTACGGAATCTGTAACGCTTCTGTTTGTAGTGTTGTATATATGTCTCTGAAGCGTTTCTAGGTGATCGTGTACATATTTTAGACAGGTGAGTATGTATACGAAAGGAATGGTGGGTATTTTTAATACTTTAAAGGACTCTACAACTTTTCACTTCTTTTAAGATTCATAATGATTCATATTCCTCGCGAGTGAGTTCCCCACAGAAGCATATTATAGCATACAAGTGCATGGAAATTTGCAAAGTATCTGACTCCCCTTACCGATTACGAAGCTATGGTTTTCATTCTTCTAATCATAAAAAGAGCTGTCTGCAATTTTGTGGTCAATTTCTCCAAATGATATGACCAGCCCAAATCACAGACCCAAAAATTTCACTGCATTTGTGTCTTTTGGGATTCATAATTAGTTTATTCTTCTCAAACCATTCTTTTGCAAAATATTTACTGTCTTCTAGCTCTTGGATGCTTGAAGCTCTGATCAGAAATGAGGTGTCATCTGCATACTGACCGGTAGCAAAAGACCCTACATATTCTGCCAAATCATTTGTATAAATTATAAATAATAATGGCCCCAGTATGGATCCTTGTGGCACACCTTTAGTCGCGGCTACCATAGAGAAGTCACCATGCCAAAAAAACTGTCTGTTCTCTATGCTTAAGATAATTCTCCACCACCTTATATGGGAGACCTCTAATACCATACGAATCAAGGTTATCCAGAAGCTGTTTATGTGGAACTGTATCAAAGTCCTTGGGGAGATCACACAGTGCCACTCTTGCAATATCCTCTTGATCAATTATCGTAGCAATTTTTTCTGTTATCTTTGTTAGCAATGTTGTTGTAGAATATGATTTCCTGTAACCATGCTGACTATCAGAAAAAAAACAGTTTGTTTTTCAAGAAAGTCCATTAATCTGTTTTTATAACAGCTTCTATAACCTTGGAAATCACAGGTGGAATAGACAGTGGCCTGTAATTGTTTTTAAGTTCCATGACTCCCCCCTTGTGGGCTGGTAAATTATTACAAAAATATAGTGACTATTAATTCCTTTAAAATGTCACTATTAATTTGTTTATCTGGGACTTTTATAAAAATACGTTCAAACTCACCACCAACAGCTCTGTGAAAACTTGTAAATCCATTCTTCATTTCAGTAAAAAGAGCTTTTTTTATTTACTACTTAATTTTAAAAAATGGTTATGAAATCTTTACAGAGAATGTTGACGTCTCTGCTTGACTTAATAGTTATAATAATATAATAAATTCATCTATGTCGATATTTTTGTTGTATAAAACCTTCTTCTATTACTGTTATTTTTGATTAGTTATTCTGATAGTTATTATCAGATGTGTTTTTCTTCAATCGAACTATAAACGAACCCAAGAAAATATGTTACTTCGAACCTCTGAAATAGTACGTCTTAGGTTCACACTTGAACTTCTTTAAAATTCAAAATCGAATATAGCAAAATTCTTCAATGTTGATAATATAATTTCCTTACATGCAAAATTTAGGTATATTGTAGCATACAATATTTAGTATTTAGAAGATATCTACTGTTTTTGCAAAAAGCAAAGGTTCCACAAAATTTGTAGGTTGATTGGGTGAAATGTGTCTTCCTATGCTGATGTTAGTTGTGAAGATCGGTTAACATTGAATTAAAAACACGAAAAGGTATATTAAAAACTTTTTTAAATGTGTACATCTATAGCTAAGCTCAATTGTATATACTTTTTGTCGTTTGGTATTATCTAGGCAGTTTTATCAGATTGAGGGGTCAAAATTGAGCATAATAGTTATATAATAACTACTTGAAATTTTAACTGTGCATTGATTGAGAATATTTAACAGTGTTAGTTCATTGTGAAATAAAGCATGTATTTCCAGAAGGCAATCTGCAATTATTCTCATAAATTCTGGAAAATTACATTATCGATTTGGACACTGCCATCATAATGTTCTAACCACAAAGGCGTTGGGATGCTACGAAATATTAAAAAATTAAATATGTGATTGTTAAATGGCTCTCTCCTATCTCAATCTGTCCCACCAGCTGTCAAAAATACCAATTAGAAACAGAGTTCAAAGCACCGCTACTGGGTTACAGTAATTAAACGTTGAATGAAACAGCTTCTCGTCCAGACACCAAAATTTATTTCAGATCTTTTTCTTACACCCGACGCGTTTCGACACTCCAAGAGGTCATCTTCAAGGGATAAATCTACAAACATAAACAAGACAGGTCAGTCAGAAAAACGTTAGTCTTTCCGGTAGGCAATGGGTTACAGTGTCGCTGCCTTTGGCAGCATTGAATGTCTGTAATGTCCAATTTTAAAGTATTTTTGGACAACAAACTTCGAACTATTTTGAAGAATTACGTATTGTGAAAAAAAAGCACTTGTAATGCCAGAGAAGAAGTCTCTACATGTGTTTTTATAGTTCAGTGCATATTTTATTTTCACTTTAAACACTTGTTTCATTCTTAAAAGCTTAACTTTTGTAGAACACAGACTCTACCATAATTGATAGATAAATTTACAAAAAAAACTCCAAAACTCGTCTTTATAATTGATTTATTGCACAGATTATTCATTTGTATTGGCATATTTTGTTGTCTTTGTTTCAGCCAGGACGCCTCCCGTAGCACAAAGCCAGATATCTCCTTCACAAAATGCCCCAAACCCCCCACCAGTTAGTAGTGCAGCAAGTTGTAGTAACCCTGTCAAATGTAACATTAATCAAAATTTAACTCAGAATGTTTTAAAACCGAAGGTTCACAGACCAATCCCTTACAATATAGACTACATTGTCAAAGATCTTGTCACGTCAAAACCTAAAGTCAACGTTGTACCTAATTGTGTAATAAAATCTCCTGTAAACAACGAAGTTTGCAGTTCAACAATGACAACAAACACATCAACAACAGCCGTCAGTGGGAGCACTCAAGTTCTAACAAATAACATTACCCTTAAGGGTGTTGAAGCTCTTTTAATTCCTGAAGTTCTAAAGGAAGATACAGCGAATAAGCTAGATGATGTTAGTAAGGTCGACATTACTTTACCAAGCATTTTGGGGTTGGACGAATCAAAGAAATGTGAAGCTAAGGCAGAAAAGCAAAAAAATTCTGAAAAGAGGTGTAACCTACCACCAAAAAAAGGTCACTCGTATTATAATTATCCAGATATGTGTACAGAAGTGAAACATGCACAGACGCCCATAAATGAAGTGAATGTGAACCAGCAGACACATAGTCCGCAACTGCCCGTTCCTTCATCACCTAACTATCCTGTTCAAACGCAAGTGTCCACAGACACTTGTAGCATTTCTAATAAAGATTGCCATAAGAACGTTAATGTACCAAATTCGTTTGTTCCTACAATCAATAATAACTACATTGAACCACCTCAAACACCTAGTCAGAACGATTTAAATAAAGCAAACTGCATTGCAACACATTCCAGTGTAAATAATACTAGTGACTTCATTGAAGAAACTTTAACCAATTTAAATAAGTGCGAGAATATTAATCTTACTAAAAAAGTGAACACGAACGCTGCAGGAAACCAAATGCATACCGAATGTGAAATTTTAAATAGTGCCCTTCAAGGTGTCAACATAACCAAACCCTGTGAAAACAGTAAAAAATGCACAAATCCACCTAATATTATTCGTAAAATTAATAATGGTAGTATTCGCAGTCAGAAAGTGGCAGATAATAGTGGATCCTTCACTGTACTAAATATACCAAATTTAAATTTTCACGGTCCACCAACGAAACGACAGAAACTAAGTAAAATAGATATAGCAACATTGAAAAGAAAAATGAGAAGGAAGAAACGAGTAACAAAGGTAAAACAAATAAAAGCATTGTCCAATAATGATTGTGTACCAAGTAAACTTGATTTTGGTGTACGTGTACTTGGTCGTTCAGATAGTTCAAGTTCCAGTTCATGTTCCAGCTCTGATTGTGAAAGCGATCTTCCTGATATATGGATAAAGTCTGGGCCCCCTATGAAACCAGATTATAGATTGGAAAAAATCAAATTCATGAGTATATTTGGATTGACGACACATATGAAAAAAAGTTGTAAGTATGTATGATTTTAGGCATATTTGTATAAAATTGACTTTTTCCTGATATATTTGGTTTTTAATAGTAGCCTTAATCTTTTGAATAGTGATGTACAGATAGATGCCATCCCAATTCAGCAATAGATATCTTAGTAACAATGGGTGCAATCAGAAAGCCATGTACAGTCAAAAACAATATAAAATTTACTTAAAAGAAACAGACACGAATACATAAATGAAACATGACATCAAATAAAAACACTGAAACATCGTTACAAGGGGGTACCTCGAAAACAGTGAAGTAATAGGAAAATGGGCAGGGAAATATTTAAACATATTTTTGACATTTACTCTCTCTCTCTCTCTCTCTATGTATATATATATATATATATATATATATATATATATATATATATATATATATATATATATATATATATATATATATTGCAGGCCATGGGGTAACTTCGGATTTTTAAACAGGTTGATGTACTTTTTTATAAAATTCAAATTTACATTAAAAAACTAGGTATGTGTGCAAAAACATTTTTTGGTTTGCGCTTTCACTTGCGGAAATATTAGGTTAAAATACAAAAAATATGGAGCATTGTCTTGCAAAAAGAGCACACCTTTGGTCATTTCCGCAGCGTTTTTCCCACTATTTTCTCGCATAATTTAGTTAGCAACTCACTATAGATCTGTCATGTGTAGCCGAATGTAAAATGAGTCGCCAGTTTGAAAACTCACTAATAAAGTAGCTTATTATAAATCAAGTAAAATACAAAATAAGTCGACAGTATTCAGTTAGCTACTATTATTTGGTAATAAATTTTAAAATTAAAATATAAATTATAATACAAGGGTTACTGTTTTTTAAATTCACAATAATTATGTTACTATAAATTTACATATATACATAATGGACCTAAATACTAAATAGTATGCAGTCTTTCAGTGCTTTATATATGCAGAGAGCAAGGAAACATTTTCTAACAAAAATCGCGACTTTTGTTTTCCCAAAGTGGTACCTAGCTTATTATAAATCAAGTTAAACTCAAAATAAGTCGACAGTATTCAGCTGGCCACAAATATTTGGTAATAAATTTTAAAATTAAAATCAATATACGTTATAGGAAAAGGGTGACTGTTTTTTTAAATTCACAATAATTGTGTTGCTATAAATTTACATATATACATAATGGAAATAAATAGTAAGCAATCTGTCAATGTTTTATATATGGAGAGCACAGGAACATTTGCTAATGAAAATTGCGACTTTGTTATTTTCCTAATAGCGGGTCTAACCAAAAAAAATAATAATTAGAGAAGCCCTTAAAAATATACACTATTATACCAAATGGATAGATAAGTTTAAATTTAAAAATCAGGTTTTTTTTTTTTCAGAAACAAAGATTTTGACAAAAATACATCATGTTTTAGCGAATTTTTGTAAAAAAAAAAAAGTTGTTAACGAGGATTGTGACTTTTGGCAATTGGAAAAATTTCTTCAAATGAGCGCGCACTAGGCCCTGTTCTTGTTAGAACCTATATTTCCGAGGTCAGTTTCAAACTTTATATGTTCAGATAGCACAATGATAAAAAATAATTAACTTAAAACAACATACATACATACATACATACATATATATATATATATATATATATATATATATATATATATATATATATATATATATATATATATATATATATATATATATATATTATATACATATATAAACGAGAATTCGTAGCTGAATCGTATGTAATTAAATGTGTTATTAACTCGTGGGTATGGGTATCAGCTATTTCATAAAAAAGAAAACCCTTTTCTTGGGAAACTTTCGCAATTACGTTATTGGTTCATCAGTCACTAAAAATAATACAAGTAAATATACAAAAGTCTGGACGCAACAAATGCGTTATGGTAGTGAATTTGCATAGAAATGATCTCGCACAAAATATTTTTTCCTGTGACATAAAAATATGAATTTTAGCATATAGTTTCTTTTTAATATCGCTAACTTACCTACCAAATGTTGTTAGAATAGCTTTTCTATTTTTTGAGATAAAATTTTTTTCCGAAATAAAACCCATAATTTTACCGGAAAAACTGGTTTTATTTTCCTGGCCAACGAACTTATCGAAGCCACTTACAAAAGGAAGGTACATGTCAAATTTTATCAAGATCGGACCATTATTTTGTGAGTTATCGGTGTGATATACACACTGACACACACACACAAATATATATATGTGTGTGTGTGTGTGCGTGCGTGCGTGCGTGCGTGCGTGCGTGTGTGTGTGTGTGTGTGTGTGTGTGTGTGTGTGTGTGTGTGTGTGTGTGTGTGTGTGTGTGTGTGTGTGTGTGTGTGTGTGTGTGTGTTCAGAAAGATTTCCGTGGTCTTTAATGTGAGACATACTTGGTTCTCGGGTTGAACCGTGTCCATAACTTATGAAAACTTGACGTTTTGGCTCCTGTTTTGGAGCCATTATCAAGAGGTAAAGGAAGTATGTAAGGACACTCTAAGGCCTCAATCTGCCTACTCCTTAGAGTGGTAGACAAAGGTGGGTAAAGGAAATATGTAAGGACACTCTAAGGCCTCAATCTGCCTACTCCTTAGAGTGGTGGACAAAGGTGGGTAAAGGAAATATGTAAGGACACTCTAAGGCCTCAATCTGCCTACTCCCTAAATCTCGCCGGAGATCGTCTGTGAGGTCTCAGTGTGTTCAACTTTAGGCCTCAGAAGATCTGAGGTCTAGGCAGATTGAGGCCTTAGAGTGTCCTTACATATTTCCTTTACCCACCTTTGTCCACCACTCTAAGGAGTAGGCAGATTGAGGCCTCAGAGTGTCCTTACATATTTCCTTTACCCACCTTTGTCCACCACTCTAAGGGGTAGACAGATTGAGGCCTCAGAGTGTCCTTACATATTTCCTTTACCTCTTAAAAATGGCTCCAAAACAGAAGCCGAAACGTCGAGTTTTCATAAATTCTGGACGCGGTTCAACCCGAGAACCAAGTATGTCATATATATATATATATATATATATATATATATATATATATATATATATATATATATATATATATATATATATATATATATATATATATATATATATATATATATATATATATATATATATATATATATATATATATATATATATATATATATATAAACATATATAAATTGAAAATGACCTTGGATATGGGTTTTAGGGGTCCTAGTTCGAGCTCATTTGAAAAAAATGTTTCAAAATTGAAAAGTCAAGATCTCCCCATTAGAGATTTTTTTCTAAGAAAATTCACTAAAAGGGAGTAGGTGTACCTATATTTCAAATTCTTAATATTCTATAGATATCTTAAATAAGGCAAGTGTAAGATATAATGAAATAAAACATTTTAAAAGAATACTGATATTAATAGGTAATCAACTAACATTGAAAATTAACTATAATCAGAATGCACAAAGGATGAGTCTTCTTATGGATTTCTCCTTTTATTTTACACAATGTTTTTAAGATACCAATGCATATTTTATAAAAATTATAATTTTTAATACTATTAAATGACTTTAATAGTTAGTATGAATAAGAAATTATACTCAATAAGTCATAATAATTATAATTAAAGCTTTGGCGTTTCTCAAGCACAAAACATGCAGATGCAGGTAATCTTTTTTAGGCGCCAAGATGGCTTATTGGTTTATGGGATTGACCTGACCATATCATCTCGCCTACTTTGTAAAAGTCACGTACGAAACCTTAATCGGAATCGACCCATTCTTGTTGCGAGGTTGCGACTCCCAGTCTCAGATCTCTGACTCCGATTCAGTCATGAGATGAGTCGGTGAGTTGTGAATCAGTGAATCGGTGAGCGGGAGCGGTGACCAAGAGTCCTGAGAGTGAGTCGGTGAATCGGAGTTGCGGGTCGTATCAGCAACTGAGTCGATTCACTGGTGGGAGTCGAATCAGTCTGTCAGTGCCCAACACTATTAGATAACTATTTTGGGATAAAATAGTTCTAACAAAAACATCGAAAAAATATATCGCTCCTATAGATATTGCAACATGCAACAAAAAGTTGCAAAGTAAACTATAAAAAAATTCTAATAAAACATGTTTTATTTTTAATAACTCCATTAAAGCTCTGTGACTGTCACCATGGTAAATGCTTTTTAGTTTTATTATTGTTTCTTATAAAACTATTTTCTAAGTATTGTATATCATCTTTTTTTTACACCTAGGTAAACATTTATAAAACTATTCTATATAACCTTACACGTCCCTTATAGAGTAAAGTAAAGGTCTAAAATGTTTTATAAAGGTGCACCCATTTTGTGTTTATAAGCGTTATATAAACATTACCAAAACGTTTATAGCAACAGTTTATAAAAAATGTTTTATAAACGTTTTTGTGACTACAGTAAAACATCAAACTCCTAGTTGGGGTATTAATACCATCTGTTCAACTATCTGTTTGTAGACTCACTCTTCTACATTTATTATATTGTCTCATAACTACATTAATTCATTGTTTATTTGATGATGTTAGTCTAAAATTGAGTAGGGGGAAAAATTTGTCTTAAAGCCTTATAGAAATTAGTCCCTAGTATTCGTAAACTAAAATATTACATGTGCAATTTTTTTATTCTTATATTACCAATTTAAAATTTTAGCTATCGAATTAGACAAACTAGAGAGAAGGAAGTGGCAGCATGGATGTAATTTATTAATAGACGATACAGAGGAAAATAAAACATTACCATTAAGTTTACCAGTGCCTTGTCGTTCACCTACAGTATTAAATTATATGCCAGATTATCAGAAGAAAGCCATTTTTTTTCAACACCTAGGACTTAAATCTGTACCACCTCTTGTTAGACAAGGTAATGTTTTGTAATAATACAATTTACTGTAACTTATTTAACTGCTAAGTTTCTAACTATGTTAACTCACATGCTAAATTTACAGGTGAAACAAATAACTTCATAATAATGAATTTTATTACTTGGTGTATTTTTTTGAATGTACACTAGGTTTTCGATAATCCGGGCTGATTAATGCACAAGGCGATCCATAATTTAAAAACACCCGAATTACTGAAGCCTAAAAAAATTTAATCAACATACATACTTATGTACCGGGTGATTCTTTATAATGTCGCCCCCCTTTAACTTTGTTATTTTAAGTGTCCCAAAAAAATTGTAAGTATGGTTATGTAGGTGCTAAAAATACTTTTTTTACATATAAAAAAAAATTGAAAAATGATCAGTATACAGGGAAAACCAAAAAGTTCGCTTTTTTCTATGGATGACCCTATATATGAATTTATTTTTCAATTCCTCGTAAAATTCTAAGCATAATTTATATAACATACCGTATACTTAACATGAATAGTTTTTGAAATATTCGCATTTGAAACGTTATCATCAAATATTTTATTAAACAACTGTTACAAATCAAGAAGTCCTAGGATACCACGCTTTTAATTGAAAACAAATAACTGACAGTAACATTCTGTCAATATTGTTGTAGTTGTATTGTTTAGTAAGTAAAAATGCCGACAGAAGAGTTATTTTAAGTTATTATATTAAATGTAATATAAATTGTCGTGCTGCCATTAGAAATATGATAGAAGATAATCCCGGTATGCATGTCCCAACTCGAAAAACGTTCACATCTATATATAGGATGTTTCAAGAAACGTCAAATTTACAAAGGAGAAAAAGAACTGCTGTGAACGTAGATAAAAATGCAGAATTAAATATTTTACTTGCTATAGAAAAGAATCCAAACAATTCCATAAGAAACATTTTAAAGACATTAAAAGCAACACAAGAAAATATTCAGCGAACTTCATACAGTAAAGTACAAAGAACGTTAAGAAAATGGAATCTAAAGCCATATAAGATTAAACTCACTACAAAGCTTACCCAAATGCAAAAAGATGATCGGGTCGCATTTCGTCAACTGATTCTAGACAGAATAAACATAAATATTTTTTTTTTTTTGAAAACAGTTCTATGGACTGACCAGTCTACCTTTTCTACTAGTGGCCTGTTTAACCGAAAAAATACCAGACATTGGGCAAGAGATAATCCACATTCTTATAGGGAATTTAAGTTCCAAGGGCGACAATCTGTGAATGTGTGGTGTGGTATCCTAGGCGATCGAGTTATCAGTCCGTATTTTTTTGATACTGTTTTAAATGGAGACCGCTATTTTGATTTCTTGGAAAACGAGTTTGAGGAATATTTAGACGATTTGCCTTTAAATATATTACAAAATATAATTTTTCAACAGGATGGAGCACCCCCTCACAACATCCGTGCTGTGCTTAATTACCTAAATGAAAGGTTTCCTGAATGGATCGGAAGAAATGCGCCAATTAAATGGCCTGCAAACAACCCCGATTTGACACCTATGGATGCGTTTCTTTGGGGTTATATAAAAAACCGTGTATACGACTACCAAATTGAAAACCTCGATCATCTTAAACATTTGATACGGAATGTAATTATTAATTTAAATGAAACTAACCCAGCATTCATAACAGATTCATTAGAGAAAATGCGAAGAACCCTTATACAATGTGTTGAAGAAAATGTAGGCCCGGTAGAGCATCTTTATATTTAATTAGAAACTGTTTTTGTTATATTATTTATTGTTAGATTTCTTGATTTTTAACAGTTGTTTTGGTTTAATAAATTTGTGATGATAACGTTTCAAATGCGGATATTTCAAAAACTATTCATTTTAAGTGTACGGTAGGAATCTAAAATTATATTCATATATAGGGTGATCCATTGAAAAAAAAATGAACTTTTTGATTTTCCTGTATAATGATCATTTTTCAAAAAAAATTATACGTTTAAAAAAGAATTTTTTTAGCACTTACATAACCATACTTTCAATTTTTTTGGGACACTTAAAATAACAAAGTTAAAGGGGGGGCGACATTATAAAGAATCACCCTGTATGTGTGTATTTGAAGGCAGGGTACATGCTTTTCAATATTTTATAGGTATGTACATATGTACCCCGTGTGGGGTTGCTAGTCCTCCATCGGGCGCGTCCCAGGTGGTGGATAGGGGAACACCTCCTAGATATACCGAGGTACCGAGGAAATCAAATACTCGGGGCGGACCAAAACTAGCACTGACTGAACAGTTACCGGTATAAGTAAACAACTCTTGATGACCAACGTCTTAGGGCGGAAGAGGTACTAAGAGATAGGGCACCTTCTTGCCCTTGAGATGAGAAATCATCTCCAAAGGCGGAGAAACTAATGAATGGTGAACGGCAGGAAGATGCAGAAGGCAATGGGAAACCACTGCAGTAAAGATCCAAATGGATATCCCTAGTTAATCAACATGGCTGAGTTCAAGGCGAAAAATTCCGGAGTTTCTAGTCCCCTATTTGGATCTCCGAGGGGACAGTTTTGAATGCAGCGAAGAGGAAGGAAAGTGATATAAGGATCGGTACATGGAACATCAGATCCATGTTCGAGGCAGGTAAAATTCACAACATACTTCAAGAAATGCAGCGGCTCAATATAAGCGTAATGGGACTCAGTGAAACTAGATGGCCTAATTCAGGAAGAATGAAAATTAATCAGTCAAAGATTTACTACTCGGGTAACAACGACACAAATCACCGAAACGGAGTAGCGATTATGGTGGACGGCAACTTTTGTCAAGCTATAACTGGCTTCATCCCCATCTCAGATAGAGTAATGATGATAAGAGCAACAACAACCCAAAGGATACTTAACATCATTCAGGTATACGCCCCCACTTCCGATAAGAGTGAAGAAGAAATAGAACAATTCTACAATGAAATTCAACAAGCTCTAGACGTCACAAAGAACAGGGATATAACGATAATAATGGGAGACTTCAACGCAAAAATGGGAAAGGGAAATGTAGAAGATATTATTGGTGATTTTGGGTTGGGCACAAGAAATGAAAGGGGGGATAGATTGACAGAGTTCTTTTAAGAGCAAGACAAGGTGATTACAAACACATAATTTAAACTGCTCGATAGGAGGCTTTATACTTGGAAATCACCCGCTGATAACACCAAACACACAGTTAGGAATCAGATTGATTACATCTTAATCAATAAATGATATCGAAATTCCATAGTGTCGGCTAAAGCCTATCCTGGAGCAGATGCAGCAACAGACCATAATCCAGTAATAGTAAGTCTCAGAGTTCGATTGAAGAAGCCAAAATCCCAACAAAACAAAAAACCGCTGCAAACTTTAAACTTTAAAAGCTCAATAATGAGAGAACAATTGACCAAGAATATTAATAACGAACTAGGTAAGATCAGAGTTGAACCGAATGAAGATCCAAACATAATATGGGATACCATCAAAACCACGATAACGACTTCAACATAAGAGTTACTGCCGACACAGAATACTGTTCACAAACAAAAACATGGACAACAATGCATATAACCGTATACATAGTGAGATAGGAAAGAAAATGCGTGAAGCCAAAGAAAAATGGTACAGAGAAAATGTGCGGAAGTAGAAGATTTGATAGTGAAACACGACGATCTTAACCTCTATAAAAAAATTAGGGAAGTAGCTGGTATAAAAAGGCGAAACGAAAGCAATATCTTGCTAGACAGAGATGGCAAAATAATCGCAGACACTGTAGGTAAACTAGCAAGATGGAAGGAGTATATCCAGGAACTATTCGACGATGACAGGCAACAAGAAACAGTAGAAGAAGACACAGAAAGAGAAAGAGAGTTGGGCCCAACAATAACTAAGGAAGAAGTAATGCACGCAGTAAAAATGGCAAAATCTAATAAATCTCCAGAACCCGACGAAATTCCAGCAAAAATAATTAAACTAATCACAGAGGATCAAATGGGCATATTGGTGGAACTACTTAACACAGTATACAACACGGGAATCATCCCCTGTGAATGGCTTAGATCGACCTTCATTACATTACAAAAAAAGATTAACGCAAAAGAATGTAGCGACCACCGAACCCTCAGTCTAATGAGTCACGCTCTCAAAATATTCCTACAGATAATACATCAGAGAATTTTTAGGAAATTAGAACAAGATATTAGCGAAACCCAATTTGGTTTCAGAAATGCAATGGGAAGAAGAGAAGCCTTGTTTGCCTTTAATGTATTGGCTCAAAGGTACATCGACATCAATCAACCATTGTATGTCTGTTTTCTTGACTACAACAAAGCACTTGATAGAGTCCGCCACAACCACCTTATTCAATTGCTTAAAAGGAAAGATATAGACATGAAGGATATTAGAATAATAAATAATTTATACTACAGCCAGACGGCCAATATCAAAGTGCATAATGAACTCTCAGAAGAAGTAAAAATAAAACGTGGTGTAAGGCAAGGATGTGTACTATCGCCGCTATTATTTAATCTTTACTCGGAAGAAATCATTCAGAGAGTACTGGAGGAAACAACAATAGGAGTCAAGGTTAATGGAATACCCATTAAAAAAAAATATATATATATATATATATATATATATATATATATATATATATATATATATATATATATATATATATATATATATATATATATATATATATATATATATATATATATATATATATATATATATATATATATATATATATATATAGTATGTATGTATCTATGTATGTATCACACCGACAACTCAAAAAATAATGGGCCGATTTTTATTAAATTTGGTGAATATATTCCTTTTGCAAGTGGCTTGGGCAAGTTCGTTAGCCAGGAAAATCGGTCCAGGTTTTCCCGGAAAATTTTGTGTTTTCTGTCGAAAAAAAATAATATCTTTGGAAATAACAAAGTAAGGGCAACCAAATTTGATATGCGGGTTTATATTGTTATAGGTAAATTACGTACGTACGTTTAGCTCTGTAGGTTAAAACACAAAAAAGTTATAGGCATTTAAATAAAAATAAATTGGGCTTTTCCTCAAAACGTCAAAGTCGCGATTTAAAACGTCAAAATTGGCAACATTTAGGCAAAGAAGAAACTAATACGGGCTATGGGAAGAAAACTGTCTCAAGAAGAATGTTTTACAAACCCTGAAGTCTTAGCTCCAACCGTAATTGTCCTTCATTTTAGTAAAATATTTCCAGAAAATTCATTTCAAGTAGACCCTTTCTCTGATGCTTTGGCAGTAGTCTTAACTATAGAGTTTATCGTGTAATGGCATATAATTTTTGTCTAATTTTCGTAAAAAATCAATAAAGCTCAATATAGCCGTTATTATACAAGATATGAAAAAAAAATGTATACATTAATTATAGGGTGTCTTGAGATACATCTTAAAAAAATATTTCTACACTCACCGGGTGCCCAAAAGTCGTTGGTGATCGAACATGTCTTATTACATTTTTGCATCAAAATATAATGCATGATTGTAAGAAAAGAAATTCAGGATGCAGCAACTGCGTTATGGTAGCGAATTTTGATTAAATGCTTCAAATTTTAATAGCTCAATTTGCTATTAACGTATAGGGTTGACCAAGAAACACGTTATCCGGGAACACTTTAAGTTTACTTTCGGAAATTTTGTACATTTTCAAACAATAAAGGTATTTTGATGAAACATGGCACATTGTTTTTATTATATAGGTTATAGATAACCAAATTTGATGCCTGCTTTCTTAAAAAAACACAGATTTGCTATTAAAAACATTTTTATGAAAATTCACTACCATAACGCACTTGCTGCGTCCAGACTTTTTAGTATTATTACCACACCTATCCCATCTACGTTTGAAGTATCTAGACTTCTTTATATGAATTTTAGAGGTGACCAAATTTTTTAGTTTTATATACTCTTTTAATAGCATATCAAAAAGTGTTGAATTAACTGGACCCGTATCTGAATTCAGTAAATTTTGTGAGTGCACTTTGTGGATTTCTAAACTTTCCAAAGCATCTAACTTGTGATAAGTTTGATGTCTCTATATTGCTTTTTCCTTTTTCAGAAATGGAAAGAATATGGCTAAAAATAGTAGAAGAAAGACTGAAACGAAACTGTGCATCATCATTAACACAGTACACCATGAAAATGAAAATCCACAGAGTTAAAGAAGATGCCAAAATAAAACGAAATGGCCTAATGAACAAGATTTTAAATCAGCCAATTCTTGATTATAAGATTCCTCTCGTACACCAATTCACACAACACATACCATCAACTAAACGAGAAGACTGTCCTGTGACTATCAAGAGTGTAGAGTGTAACTATGTGCCTGTGACGATGGTACTTGTGGAACGTCCTCAGAGTAATAAAATTGTATCCATTCTTTCATCTGATGCCAAAACTGATAAACAACAAGAACCGCTAAAAGAAAACAGTATTAAAGAAAAGGAAAAATTCAAATGGCCAGGGATACAGGAAATCATGGAGTCATATGAAAGGTTTTCAAAAGGTAGGTACTATTACAATTAATACTTTATACTCTAACCCTCCATGGTTTTCTTCAATTCGAATCAGAATTAAACAGAAATATTCCTTATGACATAAATTCAGGAAAACTGGCAAGGTTGACAAATTTAAGCAGCTAAGGAAAGATCTTAAACAAAAACTGACTATTTCTCAGAAGAGTTTTGCACGAAGGCTTGACAATGGCATTATATTCAACCTCAAACAATCTGGAGTTACTCATCTCAAAGTAACTATAAGTTGTTTCCAAGTCATTTAATCGACAGGGGTTGGTTGATAGTTACACTGCTTATTTTTCTGGTTGTTTTGCCTCTAGTTTTCTACTTCTATTTTCTGATTGTGATGAATCTCAGCCTTCTGTCCAAAAAGATAACTGCAATGTTCACTTCACTGTTGATCACTTGTATGATGTTGAGATCATTTTTGCTGCTAATAAAATCAAACCTAATTTATCGTCTGGTCCTGATTTTCTTCCTGCGTTTCTTCTTGGAAACTATATGCAGATTTTCTTATCTCCCTTCAAAAAATTTCTGACGTTTGTTTTTGATATCTTTAAGGCCAGTGATTGTTCAGTTCCATTAACTTATCGTCCTATTGTGATACTGTCTTTTGTAAAAATTTTGAGGCCTGTCTTTACAAGGACATCATACATAAGAAATATATACTATCTATCACATTTTCAGCTTGGATGTCTGCCTGTGAGATTTGCTGTCACCGATCTGGTTACTGCAACAACAAACAGTACATTACAGATAGGCTGGATAAGTCAGCACAAGTTGATGTAATATATATATATATATATATATATATATATATATATATATATATATATATATATATATATATATATATATTGACCTGTCGGAAAGCTTCTGGTTTAACTTAGTGCTTGGTTAGTCTATTTAACTCCTATTAGTTCACAGAAGATAGTTTGTGGAGATTGGAGGTTACACATCTGCGCAGCATAATTTTCGCTGAGGACTGCCACAAGGCTTAGACTTCTTTTGTTCGTTATATTCATTGATTTTGTGGGTCGCGCTAGGAGGGCGGTCTGTCTTTAAAGATAGTTAAACGTTGTATCAAGTGCATTATGATACTCTGATCAACAGGGCGTACAAAAGCCTTGATTTTCTGATAAGACATGGTAGGGACTTTTCTTCCCCTGTTACTTTTTATTATCTTATTGTGTTCTTGTTAGATCTTTGCTCCCATATGGTTCGGGTTCTTTCATGCGACATCCATGCCTCTAGTTTGGAGTCAATTTAGTGAAATTTAAAAAAAATTATTTCTGTCAATCTTAGACAGTACCCTTGAAGCGGCTTTCGGTAGGAGTCGAAAACAGTGCAGTTTTTTATTGTTTCTGCATAAGTTGGTCAGGTCTTTACTGGATTGTCCTAACTTACTTGCACTTAATTTCAACATTCCCCATTGGGAATTTCGCTTTTGGCAGCACATTTTATCTGAATACTTCAAACTCGCTTGCTACAATCATCTCCTCTTCATCGAATGTGCAGTATCTACTCCACATTGCAGAGGAGCTTGTCTGCTATTTTTCAAATAACAGATTTTTAAAGATACACATTGGAAAACTGTGGTAGGTAAGTAAATAAAACAATTAGGATTCAGAACATTTTAAAAAATATATAAATTCAGGAAATGAAACTACAAATTAAGTTGGTTTTAGTCATCTTCTGCATTATGGCGTAGGTCTTTATAAAATGTTGATACATTTCGGGAGTTCTGTTCTTGCAGAAGAATTGAAGGTGGTCGTATTTTTTATTTAAAATTCGATTAGGATTTTGTAAGAAAAACATTAACATATTAGGTTTACTTAGGATAAAATGGTATAATACTTATGTCCATATTATCGTAAGTAGAGATATAATTAAATAATTTACATTGTATCTCGCTTAGTGACATTGCAACCGTTGTTGCGATAATATATGTGTCAGTTTTTTATACTGATTAGTTACGATAAAAATATATTTTTTTTAGTGAATATTTTTTCATTCGAATAAAATTGATTGTGATCTTTGCTGAACATCTGGGTAAGATGTTCTTATCTACAGTTGTAAGATGTAGGTAATTAGAGTTTGTTTGATATATTTTAGTTATTAGGATTGGATTATATTTATAATGATAAATTAATTATACACTGTACTACACAAAGAAGCATATGCTTGGACTTGTGATAACAATACAATTTAATATATGCATACAAACACCTGTGAACTATTACCGCTTCTGCTAAATAAATCCATTATTATTATAGTAATTTTATATGTATTTTTGGAACAAACTTTCTAATAATAACTATAAAATATTTAAATAGACCAGTGGCAGAAGATGAGGACTCACCCGTGTATGTTCGTAGATTAGATTCAATGTGAATGGGCTATTCCAGTTCCTCCACCATGACCTTCGGTCTATTGTGGCTCACGTCTAATTGCTTAAATTTCACCTATTAAATCAGTTCCCTGTCGGAGTCAATTTTTTTTCAGGGTGGCAGTCGGTTTGACAGGTGTAATGCCATCTGAGTGAAATCACTTGCCTGTTTCAAAGCTCAAAGAGAGATAACCTATCGGAATTGGTCTGAACCCGACATGTGTCAGTGTGTGAGTCTCATATGGAGTCGTGCACCTGAGCAGCATCCAAGCGGGGTCATGAGTCAATTTCAAAGCTCACAGTGGAGGCCTCAATCTTCAGTTCTAATCCACACCTAGGGATATCGGCTCTCCTCCGGGTTCCTCTAGACCCAATACCCGCCAGTGCTAGACTCAAGGCGACATCCCAATGAACATTGTTACATAAACTGCTCATAGATATAGTATCTATGATCATTTGTGTCGATTCTTTTGGGATGTAGTATGCAGTCTAATAAGAGGGGTGTTAATAAATTAGATTCTAATTGACTCAATAAAATATATAATAAATTTTCCTTTAGTTACTCCCTGCTATCAATAAATTTATTTATTCTATGGTTTTCTATTTCTGATTTAGGAAATTATCTATCAACCCTGCTTTATTGCAACACACTAATAGAATTTTACAAACTGTCAAACACTAACCTCATAATATCTAACATTTTAAATTATAATATCACAGATTAAAAAATGAACTGTCTCTTTGTTATTCAATTCGCTATTTCTATTAGTATGGACATGATAAATTTACCAAAAAAATGCACGTGCAGTCTTGTTTACAGTTTACATTATAAATCAGACAAATGTTAATATTGTCGGCGTTTATGATCTACATAGACATTAGGGAAGCCAGCCTTTAAACATTATAATATATATATATATATATATATATATATATATATATATATATATATATATATATATATATATATATATATATATATATATATGTATGTATATTAAGTTGAAACATTTTCTCTACTTAATTTCCTTTACAACTTATCTGTCTTATCACAGGTTCCTTGACTATAATTGACATTGCCAATTAAATAATTCCAGGACATGGGTTGGTCATTAACAAACCCCCATCATCGGAGTTTCAGAATTTCAGAGCCCAAAGGAATTATATTTGACCAGCTAGGTTACGTTTTAGGTTTAGGTTAAACTTTGAGTAGGCCATGACGATCCCTCCACTGCAACCTTAAGGTCTATTGTGGATCAAGCCTAATTGTCTTATATTTCACCCAACAAATCCAGCCTCCTACAGAGATCGACATTCTTTGTGGGCAAAAGTTGATCCAGATCCTCTGGTGCAAGCTTTGTCTTGCCAAAGAGCAAGTGTCTTGTCCTGTCCGCAGCCGGACAGGAACATAACATGTGCTCTGCTGTTTTGTCACTCTCAATACACAACCGGCACTCAGTCTCTTGACCGAAACCAATTCGGTGCATGTAGTGATGCAAGCAGGAGTGTCCTGTATACAGGCCGACTAGAATTGTCAGTTGTTGTCTGGTTAGTTCTATAAGTTTTTTAGCCCTTGACTCTGAAAGGCCATTTATCAGGGCCTTAGAGTGTGCTAATCCTGGCAGATTTTGCTATTTCTGGATTGTCATTCTGTCTGTCCAGGTCTTTAGGGTGCATGATGATATCCCCAGTACAGGTTCTGGTCCTCCCTTTCCGGAAGGACAGTCTTGAAAGAGAGTACTGATTTTTGTAGGCATCAAGTCTGAGATCATTCCCAGAACCTCATGACTCTCAATGTCCTCGAGGAGTGTGGACGCTCCCAGACTGATTGCCTTCGGCATGCTGTCAGCCGTTTGTTTTAATCTGCAAATTGTCCACCTAGCCTTCCTCTCCAGCCAAATGTGAAGAGGTGGAATGAATGTTTATGGGGGCTTCCAGAGCGGCTGATGGAGCGGTGCTTATCGTGCCCGTTATCATCAGACAAGCTAACACTCACAATTCCTTAATCAAAGCTTTCATCAATAACCAGACTTTGATTCCAGCCATAAAATTACAGGATAAATTAACGAAAACAGATCCACAAAGCGTTAAACTGCTGTTAGCAACATATATCAATTAAAACTGCAGTATCAATTACTTATCCAGGCATATGTTTTTTTCGTGTATTCAAATAGAAGACGAGGTTATCTAATATCTAACAGTAATTACTTTTATTCACAAATCATTCTTTAACCCCAAAGGCAGGGAAATCGGCCACAATAAAATATGAGAGAATAAATCTAAAATTTGTTCAAGTGTGTTGGAATTTCAAGTTTTCCCTCATCTCGTGATAAGACGGGCAAAATAAATAAATAAAATAAGATAAATTAAAAGGAGGCTCCAGGGACGACACTATACAGTGGCATTGGTTTGAACAGTAAACGCACAATGGATTTATGGATATTCAACTATTTAAAATACTACTCTGCTGCTACTACTACTACTACCTTTTGTGTTAGGTGTTGTTGTTTATGTGCCCAGTGCTTCAGAGGGAGTTTGATGAAGTTATATTCGATAACTTTTTAATGCTTAGTTTTAGCTATTTATATACAGTGTGATCAGACTGTAACATCAGCCAGACTAGGTCGTTTGTCTTTCGAGGCACACACTGAAGGCCTCAAAATCCCCGTATATACCACTCATTTGGAACCCTGCTCCCAAGTAACAACCAAGCAAGGTCAATTGTCCATTTTGAAACCCACAGCAGAGGCCTCAAACTCCGAGGTTATATCAAAACTCTGCTTTCGTCCAGGCTCATCTGGACCTGTCCTTGCCTGTGTTGCCCTGGACATCTTGCAATCACATCTGACAAACAGGAGACAAATAGTAGATTGGAACAACAAAACATCTAGCAGTGTTCAACTGAAAGTAGGAGTACCACAGGGTTCAGTTCTTGGTCCAATACTATTTATTATATATATATATATATATATATATATATATATATATATATATATATATATATATATATATATATATATATATATATATATATAAATGACCTAACACATAGTGTTAATGCATATGGTTCGTATTTATATGCAGATGATACGAGTTTTATGACCAGGGCAAGCAGGAAGCAGGGTTAATTATGCAAAATTATATATGCCATGCTAGGAGCTGGTTCGAGGCTAATGCACTGAAGCTAAACAAAAGTATAACTCAGATAATGAAATTTGATGTAAAACCTAATGGTAATCATGAAACAGCCAAGATTCTTGGAATTGTTCTGGATACCTCTCTTAAGTGGTATGTGCACATCGACTGTTTGTGTGGACGGCTGTCGAGTATGGTGTATGTTGTGAGGAGACTGATGAGGGTTGCAACTTACCGGGCAGCGAGGACAGCGTACTTTGCAGGCTTTCACTCTCTGGCAACGTATGGAATCCTCATATGGGGCTCTTCATCTCAGTTAGCGAAGGTCCTACTGGAACAAAAAAAAAAGCTATTTGAGCGCTGAGTAATGTGGGACCACTGGAGAGTTGCATGGAGCTGTTTAGGCAACATGGTATTTTGACGATAGTAAGTGCTTATATACTTACCTGCATTTTGTATATATGGGAGAATAAAAACAAAATGGGAAGAAATAACCAACATCATTGATATAATACACGATATGGTAATGAATTGTCCATTCCACTGCACCGAATAGGAGCCTCGCAGCATGGAACAAATTATCTGGGAGTGAAGTTGTTTAATACACTGCCTCCTTTTTTAAAGACACTCAAAGTTAGAAATATTTTTTATAATAGAGTTAAGGACTATTTGCAGAATGGGACTTTTTATAGCATTGTTGAATATTTTGATTATAGTCAGGGTGTTTGAGTTAATTTTCCTGTATCATTGTGTGGCAGCTTTTGGCTTGCAGTGTAGTGCTATTTTATAGAATTTTGTGTAACTGTGTTTCAGAAGTGTGAGTTTGTATACATTGAATTTTATTGTTGTGGTTTTGTATGTTTGTTTTGTTCATGGTGTTCATTTTATTTTGTTTGACTGACCATGTAATTTTGATGGTGAATAAATATGATATGATATGATATGTGATATGACTCCAATTAGTCGCCTCTTACGATAGGCAGGAGTTACCTTCGACCTATTCTATTAGTAACTTAGTAGATATTAAATAGTTATGAAAAGTTTAGATTTAATGAAAATTCTATCGTATCAGTAGTAATTAATAGTTTGTTAAGTGTCATTTATGATTTATGTACTTTTTTATTTTCAGATCGTGAAACTGAAGTAGAATCTGTAAAGAAAAGATGTGCTTTTTTAAAGGATGAAATAACCATGAATCAATTTGAACTGAAATATCTGGAAACAAAGAAGCGGGGATTGCATTCAAATGCATTTATTACTGATCAAGAGAACAAACGATTGCAAACAGCATTTGACCAGTTAATCAATATCGTGAATGCTTTCAGGTAGCATAGAGTTCAATACAGTCTTGGAAGCTTTTGTTTTTGATAATTTGTACATCATTTGCCATTGTGTTTTGCATATTACAAATTCATTGTTTGTATAAATTGTTACAAATTCAATAATGGACCAAAAAATGAGCAAAAAAAAATGAGAGTCATTTTTACTATTATTTATCTAATTTTATTATTATTATATTATCACTATTATTATTGTAATTTTGTGGTTACTTATTTCAATGTTGATGTTGTGATTAATTTTTATGTTCTTATAGAAAATAATTTATGCCTAACGTACTATATTTTCTTTAATGTTAGTTATTCTTAGATATGGATTAAGAAAGAGGAATTACTTCAAAAAGAAAAAGACTGTGATGGGAAATGTTTAAATGAGGAAAATTTACGGTGGATTTTATACTTTCATTAACATTCATATAGTATTATGTAAATCTTCCGAAAACTACCATTTTAATGATTAAGTTTTAATTCATGCTTAAGATATTTTAAATCAAGAAAAAACCGAATTTAAATTTAAATGTTTCTAATTTGGTATGTTTATTTTGTACGGGTGTTTTAGTTAAATAGGAGCGAGTGGTGTTCACTGATTCTGTGATAAATACAATTTAGTAATCTTGACGTAAACATTGTTTCTAGCATGACAAACCTAATAAATGTACAGAACAATTATTGCTCTTTTATTTTTTTAAACCTCACCCCCTTACATTTTTACTAAAGTACTCAAATATAAAAAGTTAACATTGTCAAATGTCATAAATAATAAAATAAATGTCTGAGCTGGTGTAGTGCATTCATGTCTTTGATTTTTTGGTTGTCTACAGTGTGACTTAACAGTTCTGGTGAAATTTTCTTTCTGAATTATTGAATTATCGCGTTTACCATAAAGTACTAAATTACATGATTAAAGTATATTTTAAAATTATTTTGTTGGTTAATAGAACTTGAGAACACGGTCTGTTAATAATTAAAATATGTTTCTTAAAAAATTATAGATTAGCTAACAGTTGCAAAATAAAACTTTGTGTTGTATTGTCCTTTCAGAATTTTATGCCTAAGACGAAGCAGACACACCCCCACCCCACCCTCGCTAAATAAACCACAAGAAAAATGTCTTTTTCCTAGCCGCCAAGGAAGTTACGGCACCTGGGGGGATAGGGGTGCTGTGCTGGGAAGGCAGGGTTTAAGGGGGACATGGCTTCAAGATGTGAAAAAAAGACAGCTTTCAAGCCCGTTTTATTCGAATTTTCTGCTCATATTTCCCTTTTATTACCTACCCCGCCAAGCACCCCTACTCGCTCCTGGTCCCGTAACCTCCTTGGGGGTCCTAGGCAATTTTCTGAAAACAGTTTTTTGAAAAGCATTCGGAAGCTAAACTGCAAATTTACCGAAAATTCGCTACCAAAACGCACTTACTGCATCCAGATTTTTTTCTTACAAACGCATCATATTTCGATAAAAGTTTTGTTCTACGAAAATTAGCTTAAAAAAATTATAGACCGTTAAACTATAAACTTTACTAAACCTACAGCGAAAGCATCAACTTAACTAAACCGACAGCCAAAACATCAGAGAAAGGGTCTATTTGAAATGAATTTTCTGTAAATATTTTAGTAAAATGAAGGGCAATGACGGTTGAATCTGAAACTTGAGGGTTTGCGGAACACTATTCTTGCAACATTTTCTTTTCAAAATCCGTATTTGTTTCACGTTCTTTGCCTAAACATTGCCAATTTTGACGTTTAAAATTTGAGGAAAACTAGAAAAATTGTTTCTTTAACTGCCCATAACTTCTTTGTCTTTAAAGCTAGAGACCTAAAATTTTGGTACAGAGTTCACTCTTTATAATACAAACACGTGTACCACAGTTGGTTGACCTTACTTTGTAATTTCCGGAGATATGATTTTTTTTATAAGGAAAACACAAAATTTTCAGGGAAAGCCTGGTCCGATTTGCCTGGCTAACGAACTTATCCAAGCCACTTGCAAAAGGAAGGTACTCGCCAAATTTGATCAAGATTGGTCCATTATTTTTTGAGTTATCGGTCGGATATATATATATATATATATATATATATATATATATATATATATATATATATATATATATATATATATAAGCACAGATCTCCTTAGCGATTTTTTTTAATTCGCTAAAAAAAAGGAATCTTTAGAAGACTTTGAAATCACTTTTAACAAAAATGTAATAAAGAAAGATAATATCTTTTCAAAACATTACCCCTATCTACAGGGTGAGTCAACAGTGCGAGATCGGTCCATAACTTGAAAACCGTTCAAAATAAGTAAAATAATTCAACTCTGTTGGAAATGATTCCTCCAGCCGCACCAGCCAATATTATTTTCAACTATACAGACATGTCCAAAAGTAGCGAAACTTAATACAATTTTCTTATTTTAAATGGCACTATGCATTTTGGATTTCATATTCCAATTCCACATAAAATTATGCGAACAAAACCCCCTAATGAGTACACTTGGAGAACCTAAATCAACACAACTTTTCTAAGACTAGACGGTCATTTCACTAACAAAGTTAGCATAATGAGGATGAAAATTCCTGATGATGCTAACTTTGTTAGTGAAACGATCGTTAGGTCCTTAAAAAGATGTGATTTGGGTTCTTCAACTGTACTTATCAGTGCTCATCACAGGTTCCAATCTTCACTTAGTGAAAACACCCTAGTTGTCATAACCTATGGTTTCTGACGTAATGTGGCTTTTTATGTTAAAAATCAGCGTTGCAGAGGTTTATTTAAAAATTCATATTTTCTAAGCCACTTCAGTAAAATGAATTATTTTTTCTTTGTTGGATACATAAATAAAAGTTTGAAAAATGTTGTCTTGGGCCTTATTGCTTATCAGACTATTCCAGGGTACACTATGATCTTTCGAATATGTCATTCAAAAATGTCATAAAACTCATTTTTTTCAAATGGCACCCCTGTATATTATGTGTTTGCTGAATCCACTAATAGCAAGGCTTTAATTTTTGTAGAAAGTATTCTAGGTCTAAAATAAATAGTTTTTCAAATATTTCAATTTCTATGTCAGGAGTTCATCTGTAGACGTTATTTCACGGAACAATCATTGTTCAATGCATTATTGATGAATTTTAAAATTAATAGAAATTTGCCCTCTTGTCCAGAAACAATTTAGCTAGATCCAGTAACATTGACCAAGAACCAAGGACAATTTATTTCCATAACTAATAACTAACTGCAAAACTGACAATAACCGCATAATTTATAGATATTCAATAAGGCGACCATTTTCTTGGCCACAAATTCTTATTCTATCAGCGTGTGATCTTCCCACATTGCAAAGTATTTGTTCCCTATGGTTTGGAAAGCGTCTAATGTGTATTTCTGTGTTTTCCACTATCGTTGGGAGTTTCTATGTAGACCAATTGTTTAACATATCCCCATAAAAAAAATCAATCTTCGTAAGATTAGATCTAACTGGCCAATGAATGACACTACCTCTACATACCCATCGTTGTGGAAATTTATGATCTAAATAACTTCCTACTTGATGGCTGTAGGGTGGGGGTGCACCATCGTGTTGCAATCACTATCTACGTACCACGTCCAACGGTGCATAATTATTGTTATTATTATGTAAGTATTATTATTATGTAAGTATTTAATTTTAAAATATGTTTTACAGAGAAGCATATTCGCTTGTGTTTGCCAACAACATCATTTTATTTACTTAGTTATCTAAATTAAACTGCAAAATTTTAGTCTTGCTCTGAACTTAAAAATTTCGCCATATCTTCTTTTCTGTTTTACCTTCTTCTCTGCGGATACTTTTTGTAAAAGTGTCCTAACTGTTTACAAAAGCAGCCCCACATTCAATTAACTTCTTTCAGAAATTCAGTTTTTAATAACAAAAAAAATGGACATTGGAAATTGACAACCATCAACAACTTTTTTTTATTTCCTTTAATCACTTGATTTTCTACAGTATCCTTTCATGTTAATTGGTGATTTCAATATGCCAGAATGCAGTGTTCAGTGTGTCCTTCTTAGAAGGAATATTTAATAACGATACACAGTATTATAAATGCAGGTATACAATTTTAATTACAGGGCTTTAAGACTCAACAGTGGGGGTTTGTGTGTATACCTTCTAAGACTGCGCTGTTCGCAAGTGCTTGGCAGCTAACATATAAATAGTATATCTAGTTTTTATTCGCTTAATTTATTCATCCATCTGATGATGCTAACTTTGTTAGCGAAAATATCATCAGGTCTAAAAACTGCATTGTGATGAATTGGCTTCTCCAAATTGTACTTACCAAAGCTCATCACAGGTTCCAATCTTCACTCAGTCTAGTGTCATACTTGCCTACCACTGGCCACAAGAAATTACACATTCATTATCTTAACGTTACTATTTAATCTCTTAGCGATTTTCAAAGAAGTTAAATAAAACATGGAAATAAAACTAAGAAACCAAGCAAGGTTTGGACCTTACACACAAAGGAAATTATTAAAATTGCAATCCAAGTTAAACAAAAAATCTTTATTGTAGCTTAAAACTTAAAACTAGACATTGTAATTATGTATAGAGTAAATAAACATGGTCAAAGATTTGAAAATTATTTCTTAATCACTTTTAGCAATGTAGTAGGACAGAAATCAACTTTGCATAAGAAAGTAATGATGAAGCTTAAACTGAAGGTAAACTCAACAATCTAAGAAGTTAGCTGCCATCAGGAGCTCTAAAGCAATTTCTGGAGCAATAGGAAACTCTGGAATTTCCGTAGAACTATTTGTATAACGGATTTTGTATGTAAAATACATGCAGACTTTTTGCAGCACGTGAGATCTGTAACAAAAACAAAGCAAAAATGAAATGTTGATTAAAAAAAGCATCATAGAGATTTAGATAATTTGCATAAAAAATGTGAACCAATATTTCACTTTTTAAAATAGCAACAACCCATACATTATTTATTCTTGTCCTTTTATACAATGTACATGACAATAAAGCTAATGCTTGGCTAATGTCTCACATACATTTTAAATATATATATATATATATATATATATATATATATATATATATATATATATATATATATATATATATATATATATATATATATATATATATATATATATATATATATATATATACATATATATAGGGTGGCGCATTGAAAACGAAACAGACCAATTTTGGTCCAGAGTTTTTTTTTTAACAAACGCTGAAACATGTCAATTTTGAGGGGGACATGTTTTGACATAAAACTCAACTTTGTCACATCAACCCCTTAAGGGTGGTGATAACAACCCTTATATTTTAAATAGGGAACATGGGTCGAGTGTTACATCATTTGAAAGCTCTTTCTTTTCTGAATTCAGCATACTAATTTTTTTGGAAGTTTTATCATTTAGTTTAAAAATTATTCACAGTTGAAGATGCAAAAACGCATTTCACTCATTCCGATTAGAAATGTGCTGATAGTCAATGTTTTGTTGGTTTGTAAACAAAAAATTGAGTATCAGAACATTTCTTATCGGAATGAAAGAAATGCGGTTTATTATTTCAGTTTATCGGTCGGTTTGATACTTGGCAGTACTACCGAAAATTAATTTCACAATGGTGTATTCTGTAGAAGAGAGTTGAAATAATTACTCTTTTTTTCAAAAACGATGACTGTACCAACCGTACTGAAAATTTGTTTAATGAACGACATCCGAACAGACATGTTAACAGCAAATACATTTTGGAGTTAGTTGCAAAGTTTCGACAAAGTGGTTCAGTAGCCAACAAAAACCGGGATCCTGAACGTGAATTTCTGGTTAGAAATGAGACTACTGAAATTGAAGTTTTAGGACAAATTGCTGCAGACCCAACTTTCAGCGAATATTGAAGCATCATAAATTTCACCCATATAAAATTCATCTTGTACAACAACTAAATGAAGATGATTTTGATCGGCGGCTGGAGTTTTGTGAAGTTATGGCTGCACGAATAGCTGATAACAAGAACTTTCTGTTCAATATCTGTTTTTCAGACGAGTGTACGTTTTTATTCAACTCTACAGTCAATCGTCATAATTGTCGTTATTGGGCAGATAATAATCCAAGAAATTTTCACGAAGTCCACACTCAAACTCCACAGAAATTGAATGTCTGGAGTGGCATTTTTGGAGACCGTTTAATCGGACCAATTTTTCTTGATGGCAATTTGAGTGGCGAAAGGTATTTGAAGTTACTAGAAGATATCGTTTACCCTCTACTAATTGACATTGTTGAAAATGATGATCGCTATCAAGAAAATCAATCGTGTTTCAACAAGATGAAGCTCCTCCGCATTTTTCCCAATGTGTTTGGGAGTTTTTGAACAGAGTTTCCAGAGCAATGGATTGGGCGTCGATGTGCTATTGAGTGGCCACCTAGATCACTGGATTTAACTCCTTTAGACTTCTTTCTATGGGGCCATTTAAAGAGTAGAATTTACGCAACAGAACCGGAGTCTCTGGTTACGACGACGCATTTTGAACAAAATTTGTACTTTTGTATGGAGGCTGGTGGTCAACAATTTGAAGACTGACTTAACTGAATAAACATTTTTGAACGTTTGGTTTTGTTTTTTAGTTTTTTTTAACGAAAAATTGACTAATTAGTAAATTTCTTATCACAATAAATAAAATACGTTCTTGCAACTCCAACTGTGAATAATTTTTAAACGAGTTGATAAAACTTCCAAAAAAATTAGTGTGCTAAATTCAGAAAAGAAAGAGCTTTCAAATGATGTAACACTCGACCCATGTTCCCTATTTAAAATATAAGGGTTGTTATCACCACCCTTAAGGGGTTGATGTTACAAAGTTGAGTTTTATGTCAAAACATATCCCCCTCAATATTAAAATTGACGTGTTTCAGCGTTTCTTAAAAAAAAATCTCTTGGACGCAAATCGGTCTGTTTCGTTTTCAATGCGCCACCCTATATATATATATATATATATATATATATATATATATATATATATATATATATATATATATATATATATATATATATATATATATATATATATATATATATATATATATATATATAATTTGATTTAATCAGCCTGATAAACAATTTAAATAGTTCAGTCAAAAAATTATTAGCAAAATGTGAGTGACAACAAATTTTGAGATTTCTCTAATCGAAACTCTATAGACTATGACAACTACAATTTTGACAATTCCACCAATCAGTTACTAAAATTCTTATCCTCTTCTCCTTTAGCTACCTGGGTAAGGGTAAATATTTTTCTTCTTGTGGTAGATTTGTAGCTTTTTGCAACATCTTGACCAAACTTGTAATGAATGCCTTGCATAAAAGGTGATGCTTGTGCATGTATACAGCATAAATTTTACAAATCAATACCCTCTTCCAATATCTTAAACTGTCAAATAATTAACCATAAATGTCACTTTTCAAATTTTGTATTATTAGCAGATTATTCACTAAAAAGCAACTATGTTACAGGCAATGAAAAATGTTGATATAGTATTTTTATGATAAGAATGGAATGTCATGAAGGCAAGCGGTGCAATATTGACAGATTGTCAAATATTTCCGTATTGTATAATAATACAATAGTAATAACTATTTCTGTATTTTGAAAGCAAATCTTTTTCCCAAAAAGTTTATTTTGGCTTTTTGTAAATTTGTATTATTTGACTTGCATCTGAAAACAATTTGTCATTTTTCAACATATTTTAGGAGAAAAATAAGAGGAGTTTTCCTTTATTACAGAGTGTTGCTAACATCTTTCTGTCATAGGAGTAGGTTTTTTTTCCCTCAGGGCTCGTCCGCGGCCTTGCCGCCCCGATATCAATGCAATAGGATTGGGTTACAGAGTAATGAAACTAGAACATACAAAGTGTATAATATTTTGGCATCTGAATGACTGAAATGTAATTAGGAGTGTATGGTACACACATTTAAATGTATACATTTCATAAATAATATTTCGAACAGCAGTTTGGTGGAAATAATCGATATCTACAACTTCCTGGGTTCTCTGCCATTTTCTCATGTTCAAAATAGGTTATTAGTGATGCTACCCATTGTTGAGTACGACTTGATAAGGGCCCAGACATATTAACATAACAGAAATGGGCAAGCACGATTCTGTAATATCCACTGTAATGCAAACAGCCCTAAACGTGGTAAGGAAATGGTGTGAGACAAAGGGACTGATGTCAATCCTCATAAGACAATTCATGTGCCATTCACGAACAGAAGGAAACTAAATTTAAAAGCTCCCACTCTGAATGGAACACAGATACAATTTCCTATGAAGTTAAATACTTAGGCATCTTCTTAGACCAAAAACTGAACTGGAACACACACTTGGAAAAAACTCCTTTGAGAACCACAATGGCAATCTGGACATGCAGTAGACTCATAGGAAAGACATGGGGGCTGAATCCCAGGATTCACTGGTTATGCCACACTGTAGCCAAACCCATTCCAAGCAGACAAATTCAAACTAGGATATTTGGTTGACCACTTGAAAATCCTGGAAATTATTACACTGGGGTCACTCGCCAAACCAACAAGCCAAAGGCCAGCCAAACTAGACTTCATAATACGATATGGCATGGTCATAAGTGACCACCACACATGGGACAGGCAGTACAGGGCTGCTGTATGGTATACAGACGGGTTTAAACAAATGGAGGGAGTAGGACTGGGAATAAAAGGACCTAACTTTGGACTCGCTAAATCCCTAGGTAACACTTTCACCATCTACCAAGCAGAAATGCTTGCTATAAATCTCCGTGTACAGGATTGCATACAAGAAGGCTCAGAAACAGAGCAGGGTTCCTACTAAAAACAGCATATCAATTTCACTGACTTTTGCCTGACATGCCAAAATCTATTTCCCTGACTGTGATCTTCTACAATTTACCCCCAACATGTGTAGCACACTACTACACAATACAGTAGGTTTCGTGTCATGGTGGAAAACACACTTCCCCATTTCAAATACAAAGGGACCAATGAACGCAAAATAAAAAAAAAACAATTTTGGTTTTGTGGAAAAAGAAATCATTAAATGAATGGTTTAGAATTGCACAAAAAGCAAACACATTGTTTCAGTCATTTATCATAACAATGAAACAAATATTTTTCCCTGACAGGGATAAAAATTCCCTGACTCTTGGTCAATTTTCGCAATTTTTCCCTGATTTCCCCGACAATTTTTTTTTAACTACAAATTCCCCGACTTCCTGGTTTTCCAGACGAGTGTGAACCCTGCAGAGAGATCTACATCCTGTCAGACAGTACTAAAGACTCTAAAATCTTTCCAAACCGAGCCTAAACTGACCTGAGCCTGCAAAAAATCCTTGAATTGAAGCAACTGGCTGCGAACAAAGTAACATTGTTGTGGGTACCAGGGCGTCAAGTCACTGGACAAAATGGGGAAGCAGATAGCCTTGCAAAAAGGGAAGTAACAACACCATTCTATGGTCCAGAGCCATATTGTGGACTAACAAAAAGCCACGTAAAAAGTGAACTTGATACTTGGGAGAAGAACCAAATGCTGTCTTACTGGAGGAAAACGCCATGCTTAAGGCAGGCAAAACGGTTCATCACCATATCAACATAGAAGTCTGAACTGTTTCTTAAATTGAACAGGAATGACTTGAGAAAAATCACAGGACTTTTCACACGACACTCCCCAGTCAGGTGTCACCTTATGAATATGGGTAAGACGGACAGTGAAAATTGCAGATACTTCTACTTCCACGGGAAGAAAACGACTACTATGAGTTACATTTCGATTACATAGTTTTCCACAAAAAACAGCTAGTTTACATTTTCTAGTGCATAGATTAATAGTTTCCCTTAAATAAAAAAAGATACAACAGAGAAATTGAATATATTAAAAATGTAGCTATAATAGTTGTTCTTTCTGCTTAGTGGAAAATTAGTAAATAAACATAAAGCAAAGAAAATGTTAGCGGAATCTACGACTTTCAGAAAAGATAATCCAGACAATATAAGAGGTTTTAATAGCATTTTTAAGAGCCAATTTACATTTACATTTCCTACAAAAATACATTCAAACATTTGCTAAGTAACCCAAAGGACAAAGATAAAACCACAGAAGTGTCGGACATCTATGAAATAGGTTGTAAGGATTGTGAACCTAAATATGTTGGGCAAACTAAAAGAACCATTGAAACTAGAAAATCTCAGGGAGTCGCATCTGCTTGATGCTTACGAGAGAGTATGTATATATATATATATATATATATATATATATATATATATATATATATATATATATATATATATATATATATATATATATATATATATATATATATATATATATATATATATATATATATATATATATATATATATATATATATATATATATATATATATATATATATATATATATATATATATATATATATATATATATATATATATATATATATATATATATATATATATATATATATATATATATATATATATATATATATATATATATATATATATATATATATATATATATATATATATATATATATATATATATATATATATATATATATATATATATATATATATATATATATATATATATATATATATATATATATATATATATATATATATATATATATATATATATATATATATATATATATATATATATATATATAGTTAGAAATTTGAACAAAAATGTTTCGATGAATACAGTAAGTCCGGTTCTATGTAGTCTATTGTTTGAACTGTTGTCTTAATAACCAGCGTGTCCTTCTTAGAAGGAATATTTGATAACGACGCAGGTACTCGTGGGTGTCGGGTCCAGATGAACTCGGAGAGTGGCTGAGATGTCTAAAAGGGTGGAATAACCCACACAGATTGAGACCTCTACTGTGAGTTTTGGAACAGGCAAGTGACGTTGCTTAGATGACAAAACACTTTAACAGTGAATGAAAAAGCCTGGAGAGGATCCTGTAAAACCAACTTTCCACTCAAAAATATCGAATTCTGTAAAGAGTTGGATTTGATGTGTGAAAGTTAAAAAAATGGTGTGAGCCACAAAAGACTCAAAGTTGCAGTGGATGGACAGAAATCGGCCACTCACATGGAACCGAACCTAAGCTACTTACACAGATATCTGATTTTTTGGTTCAGAATGTTCTGAAACGCATTTCTGTGCCAACATTTTTTTTATATGAGTTGACAAGAAATTTCCCTGTTACAATATACCTTACTCTTTTTGTATACTTAATAATACTAATATAATTCCAGTGTTTCGGTGCGCTTTGAAACAGGAATGAGGTAGATGACATAGTCAGGAAAAATGTAATATTACCAAAATTATATATAATACGACACCTGAGGTGTCCCAAGGGTTTCTCAAAATCAATAGTACTCTAGAAATAAGCAGTGTATTTATGGAGACTTACGGAATTTCCCTAAAGTTTACTTCGTTGGCTTCATTTTCTGCAAATTGTCCTGGACCACTCAACATAGCTTTGATGGTACCAGAAGTTAATGCATGCTCTCGTTTAACAATAAATTCATGACCATCTGAAGATATCAGTTTTACATACATAGCATCGGGGCCTTCGCACCCACCGTATACGCGCTCTGGAACTTTTTCCTCGCCCATTTCACTCATTTTAGATATCTGTGAACAAAATGAATAATATATTTTATTTTTACTGTGCCTAACAGCATGTTTTCCTAAAACTTTAGTAGGTCTGTTGTTACAACTAAATTGCACTAATTCGCCCAGAATGCACCTTTAAGGAGTTGCTACTTACTTATTGTAAATATTGAATATTGTAATAATAATTCAGTTTTATGCTGTATTAACACAGCAATGACTTATAATCTTTTTGATTGACAACTGACTTATAAAATGTAAAATGCAACTAGACTGCAGATTTACAGATTACAGACTGACAGACTACAGAATGCAAAACGCAAGTCTAAAATTGACACATGACAGAATAACTCCCTGCAAAAAAACACCTTAATAACATAGAGAAATATTTTCCGAGTCCAAAACTGTGTACACAACTTCTGATTGTATGTTTTCAAGACTGCATGAAGAAGGAAATAAATCTATGCGTGGCCATCGTGATAATTAGAACAATTTAATACGTATTCCTTATTTACAACGTTTTAGCAAAATTGCAGCCTTTTTTTAATAAGTGAAAGTGTTGAGCCCATATCAGATGTCAACATTAAAACAATGGATCCTATATAACGCGGGTGATGCACGTATACTTTTTACTACCCTACTACTCAACACTCAGAGCGTCCCTCATCAAAATTTAGCCCCTTTTAAATTAGATACAACATTCGATAGCCGTGATCAAATTGAACTCTTTTGAAAGCATGATCATTTCACTATTATATTAGCCCGCTGTTCTGTAGAACATCAGGTAATTCACATAATTTTTTTATAGGGTGTTGAATGAAATATTAAATATTTTCTAAATCATCAAGAGGCTCCCGTGTGAAAAAAATTCTTTCTTGAGTTTTAAGTAAAAACATGTTGAAATAGAACCGAAGCTACAAGATGGTGTTTGAAAGTTCCGTTTATCCTTTTACAAAAAAAGAGGTTTTTCTGTTTTGGGATATAACTCATAAAGCCAAAGCTTCAGACTGGAAAGCTCATAGTTAACAGAATCGACGCATAATGAATGGTCAATATGCGTACAGCATGACGTTAAAAGTGATCCAAATCCCAATATTTGAAAAATGTCATTTGACAGCCGAATTGACTGGAAATTAAGTTGCTTATATGAAAGAACCATTAATTCTTGGCACCAAAAATTCTTTCTCGTCTGCAGAGTTCAAAAATTTCTATTAAAAAAAGTAATTTACAAACGGCTTGTTCCAAAGGAGTCTATCATTCTAGCGCTCTCATCTGAAAATGCTCGTAACTATGCCAACGAAAAGCATAGTCATATTGTGGGCACTAAAAATTGTTTCTTGTCTACACGGGTCAAAAATTGTCGTTAAAAGAACTGAGCACAGGAACTGAGTTACAAACGGCTTGTTTCCAAAGGAGACTCATTTAAGCTGTCATCTGAAAATGCACGTAACTAAGGTAACGAAAAGCATGACAACAATCATCTGCTGAGGTCATCAGGCTCCAGAAGCTGAGTAAAGCGCTTATATAATGACTACCGATATATTTAAGCGCTTGGAGACTGAGGACCACACTTTTGACTTGAAGCACTATTTTCTGACGTTTGTATGTTATTTTGCTTTGACAAGTTGGCAACAGTTGAGTTCCAGTGGAAACTCATTATTGAGATTGGATAACGGATGCATTGAAAACCTATTCAACATTTGGGCCCTGGTGAACTCAGCCTTAGTCTTAGTTACGAGAATTTTCAGATGAGAATTTGAAGTTTAATCAGTCTCCTTTACTTTGGACACAAGCTGTTGTTAGTTGAGTTTTTTTAACGGAAATTGTCGAACTAGGCACACAAGAAACAATTTTTAGTGCCCACAATCAATGGTTCTTTTATAGACAAATATTTACATTACTCTTCTGTGTCTCTATGATTTTTATCATAGTAAACTTTGGTACCATAAAGAATGTAGAGCCCAATGACAATATAAATGTCATTGGTAGAGCCCCTATGGTTACTGGTTACTCCGTTGTCTATGATTTTTATAATATAAAACAAGATTTTAGGTTAGGATGATTTGAGAATATGAACTGATTTGTAAAAAAACTAAAAAACATACAAAAACGGTCATAATCTGAATTTTTTTAAATCTATAAATTTGTCTTAGCTGTAGAATCTCATATTTATATCGGTCTTTAAACAAGAGTTTACTTTAAAAATCTGCATTTTAAGACCTTTCTGTGTTATATAATTTTCTTCAAGTATTTGTCCTATTTTTTCTTTTTGCCTAAATATGTTTAATGTTTAAATATTTCACACTATAAAATGGACGAAATTTTATTTAGAAGTTCACAAAAAATAGAAAGTCTTCAGGTATATATTATGAATAAACATGGGATGTTAGTTTTCATATTTATTATCTTATGTGTATTTGTTTATTTTAAATAGGTTCACTTGGGATTGGCAACAAATCATCTAAAAGAAGTAATCCACAATCTTTCCGAAAACAGTAAAACCATTGCCCTTCGAACATGGAACAGCTCTCAAACTTTACATTATAGAGAGGGTGTTAAAGACGCTTGGCAAATTATACTAAATAAATCTCAGGAACTTCATTACAAATTTTCTTATTATGTAACTGTTTATAGCCCTAAGAAATTATATTTGAATCTGCTTAGCATACTTAGTAAGCCATGTAAGTATTCTTTTACTGTTTTTATTAATTTTATTATTGAGATATATTGTTATTCTGCAAACAAACTACTTGAAAGTCATGTTTTGGCCCCTTATGGAAGAAAGCAAATTCCTGATTGAAAATTTATCTTTAAAAAATTTTTAGTCACATATTTTGATGTGAGGTTTTTTATCACTTAATTATTATTTATGTAAATTTTACAATGTAGCAGATATGGCTTTATTTAAAATTATAATTAAGGTTAACACTGAAAATGAAACCTAGTTATTTTATTATTTCTAACCTTCTATTTGAAGATTGTAAAGTAGGAAGTAGGAACATATTACTGTCACATCATATGAAATGTGTTTCCATCAACACACATAGTCCATGTTGTGTACAGTATTTTCATCTTCTTGTCAACAAATTTTCATAGAAAAAAGTCGTTAATGAGCAGATGAGGACTTTGAGACTTTGGAAACTTTTCTTCAAATAAGTGCTAACTAGGCTTCCTAGAATCCGGATCCAGAGTCAGTTTGAATATATATATATATATATATATATATATATATATATATATATATATATATATATATATATATATATATATATACACAATGTGTCCATGGATATAGTTCACATGGGGTGTAAATCCCAGAAAAAATTTGAGTTGAATTTTGAACTTATGGGGAAGCCCTGTTTGATCTTAAAGTAAGATGTTGAAAAAATTAGGCCGATCAATTAATATATAGGGTGGTTTTAGAAGGAATTATTTAAAATTGACACGAGTAAACTATCGTTGTTTTTAAAAATAACAAAAACATCTAATTAGAAAAGTAATTTTGAATGAAAAGTTATGACAGATTGTCATTTTTCAAATAAATCAGCAAAACATTGGACACTTTTCTCTTAGACCATTTGCATAATATGACTCTGAACGGTAGACAGGCTGTTTACTTTCAACAACCCAGCGTATTCAACGTGAATTCTTCGAAAATAGTTAGAACAACTTTTCTAATAAGATCATTTTTCTTATTTTTTAAAACAACGATTGTGTAAACTGTACTTCGTCATGAATTTGTTATACAGAACTGAAAACTATTTCTTCTAATTGTTCCATAGTATTAGTTTGCCTAGCATAAACTACTTGTTTAAGTGACCTGACACATAGAAGTCACACGGATTCAGGTTAGGAGACTTAGCAGGCTACTGAATTGTGTCTTCCAAACCATCTCTCATTGAAATTGTTATTGAGCCACTTTACCACATTCGTTGCAACATGTGGTGGTGTACCATGATGCTGATACCACATTCTTATTTGTATGCCAATAGGAATATCATCCAATACATTTTTATATTGCGACATCCATTTCTCATACACATATTAATTTTAAGTAGCTGATTCTTATAAACAAATTCACTCCAAAGCATGTAATTTTTTTTTCTGTCAATATAATATGTCACTCATAATATGTGACAGTCTGTTGCTAACAAAAACTATTGACAACTAATATACATACATACATACATACATATATATATATATATATATATATATATATATATATATATATATATATATATATATATATATATATATATATATATATATATATATATATATATATTCGTTTGTACTGCCACTTATATTTTTAATTATTATATGAGTAGTTGTCTATTTTGACACTGATTTATTTGTAATTAGTCAAAATTTACCAGACAAAATACCTACCCCATTATAGAGTCCCTGTATGGTATGTACACATAGAGACAAGGTAGTCCTCTTAAGGTATCTAGATAAAGATAATGAAATGCTACCACCTGTAAAACAATACTGTTTTAAATGTTTTTATAAAGAACTGCAGGCGGTGTGCTCCTTAATTATTGGAGGTGTTAATTAATAAATCAAAAGAACAATTGGTAAGGATTTCTTCAAATCAAAAACACATTTTAATCAATAAAATGCTCGTGTTTCTTGTGAATGGAATTTACTCATTACCTTTTTCTTAAAACTATTTACATAAGATAGAAAATTTTTAAACTTTCGGAGTTATTTAACTTTAACATTTATTTACATAGACTGACTTCAAACAACAGTTAAACTACAATAACCATTTGTGAAAGTAGTGAGTAGTTCTATTCCAAGCTTTACTTCTGATTATGTCTAGAAAAAGGGTTTATGACTACTTGATATCAGGTGAATTTATCTAGAGTTAGAAGCAATTGCCCTATTACAGAAGTCGGGTTTCTGACTGTGCCCCAAAGACCCTTTCAAAGGGGTGTACTTAGGTAGACTGCTTTAGTCAGGCACTAACTAACACTACTAGAGAGCCTCGTGTGTGAATGCTCTTGAATATTTTTTGTGTGCTATTACAACTGTGTTTCACAGCCGAATGAATTGTCACACCCGCTCGTGTCAGTTCTCCCTTCACCCACCCCCCCCCCATATTGCCATCTCATCGCTAACATCTTGCTTCGGGATTGAGCACTTGCTTCAAGGGTAGACATATCGTTCTCTAGAATGATCTCAATTTGCTGAGCGTGTACAATGAATAACGTCATTGTTACAAAAATAGGGCCTGACATTATCATGAGCTATTATGATGCTTTATACGATGTTTGATGACAACAACCCTTTGTGTGGATTCTGTGGAATACCATATTATGTCTTTCCGGGTTTTTATTCCACTTTATGCATTTAATCTTATTGCAATATATTTATCCCCTTAACTCTGACTCTTATATTAGTGAATTTGCCTTAAAAAATATTAACCCTTTTGAATGATTTTAAGACTTAAATGTTCTGAGCGTTACACATTTTTGCTTATTCCAGTGAACTTTATATTACATCGTAATGCTTTTTTGCCAGCATGAATATATTTTGCGATGTTTTTCAAATTAAGTTACATTTAACTGCGGAAAAACTGGGATTACAGTTATTTAACTAAAATGAATTTTGTAACATTGCATGCGTAGTTTGATGGCAATATATGAGTTAAATTTCTTAAAAATAAATTGACGAGTTCCGAAGGTATACTATTTTTGGCAAGAAAATTTGGAATTTTCCATGAAAAAACTTAGAACTGGTCAACGAACTTAACATCAGAAAATGGGCATAATTTTCTTTATGAAAATTAGCTAGAATGTATTTTTTAATGGCGAGGAATGAAATTTAGAAATTAGCTGTTTTTGTATAACTTGACATGTACTTTAAAAATAACAAGCAACTGGGGTTGCTATTTAAAATAAATTTTTATGACGTCATATTTCAAATTTGGAACACACTGTATAATATATTTTTTTAAAGACCGCAACCTGAAATACAAAAGGGCGTGTCTGAGCATTTGTGAAAGAAAAGAAGCTGTACTTGACTAACTGAATTTATTCCAAAATCACACTATATGTTTTTGATCAAAGTTGGCATGGGTCTTTGTTTTGTAAGTCTTCTCGAGCGAGTTTGTTAACCAACCCAATCGGTCTGGTTTTTTACACATAAAAAAAGGTTTTCTAAAAAAAATTCATAACTTACGTAGAATTTTTTTTTCAAAATAACATGATGTAATGGTGTTATTTTGATAAAATTTGGTAAACATGTTGCCTTTATAGATACATTACGCATGTACCAAAATTACAGTATCTAGATTAATGGGATATTAAATTTAAAAAATTTAAAAGATTTCTTGAAAATATGCTATCAAAACATAATTGCTTCCATCAGACTTTTATGATGCAATTCACTTTCACGTTGGTTTTCATTCACACTGTATGTGCTAAAAATAGAGGCAAGACATAATATTGACTGCAGCACATCAATTTGTGTCGATAACAGACATGTTTTATTTGCCAAATCACTTGGAATGTTGCCATAGGCTTTTTATCTAATTAGTTCAACAGTTGTGGTTGAACCCTTTAGTGGGACTAATTATAATTTGCTTACCTGTTTTCTTTGATTTATTATGGAATATTTTAAGCATTATCAATTTTATAGTAAATATGTGCATTTAATGGCATAAAGTTTATACTTTGGTCATTAACTAATAAGAGACATGTGGGAACCATTGAAGAATGTTGCAGGTGAATGATCTTTCTATGTAAACTTTAGTTTGTATTGTTTCATTTTTATTTATTGAGTTTTTACTATTATTTACTTGATGAACTGCTTCAGCTACTCAGTTTATAATACATAGTTAAGAACTCTTAAAGTAGAATGTGTTCTTTGTACTTAAATAATTTAGAGTTTAAAAGTAAACTAAAAACCATGCTTATATTAGAAATGCACAAAAAGGAAAATAATATATGTGTTTATTTATTTATATATATATATATATATATATATATATATATATATATATATATATATATATATATATATATATATATATATATATATATATATATATATATATATATATATATAAATAGACTGCAAACCCGCAAACTCGCTTGGCAATCGAAAATCAACTGATAAACTAAGTAATTTCGGTAGCCTTCATATATTGAAAAGAAAGTGCATCCAGAATGTTTAATAGCTGTGTCTTTCTCAAGAGAAGTTTATCTTGTCTCTTTCTGCCCTGCTGACCACGCAATCAAGAATGAGATCAAGTGTAAAAAGATATGGGCAATTAAAATTCATGACCTTAAATCATTCTGTGATAAAAATCTTTCTCAGCGTTCCTATTGTGATGACAGTGACGTTCGGAGACAAATAGAAATTCATCACAACAAAATAAGCAATTTGTAACAGTTTATTCTGCTTATACATATACTACTACACTACCTACAGGTTCTAAGGAATTTTACAGTTTTATTTTCGTTATGATATTTGCAACATAGTAATTATAACAGGCATATCCGTACTTAGATGGTCGTTGGTTTTTATTAGGGATATTTATTAAATTTGTATGAGAGGAAACGGAAAATTTTGAAATTTCGATCCAGTCCCATATATATATATATATATATATATATATATATATATATATATATATATATATATATATATATATATATATATATATATATATATATATATATATATATAAGAATGTTGCAGGTGAATGATCTTTCTATGTAAACTTCAGTTTGTATTGTTTCATTTTTAGTTATTGATTTTTTACTATTATTTACTTGATGAACTGCTTCAGCTACTCAGTTTATAATACTTAATTTAGAACTCTTTAAGTAGAATGTGTTCTTTATACCTAAATAATTTATAGTTTCAAAGTAAACTAAAAACCATGCTTATATTAGAAATGCACAAAAAGGAAAAATAATATATGTGTGTTTATATATATATATATATATATATATATATATATATATATATATATATATATATATATAGAAAAAATTACAGTAGATCAATAATGATGATTTCAAGTTTTTGTTTCTTGGTTAAAACATGTCTTTATGTCTTCTCCGTTTCGTGCTGTATGTACACCGATTTTAATAGAAAATAGACAGTAAACCCGCAAACTCGCTTGGCAATGGAAAATCAACTGATATACTAAGTAATTTCGGTAGCCTTCATATATTGAAAAGAAAGTGCATCCACAATGTTTAACAGCTGTGTCTTTCTCAAGAGAAGTTTATCTTGTTTCTTTCTGCTCTGCCGACCATTCAATCAAGAATGAGATCAAGTGTAAAAAGATATGGGCAATTAAAATTCATGACCTTAAAACATTCTGTGATGAAAATCTTTCTCGGCGTTCTTATTGATAAATAGAAATTCATCACAACAAAATAAGCAATCTGTAACAGTTTATTCTGCTTATACATATACTACTACACTACCTATAGGGTCTAAGGAATTTTACAGTTTTATTTTCGTCATGATATTTGCAACGTTGTAATTATAATAGGCAGATCCGTACTTAGATGGTCGTTGGTTTTTATTAGGGATATTTATTATATTTCTGCGAGAGGAAATGGAAAAAAGTTCGGGACGCAGCAAGTGCGTTATGGTAGTGAATTTTTATTAAATGCTTCAAATTTGAATAACTCAATTTTCTATGAACTTAGAAAGTTCAATTTTGGTATGTAGTAAGGTTTTTCCTAAGGCAACGTATTCACCAAATTTCATTCAAATAACTTTGTAATTTTCGGACATTTTTTTTTTCTAGACTTAGAATGTTGAATTTTGATGCGTAGGAAAGTATTTCGCAAGGCAACATATCCATCAAATTTCATTTAAATAACTAATTTTCGGAGAAAAAACTTTTTTTCGAAAGAAAACTCAAAATTTTACCGGAAAACCTTGTCGGATTTTCCTGGCTAACGAACTCATCCAAGCCATTAATAAAAGAAAGGTACTTGCCGAGTTTCATCAAAATAAGTTAATTATTTTTTGAGTTATCGGTTGGATACACTCACAAATATATATATATATATATATATATATATATATATATATATATATATATATATATATATATATATATATATATATATATAAACATATAAAAATTGAAACTGACCCCGGATATGGGTTCTAGGGGTCTTAGTTCGCGCTCATTTGAAAAAAATTTTGCAAAGTCTCACCATCGATACCTCTCTATTAGTGAATTTTTTAAATAAAAATTGAAATTTTGAACTAGTCCTATATATATATATATATATATATATATATATATATATATATATGTGGGTGTGTGTGTGGGTGTATATGTATATATAGGCGGCCCATTGAAAATGAGCTGGCACCTATAACTGCTAGGAAAAGATTTTGTAGAAAAAACCTGAAACACATCATGTTCGTTTGTGCGGGGGACAATTTTTGACGCAAAAAGTATAGCCCAAATTTTACCCTCCTAAGCGGGGTTGTCATCCCTCAAATTTTTTCTAATGGGAGTAGGGGTCATGTGGTGGTTACTTGGAGCAAAACCAGATGAGCCATTAACAGCTTCAAGCCATTCAAATCCCTGGAATTTGATGGCATAATGCCCATCATGCTCCAACAGGGTATAGACATACTGGCGCCGGCGCTTACCCTCATTATGAGGGCCAACCTGGCCCTGGGGTACATTCCGAGGGCATGGAGACTGGCCAGGGTTATATTCATTCCTAAACCTGAGCGTCCAACAGACCAGGCAAAGTCCCTGAGGCCAATAAGTCTCATGTCCTTCTTACTAAAAACAATGTAAAAACTGCTCGACCAGCACATTAGGTGCAGTGTACTGGAAGCATATCCTCTATACTGCGGACAATATGCATACAGAGCAGGAGTCTCAACAGAAACAGCATTGCACCAACTGGTGCTGAAACTGGAGAATACGCTGGAGAACAGGGAGGTGGCGCTGGAGGCCTTCATATACATTGAGGGGGCCTTTAGCAACACCTCGTTCGTATCGGTTCTGGCAGCTGTCCGGGAGCGTGGAATAGAGGAGACCTGCTGCAGGTGGATCGGGTCCATGCTCAGGGACAGAGCAGTGTTCACCTTACTCGCGGGAGGGGCTTTGCTGGCGGAGGTCGCGGCGGCGTGTCCGCAGGGGACCGTTCTGCCTCCCCTGCTCTGGTGCCTAGTCGTGGACGGCCTGCTAGTGAGGCTCTCGGGAGGGGGGTATGAGGTACAGGGCTATGCGGACGACACTGTCATCATAGTCCGAGGAAAGGTTACACAGTCAGTGTGGGAGCGCATGCAGACAGCACTGAAAGTGGTGGAAAGGTGGATGTTTGGCCAGGGGATCGGGGTGAGCCCCGAGAAAGCAACCGTCATACCGTTTACGAGGAGGAGGAAGTGGGATACCCACAGAACTCTCACTCTATACGGTAGAAACATCCCAATGACCAGCGAGGTAAAATATCTTGAGGTCGTATTGGACTCTAAGCTAACCTGGAATGGTCATGTTGAAAAAATACTGTGTAAGGCAGTAATGAACCTAGCCGTCACTAGGCGGCTATATAGAAAAACGTGGACTTCGCGAGCCCGCGAATCTGCAGTGAAAACAAATTTACAGTGGAAATCCCCAACCGCGAGGCATGGTGAGAGGAGACGCCGGGCTTACCACGGGACGCACTCTTCTGGTTCGGATTCGGCGGGGAGCGTGGGACGGGGGATGTGTTTATTCGGAAGGACCGAGGGTAAGTCATAGTATTTCCCTCGGAGCCCATGCAACAGTCTTTCAGGCCGAAATGTACGCCATCCTGCACTGTGTGCGGGAGAACTAGAGGAGGGGCTACACCAACAAGCGTATCCTCATAGCCACAGACAGCCAGGCAGCCCTCAAGGCCCTAAGTAGCCCACAGGTAAATTCCAGGCTGGTAAGTGAATACCGAGACGGGAGGAGCGACCTGGCTGAGCAGAATGAGGTCACCCTCATCTGGGTGCCGGGTCACTCGGGGGTCAAAGCCAATGAAGAAGTTGACAGTCTCGCAAAGAGAGGGTCAGCAGAACCATTTATGGGACCAGAACCAGTCATGGGCGTATCGAAAGGTACAGCCAGGGGAATTAGTTTTGGAGGTGTGATAATTTTGTATTACTTCTTGAATATCAGCTGTGTCGGCCAAAGGAATTCTACGTTTCGGACAGCTTATTATTTCAGAGCCATTGTCATTAAATAGTTCAGTGTAAATATTACTAAAGTCCTTATATAATTGATCGGTTTCAAAATTAAAATAATAACGTTTATTGGAAACGGTATAATCTCGTAAAAATTTAACAATATGGTCTCTATTATTTTGTCAAGGATTTTGCACTAAGTATTTATTTTGATTATAAATTTTTACCTGTTTTACTGGTCTAGGGTTATAATTTACTGGAGAAATATAATATTGATTCGGTTGTTTTTCAATGGGATTTTCGGATATTTGTATACCTTTTTTCGGTTCAACATTTACTTGAGAATGATCACTTTCGTCGGAGTTTTCAGTTGGTTTTTGTGCGAGTAAATTACGTCTTAGTTCACTTAAAGGGATATCTTCTGAATTTGAGCTACTTGGAATTTCGATATGGATAAAGGGCATTTCAGGTGGAGTCATAGGTGGTATATATTCGTTTATCGGCTGTGGTAATCTCATACTTAAAGGAGGTGTATTCAGTTCACGGTCAAGGCCTAGAGTGTTTATCTGTATGCGAGATAATGCGTCAGCGTTCGTATTGTATTTGCCTTTTTTATATAGAATCTCATAGGCGTACTCTTCCAATTTTAATCTCCACCTAGTTAATTTTGAATTTGGTTCTTTTAGTTTCATTAACCAAACTAATGGTCTATGATCGGTGTAAATGTAAAATTTACGTCCGTATAAATATGACCTAAAATATTTAGTCGCCCAAACTATAGCTAAAAGCTCTTTTTCTATGGTCGAATATTTCTGCTCGCTATTATTTAGAGTGCGAGATGCATAATTTATTGGTTTATCACTACCTAAGGGTCCTTGTGATAACACTGCCCATAAAGCTACATTTGAAGCGTCTGTCGTCAAAATAAAAGGTTTTGTAAAGTCGGGATATTGTAAAATAGGGTCATTTATCAAAATGTCTTTGCAAGTTTCAAAAGACTCAAGGAAATCTTTATCATGACATATATTGGCATTTTTCTTAAGGCATTTAGTTAGTGGTTTAGTTAATTTTCCGAAATCGCGTATAAATTTTCGATAATACCCTACAAGACCTAGAAATCCTTTAATTTCTTTACGGGTTTTGGGAAGTGAATACTGTTTTATGGCCTTCATCTTATCTGGATTAAGTTTCACCCCCCGATTTGTGATTATATGCCCAAGATACATTACTTCCTTCCTTAAAAATTCGCTTTTATCAAGCTGAATTTTTAGATTGGCACGTCTTAATCTCTCGAATACGTCTTTTAGTCTTTCGATATGTTCCTAAAGGGAAGTTGAAAACACTATGATATCATCTAAATAGGAAAAACATTTTTCGTTTTGTATACCCCTAAGAATATTTTGCATTAGGCGCTCAAAACAGGGTGGCCCATTGATTACCCCAAAAGGGAGTCTTAAGTACTCGAAATGTCCGTCCTGAGTGCTAAAGGCAGTTTTTTCAATATCTTCTGGTGCCATTTCAATTTGATGGTAACCAGAAGCTAAGTCTAAGGGACTCCTTCACAATAAAATTTATCTTTATATTCCCTACATAAAGCTTCAATTTCTGTCCTCTCTTCAATATTTAAGTGCTCAAGTCTAAGTTTTTCTAAATTTTGATTTTGAAGATATTCTAATTCTATCCCTGAGAAATCTACATCCATGTGTTCGTCAAAGTGTTCAGTGAAATTTAATTGTTTCCGTAACTGGGTGAAGTTTCAATGGCGAGTTTAATATTACTTGTACATGTTTGTCTGTACTGATCAGGGCGCTCACATATGAGAAACCCTGATCTACGTTAACTAATGACTGGTATTTCTACTCCAGTTCGCAATCTTACTTTCGATAACACGTCAGTATTTGTTGAACATGAAACTGGAATTTTAATAATTTTCTCTGTTCTTGCTTCTATTTCAATTTAAAAATTTTGATACGTTCTTTTATAAGTATTCTGTTGTTCAGGCGGCAAAGAAAGTGGAATTATATCTTTATCTGTAATTAATTGTCTATTTTTAAAATCTATTCGGGGTCCTAATCTTTGTAATAAATCAGAGCCAATCAGACCATGATATTGGTTACTAATATTAAAAATATAAAATTTATATTTTTCTTTTCCTGTGTTGAACATTAATGGTAAGGGAATTTTTGAAATTTCGTTATGTGTACTTGTCTGATGGACGGATTTGATTTGAAAATATTCAATTTCTATAAATTTTTTGTAATAAGTATAAGCTAAAGATGGGCACAATAAAGATTTCGTACTACCACTATCCAACATGAATTTTAAATTTATACCAGGCACGATTATGTAGGGTAGTTTTGGGCAATTATCTAAATTAACCTGTATTATGTGTTCTGATCTCAATTCAGGCTCGATAGAAAATTTCGTTCATTTTCAGTATAATAATTATTAATATTATCTCTAGGTTCATAATAATTTTCAGGGTATGGTTCTGAAAAGTTATCAGGATCACAATATTCATTATTTTCATAATTTCCTTGAATAAAATTTGTGTTGTTGTAGTCATTGTTTTGTATGGGTCTGTCAGATTGTACTTCGTGATGATAAAGTTCCTCACTTGTATATCGTCTGTTTTGTGTATTAGGTATGGGATTTGATGGTCTATGATTTCTGGTCGAAGTTTCCATAGGAGTAGGCTTATAAGTCGGAACAAAATTAGGGTTAGGTCGGAAAACATTTCAATTGGAATTTCTTGCGAAATTTTGTGAAACAGGTTGATAATTGGGTCCCTGTTGTTGAATGTTTTGTTTTCTCTCAAAAGGATTTAGTTGTGGAAAATTATTTCTCGAAATTGTGAATTAGATGGTCTTCGATTAAATGGTTGATTACTAGAAAATGGTTTAAGAAAATTACCTAGATTTTTAGAAGTAAAACTATTTTGGAATGGTTTATTTTGAAAATTGTTGCTATTACTGATTTTATTAGGTGTGCTAGTATGCATATATTTCATTTGTTTTTCGCCATACTGGAAATTTTCTACCTCTACTACTAATGCCATAGCTTGCTCCAATTGTATCGGTTTTTGTAATCTAATAGCAAGCCCTAATTGTCCATGCAGTCCATGTAAAAAGGTCTGCAAGGCCATTTTGTCATAAATTCCATTTTTTTACTAAACGAATATTGTTATCAACTATAGTTAATCTTAATTTACTTTGTAACAAACTTCTAGCATCTTGTATTCGCATGCCAAATTGATATGGCGTTTTATTTTGATTAGGTTTAAGTAACATTAAGTCTCTAGCTAAACAATCTTCATCTCTTTGATCTGAAAAATATTGTTGTAAGAGAAGTTTTATTCGGGGCCACTTTGTGGCATCTTCTCTACTAGCTATTAAAGATTTTGCTCTTCCCTCTAGTTTATTAACTATTATTCTAAGAATCAAATTATTGCGGTCATTATTTACATTTTGTGTATCAACCAAAAATGATAAGAAATTTTCACAAGCTCCAATAAATAATGCCGAGGTGGCTTGATCCCCGTCATAACTGAGAATTGCACTAATATGATAATGTCCAGAAAATCTTGCTCTTGATTGTTAAGTCTAGTTCTTCTTGTATGATCTTCACGAGCATTACCAACAATGAGGCAGCTTGCAATTCCACTCTAGGAATTGACAGTGCTTTTAATGGTGCTGCTCTTGACTTGGACATAACAATTGGAGTTTCAGCTAACTCGAGCCCGGATTTTAACCCAGTAGACTTTTTTTGGGGTTACCTTGAATTAGTTGTTTATGGCAAAAGATTGTAGAAACTGTTAATTAGTGTGTGTTAATTAGTGTTAATATTTAGAAAGGATTACTGTTTAAAGTTATGGTGGCCAGTATGAACATTTATCGTTCAATGTTTAAGAATTAATCATTTATTTTTATAATAATAATAGTTGATAGTTATAAGTTATAATATTTTCTTCGTTACATTTCTTACATCAAAATGATCTATTTAACTCATCTGTTTTTTTCCTTTACAATTAAAAATTTTAAATCAATGTTGTAAATCTCTGTCATTTAGAGTTGCGTGCTATCACCCACCAAGTCTAGAAATGTGCTTTGTGTCCATATTTAATCTTTGTCATTTTTCAGCCAGTGTTAAACCGTTTTTTTTTACCTCGGCCTTTTTCCGCGACTATGGCCAACCACCGACGCCAGGGAGCAGTTTCACCTCACAATCCTGCAAATTTTGCTGAACCCCTGCCTTTCTGTAAGGAGGGCAGGGTTCTTTAACGTGCCCAACATCGCAGGGACATGGGACCGACGGCTTTACGCCCTCTCCGAAGGTCGGAACGTGTAGAAATTCAACTTGCTCAACTACAATGCCACAACCTCGGTGGATGTTAATTTTACACTATCTACTGAGAAAGTTAAAGGGGAACCCTGGGAATCAAACCCAGTAGCCTTCGGTTCAGAGGCATATGTTCCTACCACTGGCCCACGAGGCTCTGTGTTAAACACTTCAATGTTGCTATTATTACATTACTGCTAGCTACTATTAAAATCGCAAATACTTCAAAAACGGTTGATTTTCGAGTTATTCAACAAGTCACGCACCCTTTCTGTTGAGAAAACACAAGCGGATACTATTTTCTAATGAAAAATTTCTAGCATCGCTAACAAAAAAGTGTGAGTATTTTTAAAGTTTGAAAGTTACCGTAAGCAGCACCCCCTAACCTAATTATGTTGTATCTTTATGAAAAATTCATGTGCACCAGTTTTGAAGATAATATATTTTCTAGAAATAAAGGAAAATCGACGTCCAATTTCTCATTTTAACACTCTGTATCCCTTTTAATTTTGACTTTTGGACAGTGGTCAAATATTTTGATGCCAGGAATGTACTGCTGCTCGTTTTTTTTAAATATATACAGGAGGGAGAGATGCCTCATGCTGACCTCATTCACGCCACCGTAGTGCCGGATATCGAGGTACTGTGAGACTCGTACTCTTAGTATACCTACTCACTAAAACTCCATCCCTAGGAGTACCGGACCTTAGTCCATACCTCCGCCGTATTTTGGACCAGCCTTTATTGCAACAGGTTGCGCAGGAATTCTTGACTTTTGTGATCAAACCTTTGCTTTAATAGTTTTGAAGTGTCTAAGCGTTCCTGTTTCTGTTCAGCAGTCAAACAATTAGGGACCCATTGAGCACAAAATGAAGATATCAAATTATACTTGTCTGTTTTGTTTAGGAAAACTTATTCTTTTGCTGAAGATTGTTGGTACACATTACAGGATGAGTAGCTGAGCTAGCCGGGCGAGCAACTCGTGTAGTTCGGTCTAAGAAGTCACAGGTCTGAGTCCCATATTCAGGCATTCGGTTTTTCACACGAATGCGGAAAGACCGGCTTCTGATGAGTTATGGGTGATGTTCTTTGTCTATATGTGTGTAAACTGCCCATGCACAGGAATATGACTTCAGGGTGTGAAGTTCGTCTACTGTGGTGTTCTTATCATTATGATTATATATGTTTCAAAGTCTTTTCGTGGTTTAATTTTCCGATTCTTCTCTGTTTACATATTTCACTTTTTAACCATTGCAATGTAGAACTCTAGTAATTTGGATAGAATATTTATATAGCATACATTTATTCATGATATCCTTATAGGTAAAATATTTGTACAAATATTTTTTTTCCAGGGACAAAAAGAGATGTATATTTTCTATGTGTGGGATTTGCTTGTGGTGGATTGATAGGCATAGCTGTTGGATTAGTCATTAGAAAAAAAGAACCCATATTACGTTATATGCAGGCTGTACAGTGTACTCAATATTCAGGTACTGAGGTATGTAGCATTTTTAAAAACTTCGCCGTTTATGAATATGCACATTTTTGCTGTTAATGGTTTTCGAAAGTTACAATTTTCTTTTAAAAAACTGGCTTTTCAGAACTCCATTGGCTTAAACTGTAGCAATTAAATAAAAACATATATAACACCTCTGTTATTAACAAAATTTCACATTTTAACAACCTTGTGCAAAGCTTCAGCTTCACCTTTTGTCTAGATTTTTTAATTTGGCGATACCAAATTTGAAGATGATATCTCAATTCGTTCAAAAGTTATTGTGCCTACTAACAGACAGACATACAGGCCGACAGATCGACTGACAGGCAAAATTTTCGTTCCAGAATCAAGTTTTCTATATATTTCAGGACTTTTTACCCCATATTGAAACATACTTTACTCAACTAATGAAAATTACTAAAGCAAAGCACATTATCATCTGACTAGTGTCGGTTTGCATGAGACTTCAGGTCGTGAGTCGACTTTAAGGCACTAGTTTGATCATTCAAGCAAATTACACCTTCAACGAACCAAAAAACAAGCATACAAATTCAAGCAGTTTATTTTAGAACACAAAGTTTTACAAAGTAATAACATAATGCGTACCAAAGGTAACTAAACATTTGAATAGGAATTTGAATGTAATAAAAACTCAAAAAGAATAATAAAATTGATTACTTACATTACAGGTGTGTAAAATTTAAAAATTTTAAGAGGATCAAGTTAATAAAAGCAGAAAAGTTTGATAAAAGGCCTATCTTGTAAAAGAAGGCAGCATCCGGCGGGAGGTTGGCGGTATTAGAGCCCCATTAGGTCTTGAAGCCGAATGACGTGTCCTGCTGAGATGTCGAGCCGCAATGTCTGCTGTTTGTGTTGCTACTTCTTACGTGGAGTGTTGCATGGCTCTTAAATTCATTTACCACAGTCTTTTAAGACGATTTATTGGCAATATTCTTACGAAGGTTGTATTACAGTCTTCCGAAGGTTTTAATTGCGTCTTCTTCCGAAGGTTTTAATGGTATCTTTTTCCGAAGGGCCCATAAGCACGGTGCGGTAGCTTTATCTCTGGATGATTATTGTTTGCTGGTACAAATTGCAAATTAAAAAGGGAGCGTCTTGGAAAATGTCGGCTATTTATAAACGTCATAACCTAGATAAGGCAGGCGCATGACGACAGTTCAGCCAACTGTGTATAAATTACAAACTGAGTGGGATTAAAAAGAGACAGCGTTACCTATTCTATGAATAAAAGTATCTACACACAATAGAGTAAAAATATACGTTCGCGTGATGTAATAATAATAATACACATTTATTGAGAAGATTTGCCTCCATACAGAAAAATACAAATAAATATACAATAATGCACAATTTACAACAAAAAAAAATCTCCCCCAACAAATGGAGAGAAAAAACTGCCTAAGTCAAAGACTTGTTGGCAGTAGAACAAAAACAAAACTACACAAACAACACAAAAATTTCCATCATTTCTACCATATGCTTCCCTTCAACGAAGTCACTGATTAAAACATCCTAACGCATCTGCTACACAAAAACAAAAAGTCTGGACGCAGCAAGTGCGTTATGGTAGTGAATTTTCATAGAAATGATCTGGCACAAAATATTTTATTATAACTTTTTTTTCTTGTAACATAGAAATCTAAATTTTGGTGTATAGTTTACTTTTTATATCGTAAACCTACCTACCAAATTTGGTTATCATAGATTTTATATTTTTTAAGATAAAAAATTTTTTCAAATGAAAACTCAAAATTTTCCCGGAAAACCTCGTCCAATTTTTCTAAATAACGAACTTGTCAAAGCCATTTGGAAAAGGAAGGTACATGCCAAATTTTATTAAAATCGGCTTATTACTTTTTGAGATATGAATTTTTTTCAAATGAAAACTCAAAATTTTCCCGGAAAACCACGTCAGATTTTCCTGACTAACAAACATGTCAAAGCCATTTATAAAAGTAAGGTATGTGCCAAATTTTATTAAAATCGGCTTATTACTTTTTGAGATATGAATTTTTTTCGAATGAAAACTCAAAATTTTCCCGGAAAACCTCGTCCTATTTTCCTGACTAACAAAAATGTCAAAGCCATTTACAAAAGGAAGGTATGTGCCAAATTTTATTAAAATCGGCTTATTACTTTTTGAGATATGAATTTTTTTCGAATGAAAACTCAAAATTTTCCCGGAAAACCTCGTCCGATTTTCCTGACTAACGAACTTATCCAAGCTATTAACAAAAGAAAGGTACATGCCAAATTTTATCAAAATCGGCCCATTATTTTTTGAGTTATCGGTGTGATACATATATATATATATATATATATATATATATATATATATATATATATATATATATATATATATATATATATAAACATATAAAAATTGAAACTGACCCCGGATATGGGTTCTAGGGGTCCTAGTTCGCGCTCATTTGCAAAAATTTTTTCAAAATTCCAAAGTCGGGATCTCCCCATTAGTGAATTTTTTCTACGAAAATTCACTAAAAAGCATATATGCACTTTAAAATACTAACATCCAAAAAACTCAGTTTCCAGTCTCCAATCACAGTATACATTTCTCAATACCGATATTCACTCTGCCCATCCCCAGTCCAAACACACTGTTCCCTCTCCACTCAAAAAACAAACAAAGAAACCAATAATTATGCGACCAACCATGATGAAATAAATTATCAATGTGACGTCACAAACGTTACAGTATTAGCAAAAAAAAAAACGAAATTTTAGTCACTGCTTTCTCACCCCCACACGTTCACCCCTCATTTAATTTCAGTACAGAATGCCAGATGTTTGATGAAATTGAAAGGTTTCTAATAAACAAACCCTAAAACCTTATATTACTGGAGTTTTAACAAAAAAAAATGGCAATTTTCACCAAATCACCACCACTATCTCCTACCTCCTGGAGTGATTTTACCCAAAAACAATCCGAAACGTTCGTTTGTCGGGTGCTAACTGTATACTAAATTTGAAGACGATATTTTAATTTGTTTTAAATTTATCGTGGCTACAAACAGACAGACATACAGACCGACAGACAAAAACAGTTCGTTCCATAATCATGTTTTCTATATGTTCTAATGAAGCAGGCATTTTTCAATCGGTTTATTTAATTTTGTCTAAGTCACGCTAAACAAAATAGCATCAAAAGGCTATTTGATATATAACAGGCACTTCTAATGTGTTTGTTTAATTTTATTCAATGCGCGTTAAATGAAACGGCGTCGAAATGTATTTGATACAAAAGTTCACAGCCAGCGAGGACCGAGACACGAGCGAGTTGTTTGCTTTCGCATCGTGTGTCGAATCTCGGCGGCAGGAGACGAGGCCGTTGCCCGGTCCATAAATACAGCGAGCAGAAGCAGAGATGGCAGAGAAAACCGGTTGTTTCCTTCTGGTATTCTCTCGGTAACACCGATCCAGCTAGCTAGGCGGGCTTATGGTGGGAAAGGGGGTGCGAGACACTGACGGCTGGCTAGGTGCGAGTTTGGATGGTCGGATCCTAGGCAGGGACGATCTAGTCTTGTACTTGAGCTGGTAGCAGGATGTCGCGGTTTTTCTTCAAGAATTTATCTCGCGTATTTTTATAGCTTTCGTCGCAGTAGTATAATTGTGTGTATTGTTTGGGAGAGTTGCTATTGCACTCATTGGGCAGGCCTCTCCTGCGACTGTAGGGTGCAGCTGAGTGCACCCTAAGTTTAGTTTCGCGGTGCCGAACAATATATTGTCGCGTGTTTATATACAGAGTGGTTGCTGCGATGCGACTGTAGAATGGTGCGAAGCATCGTCAGTTAAACACTCTGGACGTTCGGGGCGAGTTAGGAATTAGGAAATAAATATTTCCTGTCGCGTGCGCTATTTTTACTTATATACAGGGTGCTTTGCATTTCTTTTAACGTGCTAATATTGATGACTTAGTATAATGCACCTCCTGTAGTAAGTAATTAAAGCCTACATAGCTTTCTCACATATACTGGATGCACTAAAAACTGAACTCCTGGTGTTTATTTTTTCCACTAAGCCAGCACAGGACAAGGCTGTTCCTAAACAGTAATTTGTAGTGTGTTACGAAGCTCTAGCAGATGTCTTTACGGGGATCGTACCCCGTCTTAAATTTAGGGAACAAAGATGGCGCCTGAGGAAAGTAAGTTAAATAAATAGTAATATTGAAGGTAAAAGGTGACAGCAAATGGAAAGGTAAATCGTAAACGTTACAATGTTTTACACTTTTTACGATGTTAAAGTGAAAAAATTTATTGAAATTTTTGTCGCTGATGCCATGCCACACGTATTGACGATGTGGAAGTAATTTAAAAAAATCTTTAAATTTTATTTGTCAGCATGTGGCTGTGTCAAGTCTCATTAATAGGGAACTCGAAGCAGATATTAGGCAAGTCGATCAACAAGCACTGCGAAGTGTGCTAGAGATAGATTGAATTAGATTTGATTTTTGTGAGTGGGTTATTCTAGTCCCTCCACTGCGACCTTAAGTCAATTGTGGCTAAAATCTAATTATTTAAATTTCCCTAATCAAATCCATCTCACTGCGGGAGTCGATATTTTTTAGGGTGAAAGTTGGTTTGACAGGTGTCCTGCCATCGGAATGAAGTTGCTTGTCCATTTCGAAGCGCATAGAGAGATAGCGTCACTCCGAGTTTGTCTGGACTGGACATCCGTCAGTGTTTGATTCAAGGTGGCATCATATCGAATCCCTCTTCCACGCAGCATCCAAGCGAGGTCGTTTGCCGTTTTGTAACCCACAGTGAAGGCCTCAGCCTCCAGGTGTAAATCACCTCCCAGAGATCTCAGCTCTCTTTCAGGTTCATCTAGACCCGACACTCGCCAGTGCTACACTCAAGGCGATATCCCACCGAGTCCTGCTCCCAAACATCACCCAAGCGAGGTCGTTTGTCCGTTGCGAAGCCCACAGTTGGAGGCCTCAAAATTCGGGTGTATACCACACCCTAGAGCTCTCAGCCTCCCTCCAAGCTCATCTGGACCATACACCCGCCAGTGTTTAACTCTAGTTAGTGGCGGCTTGCGACAGGCAGGAGTTACATTGGGCCTGTTGTTTTATTTTGTCCCCGGAGCCACAGGGTAGAAAGAGTGCTATCATCAGCGAAGCTGTGGCTCGGATTATTAGTTATTCACAGAAGGTCATTTATGTGCAAAGGAAAAAGTGTTGGGACCGAATTGGATCCTTGTGGAATATTATTATTATTATTATTATTATTATTATTATATATAATTTATCTGATGAAACACCATCGAGGAGAACATGCAAGGAGCACTCCTTCAGAAAGCTAGATATTCATAGGCAGAGTTTGGAAGACCATCCACATGATGGGAGTTGATCGAGTAGTGCCGAATGTGAAACTCGTTGCTGACACAGACGGCGTGAGTTCTCTACCAGGATTTTTCCACTAAAAACTGTAGGCAGAATTTTTAGTAACCACTGCTTTTAGGCAAGCTCACTTTAACCAGGGTTTTGATTTGAAATTGACATGTTTCAATGAGTGAGGAATATAGTATTCCATGCTAACTACTCCCCTGGTTAATATCACGACGGACATTTAATCACATCACTCGCTACCCACCACCACTTCAGTCCTTCCGGGACTTGCGGTGAGATGTATAGTAGGAGAGCAGTTCTATTACTGATTTATGCTGATGATATTAAAATATATTCATGCATTAAAACAACTGATGACTGTAAACAGTTCCAAAGAAACTTTCTGTGCTTGACAACCGGTGTAGTGATAACGATCTCTGAATGTCTGGATGTGCTGTGTTATGTCTTTTACTCATAAAAAGAACCTACTCTTATTTGATTACCATATTCAGAATTGCGTCTTTGATCGCTCAAATACAATCAAAGTTTGTGGTGTTGTCTTTGACCCTAGTCTTTCTTTTAATCATCACCTTGAGCAGACGAACAGCTTATAAGAAACTTCGCATTGTAATAAGCCTGTGACTCTTGCTGATCTGAATAAATATGTAAACATGATGAAAAAAGGTAGCATCACAGAGATCCTCAGCACGGAGTTTTTGAGAGTAACCTTTGGAGTGATTGGTCATGTAATTTTGAATTTTATGAATGTCTCCCTTAAATATGGTGCTTTTCCGGAGGCCCTTAAGTGCAGTACAATTATACCAGTTCCAAAGGGAGAGAAAGATGTTCGCTCTGTGAATACTCTGCCGAGTGTTGAGAAGCTATTGGAACATTTTGTATATTGTCAGTTAATGGATTATTTTCAGAAAAACAAACTGTTTGTTGGTTATCAGTCTGGATTTAGAAAGCATAATTCTTGTGAGACTGCTTTGCAGCTGACGATTTCTAAGTGGAAAGAAGCAATAGATCAGGGAAAATATATACTAGCTGTGTTTGTTGATCTTAAGAGAGCTTTCGAAACAATCGACAGGGATATTCTTCTGCAGAAGCTGGCATATTATGATATTGGTGGAAATGTGTTAGGATGGCTGAGGCAATACTTGACGGGCAGGACACAGGACCAGATTAGAGAAAGAAATATCAGATGATGTGGTGAGCTGCACTGGAGTTCCTCAGGGGAGTATACTCGGACCCCTACTTTTTATCATTTATGTGAATGATATTAATTTTAGTGGAGATTTTGAATATATAAGTTTGTTTGCTGATGACACATTGATTGCCTGTACTGGAGACAATGTTGCAAATGTGGTTACAAGGATGAATGAAGATCTTGATAGGTTTGCTGCATACCTGCATGTGAACAGACTGGGGTTGAATGCGAACAAAACAAAAGCTATGTTATTGGGTAGTAAGTATAGGCTGAAGAAGATAGATTATAGTAATATAACTTTGAGGATTGAAAACAAGAGGATAGAATATGTGAAAGAAAGAAATATTTAGGTTTTATTGTGGATGAGGCACTTGGCTTTAAGAGTCACTTTGTACATAAGCAAGAAAATAAAGAAAAAATTATATTTGTTCAGCAGACTTTGTCACAATTTGTCAGTGTTTGCTAGTATCACTGTGTATCGCACATTGTTGCAACCTCATTTTGATTACTGTGCTACCTTGCTTCACGTGATGGATCTGAACCTTTTGAATATGTTACAGAAACTGCAAAATCGTGGAATGCGAATTGTCTTAAAAGTGAGCAGATATACACCTATAAAATTGATGCTCTAGACTTTGAACCGGCAATGTGTTGCAGATAGACTGTACTATTTAACGATGATATTTGTTTTCAAACTTGCGAAGAATCTGTTGCCAGCCTATTTCGATTCATTTCTGGTTTTTAATAGAGGCATTCACCAATATAATACAAGGGGTGCTGATGGTCTGCACATATATAGAACCTATACAAGTGGAGCAATGAAGTCAGTGTTTTTTAGAGGTATCAGCGAGTTTAACAGCTTACCTGATGATTTAAGAAATTGTGGTACATTGGGTTTATTTAGAAGGAAACTTTTTTAGTTATTAATGTTGAGAGCACATGTATGATTAATTGTTTGTTTTTTTTTTCTCCTCTTAATTGTTGATTTGTTTGTATGTATTAGGATTTCCTATATTGAAATAAACTTATTATTATAAGAAATAGTGGAAGCTTTTCTTTAACCTGCTTCTATACTGTATGTTGGTAAGGTCCTGTTTTTGATATGCTTCAGCGATTTAGCCCTCCGTAATCTCTTCAGAGAAACTTTCTAAAATTTCTCTGTTATAAAGTGGATGGTTGATATCCTTGTATTAGATTTCCACAGTGTGATCTCCTTCAGCGTTTCAATTTGTTGAAATTGAAAGAACATAGAAGGTGTAACTCTTTATTGTTTCTCTACAAATTAGTTGATAATGTTATCGACTGCCAAGCTCTACGGAGCAATTAAATTTTAACGTTGCTAGGTTGTAATCTGGTTTTAGGCACATTTTACCCCATAGCTGTGGGGGATAGCTATCCGTACATGGTGATTGCAGTCATCACCAATTCATAATATATGCCATTGGTATTTTTTGTTGTAAAGCTGCTATTATAAGGCTGGTATTTAACTTTCACGCTCAAGATTGTGATCTTATTCTGATCATAAGTTTGGTAGGTTTGTTTAATTTCATTTTCTGTTTTGTATTTTTATTTTGTGTTATTCCCAATCCTTAATTTAGCACATCAGTGCTATTGGATTGTGTATTAAAAATAAATAAATAAATGTTTAACATTATTTTAGCACCCAACATAATTTTGATTAAGGTTGATTTATATCATGTATCTTTTCACACCTGCTAAAATTCAATATAATTGTGATTGGAAATTGATACAAGCTCCAAAAAATTAATGAAATCTAACCACAATCAAAATTATGTTGAGAGATTAAAATAACTTTAAACAATATTTTGGCATAATGTGATACAGCTGATTATAACACTAACCTAATTTAATGTTTTACAGTCTGCATGTGTCATTGAAAATGCTATTGCTCCACATGAATGTGGTCCTGACGAAGTTCTTGTAAATGTCAAAGCCGCCTCTGTTCAAGTCATTGATGCAAATATATGTTATGGTTATGGCAAGACATTGAGGAGAATATTACAGCGCATGTATCACGTAAGTGTGTACCGTTTAAATTTATTTTCTTATTATTATTAAAATGTTAGAACATACAGAATATTTATATATTTTTGTGAACACCTGTATAGTATATACAGACAAGAGAAAGAAAGAATCTGCGATATCTTATAATTAAAAAAATCTACGGTAATTTAGGGATGCCGGTTATTTGTTGTTTGTTTTTGTTTGAAGAAAGCCCAAATAACAAAGCTATTCTTTATTACATATCTTCTGCAAGTATAGTGAGAGAGTGTATAAAGGTATAAATGAGGGGACTATAAGTGTGACTTCTAGGGTGTTGCGGACGGATATAAGTGACCATTATTCAGTGTCTTTGATTCTCGATTTCCCGGATGTATCTGATGGGACGGGGAGTGTGCGCGAGGCTGACAATGCACATGGAAGGTTCACTAAGCTGTGTGTAGTTGATGACACAAAGTTTCTTGAATGTTTGCGGGCAGAAACTTGGGATGACATTGTGGGAGAGGAGAGTGTACCAAAAATGGTTGATAATTTCATGATAAAAATGGGTGAAATTGTACAGAATAATGAAAGAACTATTACCAAAAAGTGCGGGGCTAAACAACCCTGGATTACCCGTGGATTGGTGACATCTTTAAAAATAAGAGAAAAGCTAAAGGTAAAGTGGTTGAAGGATAAAAGCAATTATGTATTAGAACGTGAGTATAAGAACTAAAGAAACAACTTACCCGCTTTATTACGAACTCCAAAAAATGATTTTTATAAAAATAAGATAGAGGCCACAAATTCCAACTCAAGAAAAATCTGGAATATAGTCAACGAGATATCCAATAGAAAAATCAATAAAAGAGATATTTGTATGTTGAGAGCTTCAGACGCTTCACTTTTAAAGAATGATTCTTACATTGCAAATGAGTTAAATCACTATTTTGTCAGTGCATTTAAGGATTCAATGCCGACTTACAAGAAACCGTCTGTTAATGGGGGTGGTATTTATTACCAGTGCAACTCCCTCTATTTGATGCCTGTGTCAGGGCAGAAATTGTGGAAGTGATAGGAAGCCATAAGAAGAACTCAGCTCCAGGGCCTGATGGTGTATCTTGTGCCTTGTTTCGAATCGCACATATCTACTTGAGCAGGCCAATCTGTTATATCGTAAACAAAATGTTTGAAAAGGGAGTGGTTCCAAAGAAACTTAATCAAGTGTGGTAATACCTATTTTTAAAGCAGGTGGCCCCTTGGAACCATGCAACTATAGACCCATAAGTCTTTATGCCAGTATATTAACATACTGGCAAAATTTTTTGAAAAATGCCTTTTAAAAAGAACACACTCTCAAGGTGCTCTCTCCTGATCAGTATGGTTTTAGACCAAATATCTCCACTGGCTCAGCACTTCATAGACTTACGTCGGCAATCTTGAGGAACTTTGACCATGATAAAAAACAATAGGTGTGTTTTTAGATTTAACAAAAGCTTTCGACACTGTGTATCAGAGGATGCTACTCTATAAGCTTGAGTGTGTTGGTGTTCGAGGGAATGCATTGCAGGTGTTTAGAAGTTATCTGACAGAATGAGTGCAGGTGGTTAAGGTGGGGGATAGTCTCAGCAAGCTGCTAATTATTACAAGGGGAGTGCCGCAAGGAACAATTTTGAGGCCGGTCCTGTTTTTAATATACATAAATGACATACTATTAAAGTTTAAAAGTAAGTGTACAATTCTGTCATATGCAGATGATACTGTCCTGCTCTGTGAGGGTGATGATTGGAACACAACCTACCGTAAAACGGTTGATATCCTTGGTCCGGTTAATGGATCGTTTAATTAGAACAGCTTATTTATAAACATTGATAAGACAAAATATATTATGTTCTCACCCACAAAAGCTGGTGTTAAAGAAGACCTTCCTGATATAAAAATAGATGCAAACAACTCCTGTATAAAACGAGTGACAGAGATAAAATATTTGGGTATTATGGTAGATCAGCGTCTAAAATGGCATCAACATGTGGACTATTTTAACACTAGACTGCGTAAGCTTATACGTCTCTTCTACATGCTCAGGAGTGTTTTAAATATTAAAACACTGAGGATTGTTTATGACTACCTAGTTTCATCTGTTCTGCGATACAGCATTCTGTGCTGGGGATCGGCCTACCGGGCGACACTTGCTCCACTGCAGGTGACGCAAAATTTCATTCTAAAGACAATATTTAACAAGAGATTTGATTATCACACGGATCTACTGTATAACGAACACACGAATATACTGAATGTATTAGGATTGTATGCGGTATCTGTAATTGAATATACACATTTTAACAGAGAGTCGCATACTGATACAGGTCACAATTATATGACAAGGCAGCAATCAAAGTCCTTACTAAATGCACATAAATGCGTGAAAAACGTCACTCAGCGGTCCGTGTGCTTTGTCGGTTCAAAATTGTATAAGAAACTGGCTGATTTTGTCATGAATAACTACACTGTACTAGAGTATAACCTCTATCATCTCTATGATATATAGAGCTAAAGGAGGAGTATGTTGCTGGCTTCCGTGGTTATGGTGTCGGTGCAAAGTATCCAACGTTGTTTTATTTTTGTATTGATACCATTTGTAGTAGCGGTGGTGAATACAGTTAGGAAAACTTGATTGGTGTTACATGTGGTGGTGTAGGAGCATATGTAGGGATGTGCAGCTGCATATGTGGTGATTAGAATGTGTGATATAGTGGTATGGTAATACAGGTTGCGTGGGTGTGAGTTTGTACGTGTGAGTGCGCGCGTGGGTGCGTGTGACAGTCTGTGTGTATGTGCACATGTGTGTGGATTGTGTGTTCCATTTGTAGTGGAAACATAGGAAAGAAAGAGGGGAGAGGATGACTTCTTGTGCTGGTGGGATGGGTGGAGAAGAGGATTTGGGGATAGATGTCGTGTCGCATGTCTGCGAACAATGGGGTAATATAGGACAGGGTAACACAGCATATTTTATACTAGTTTTATTTTTTGTTGACATATATTGTGTTTTCTTATTCATTCAGAGCACATACAAGTTATTAAACTTAGGTGCTCTGTTTATTTTCTTTTGTATTCCTTTTTTTTTAGTGTTTGTAATTTTAGTGTTTGTAAATTGATAAATATTGAAATAAATTGATTGATTGATTGATTGATATTGATGGTAGTATTGATAATTTTGGAATGGCGCTTGGTTGAATGAATTGGTTAGATGTCTGAAATAAAATATTATACCATGTAATCAAAATTGACTTTATTAAGTAGGGTGACGTAATGGAAATAATTAATTATAGACCCATTGCGCTGATACCTACTGTGGCTAAACTGCAATCAAGGTTGTAAATTTCATTGATAATTATGAACTTCTGTCAAGTGCTCAGTTTGGCTTTAGAAGAAACAAACGTGCTGAAGATGCAATTATGCAATTGACCCAGAAAATCTATGGTGCGCTCAATGCAAGTAAACCAGCATTGTGTATATTCTTTGATCTAGCCAAGGTTTGCGATAGTGTGTCTCATCGGAGGCTGCTGGATAAGCTGGAGAGACTTGGGTTTAGAGGAAAAGCCTTTAAATTGATTGAAAGTTACATTACAGGTAGAGTAAATTGTGTGAGAGTTAATGGTGGGAACAGTCAGTGGTCTCTAGTTGAGTGGGGCGTACCACAGGGTTCCATTTTGGACCCTGTACTGTTTACGTTATATATAAACAAACCTTCTTGCCTTGCTAAATGACCGGAGTGTGATGAGATACGCAGATTATACGATCTTGTTTTATGAGGCTGAAACATGGAAGAGTTTGAAAGTAAAAGCTGAGGAAGGATTGGAAAAGTTGAATGAATGATTCGATTGTAATATACACACTGTTAATGTAGATAAGACAAGATTTGTTGATTTTGCTTCATATGAAAACGGCTTGCCAACATATTGGGCTTTGCAAACTGACACAATTACAATCCCAAGGGGTGTCTTTTTTCTGTATAAAGATACACCAACGCTTAAGGTAGAATCTACATGTTGCGAACTTGGTAAAAAAGTGTGATGCTATGCTGACTGAGAACTCTGACCTTTTAACTATCAATTTCCAATTTTGGAATTTAAAATAATGTATTTTATTAGGAAATATCAAAAATTGAAATTAATAATGAACGACCGGGTGACATACGTCGATGGTTAATATTCAGGAATTGCATGGCTTTGCGATGCTCCTTCGTCAGCATACAAGTAAAAGAAAATAACTAAAAAAACTATCTAAGAAGACAATTTTTTCAGCAGCAATTTGTAAATTTAGGAACTATAAATTTTGTCTCGTATCATGAATAATATAATCAATAAAATACTTTACTAATAGGTATCCACAAAGATGGTATACATTATCCATACAATATTATATAATATAGGTACCTTCTCTTCCACACGAACTTCTCAGGTGAAACATAAGTGAATTGTTTTTTGATGTTATCTTGATGTTATATTCGAATATCGTTGGTCTGTTGTCCTTGTTTCCGTCTTTAAACTGGCAACTACAAATTTCAGATGACCATTCTTAAAGGTGCGTTTACGCCATGTTGCCATATTTATTGTTACATCTTAACCCACTGAAAATAATTACTTCTGCTTTTGTTATCACATTATAGGGTGCCCACCGTCTGGAAAACAGGCAAAACGGGGAAAAGTCAGGGAATTTGTAGAAGGAAAAAGTTTGTCAGGGAAATCAGGGAAACATGGTGAAAATTGACTGTTGGGGAATTTTTTCCATATCAGGGAAACATTATTTATTTCCGTTTTATAATAAATAATTAAAACACAATGATAGGTGCATATTTGTATAAAGTAGCATTTTCGTTTATTGGTAAGAAACATTTTATATGTTTTATAAAAGTAATTTTGGGAAAGTGTGTTTTCCGCCATGAGGCGAAGACTTACTGTATTCTGTAGTAACGTATTACACATTTTGGGGGTAGATTGTGGAATATCAAAGTCAGGGAAATAGGTTTTGGCATGTCAGGGAAATCAGGAAACAGTCAGGGCAATTCATATGCTGTTTTTAGTGGGAACCCTGCATTATCATTTCTTCATTAAGTCCATATCCTGTATCGTAAAAAACTAGAATTCCTAATAAAAAAAAACATCATTTTATATTTTACTCGTCATTTGTTGACATTTGGCCACACTGCCAACCTTACCATGTTTGAAGCAACGACTTTCAACATCTTGCATGTCAAATAGACAATGGATAAATGCGCTAGCACGAGGGTACGAGTTAAGCTAAGACATACGAATTTTCTAAAATGCAGGGTTCGATCATTTCTTAATTTTCTCATTGAAAAAGCTGGGTCATGGTGAAATTTTTGTCTCAGATGATAGTGAAATCTCCATAGATAATCGTATTGGTGAACTCATAGTTGAGAAATTACATTTAAATATTGTAACAGGTGATTGAAAAGTACCAATTTCGTTCGCCCATAAGAAATGCATGGTGTGTGCTTTAAAGTTTCTTGCGTTATGAACCCAGCTTGAAATTCCCGCTTCAAAAAAATCGTTACACTAATGCGGTTCATTACCAGTCCACTATGTGAAAACTGGAACCTGTGATGGGCACTGATAAGTACACTTGGAGAAATCCAAAACCACCACAACACATTTTTTAAGACCTAACGATCGTGTCTCCAGCAAATGCTGGCATCATCAGAGGATGAAAATTCTAACCAAATTGTTACTACACCTATACTTATATAACTCAGGTAGACCGACAAAAACAAAGGCATATCGTTTATCTATTGTGTCTATATTGAACAGACAAGGTTGACGACCTGCAATCTTTTGCTTGACAAATTTATGAGCCCCTATCTAATTTTAAGGGATAATGGACTTGAAAGCAAAGAGCCGCGTTATTTAAGGAGTTCACGTTCTTTATTGATATATAAATTCACTATGTGAATGCCGGAAACCGCGATGCGCACCGACAACTAAATCTAGGGACATATTACTAACAAGCGCACATCTTTTTATTAAAGCAAAAGAAGGTTTCGGTCAGCTACCATTTTCTTTGTTCTGTGTTTGTTAACCAATTTTTCTACTAAACAATCCGTATAACTGTTTTGTATTTAATTCGATATTAAATCTACTTTTACTTAATGGGAACCTTATCAATCTATTTACCTAGAAATTTAAACTAGCGGTTTTTTGTGCAAACATATGATGTGAGTCGTTTGGTAAGTAACTAACCGTAGCGATGTCCTTCCTATAGATATCGAATTAAAGCGAGTGATTATTTTTAATAACTAGTACATCTAGAAAGCGAAATACTCATTTTTATTTATATTTCCCTAGGGTTTGGTTTGTTAAATGGACGATATTTTTGCAGTGTTGGGCACAAATATATGCAAGGTTGATGAATTTACTAAAAAACTAAATAGTCAATTTGATTCTGTAAAATTTACCCACGAAATAGAAATTAACAATATACTTCCCTTTCTAGATGTACTAGTTATTAAAAATAATCACTTGCTTGAATTCAATATCTACAGGAAGGAAACCGCTACGATTAGTTACATACCAAATGACTCACATCATACGTTTGCACAAAAAACGGCTAGTTTAATTTTCTTGGTAAATAGATTGATAAGGTTCCCATTAAGTAAAAGTAGATTTAATATCGAATTAAAATACATAAAAAATGTGGTGAGATATAACAGTTATTCGGATTGTTTAGTAGAAAAATTGGTTAACAAACACAGAACAATGAAAATGGGAGCTGAATGCACGACATTCAAGAAAGAAAAAATAGAGAAAAAATTTGTGTGCTTATCGTATGAACCACATATCACAAAGGGTTTGCAAAGTATTTTTAAGAAAGCCGATATACAGTTGACTTTTTCGCCGAAAAGTAAATTTAAAAATTTGTTGGGAAATATGAAAGACAATGCCACTGAAATGTCTGGTATTTATGAGATAGGTTGCAAACATTGTAATCTTAGATACGTGGGTCAGACCAAGAGGAACATATCGATTAGATTTCGCGAAAATCCTGCACATTTATGATATGGTACGGTGGACAAATCTTGCGTAGCACAACATGTGTGGGATAATAATCACCACATTGATAAAGATCTGAAATTTGTCAAAAATATTAGAGATCAAACTTTGCTTGATGCTGATGAGAGCGTATATATTTTCTAATCGATTAAGAATAACACTTCATTAAACTGTGCGCCACCTTTGATTTCAAGCCCTTTATTTTCACTTTCCAGTTGACCAGCGAAACACTCTTAATTACTCAGGCAGATTAATAAAGTATGCTCAATAACCTCGTCTGGTCTATACTATACAAGGCACTAAGTTGTGCCCGCGATATAGATAAAAAACCCCTTTCTTCTTTTGTTTATCTAAGAAATCAATATAAATACTTGTAACTTTAAATTTCATCCTCTGTTGAATTTAATGTTCTGGGCGAAACCTTCTTATGCTTTAATAAAAAGATGTGTGCTAGTTAGTTATATGTCCCCAGATTTAGTTGTTTGTGCTCATCGCGGTTTCCGGCATTCACATAGTGAATTTATATATCAATAAAGAACGTGAACTCCTTACATAACGCGGCTCTTTGCTTTTAAGCCCATTATCTTTTAAAATTAGATAGGGGCTCACAAATTTGTCAAGCAAAAGATTAGGGCAGGTCGTCAACCTTGTCCATTCAATATAGACTCAATAGATAAACGATATGCCTCCGACTGAAAATTACCTTCGTTTTCTACCTGATAGTTATATAAGCATTGGTGTTGTAATCATTTGGTTAGAATTTTCATCCTCTGATGAACATTTGCTGGAGAAACGATCGTTGGGTCTTAAAAAATGTGTTGTGGTGATTTTGGGTTTCTCCAAGTGTACTTATCATTACCAGTCATTTTCACGTCTCTCGCTATACTTGACAAGCTGTTAAGTTTTTTGAAAATGTTTAATATATCTACTAACAAAGCTTGTATCTTGCTTTGTCACACAAATATCACATCCTATATGTTATTTAGTTGTTTTATTGTATTCATTATTTTTGCTAGAAATCCAGATCTGACCTTCCAGTAACCCTTGGACGTGACTGCACTGGAATTGTCACAGACATTGGTACAGAGGTAAAACGTCTGGAAGTGGGCGATGAAGTATGGTTAACAGTTCCTTTCTGGCATCAGGGTACATTAAGCCAGAGTTTTTTAGTTTCTGAAAAGAGTGTGGGAAGGAAACCTAAGAATATTGGCTTCGAAGGTGCTTGTAGTCTTCCATATGCAGGTAGTCTGGCTTTAACAGCTCTTCAGCACGCTCAGATTTGTGAAGAAAATGCTCTAGGCAAGAGGTTTGTAATCACAATCCAAGAGAGTTTAGAAATAAGTTAACTTTAATAGGTGTTGAAAATTAAATAAACCTTTTTTCAGGGTCTTTGTTCATGGAGGTTGTTCACCTGTTGGATGTGTATTAATTCAGGTACTTACTTATTGGGGTGCTGAAGTAACAACAAGCTGTAGTAAAAGAGCAGTACCTGTAGCTAAGGCGCTGGGTGCTGCAGATGTTATCATATCTGACAAAAATACTCCGACCGACAATAAGTCTGCACTAAATATAGAAAACTCAAATGATGTTTCCCGAGTTTTGCCAAAAGAATTAGAATTAAGAGAAAAATTTGATGCCGTAATAGTTACAAGAGAATGTAGTCTTTTTGAAAAGGACTTTTTAAAATACTGTAAGCCTGACTCACAAATTTTTATATCTACATTGCCTCCAGAATGGTCTTCGGATAATTATGGAATGGTTGTATCATTTTTTTATGAAGGCATCTTACATTTTAAATATTTTTTAGAGGTAAGTTCAGCACACTTGAATCAGCTAACCGCATCATAGCTGATAATAATAACAAATACTATATAATGACAATACAGGACACTCCGGCTAATTTCGTGTCTCAAGAATATCAGCGCCCCTAGCGGATAGTACTGAGCTTCCGTCATTCGAGAATGTGTTTATATGTAAACACTAGCGATTGCTGGTGTTTAACTGTGTATAATTAAGTTTGAGCTGTGTTTTTAACAATAAATGTCAGTGGTAGGGTGTGTGCAATCTATAATTGTTCGAATTATAACGTGCTAAATCTATCAAAGACATTTCATAGGTTTCCAAAGGATCCTGAAACATGAATATGTTTTGTATGTTTTTTTTTTTTACCAGCGAATCTTTTTACAAATTCCCCTAATAATTAATATTATACAATAACTATAACATATATTGACGATAGTTTTGTATTATGAATGCAAGAAAAGGATACTATTATCAAAAAGAACTGATTTGGATTGAACACACAAGGTGCATTTTACATTTCAATGTCACTTCCAAAAAGATTAATTTGCGGAAGCAGAAGACAAATTCAGAATCACTTTAAGCCAATATGTAGACGCAGGAGATAATTTATTGGGTAATATTCACCATCATGTATTTACAGATAAACTTTGTAAACGGATGGTTGAAAGGTTTCAATCATAAACTGTCTTCCAGTGCATCAAAGAAAAGAAATATGAAGGCAAAAAAGTTTTGCATTAATAATAAATAATATAAGAAAACTGTTTTTCTATCTTCTTCTGTGTCCTTTTTTATTTCAGTTTGACATAAATTGTCACATTTTTTTACGTTTAAAATTATTTTACTTGGTAATGCTTTTAATTATCCTCCTAAGACAAGTTTTTAAAGAGACAAGTTCAGCCCTAGAATAGCTTTATTCACGGAAGTAAGAGTTAGTCTCACTCACCTTTAATCTGCACAATTTCTCAAAATAAAACGCTCCAGACGCATTTATTTGACAAATACTAATTATGTACTAAGTATATCAGTTACATATTTCAAAATATTTGATTAATAAGATAGTTTTCATGTAAAGATATAGCAAATTGAGTACTGTGCTACCATTTATACCCAGAACAATTATTTAAAGGTAAGTACAGATTGTAACTTAATATTGTCAGAAACAGCTCTTAGTATATTCCTATAAGTACCCTTAAAATTGTAGTTTAATGACGGTTTCAAGGTAGTACTTTAAATTATGATGAAATGAGATTATGTGTAAGAGAAATTTGCTTGTCGAGTAATGACTTTTGTCATTTTATAAAAGAATGGTTAAATTAACTGAACGAGAACAAATTGAAGTTCTTTGCATGATCAGGTTTGGAGACAGGATGCACACCCAAAAAGAAGTAGTTGAATTGTTCAATGAAACTCAACCTGATCGGCATCCCATTAGCAAAAGCATGGTAAGCAATATTGAGTCTAAATACCGTAACTTTGGGCATGTTTGTGATCTTCCTAAATCTGGTCGACCTTCAAAATCAGAAGATCAACTTAATGTTTTGTTCGCAATACAGGAAAATCATCACTCAACACTTAACCAATTGGCTTCTGATTTCAATATGGCAGCGTCCACAGTTCACAAAATTATGAAAAAAGCAAACTATCATCTTTATAAGATATGCCTTGTTCATGAGCTATCTGAAGACGACTTTGATTGGCGAAATCAATTCTGCGATGAAATGCAAGAACTATGCACTAATGATAATAATTTCGTAAAACAACCTACTTTTTTCTGACGAGGCTACGTTTGTTTTGAACGGCCATGTCAATAGGCAAAACTGCTGTTATTGGGCTAGCGAGAATCCCGATGGATGATGGAGTATCATACTCACCGTCCTCAGAAAGTTAATGTGTGGTGCGGCATAGTCGACGGAAGAATTCTGGGTCTCTATTTATTTGATGTGAACCTTACTGGTGCAAAATATTTGGATTTTCTTCGCGACAACCTTATTCCTGAACTAATAACTTTATATCCAGATATAGAGGAACGTGATCTTCCGAGAAATGACATTTTCTTTCAACACGATTGTGCACCTCCCCATTATGCAACACCTGTCCATGCTTATTTAGATGTGGTGTTCCCGAATTGCTGGATAGGGAGAAGGGGGCCGATTGAGTGGCCAGCTAGATCACCAGATTTGACATCCCTAGATTACTTCTTGTTGGGATACTTAAAAAGCAAGGTATACGTTAATAGGCCGGAGAATTTAGAATATTTAAAAGCAAGAATTCGTCAAGAGATACATCGTATACCTCCTGAGGTTATTGACAATGTTCAAAAAGAATTTATTAATCGTCTTCGCTACTGTCAGGCAGCCAATGGTGCACAATTTGAACATTTCTTTTAATTGATTTTTTACATAATTATCATTAAATTTAGTATTTTGTAATATAAAATCGTTTTTCTTCTTTTTTTTCTTCTTTTATCTAACCTACATACTCACGCTAATGTAATCGTGGTCAAAATTGGGGGTTGCCATTTAAAAAAATTGTCGGTGACGTCATATCTCGAACAACAATGACGTCACAAATATGGGTCATATGTCAAAAAGTGTCTTTGTTTAAAACAAAATCGGCGTGTCAGAGGATTTTTTAGAAAAACTCTCAATTTCAGAAATAATGAATTTATTCGTTACTTTTCGAAAACACTGTATATATATATATATATATATATATATATATATATATATATATATATATATATATATATATATATATATATATATATATATATATATATATATATATATATATACATACATATACATATTTGTTTATATTTTGTTTATTTATTATGGTTTGATAGTTCTGTTTGGAGATTAAATAGTAAATGATTGTATGGAAATCAAAGAATAAGAATATTAACGTTAATATTTATTGATTAATTGTTCAAGTAGGAAGTTATTTAAATAATGAATTGACTTCTTGGGTATGAATTAATTTTCCTTATGATAAACTTTCATGACATTTGTAATACAAGTTTCTTTTAAAGAGACTTGCAGTACCTAGATTCACCAAATTTTAATTTCCTTGCGTCAGAAAATTGAGTTTTGGGCATTCAAAGTGTTTTTCTTAAAAGCAGCTAAAACACAAGATTTGAATATTTTTTATAACAATATAAAGAGATAAATTCTTCAAATGAGGTTGTATTAGGACCTCTAAAGCCGATCTTTGACGTATGTTTAAATTAAAAGTATTACTTTTAGTAATATGCTGTACTAATAGTGTAAACTTCTTATGAATACACTATTATAACGCACTTGCTGCGTCCTGAAATGTTTAGTTTTTGAATTATTGAAAAACATGAATTCCAGGTATTTATTTTTATAAACGAAAACCAATGAATATAGAGATTTTTAACTAAGAAGTTGTGAAGATACTTTTCTGATGTATCTGAATCTGTCATTATCGTCTTTTCCGTCGCATCCTAGATGTAAGAGTTACAACATTCAGTTTTTTTCCTTATAGATGCCATATCTTTCCTATGATCAACATGGTTTTGTTAGTAATCGTTCTACTTTCACTAAACCTTTTTTTAATCAGTATATGTTTGAGAGCCTTGACAGGACTATTAAGGCAAATGCAATTTATTTTGACGTTTCCAATGCCTTTGATTCTGTTTCACATGATCTACCTTTAAACACACTAAGTAAGTAATCTTGGATTTTCGAATTATTTCAATTATATCTGTGATCCGGCCGAATCTAAGGTCATACTAAGGGGTTAAGGAGTCGCAGGCCTAAGGACTCCAGGGGGCAAGCTGAGGAAGTGGAAATGACAACATAAAATTTCGATGAAACTTTCCCCAAGACCGTCATGCGTGGTGAAAAGCCGCATCCTGCACGAGGTGACCCTGCTAATAACTAAACATGACGGATCTAGACAAGGAGGTCGAACTAAACTCCCCCAATCTACGGTGTCACGTGACCCGTGCCTAGGGATGGATGCAATGGTGTCGTGAACGGAACCTCTGAAGTACAGGGCAACCCTGCAGAGTAACCCACCTTGCAACACACAGGGGGTTCTGATGGTGTGGACAGTATTTCCCCCATTCTCGTGGGAACAACATGAAGATAATAAATACATATAAAACCAAAACCAATGAGGCTCGAGGAGTGGCTCCGGCTACAGACTTGTGCCTTGAGTCTATTCCGGAAACGGAGACGAGCCAGGGGGCGGCAGCGGACTCTGGAGGTCTCACGACCGACGTAGATACGGGGGATCAGGGGGTAGCTTCGGCCAGAGACCTGTCCCCGACACCCAAGCTGGAGGCTCCGCCAATGACGACCCTACTGTAAGAGTAGAGGGACTGCCACGACAGTCCAAGCGTCTTTCCGGGGCGCAAAGAAAGAAGTTCCGGAAGGCGCAGAAAATGGCGACCGGGACGTGGACGGTCGAGAAACTTGTAAAGGCGCAAGAGGGGAGTGCGAGTCAGAAGAGGACGCGCTCGAACTCTAGCACGCCCACTACAGACAGACGTCCCAAAAGGGCCAGGGCACCTGCAAAGGCGCAAGAGGAGAGTGCGACTCAGAAGACGCCGCGCTCTGGCTCTAGCACGCCTACTACAGACAGACGTCCCAAAAGGATCAAGGCCGGAACACCGGCGCAGACTGGTTCGTATAGGGAGGCTGCAGTGGGCCTCGGGATGGCGGTGATTGACAGACGCCATCCTGAGGTCACGCTAGACCAGGGGAAGGCGGACCTGATCCAGGCTGCGGTGGTAGCTGCGGTGGACTCTCTTCGGGAAGGGGAGAACCGGCCTCAGTTCCACCGGGCGCGCCTGGCGGGGGGCATCCTCTGGATAACCTGTGCCTGCTCGCAGTCGCGGGACTGGCTGCGGAAAACGATCGGGGGCCTCGGTCAGATATGGGAGGGGGCGGAATTGACAGCCGTCGAGCCCAAGAAACTCCCAAAGAGACGCAAGGTCCTCGTACGGATACCTGACACCGTCCTGCAGAAGACGGTGATCAGTAGACTTAAGATCCACAACCCTGAACTGGGGACACAACACTGGTCGGTTCTAAGCAGGAAGGCAGAGGAGAAAGGACAGGCTCTCTCCTTCTCGATCGACCAGGCGTCTTACAGAGCCCTTGAAGGAACCTCCTTCAAGGCATTCTGGTGCCTGGGAAGGGTTAGCTTCCGCCCACTGGGGAAGCAACTACGGGTTAATGGGACTTAGGTTCCTTCAGGTCAACCTCCAACACAGTAGGGCAGCCACGGCCGGACTACTGATTACGTAGTTAGAAAAAATGATTCTTTTTTGACAGAAATATATAAAAATAAATTATTACTTTTGTTGAGAAAGTTTCAAATTAAATGTGTGTTAAGGGGTTAATAATCAGCTATACTGAAAAGGTTAATTTCTGAACTCTGCCGTTTATCATGTAGTAGCTCTATATGTTAATAAAAGCTGTTTATTTTTATTATTCTTAAAATGTTTAATGGGTATTTAAATTGCATTGTGTTTTATTTTCAGAAATTATGCAACATGTCATTAAATGAATTTGGTGAAATACATATGTGTTATGTACTGTTAGATGAAATGAGGGAAATGGTAGAAAATGGTAACTTACAAACAGTTGTGGATAAAGTGTACCATACTCAGGATATTGAGCTGGCACTGGCACACATTCAGTCTCCAGAATCAATTGGCAGTACAGTAATCAGTTTCAGATAGCTAAGAGATGCATTCAGTGATTCTGACCACGGCACAACTGATTTTATCGAAATAACTGCTTAGAAGGTCCAAACAGAAAACAATTTTGTACTAACAGTAGATAGACATATGTGTAATGAGAAGAGAATGATTTTATATTTACGTTTACTAATAATATTCGAGATTTAAGGTAATTTTGATTTTAACATGAAAGAACTGAAATTTCTATCTATGCACATATTTATTTTTGTTAGAATATTTTGTTAGTGTTTTACATTACTCAAAGGACAATGTCAATCATTTTGTTTGATTTATCTTGTTGTAGCGACTTGTATTGATAAATTAGATTGATGTACTTTTTAATCGATAGGTGGAAATTGTTAGCTGAATAGTTTTTATTTTATTATTATATTGTACAAAAATTTAGTAGTGGTAGAATTAATCTAAAATGTGGGGAATATGTTAACGATGTTTTGGTTTTGTTGTAGGATATTACCTTTAAATATTGTGGACTAGCTTTCGTTATCTATTATTCTTCAAGTGTCATGCTCATTCTGAATGTAGGCTATTTTCTGCCTGTTATTTATGCTGATTCCATAGAGTAATAACCAAATATAGGAAACCTACAGTTTTAAGTGAGTTGCAGCTGATTTCTGAAGTGAATTTTTGTCGCAATTTAAAAAGGTTTGTGTTAAAATCGATTCCAAACCCTACGTGTAGATCATATCACCATCCATGACAGAACCAAGTGTGGTTAGGCTGGTTATGAAAGTCTGCATACAGAAATAAATTAAAAGAGAAACATAAAAAAACAATAGCACATTAATGCTTAATTGGTCCAACTGTCGTTTTTGTTGTGAAGGAGGCTTCGGCTGCATTGATTTGGGGAAACATCTATATACCTAGTTGCTCCACAAATTGCCAAAATGTCTATTAACTTATTAACTGGTACAGATTTTATGCACTCACAACTTACCCAATTCGCTGACCAATCTCTCCCTCCATTTTTTTAAAATCTTTTTTGCAGTCATCATACCTATCTTTATAGTGGCTGAGTTGTTCTTCTTCATTGGTAGACCACCACAATCTCCTCAGATTCTGAAGCGAGCCTTACACTGTGTCTATAAAGTAACATATAAATTCAATAAACTTGAAAGTGACCATTCTTAAGGCAAATTCAAAAACAGGTCTAATTTTATTTCCAAAAACTGCCTTTTTGGTACAAAAATCTCATCCCTATCTTCAAGCGGTAGCGACCGTTTCGAAATTTAGAAATTGGATGGTGGGTAGTGTGATACATCTTCTTAAAGCTAATCCAATTCTCTATTCAGCAACATTATTTTTTTGTAGGAATAAAATAAAGTGAGTAATAACATTTGTATTATCAGTAACACCTAACACAAGTGAAGCCTATAAAGAATTACATAGTTCAGTCTTATCTAATCAAATGTTCGAAATGCCAGCCATCTTGTGCCTGATAATATGCCAAACGGTCATCAAATTCTTATTGGATTCTATAATCTCTGGAGAAATGTTGATACATTAAGTTCTAATTCCTGTTTTTAATTCGTTGATAGTATATGGTTCACTTTTGAATACCACATTCTTCAAATGACCCCAAATCTAAGGGATTTAGGTCAGGTGATCTTGCTGGCCACTCAATTGCATCACGCCTACGATCCATCTATTGATGATCCAGATACTGTCGAACATAAATGTCATAATGCACTGGGGCGCCATCTTGTTGATACCACAAGTTATGATTTACCATACCAGCTTTGTGTCCATCAGGAAATAAGTTCAATAACCTCGGAATGAGATATTGCTGTAAAAATTGTAGACCTCCTGGCCCATTTATATATATAGTTATAGTTCCATAAAAAAAGTATGGACCAATAATCCTACTTTCCAACAATTAACGTCCAAACATTTACTTTTTATGGATATTGTGTGTGATTTTGTCACATCCATCTTGGATTTTCTCTTGCCCAATATCTGCTGTTTTGACAGTTAACTTCTTAATGTAGTGTAAAAGTATATTAGTCTGAAAACAGATTATTCAGTACTTGCAAAAGGTTATCATTACATTTATCCATTAATGTTGCACAAAACTGCATTCTTCAGTCCGGATAGTCATCGGATAACTCCTGTAAAAGCTATATTTTATAAAGATGCAGCTTTTCAGGTTTTAATACTTTATGTGCTGTCTAAAAAGGAATTCCATTGTCTCTGCCAATTTGCCGAACACTACTGTGGGGATTCTCTCCCATTGCCAATAAGACGTTTAATTTTACTTCCTCCCTTATAGACCGGCGATCTGTTTCTGGTAAATCTTCTGTGCTAGACGTTTCTCGAAATTTCTTATCTATTCGACTCACTGTTGATTGATTGAAAGACATATCCGGAAAGTAAGTATTAAACAGAATGCACACCTCTGCCTGAGTTCGGATCCTGTTACCATAAACAATCATCATTAGAACTTCAATTCTTTGAGCTATTGATAAAGACATTTTGCCTACAATTTAATAATTAATTTGAAAAAGCAAAAGTTGAAAATTATACGTATTCACTTTGCACGATAACAAAGACGTAAATTTACTACTATTATCTGCAGATTGTATTGCAAAAAATTATCAAACTTATGCTTGATAGTTTTTATGACACATGTCACACAGCAGATAATTGTTATCAACATGCAATTGTTACAGATACGACATAGTATACGACAAAATTTCTTGAGTTCTGTTCGTACAAGAAGTACAACATTTTGAACATTATTTACAGACTTTAAGATATTGAAGGATCAAATCATAAGTATCCTATCAGTATAATAAGACTGGACTATGTAATTCTTTACAGGATTTACTTGAATTGGGTGTTACTGATAATATGATAATGTTATCACTCACTTTATTTTATTCCTACAAAAAAAAATTGTGTTGCTGAATAGAGAATTGGATTAGCTTTAAAAAGATGCATCACATTACCCACCATCCAATCAAAATTTGTAAGCTATCCTTTGAAGAGGTGTGACGATAGGGGTGAGATTTTTATATCAAAAAGTTAGTTTTTGACAATAAAAAATCGACCTGTTTTTTTTAATTTTCCTTAATAATGGTCACTTTCAATTTTATTTAATTTATGCGTTACTTTATGGACACAGTGCATAATTATTTGCTTTTTACATCATTTTGGCTGTTTTTTATTGCTTGACATTTTAGTTTCCGCTGCACTTTTATTTTTACTTTCTTTGCTTAAGTATAAACCTGTTCTTATGAATGAAGACCTGCTATTTTCCGGCGAGCTGTATGTCACTGGAGTAATAATGGCAAAATTAAATTTAAATCCACAAAGTGGACTTTTCAAGACTTTTATTTAGATTAACTAGGAAAAATACGGTTAGCTCTGGTTGGAGTGATTCTGCTGTCAACTGTTCCAGTGAGTTCGTGCTTATCTTGCATCAAGAGCACATGCTCAGGTATTGCATTTGGATTACAGCGCATTATTTCAGTTGATCTAAAGGCTGACAAGACATTTTGAACAGTTGCAGCTTTGTCCCATACATCACCCAATATCTAGCCAAAGTTTAGCCTCTCAACTGTCGTGTCTGCCTGATTCTTTATAGAGTATCATCACACAATAATGACCTTTGAGAGATTTAAGAAAACTCTAGGCGAGGGGTTGTATGTAAATGCTAGTAATAAAATAATTATTCCGTAATTTTATGCACACTTACAATGTAATATATAAAACCAGTGCTATCGCGGCGGCAAAACCGCGGATGAGCCCTGGGGGTGAATTTTTTTTATTTTATATAAAACATTAAATTTAAAGATGGACGTGTAGAAAGAAAAAAAAACAACCCGTTAAAGATAAATTTCTTTTTTACATGTAAGTAAAGAAACAAATCACAATCATAATTCAATATGCTGTTCATTTGCGAATTTAGCTGCTGAATAAGAATACTTTAGAATTAAATAGTCTTCAAGGTAATTTTAAATTACTGAATATCTCTGTTTTCAATTGATTGGGGTAATGCAATGTACTGTTTTAAGTTTAGTGGATTTTTCTATATAGTAGATAGTCTGTGCCTCTCAACCATCCTTTACGATCGCAGTTGGAATATTATTGTGATTGTCCCAAAAACCACTTTGTCCCTCTCAGATTCTTCTATTCAGAAGTGAGTGTTCGATTTATAGGATATTAATTTATCACTGTGGATCTTAGGTATCTTGATCATAGTAGAAAGGTTAGTAAGCTCTGTCACATCAATTGATTCTATCAGCCATACAATATTATATAAAGCAGGTATCTTCTCTTCCGCATGAAGTTCTTGGGTGAAATATAAGTGAATTGTTTTTGGATGTTATGTTCAAATATTGTTGGTCCATTGTCCTTGTTTCCATCTTTCAAGTGGCAACTACAAATATTAAATAGCCCTCCTTAAAGGCTCCTTAAAAATCATGTTGCCATATTGATTGTTATATCTTAAGTTACCTTTGAAAGGATTTTTGTTTTGTTTTGGTGAAATTTTCATAGAAAAAAAAAATCATAAATGGGGAGATCCCGACTTTTGAATTTTGAAACAATTTCTTCAAATAAACGCGAACTAGGACTCCTGGAACTCATAGCCGGGGTCAGTTTCAATTTTTGTATGTTTATACACACACACACACACACATATTTATACAGGGTGGCGCATTGAAAATGAAGCAGACCGATTTGCGCCCAGAGAATTGTTTTTTTTTTAAGAAACGCTGAAACATGTCAATTTTAATATTGAGGGGGACATGTTTTGACATAAAACTCAACTTTGTCACATCAACCCCTTAAGGGTGGTGATAACAACCCTTATATTTTAAATAGGGAACATGGGTCGAGTGTTACATCATTTGAAAGCTCTTTCTTTTCTGAATTCAGCACAATAATTTTTTTTGAAGTTTTATCAACTCGTTTAAAAATTATTCACAGTTGAAGATGCAAAAACGGATTTCACTCATTCCGATAAGAAATGTGCTGATAGTCAATGTTTTGTTGGTTTGTAAACAAAAAATTGACTATCAGAACATTTCTTATCGGAATGAGAGAAATGCGGTTTATTATTTCAGTTTATCGGTCAGTTTGATACTTGATAGTACTCATTTTTTTGGCAGTTTTATCAACTCGTTTAAAAATTATTCACAGTTGGAGTTGCAAGAACGTATTTCATTCATTGTGATAAGAAATGACTAATTAGTCAATTTTACGTTAAAAAAATAAAATAAAAACAAAACCAAACGTTCAAAAATGTTAATTCAGTTAAGTAAGTGTTCAAATTGTTGACCACCAGCTTCCATACAAAAGTACAAATTTTGTTCAAAACGAGCTCTGACATTCTGGAGCATTTGTGAAGTTATTAGACAGCATTCTTCAACAATGCGTCGTCATAATTCTTCCAGAGACTCCGGTTCTGTTGCGAAAATTCTACTCTTTAAATGGCCCCATAGAAAGAAGTCTAAAAGAGTTAAATCCGGTGATCTAGGGGGCCACTCAATAGCACCTCTACGCCCAATCCATTGCTCTGGAAACTCTCTGTTCAAAAACTCCCTAACGTGTTGTGAAAAATGCGGAGGAGCTCCATCTTGTTGAAACACTAATTGATTTTCTTGATAGCGATCATCATTTTCAACAATGTCAATTAGTAGAGGGTAAACGATATCTTCTAGTAACTCCAAATACGTTTCGCCACTCAACTTGCCATCAAGAAAAATTGGTCCGATTAAACGGTCTCCAAAAATGCCAGTCCAGACATTCAATTTCTGTGGAGTTTGAGTGTGGACTTCGTGAAAATTTCTTGAATTATTATCTGCCCAATAACGACAATTATGACGATTGACTGTAGAGTTTAATAAAAACATACACTCGTCTGAAAAACAGATATTGAACAGAAAGTTCCCGTTATCAGCTATTCGTGCAGTCATAACTTCACAAAACTCCAGCTGCCGATCAAAATGATCTTCATTCAATTGTTGTACAAGATGAATTTTATACGGTTGAAATTTATGATGCGTCAATATTCGCTGAATAGTTATTCTTTTGATGTTTGAAACAGTTGCCAATTTTCTCGTGCTCAAAGTTGGGTCTGCAGCAGTTTGTCCTAAAACTTCAATCTCAGTAGTCTTATTTCTAACTGGAAATTCACGTTCAGGATCCCGTTTTTTGTTGGCTACTGAACCACTTTGTTGAAACTTTGCAGCTAACTCCAAAATGTATTTTCTGTTAGCATGTCTGTTCGGATGTCGTTCATTAAACACATTTGCGGTACGGTTGGCAGTCATCGTTTTTTAAAGAAGGAGTAATTATTTCAACTCTTTCTTCTACAGAATACACGATTGTGAAATTAATTTTCGGTAGTACTATCAAGTATCAAACCGACCGATAAACTGAAATAATAAACCGCATTTCTCTCATTCCGATAAGAAATGTTCTGATAGTCAATTTTTTGTTTACAAACCAACAAAACCTTGACTATCAGCACATTTCTTATCAGAATGAGTGAAATGCGTTTTTGCATCTTCAACTGTGAATAATTTTTAAACGAGTTGATAAAACTTCCAAAAAAATTAGTGTTCTGAATTCAGAATAGAAAGAGCTTTCAAATGATGTAACACTCAACCCATATTCCTTATTTAAAATATAAGGGTTGTTATCACCACCCTTAAGGGGTTAATGTGACAAAGTTGAGTTTTATGTCAAAATATGTCCCCCTCAATATTAAAATTGATGTGTTTCAGCGTTTCTTAAAAAAAAATATTATCTGGACGCAAATCGGTCTGTTATATATATATATATATATATATATATATATATATATATATATATATATATATATATATATATATATATATATATATATATATATATATATATACGGTCTTTAGTTATCAGTGTGATACATACATATTATATATATATATATATATATATATATAACTAAAGAAATAATGGTCTGATTTTGATGCAATTTGGCAGGTACCTTTCTTTTGTAGATGGCTTGGATAGGTTTGTTATCCAGGAAAATTGGACCAGGTTTTCCAAGAAAATCTTAAGAACATAATTAAACAGTAGACCCTGCATTCTAGACGCTTCAGCTGAATAAGAGGAAACATTTGACTGATGATTTCTAGAAAAGTATTCAGCTAAACTACCAAAGGATATGCTGGGGATCAGTCAGACTGAATCAACATGCATGCTGGGTCGAACAGCTGTATTTCTTTGTTCAGAATCTATTTATGACCAGAGGGTCTTAGGATCCCTTTTAATGTTGTTGGGATAATATACCTTAAATTATTTTCATTTGGCTGCCTGTTGTTATTCTTAATTTTTTTCCTGAGGTAAAAAAAAATCTGTCACGTGCCTGAACATCACCATTAACCTTGCATAATCGAAAAATTTTATATCAGACATATGAAATGAGTAAAATAAGCTGGTAATCTTACATCTTAATGAACCTAAAAATATCAAATGTCTATAATCTTTATTGACGTAATCTAAAAATATCAAATGTCTATAATCTTTATTGACGTAATCTTAAATTCAGTTTTACAAAATTGGGCTGTGTGAGACTTGAACCTGTGATAAGCACTCATAAATACACTTGGGAAATCACCTGTTCACCGTTACATTGTTTTTAGTCCAGGCTTAATGAAAAGTATTCGTTTACACTCTGGTGAAGCCAACTTTGCTGGAGGAATGCTGGTTAACCGCATCCAATATCAGACAATTAATCACGAATGTCAGCATTGCTATACATTCACTGTTTTTCCGGCAGACATCTAAGAGTTCTACCAACATTGGTCTTGACATGCGATCACATTTGTTTGTACATCCAGATGATTTGGACAGTTCACACATGATATTTTTAGAATTTTTTTAAGTAGTACTCACTACGTGGCAGAGTTCTTTTACTTTCTGTTCACTGTTTTCTCTTTACTATTATATTGCTGTTTGTATGTAAGTACAGGGTCTGTTCCTTATAATTGGTGCAGCTTCTGCTACTTTTACTATTGGAAACAGAAAAAAAGTTCACGGAAAGCGTTTACAATGGCCACCTCCGTTATTATTAAGCTACAATGTGGTTCAAATGGGAAAAGATGTTCAACTTTTCACAAGCATCTCAATTCTGACCCTTCAGCTACTTTTATTTTTGGAGATAGAAAAATCTTTATTAATAAAAGTTGTAAAACTTTTCACAATCTGTGAAAATTAGCTTTTGGAAAAACCAAATTAAGATCGCAAAATTGAAAAAATTACCTAACCTCACTTTTGTAAATAGGACAGCCTATATACGATTGCTCAGAATGGAAGTCCATTTTCTTCTGATTTCAAAAATATAATCATATGTGATATTTAAATGAACCGTTTCAAAAATATTCCATGTCAAACATATTGATTCTACAGAAATAATTAATCATTGCAGAAAAGTAACCAAAGATTGCCGTAACTGAAATGAAACAGCTTAGTAACCATGGGAACCTAGTAAAAATAAACAACAATAGGTATCAAATTCGAATTTACTAAATCTTATGCTAACTAATTTGTTGTTGTTAAATTATAGTTTATACAGACGAAGAAATGTAAGATTATCTGCATTTTTTACAAAAATAATAAAAATGCCATTGCTGCACAATATGAATACTGTAATTTGCATTCCGATAGATTACTGCCATCACTGACCACATTCCACTATACAGCAAATAATTTTAGAGAACGCAAATGTGTTCAACGGAAAAAACAGCGTTACGACAAGTGAGATTGAAGAAATCAACATTTTGTTATATTTTGAAGGTAAAAAATTGTTGGTAGAACATCCAGAATTCATAAGGGCCACTTGCTCCAGTTAGCTCACGCGCTGGCTACGTCCTTCACCTACAAAAACGAAAACCAACAGTGAAGCCAGAGAAGTAGTCTCCAAGTCTGTATGTAATATAAATATAATTTAATATAATAATAATAATATATAAATATAATTTATATTTCTTCTTCAGAAAATGCTACACATTCCATTAGATTTTTTTTCCAGTAGATTTTTTATTAATTCAACAAAGAAAATGAGTTGAACATTGCATAAGTATGGATATCATCCATATAAGATATTACCTGTTCAGAAGTTGACCGAAGATCAGAAAATGCATATATTAGCATTTTGTCATGAAATGCTGCTATGAAAAGCACAGGATGATGACTTCTTAAAAAAAAAAATGGAGTGACGAAACAACAGCGGGAATATATAATCGAAAAAACGTCATATATGGGCCTCTGAAAATCCTCGCAGGACTGCTCAAATTAGATTTCAATGAAGGAAATCACTTCACGTTTGGTGAGGTATCCGCAATAAGATTGTTGGACCTATTTTCTATGAGGGGTCATTAACTAGGGAACGATATTCACACTTTCTGCAATATGAAATTGATGGATTGTTGGATAATTTAAGTGTTCAGGAGTATGGCGGTCCCATATGGCAGCAAGACGGCATGCCACCCGATAATATCATTTCGATTCGAAATTTCCTCGATAACCACCATGACTTATGGATTGGGAAACATGGAAATATTGAATGGCCTGCCAATAGCCCCAATTTGACAATTTTAGATTCGTTTCTCTGGGGATATATGAAGAAGACAGTTTATGCAGAAAGAAATCTAACCATAGATGATCTAAAATTGAGAGCTACTAATTTTATAAATAGTTTAAACCAAAAAAAATCGTATTTAATCGTTAACGCAGTAAATAAAATAGGTGAGGATTTCAACAAATGTATCAGTAATAATCGGGGACATATCGAACAATTAGAAAAACATAGCTGTTTGATGTCGGACCCATAGTTTGTTTTTCAAATTATTCATGGTTAATATTGATCTAGTCTGTCAATATGAAATTGCAAATGCTTCTTTCTCACTATAAACACCATTATCTTATAAAATAATTTATGCAAAAAAGTAGGTATATAAATTCTACTCTTACAACTATTGTTATTTGTTTCCTCTAAGCTCATCAATGGCGATTTCTCCTAGTGAGCTAGGTGTGCGCCGCACAGCCTAAAATGTAATCAAAATGTGTACAGTTATTTCTTTTTCCCTTAGTCTTAATACACTACATATTTTATGACAATCGATTTCATTTACTTATTTGATTTCATAAATAGTCGGTTAATAGTGACTTGGAATGAAGTAGATACCACATCTTCTAACATATGCAGAGAATACGAGTAGGTCAATAGCAACGGGGAATGAATTCGGGTTAGATGTGCGTTAATAGTTCCGAACAACTTCAGTCGATGGAGCATATTGATATACAATGCAATCCCCCATCCATGTGTTTAAAGTAGTGAGGAAAATACCATTGATTTTAACACTGCAGTAAGCTGTAAAAATACCGCTCAAGACAAATGAAAGGAACGCCGGTCTAACCAACGTTGTGATAGCATTATTTACAAACATTACGACTGCGCTTGCAGAGACCACAGTATTCTAGAATCAAAGACTATAATAAATTTTAGTGAATTTTCGTAGAAAAAATTCACACTTGGGGAAAATTGGAACTGGAAAATTTTGCAAATGAGCGCAACTAGGACACCTAGAACCCATATCCGGGGTCAGTTCCAATTTTTATATGTTATATATATATATATATATATATATATATATATATATATATATATATATATATATATATATATATATATATATATATATATATATATATATATATATATATATATATAGGTATCACACCGATAACTCAAAATATAATCAGCTGATTTTGATAAAATTTGGCATGTACCTTCCTTTTGTCAATGGCTTGGATAAGTTCGTTAGTCAGGAAAATCGGACGAGGTTTTCCGGGAAAATTTATATAATAATTCCATGTTCTTTTCGTGTTTTAAAGTTTTAAGTGACTTTTTAATTTGTTAGTGTTGTGGTGGGAGATTAATTTATTTATCTACCTATTATTCCCATATAGGTACTATATATATATATATATATATATATATATATATATATATATATATATATATATATATATATATATATATATATATATATATATATATATATATATATATATATATATATATATATACATTTAGTCTTAATAATTTTTTTAAAAACCACCACTAACAGTAACTCGTTACCGCACACCCGAACTTTTTGGTCAGGAGACGCCACTGAAGCTCATATGATTCATGGCAATCTTTGAATACTTTTCCGTGATGATTAATTATGACTGTAGAATCAATATGTTTGACATGGAATATTTCTAATATGGCTCATTTATATATCACCTATGATTATATTCTTGAAATCAGAAGAAAATTGACTTCCATCCTGAACAATCCTATATAGGGTGTTCTATTTTAAAAAAGTGAGGTTAGGTAATTTTTTCAATTTTGCGATGTTAATTTGGTTTTTCCAAAAGCTAATTTTAACAGATTGCGAAAAGTTTTACAACTTTTATTTAGAAAGATTTTTCTATCTCCAAAAATAAAAGTAGCTGAATGGTCAGAATTGAGATGCTTGTGAAAAGTTGAACAACTTTTCCCATTTGAACCACATTGTAGCTCAATAATAACAAAGGTGGCCATTGTAAATGATTCTCGTGAACAAACATATACAGATCTAAATATCTCTGAAACTATGCAGAATCAACAAGAATGTGTTAGTCATTTTTTTCAAAACTAGAAAGGTATGAAAGATGCTCTCTTCTCTTAATACCAGGAAAGCCTCTGGCCTTGACGAGATCCCAGCAATTGTTCTCAAAAAATGCGCACCAGAACTTGCTCCCGTCCTGACTCGTCTGTTTCAGATATCTTACAATAAAGGCATATTCCCTAGTAACTGGAAAACTGCTCAAGTACAACCCATCCCCAAGAAAGGATCCAAAGCGCTTCCTAGCAACTACAGGCCTATTTCTCTCCTTTCAGTCATCTCTAAAGTGATGGAAAAGTATATAAACACCGAATTACTAAAATTTCTTGAAAAACACAGTCTAATCCACGACAGGCAGTATGGATTCCGTCAGCGTAGATCAACTGCCGACCTTCTTTCCTTTGTCACCCATTCTTGGAACAAGTCTATGGAACTACACGGTGAATCCCAGATTGTCGCTCTAGTCATATCCAAAGCATTCGACCAGGTCTGGCACGCAGCGCTGCTTAATAAACTACTGGCCTATGGCCTACCACCAAAACTCTGTACGTGGACAGCAAATTTCCTCTCCAACCGGAGCATTTCTGTTGTCGTGGATGGCGATTCCTCTAAACTGTATCCAATTAATGCAGGAGTTCCTCAAGGTTCAGCTTTAGCCCCTACTTTGTTTCTTCTCCACATCAATGACCTCCTCTCTAGCACATCCAACCCAGTTCACAGTTATGCGGACGACAGCACCCTCCACTCCAATATACAATATTCTAAGCCTGTCTCTTTAGCCCAACTAGATGAGGATCGCAGTCTCATGGAGGGTTCTATCTCCGCGGATCTCCAAAAAATATTAGACTGGGGAAGTAGAAATCTTGTACAATTCAACCCCACCAAATCACAGTCTTGCTTTCTTTCTCATAAGAGATACACCAGCCCTAGACCCATCACAATAAACAACCAAGTTATTCAAAGTAATGAGTCCTTTTCACTTGTTGGCATCTCTGTGGATCGAAATCTCAATTGGCACCAACATGTCACATCAATTGGAGAAGCGGCTGCTAAGAAATTAGGTTTCCTCTTCCGGGCTCGCAAATATTTTTCACCAGCTAATCTCTATACTTTATATACTTCACAAATAGGACCAAACCTCGAATACTGCTCCCACATCTGGGGTGCTGCTGCCGCTTCTACACTCACTATCCTGGACTCTATTCAAAATAGAGCTATACGTCTCATCGGTGACTCTACCCTTACCCAAAGTCTACCATCCCTTGCCCACCGACGTGCCGTTGGTGACCTCTCTCTCTTTTATAGATATCTGCATGGGCACTGCTCAGAGGAGCTTTCTTCCATAGTTCCTCCACCTGCTGCCCCCAACAGATCTACCAGGGGAACAGAGCGAATGCACTCTTTTACTGTCCAGGTCACCAGACATAGAACATCTTGTTATGCCCGCTCTTTTGTCCTGAGGACTTCCAAGTTGTGGAACTCCTTGCCGGCACATGTTTTTGCTTCTCCCCCGAACCTCCAAACCTTCAAGTCCAGAATTAACAAGTTGCCTCTTTCCTCCTTGTCGACACCCACGGTACGATAGTATTTAGGCTGTAAGCCCTCGTGGTGTGTTGTTGAAATTAAAAAAAAAAAAGATGAACAATCGAATTTACAGTTGACCTAGCCTAGAAAAAATAACTTGATCTGTCAATCTGAGCAATTCGATGCGCAATTGTTTTTTTGGCGTCATAATCGACATGCTCATGAAAATTTAAACAACCTTCCCTATTTGAACCAGGTTGTAACTCCAATAATAACAGAGATGGCTATTGTAAATGATTCCCGTGAACAAGCATGCACATATCTAGATATGTCTGGAACTATGCAGTATCAACAGGAACGTATTAGCTTCATAAGATGAACAATCGAATTTACAGTTGAACTAGCCGGGAAAATACCTAGCATTCCATTTAGAAAAATGAAGTTGATATGTCAATGTGAGCAATTCGATGCACAATGATTTTTTTGATGTCGGAATCCACATGGCCCTGAAGATTTGAACAACTTTTCCTATTTGAACTACATTGTAGCTCCAATAATGATGGTGATAGCTATTACAAACGATTTCAGTGAACACCCTGTATAAGAGGGTCGTAACTCAGACCAAAAATATAGAACAAGATTGATATATATAAAAAGCACCAACTGGAGGGAAATTAAAAGTGGCGTTCCACAGGGTTCTATCTTGGGACTCTTGTTATATATATATATATATATATATATATATATATATATATATATATATATATATATATATATATATATATATATATAACAAGAGTCCCAAGATAGAACCCTGTGGAACGCCACTTTTGCTTTCCTTCAGTTGGTGCTTTACCATCAGACCTAATTCTCTGTTTCCTGTTGTTCAGGTATGATTTTAGCAGAGAGTGAACAACGCCGCGAAAACCACAACCGTATAGTTTATCAAGCAAAACGGTAGATCTATTTTTCTTTAAACCATGCTGACATTCTGTCAGCAAAGCATAGTTATCAAGATATGCACATAGCCTGTTTTTTAGAATTGCTTTCAATACTTTAGATATCACTGGCAAAATTGATATAGGTCTGTAGTTACCCACGGTAAGAGTGACGCCTCCTTTGTGAATGGCAATTGTAATGGGCGGGTTTTACGTACCTTTTACTTCTCTTTACTACAAAGGTTTGTCAATGACTGTAGATTCTAATTATTATTATTATTAAAATTTGAGTAATTATTCATTTAAGTATTTTTTATGGTCGGCAACGTTCGAGCGGCAGAACGTGTATCCATTTTTGCACCCCTTGTTACCTTTAATATTTAAGTTTTACGACCTTCAAGGGAGGTCTTGTCTAAATTTATTTGGAACACTAAAACTGAGCATCTGGGTCAAATTCCGAGAATTTTACTATATATTCAGTCTTAGCGTATACCCAGTGACCCCAGTACATCAGAGTCACCCTATAAGAAACTGTTAATATGAACTCTAGTTTAGGGCTTCCTAAGCTAATAATGAAACCCAGCATCTAGTTTTTTAAAATTACTTTAATACAAAAAATTAAATTTATACAGATAACATTTTAAACAGCTCAATAAATTTTAATACACCCTTTGATTTTCAAAGGTTTCCGTATGATTAAAATTAAACAAAAGAAAACTTTCAATAATTTTTTAATAAAATTCCTTAATTCCAAAGGTTTCTGTCGGATTAAAATTATACTAAAAACTCGAAATTCTAATAGTCTAAATCCTAAAGGTTATTTAAACAGGAGGGTGTAGGAGGTTTTTCCAAACCTTAGAATGGAATTAAATGTTATACAAAGTTGTAACCGGTGAAAACTACATTGTTCTTGCCCCCGGTATAATTTTCCTAGTCTAATAATTAACTCTTTCTTAGCTTAATTATAGCTCTACCCCTTATTGGTCCCAGCTAAACTCTCATGACTCAAAGCCCTATCTCTCCCTCGTATTATAAAATTTCACAATTATTTCCCCATCCATTAAAATTCCTATCATAAAACAACACCTGAATTTTAATCTGATTTCATTCTTTCTGATTATAAGTCCAGCGCCCTACGGCTCAATTATCTATACTAATTTAGCTTACAGCCCATATGATTCAAAATATACATACAATCTTAGTTTTAAGAATTAATTCGGTACTCGAGACAGCTGACTCATTCTTAATAATATTAATAAAAAATTAGGGAATATTTTACAAAAATGTCAACTGGAACGAACTCACCCAGAAAAATCCTAGGCAATACACCAGCTCTGTACTCTGCCTTACCAGCCCCTATGGCCGTTGAACCACGATCTTTCGCGATAACCGCCCTTTCAAACTAATTCTCTGACTGAAATCTCACTTATTTTTTCAAATTTACTTAACTAAAACCCTTGACATTTATCGCTGCGGCGGCAACTGCGTAGCCCGGAGGCAGCCGCCTGAACACTGCCCCTCGTCTAATTATTTCCTCACTCTTGCCGTGTCCATAAAACCACTTAGTTTGCGGAAATTTTCTGTTGCAACTCAAGTGGCCTTAGAGGTTACGTACCCGTCCTATCATCGCCGGTGTCGTTTCGAAATACATTTCCTTTTATTTTGCACTAAATTGACCGTTGTAACGCGCGTTTTGCGCTTGGTAAGGTGTTCTGATTACACGTAATTAATACACTCAATTTCCTCCTGTTTGCGGCCTACATATTTTATGCATTTTATGATAGATAAATTTACGATATTTAAATTACTTGTGGCGATTTTTCATAAATTTTCTGAGATCAAAGCAACATTTATGTATGTAGAAATATCATAAATCTAGGAACTCAAACTGTAAGTACCTTGCTTACACAATAACTTCTGCCAGTTTCAGTGAGTATGGAAAATATCCCTCTTGGAAACATCTGTTTATTACAAACGTCAGTGGAATCAGTATATGGAAAACAACAATCTTCAAGAAACTAACATTCATGCCATGTACATATTGGGTTTTATTATTTTTAAGTGCAAGTGTGGCCGTAAGCACCTCTTGGGTGGTAACTTCCTTCATAAAAAAAGAATTTGGTACGTTTACAAATCCACTTTTATTGGGTTTTTTTATGACATTGTGGTCCCTGGTGCACCAACACTGATAAAAATACGTGTTTAGGTTTTCAATATTCATTTCCACTGGAAGATTTGCTCTTTGCTGCGTATTCTAATTTGACTCCTTCCTTATTATGTCCCATGCTGCTCTCTGTTTATTACTCGCATTTAGCATAAATTTTTGAACATTTGACCTTTTGCCTTCCATTATGGCTTCATCATATAAGTTCTTATAAATTTTGTATGCATTCCATGATGCCTCATCCATTCCTACCCTTGCGATTGTATACAGAGCATCCAGTGCATTTTTCATTAAATTTATTTCTTCACTTGCACTTTCTGCTTGACGTTGTGTAGATTTCCTTATAAGTTTTTCGGGGCATGTCTCATTAAATACTGACAGAAAGATACCCTCGAATATAACATTGTAATAGGAATATTTTGAGATAACAGCCTGCGAAAATGCGCCATATGGTGGCAAGAATAAGACATTAAAAAAATATTTCCTGAGTTGTACTTGAAATAGCTTTTCGAATATGTAGTTCTTTTTCTGAAGATCTAGTTGCCATAGTTACCGAGATATGAATGTCGCTCGTCTAATGAATCACCCTGTATATCTGTGCTCCGATGCACTTTTGAAATCTTTTTTTTACCACTATCACATATGTAGTATGAGGTACTATCAAAGAATGCTAATTTTATTCGTGGCCGCTAAAAAGGTGATCATTCCAAAATTACCATACAACTTTGTGTACAATTAACATAAACTAAATACTACATACTACAAGCACAGTTGTTTGCGACGTGTCTTGTATGAAAGTCAATATGAGGGTGTTCCGCAGTTCTCTGTGAAGAGCTCAACACACACCGTGGCATAGGTTGAGTGTGCCCGGTGCAGTGCTCTGTAACCGCTATTTTTATAAATGAGTCTTACTCATGTAATTCACATCACAGGTCCTTTCGCTTATCTCGAACGTTACGTGAAGTCACAGTGAACATGGAAAAGTCCAACATTAATTGATGTGGTTTTTATCAAATGGGATGTAAATGTGAAAACTTTAAAATGGTTTAAATTTATCAAATATGATTTTTTGTAAAATAATTAACGAAGTAAATACACAGTGAATGGCTACATAATAGGTTGATGTATGCATTACCTAAATATTTTACATTATCATCTTCTTTAAGCGCCTCTTCTAATGAAGATTGGCAATAACCATGGCGAACATCAATCTCAGTCTAATCCTTAATGTTTTTCATCCAAGAATGCTGTCTTCCTGGTCCTTGTTTTCCCTTTATTTTATCGTTGATTATTGGTAGTTGAAGTAGCTGGTATTGTTCCGACTTAAATACATGACCAGAATATGCTGTTTTCTGTCTCTTCACAAGCTTTAAAATTTATCTGCCTGCATGAAATTCTATTCAGCACTCCCTCGTTTGATATTTCATTAGTCGTGGAATTTTGAGCATTTTTTGGAAAACCCATTTCAAATGCCTTGATTCTTCTCAATTTCAGCGTTCAGGCCTCCATGCCATACAACAAGACAGAGTAAATGTATCATCTTACCATTTGTTATATGAGTTCTATGTTCAGTGATTTAATGCATAGGAATTTTTTCATTTTCTGAAATGTAGATCTAGTGTATTCTTTTCTTGATCTTATTCAGCAACTGGATCAAGGCTATCACTGATCCAACTTCCCAAATATTTGAACTTATCCTCCTGTTCTATATGTTGGCCGTCTATTGTTATGTTTGATACTCTCGAAATTGCCATAACTTTTGTCTTTTCAAGATTGATCTTAATACCGTATTCTTGTGCTTTCCTCTAGATTTTGTTGAGAATTTGATGCAAGGATTGTTCACTGTCTGAAAACAACAGTATTGTTAGCGTATCTAATATTATTCAGTCATTCTCCATTTACCTTGATGCCTTCCTTGCCGTCCACCAATGCTTCAGTAAAGATTTCCTCGGAGTACATTAAATAAGAGTGGCGATAGGGCACGGCTCTGCCTCAATACCTTGTGAACATCAATCTCCTCCGATGTGTCATATTCTGTTTTATCCATTGTTCTTTGGTTCCAATAGAGATTTCTGATACTAATATCATTATTGTCTAGACGTTTTATCTTCAGGCATTCTAATAATTTTGAATGTTGAACTTTGTCAAGTGCTTTTTTTTCATGTTCAATGAAACATACATAAAACATTTTTTTGTTGCTCTCTACATTTTTGCAGTAGAACAACAAGGCTTCAAATTTACACATGGCGTCGCATGTACCTAGGCCCTTACGAAAACCAAATTGCTCATCTCCTATATCTGGTTTGCACTTTTTATATATTTTATGATGAATGACTTTCAGAAACATTTTTAATACATTAGACATAAGTCTGAAGTCTTTGCACTTTTACGGATTTATTATTTTGAGAATCCGAGTAAGCATAGACATCAGCCATCCTCAGGGATTATGTTCTACAAATCTCATTAAACAGGGTAACTATGATGTTGATATTGTTTTCATCGATTTAATTAGTACCGTATGTATTTTATTCAGTCTTGGAGCTTTGCCAGCTTTAGAATTTTTAATGGTATATTTTACTTTGGACTTGAGTAGGTTAGGTTTGTTTGTGAGTGGGCCATACCGGTCCCTCCACCGCGACCATAAGGTCTATTGTGGCTCACACCTAATAGTTTATATTTCGCCCAACAAAGCCAGCCTCCTGCAGAGGCTGGTAATCTTCGTGGGCGAAAGTTGATCCAGATCTTCCAGAGCAAGCTTTATCTTGCCAAAGAGCAGGTATCTAGTCCTGTCCACTGCCGGACAGGAACACAGTACGTGCTCTGCTGTCTCGTCACTCTCCATACACAGCCGGCACTCGGTCTCCTGACCGACCCCAATACAGTGCATGTGGTGACACAAGCAGCAGTGTCCTGTATACAGGCCGACTAGAGTACTCAGTTGTTGTCTGTTTAACTCTAGAAGTTTTTTAGCCCTTGACTCAGACAAGCCATATATGAAGGCCTTAGAGTGAGCTAATCCTGGAAGATTTTGCCAATACTGGATTGTCATTCTTTCTGTCCAGGTCTTTAAGGTGCGTTTTGCTGTGCATGATGTTATCCCCAGCACCGGTTCTGGTCCGACAAAGTCTTTCTGGGTACCACTCCTGGCAAGCACGTCGGCCGCAACATTGCCATCATGGTCCGAGTGACCCGGTATCCAGACCAGCGACACCTCATTACAGCTGCCCAGTTCGTTGAGGGAAGATTTACAACTACATACCGTTTTTGAATTGCAACAGTAGGAACCAAGAGCATTTATTGCAGCTTGGCTATCTGTATATATCTTTATCGATTTGTGTTTGCAGTAGATAGGGGGCGTTTCCTTTCTGCAGGGTGTTAATTTGTCTACTTTTATCAGATAACTTTTATATATTTGCTCCATTCAACAGTTACTTCTTCCAGTGTGCCCACTTTGTTATCATTGTCTAATAATTGGTTCATAGGTTTAAACTTACAATACTCCAATCATTTCTCATATCTTCTTATCAATATTATGTTATATAATATGTTAAAGTGCTCGTATAGTAAATATTTGTAAATGATGGTATGGTATATGATATGATGTATAAGATGGAATAAAGAAAAAATTAAGAATAAATATCTGTATACAACATATCAAAATTTGACGTTTAATGGATTTGGTTAAATTATTGTCAATTACTTTCGAACTTTTCTAACCTCTAAATTAAAGAGAAGGTTTACACCATAAGCTCTATAACTTAATAACACATATTGTATAGTTATCCAATAAAGAATTAGTATTATTAGTATATTATGTTTTCCTGTCATATCTAAATTTATTCATTTAACTCTGTCATCCAGCTTTTCTTTGTCTGCTTACATTTTTAACAAATTATTCTTCTATGTTGTCGCTACCTCTTGTTATCTTTGTTCTTATATATCCTTCTTTGATACATGAGATCAGTTATTTCCAATGTCATCCAAGACTTGTTAGTTTTCCCCTCTTTCTGTGCTTTTAAACATTTTCTTCTTACATATTATAATTAGAGGTGTGCGAATCCATGTTTTGTTCGAACCGAACTATGAACGAACCCAAGCAAATATGTTGCCTCGAACTTCGAACCTCTGAAATAACATGTCTAATTCACAGTCGAACTTCGAACTTCTTAGAAGTTCAAAATCGAACATCAAACTACCAAAAATTCTTTAGTGTTCATATATCATATCCTTAAATACAAAATTTAGGAATATTGTAACATACAATATTTGATATGTAAAAGATTCCCATTCTTTTTACAAAAAGGAAGGGTTCGACAAATTTGCAGGTTGATTGGGTGAAAATGCCTTCCGGTGCTGATCATTGTGGAGATGGGTCAACATTAAATTAAATACAAAAATAAAAAATATTTGAAACTTTTTTAGATTTCTAGATCTATAAATAAGCTCAATTATAAATAGGTTGTTGTTGTTTGGCATTGGCTAGGCAGTTTTAGCGAACAAGAGAATGTTCTAAGTGAGCATGATAGGTATAAAATAACCACTTAAAATTTGAACTTAATATATTATATATTCTTATGAAAATTCACTACCATAACGCACTTGCTGCATCCCGAACTTGTCCCCTGTTTGTGTATATGTAACTGTTTTGGCTTATTGTGAAATAAAGCATATTGAAACCAGTGTGTTCCAAAGGCAATCTGCAATTATCCTCATAAATTCTGAAAATTTACGTTACCAATGGCCTTCGAACGCCGCCTCATAATTTTCTTACTGAAAAAGGTGTTGGGAGGCTAGGATATATAAGAAAAATAATTCTATGATTGCTAAATGGCTCCGTCATGTCTCAATGTGTCCCACCAACTGTCAAAAATATGCATGAGTGAAATTTCCTAAAATTACACTATCGACTCAATGAGACCGATAACGAGTTTAATGCGCAGCTACCGAGTTAAAGGGGCCGCAACCTCGCTACCTTTGGCAGCATTCAATGCCTGTAAAGTTAAATTTCGAAGTATTTTTGAGCACCGAACTTCGAACTATTTTGGAGAATTAAATATTTCGAACTTCGAACTACTTCAACATCGCTAGTGTGAACATATTTTCGAACCGAAGGTTCGGTTCGCGTTCGGGTTCGGTTCGAAATTTCGAAGCTTCACACACCTCTAGTTATAATATATCCATATTAATTTCTGTCAAAAAGTCCAATACATTCATTTGGTGGAAATTCTGTTGAGTCTAAAAGTCTAGAAGTCTTTTCACGTTTCTTAACAGATATGTTTTATACTTCCAGTAGTTGGTTCTAGACACGTATAATCGCCTCTTCTCGAAATATTATTATTAATTAAGTACCAAATACTAACTTTTACGAAAGAAACTGAAATGCACAATAAAGTTATGAATACACAGTATGGGGAAAATTTTAAACATATTTTATGTTTAATCTATTTTGTACTCAAAGGAAAAAGATGTATACACATGTTAATATAATGCAATGTACATATCTGTGTTAAATTTTATAAATTTTAACTATATATTGTTTTTTAATCAATTGGTTGTTATGTTGACAATAAATTACAATTATATACAGTATGTCTTTGGACGAGTTAATATTACAGTTTCTGGATAAGATAAAAACTCTTAGAGTTTGTCGCATATTTTTTACACTTAATAAATATCTTATCTTTTGTTCGTTATTTTTGTTTCTTATTATTAATTAGTCCCTTTGCAGTTAAAAAGTTTTTTTGTCCTAAGTGAAATCTTAAAAAGAAGAAAATTATTTTAACAGAGGCACTGTAATATTAACACCAAACGAATCTAATTTTTAGTCATCTATATTATCTGACTGAATTATTTTTAGTGAAAATTATTTAAATTTAATAAGTGCCTTTGTACTGCCAAAGTTTGTTATACTTTTCTGATCTTTTCTGAATAAATATTATTTGTTAAGAACTGCACTTTTTTCAATACCTTAGCCATGGAAAACTACTAATTGATTTGAGCAATTGAAATTTTTGAGCATAATTATAAATAGAGAACTGACTTGAAAATATTGTGTAGACTTTGTAGCATAAAATATTGTGGGCATGGTATATGCTTTAGAAACTATGTCCAACATCAAGATTTAACATATCCTTTTCGAATATATGTCGCCTAAATTCTAACCTGAACTCCATTAACCATTTCCTCCAGGCTAACAGGCCCCAACTCCTCTTCCTCACCGAAACCCAAATCAGTGCCAAAACAGCCACTAATCACCTTAATTTCCCGGGGTATGAGCTCCTTACTTCCTTTAGATTGCATGGAGGCACAGTCTAATCCACGACAGGTAGTATGGATTCCGTCAGCGCAGATCGACTGCCGACCTCCTTTCCTTTGTCACCCATTCTTGGAACAAGTCTATGGAACTACACGGTGAATCCCAGATTGTTGTTCTAGACATATCCAAAGCATTCGACCAGGTCTGGCACGCAGCGCTGCTTAATAAACTTCCGGCCTATGGCCTACCACCAAAACTTTGTACCTGGACAGCAAATTTCCTCTCCAACAGGAGCATTTCTGTTGTTGTGGATGGCCATTCCTCTAAACTGTATCCAATTAATGCAGGAGTTCCTCAAGGTTCAGCTTTAACCCCTATTTTGTTTCTTCTCCACATCAATGACCTCCTCTCTAGCACATCCAACCCAATTCACAGTTACGCGGACGACAGCACTCTCCACTCAAATATACAATATTCTAAGCCTGTCTCCTTAGCCCAATTAGATGAGGATCGCAGACTCATGGAGGGTTCTGTCTCCGTGGATCTCCAAAAAATATTAGACTGGGGAAGTAGAAATCTTGAACAATTCAACCCCACCAAATCTCAGTCTTGCTTTCTTTCTCATAAGAAATACACCAGCCCTAGACCCATCACAATGAACAACCAAGTTATTCAAAGTAATGAGTCCTTTTCTCTTGTTGGCATTTCTGTGGATCGAAATCTTAATTGGCACCAAGATGTCACATCAATTGCAGATGCGGCTGCTAAGAAATTAGGTTTCCTCTTCCCGGCTCGCAAATACTTTTCACTAGCTAATCTCTATACCTTATATACTTCACAAATAAGGCCAAACCTCGAATACTGCTCCCACATCTGGGGTGCAGCTGCCGCTTCTACACTCGCTATCCTGGACTCCATTCAAAAGAGCTATATGTCTCATCGGTGACCCTACCCTCACCCAAAGGCTGCCATCCCTTGCCTACAGACGTGCCGTTGGTGACCTCTCTCTCTTTTATAGATATCTGCATGGGCACTGCTCAGAGGAGCTTTCCTCCATAGTTCCCCCACCTGGAGATCTACCAGGGGAACAGAGCGAATGCACCCTTTTACTGTCCAGGTCACCAGAGATAGAACATCTTGTTATGCCCGCTCTTTTGTCCCGAGGACTTCCAAGTTGTGGAATTCCTTGCCGGCACATGTTTTTCCTTCTCCTCCAAACCTTCAAGTCCAGAATTAACAAGTTGCCTCTTTCCTCCTTGTCAACACCGGTACGATAGTATTTAGGCTGTAAGCCCTCGTGGTGTGTTGTTAAAATAAATTAAAAAAATCTTTCATGCATTTGTTAGTTAAGGCTTAAAAAACAGTGCATTAGAGTTATTTTTCATTTTAGGTATAGGGAAACTTCCAGGGCAATGTTTAAATATACAGGTGTCCGGATAAGGGTACAGAGCGGCTGTATCTCGACAATGTTAAGGCGTAGAGGTTTGGTAAAAAATACTTATAAGTAAGCAAGAGAAATGGCTGGAAATTATTTTGAAGTTCATAACTCGACCGCTAGTGGGCGTAACTGCTACGAAGAAACATAAAATTTATCCTATCAGAAAATTGGGTGACAAGCTATAACATTCAATAAATCATTTGAGAGCTTGCGCAATACTGCATAATTTTGTTTTGCAACATTTTTTCGTATCTGTCATAGTAGGGAGTTGGAGACGAATGCAATTTCCAATATTTACATTTTAATATCTCCCGAACCATTAAACCGATTCGAATATTTTTGGTCTCGTTTGAAAAGGCATTTCATAGTCTTATTATGTGAGATGGCTGATGTTTAAAAATCAGAAGAAGCATACATTTGAAATGACATTTGTCCTGACTCGTCAAAATTAAGAAGGTCGCCACTTTTTTGCAGAAAATCACGTATGCGCATTCACAAACTTTTTTGTTTTTGGCTTAGAGATATGTGAGGTATCACTGTACTAGTCTCGACAAGTAGAGTTTAAATATATAGAAACGACGTATACTAATATGGTGGGTGACATGTGCTCAAACCAAATATTTTTGGTTTAGAGGTATATGTAAGTAACCCAAGATGACGGATGTGTATTAAAAAATAAGAATTCAAAGTTTGAAATAGTATCTGACGTGGCCTGTCAAAATGACAAGGTCCACCATTTTGATTTTGCAGAAAATGACGTATGTAAATATGGCAGTTGGCGTATGTGCAAACCAAACTTTTTTGTTTTTGGTTCAGAGGCATATCACCGTACTCGCCCCGACGAGTAGGTTTCAATCAACACTTTGATTACATTACAGCAGTTTTCTAATACTGTACTCACTACGTGGGTATATTCATATTAAATTGACCTCAAAATAGGCACCAAAAAGCAAAACATAACTGGATTACAGGTTTAATTCAAAAGAATTTAAATGAAATACTGTTATATGCGCTACCTACTTATCTGTTTAAACTCGTTTTCCAGTTAATTTTCGCTTTTTAGTGCCGATTTTGAAGTTGATTTAATTTAATTTTAGTTTGTTTATTTTTATGAAATTTAACTCGTATATGGCCATTAAACCACAGATGCAATGTGCCAAAAATAAGTTTTGTCGAATAAGTACACTTGGAGAACCCCAAAATCACAACACATTTTTTAAGACCTAACAATCGTTTCTCCAGCAAATGCTGGCATCATCAGAGGATGAAAATTTTGACCAAATTATTACTACACCTACACTTATATAACTATCAGGTAGACGAACGAAAACGAAAGTAAAAATTACAGTCGGAGGCGTATCGTTTATCTATTGTGTCTATATTGAACGGACAAGGTTGACAACCTGCCCTAATCTTTTGCTTGACAAATTTATGAGAAGGATAATGGGCTTGAAATCAAAGAACCGCGTTATTTAAGGAGTTCATGTTGTTTATTGATATATAAATTCGTTTTGTGAATGCTGGAAACCGTGATAATGCTTAGGAGATAAATATATGGGAAGTCACTATTATAACGCACTTGCTAGGTTCCGACTTCTTTTTATATTTTTACTCCTTCATTTCTAATATGGTTTTCATATAGTATTCGGTTTTTTAATTTCTGTACTTACAAGCAGCAAAACTTCGCCATGGACGGTCCCAAGCCCGTCTGAGAAAAGAGGAGGGCCATACCGTAACCCTACCTAGTCATGTCTTACGAGGGTCGGGAATGCTTGCCTTAATTGGCCGGCAGTGCGAGGAGAGCTCTCTATAAAAAAACCCACATCGCAAGATCGTTGGCGGGTTGATGCCGAAGCGATGATGCTTTTGGCCGATATGGTCGGGAATTGGCAGGATGGTAATTCTGTCTCTAACGTAATCCTCCCCAGGGAAACCGGGCGACCTCCTTGTGTACAATGCCTCTCCATGGGATGTGGGGCTCTTCCATGGAGGTTAATTTTCCCTTGCTGCTCGTGGGATCAAATATTGACATGACTGACACAGACCCAAACGAGATGGGTAATAATACTCTCGATCTCCAGGCAACTGGAGAACCCATGGAGGTAGAGATAAGGGTTATCCCCTCTCTTACCGCTAAACCGATGGAGGGGGGACGGGGACCATCCTGTCCCTATCCCCCACATCTCCGTCCTCCGATGAGGAGCGGGAGCTTTTAAAGTCTCCCGTGGGCCTCAAAGAGGAGCGGAAGAAAAGACGACTGCCTGTATCCGCAAGGAGACAGCTCAGTCAACTGCTCAAGGCGGGGGTGCCATATTCAACCACCTTGAGTCAGGTACTTATGGAGTCCTGCCGGTCTCAGGTGGGGGCTCTGTAAAACGACCCGAGGAGCCTGATGCCGCCATGGAGGGGGCTGTCAGTGGAAAGTGACTCCGGTCCGACGGCAGCACACCACAACAGAGGGCTAAAAAGCCCCGAGAGGGTGCTGTCAGGAAAACGTTCAGTGAGGTGACTGGAGGGGTGAGAGTGGGCATTATTCACTCTGAATATCCCTCCTCATCACTGAATAATGAACAACTGCTGCTACTGCAGGGGTCTATATTGAAGGCTGTGCAGAGCAGTTCATACGAAGAACCAAATATAAGGTTCCCGGGCTGTGCAAATTGACCCGGATGGCTCCTTATTAATTGCAAGGACGAGGTCAGCTCGCACTGGCTGGAGCGAGTAGTTGGGGGGCTCCAGCCGTGGGAGGGGGCTCGTCTTAAGCTGGTGAGAGGGCAGGACCTCCCCAAGCCTCATGTCTGTGTGGCATATATCCCGGACGGGGTGGAGTCGTCATTGACACCTGAGGATGTGCTCACCAGACTGAGAGGTATGAATGGTGGCCTGAACACTCGGGAGTGGACTGTACCAACATCGCCTGTCAGCCTGAGGCGACAGGAGCGGGCCCTTCCGGGAGTGGTGGGGATCAATCCCGTCTATACCCTCGTGTAGTGGCACCACGGTGGGAGATAAAACCACCAAAAAAACTGGCCCCAATAGAGGTGGCAGGATACAACCTTCCACTGGAGCCTCTAGAGGGAAACATCAGGGGAAAGGAAAGTCCACCCCTGGGACGACTACCAAAGGTAGACCCTCCCATACGAAGCTTGATAATCGAGCTTCTAAAAAGGAGGAAGAACCTGCACCCTAAAGCCCTTTCCTTTCAAACTCCTAAACCTATTCCTTTATCCTTCACACACACATTATATTTTTACCCCCATGCCCACCAATATAAGGTGCATTCAAGCTAATTTGCATCATGCTAAGCCTGCGACATACCTCCTTAGCATGAAATTAAAAGAGGAGCAAATAGATATTGCTCTTCTCCAACAGCCCTGGACCGCCAATTCGGAACGGTACTAAAGGGCTGGGTAACACTTCTGGTAAGATAGTAGAGGTGGGCACTGGTACCAACCCCAGAGCCTGTATCTGGATCAGAAACAACTTGCAGTATTTTACACTTTCAGAATACTGCACCAAGGACATGGCAGCCATCCATCTCGTGATCACATCCGGGGGGGACCAGGCTGTAAGTAGGGGCCTGTTCGGCCTATTTCCCTGGAGACAGAGATGCAGCACAACCACCTCCAGCAGAGGTGCGGAAATTGAACGCCTACTGCAAGAGGAACAACTGTCACCTTGTAATGGGGTGTGATGCGAACTCCCATCACTTGGTTTGGGGGAGCACGGACACTAACAGGCGAGGTGAGTCGTTATCTGAATACATATTAGGGGAAGAGCTGGTTGTCAACAACAAAGGCTCGGAACCCACCTTTCTTACGGCTAATCGGAGAGAGGTTCTAGATCTCACGATCAGCTCAAGGCTGTTGAGCTCAAAAATCCTCAAATGGAGGGTGTCGTCTGAACCCCCATGTTCTGACCATGCCACATCCTATTTGAGATTGTAACAGGCCCTAGACCTGTGAAGGAGTATCGCGACCCGAGCAGGACGGATTGGGAGGGGTACAAGCGATCCCCCGCCGCCAGACTTGGGTCCGCTATCCCCACAGTGAGGGATCGTGATGAGATTGCGGGTGAACAGGTTAGGGAAGCTGTGGTCTCAGCATATTACGAAAACTGTCCACTAAGGTCAAAAAAAGATAGTCGGGGGTCTACTTGGTGGAATAATAACCTCGAAAAACTACGAAGAGAAGTTAGACATCTCTTCAATCGTGCTAAGATAACAGGCAACTGGGAACAATATAAATCCGCTCTAACACATTATGTGCTGACTTGCTACCTCTACTTTTACTTTCCACCAACTGGCCTGAAGGTGTTGCGGTGACGAGATTTCGCTTCCCAAAATTCAAGCCAACAGCAGTATGAACCTTATGTTTCTATGTCTTCAGTCCACAGAAAATTTAGGGAACAGACTGAATATTTATTATCAAAATGTTAGAGGTCTTAACACAAAAATGCAACAGCTTTTTGTTACTTCTTCTTACTTAGACTATGATGTAATATCTCTTACTGAGACTTGGCTAAGAAGTGGTGTACAGGACTCTGAATTATTTTCTGATGACTATTATGTATTTAGATCTGATCGTCTCTCTAACATTGCTAATGGGGGAGGTGGTTCTTTACTTGCTGTTCGTAGAGAACTCAATCCAATAGAGATTAAACTTTCTGACAAAATTCATGATATTTTACCCCAGTTTGATGTATCCTGCTGTAAGATTTTCTTTCATAGTTCAACTGTTTTCATTTTTTCTGTTTACATCCCTTCATCCCCAATTGTTCCTGTATCCTTTTCTGATTACCTCATATTTTTTGAATATCTTGAAAACCTTGATTTCTTGCAGAACCATAGTTTTACAATAATTGGTGACTTCAACATCGCTGAATTGGTACTCCATTCTTTTCCCTGTCATAAAGTCAACTGTAGATGCTGTCTTTTTATGTGTTCTCTTAACTTTTTTGATGCTAAACAGTTTAACTCAGTTTTGAATCATCAAGGTAAGCTTTTGGATCTTGTAATTTCTAACATATCTTGTGAAGTTTTACCTGAGCCTCCTATTCTCCGTGTAGATCCTTTTCATCCCGCATTATGCATAACACTTTCGATACCTTCAGAGAGGGTAATCAGATTCAATTATCTTGATTGTCCCCCTCTTTATAATTTTAAGAGGGCTGATTTCTCTGGTCTTTATAACGAACTGAGTTTAGTTGACTGGTCTTTCTTGTATAATGGGGATGACGTTTATGAAGTCTGCACTCTGTTTTATAATAGGCTTTATAGCATTCTTGACAGATTTGTCTCGAAAAAGAAGATTTCTGGGTCTAGGTATCCTGTGTGGTATGATCGTAACATTATTCAACAACTTAAATCCAAACGTATTTTGCACTCAAAATACAGAGTATCCCGCTCTGCAGTAGACTATGCTGCCTTCTCTGAGTGCAGGTCAAGAGTAAAAACTGCCACGTCAGCATATAAAAAATATCTGAGCGGCACTGAATCTTCGATACGTAGAGATCCTAAATCTTTCTGGTCGTATATCCATTCTAAAAGAAATAATACACGCATTCCTGGCTGTATGTGTTATAATGACTCGTGCTACACCTCTCCCCAGGATATTGTCAACTGTTTTGCTGACTTTTTTAGTAGCTCTTATACTAATGATAATGATTATACTGATGTCTTTCATGGTTGGTCTTCTGTTTCTAATAATGTTCTGTTTCAGCTTTCCAAGTTTGAGCTGTCTGATATTCAAGAGGCCATTAAAAAACTTAAACCTAAACTATCTCAGGGACCTGACAATATACCTAGTTTTCTTATTAGAGACTGTTCTCCAACCTTTATTACTTATCTTTAACCTTTCTCTTAAGACATGTAAGTTTCCCAAGATCTGGAAATCATCGAAAGTCTGCCCTGTTCATAAAGACGGTGATATGAGCCTGATTGAAAATTACAGACAGGTTGCGATAATGTCTAACTTTGCTAAGGTTTTCGAATATGCTGTTTTTGCTCAAATTTCTCCACATGTTTTGCTTTACTTGTCACAGAGTCAGCATGGGTTTGTTCGAAATCGTTCAACTACTACTAACCTTTGTTGTCTTACACAATATGTGTCAGATGTCCTGGATAAGAATGGACAGGTTGATACTATTTATTTAGACTTCAGGAAAGCATTTGACTGCGTTCATCATGGTCTGCTTCTTAAGAAACTCTCCATTTATTTGGGTTTTCTGATACTCTGGTTTCGTTCTTTGCATCATACTTGTCTGAGAGGTCTCATTTTGTTTGGTATTCTGGATGTTCTTCAGTGGAGTTCCCTGTTAGATCTGGTGTTCCTCAGGGTTCTGTTCTTGGGCCTCTCCTTTTCAACATTTTTATCAACGATATGGATGATGTTTCAACTATTCCTAGACTTTTCTACGCTGATGACCTTAAGATTTTTCTTTCTATATCATCCATTTCAGATTGTACCATGATTCAAAAGAATATTGATGCTATTCTTCATTGGTGCAACTCTAATAAGTTATTCTTGAATACCTCAAAATGTAAGGTCATGTCTTTCACTAATAAAGTTAACCCTATTCTGTTTGGTTATGTCACTGGTAACCACCATCTTGAGCGTGTTTTAAATATTAGAGACCTTGGTGTAATTTATGACCCCCACCATCGTTTTAATCTCCATGTTGCTTATGTTTTGTCAGTATCAATGAAAATCTTGGGCTTTATTATCAGAAACACCAAACAGTTCTCAACTAGTGACACACTAATTATACTGTACAATTCTTTATTACGTTCTAGACTTGAATTTGCAAGTTTATGCTGGTTTCCACTTTATGAGTGTCAACTGCATTTGTTAGAATCTATTCAGCGAAGATTTCTGAAATATCTGGTCTACTTCGAAGAAAGACAGTATCCTCCACGTGGCATCTCCCAAGAAATTCTCCTTAGTAGATTCAACCTTATGTCTCTTGATAAAAGAAGAATTATCATGGGACTCTCATTCTTGTACAAACTGATTCATGGGTTTGTTGACTCTCCGGAGCTTCTTTCTTTGCTACCTTTCCGGGCACCCCAATTTCCTCACCATACCCTTTGTACGGACACCTTCTCCCTTCCTACGCCCAGAACTAATATTCTAGTAAAATCTCCAGTTTATTTTATGTGTTCTAACTACAATAAAATACCCCTTGAGGTCTTTATGGATTTTGGTAGTACAAGAGCCTTCGAAAAGCAGCTTAAAGAGTTAACTCTCTCTTAAATTTTTCTAGATTTTGTATTATTTAGTGTTAGATGTAGATTTATCCATGTAATTGGGCCTTTGGCCTGTCTTGGATTTTTGAATTAAAAAAAAAAAAAAATTATAACAAAGAGATAAGAAACCCTAAGAGGGAATCCTGAAGGAGGTTCTGCGGACAAATCTCTAATTTGCCCAGCAGCGCCAGAATCTACAGAATTGTCTTACGCGACCGTGTCCAGGAACTGGGATCGATAAAACGACCAGATGGCTCCTTTACTGAATCACGGAAAGAAACGCTAGAGCTCTTAGCACACACACACACTTCCCAGATTGTCTGATCCTGAGCAACGAAGATGTCCGGCCAGCCGAGGGTCAATTTAAACGCCCTCGGAGCGAGGACTGGCGGCTTGCTCGGAGAATAGTTACGGCCTCGGCGGTGGAGTGTGCTGTGAAACATTTCCAGCCATTCAAGGCGCCAGGATAGATGGGGTGGTACCAGTCCTTCTACAAAATGGACTGGAGATTCTCCTACTTATCCTAATCAGGCTGTATAGAGCCAGTCTGGCTTGGAACTATATTCCATCCAGCTGGACGGTGATTAGGGGGGTTAACATTTCGAAATTGGGACGTAATGACCTCCTACCCAGATCACTGAGACCTCTCAGTATTACATCATTCCTCTTGAAGGGATTGGAAAAAATACTGGACGGACACATTAGGGGGAGCATCTTAGTCAACAACCCCCTTAATACCCACCAAACTGGCAAATCTAAGTTAGCACTCAATAACCTCGTCGAGATCACACACTCCCTGGATAACGGGGAGGTGGCGGTGGCTGCATGTCTCGACATTGAAGGAGCATTCAACAATGTATTACCTATCTCCCTCTACGAAGCCACTATCGCTAGAGGGGTGGAATCTACCATTTGTGGCTAGATCGGAAGCATGCTCTACAATCGGACCGTTATTACCTCGCTGCAGAGGGAGGTGGTCGGCTTCAGGGCTGCGAGGGGTTGCCCTCAGGGGGGAGTTCTATCCCCCGTGCTGTGGTCTCTCTTTGTGGGCGATTTGTTGGCTATCCTCGGGCTGTGGGAGGTTAAGGTCCAGGTGTATGCTGATGATTTAGTCATAATGGTTAGGGGCAAATATGAGGAGGAACTAACAAGTACTCTTCAGGAGACACTAAATGTAGTGAATGATTGGTGCCGGAGGGAACAGATGTCTGTCAACCCCCGCAACACGATCATTGTACCATTTACCAGAAGAAGAAGGTTGGACAAATTAAAACCACCTATTCTTATGGGGGAAACGATTCCATTCTCGGAACAAGCAAAATATCTGGGGGTTACCTTGGATAAGAAGCTCAACTGGGATATACAGTTAGAAAATGTAATCTGCAGGGCTAAACTGTCCCTGTGGACATGCCGGAGAATCTGTGGAAACAACTGGGGAACAAACCCCCAACAGATGCACTGACTCTATGTAGTGGTTATCAGACCAATGATAACATATGGAGCCATAGTTTGGTGGCCTAAGGCACTTTGTGGTATCGCGAGGGCCAAACTGGCTCATCTACAGAGACAAGCTTGTCTGATGATAACGGGAGATAAGCACCGCACCATCAGCCCCTCTGGAGGTCCTCCTTAATATTCCACCTCTTCACATATGGTTGGAGAGGTGGACAACGTACAGACTAAAGCAAACGGCTGACAGCACACCGAAGGTAGTCAGTCTGGGAGGGTCCGGACTCCTTGATGACATTCATGGTCACGGGATTCTGGGAATGTTCTCAGACTTGATGCCTACAAAGATCAGTAGAGATGTCTTTCAAGACCGTCCTCCCGGAAAGGGAGCGAAATCAAACTACCCTATCTCTGCTGCTACTCGGGAGGCTCCAAAACCAATATGGGAGTAGGAGCCGGCGCATATGGGGGCAACACCGACGCTAGACTATCAGCTAGCCTCGGCAAGTACGCAACCATACACCAGGCAGAAGTGTATGCCATCGAGATGTGTGCAAGGGAAAGTATAAAAAACCAGTGCACACATAAATCGATAAAGATATATGCAGATAGCCCCAAGCTGCAATAAAGGGTCTTGGTTCCTACCGATGTAATTCAAAAACGGTATGGAGTTGTATATCTGCCCTTAACGAATTGGGCAGCTGTAATGAGGTGTCGCTGGTCTGGATACCGGGTCACTCGGACCATGATGGCAATGTTGCGGCCGACACGCTTGCCAGGAGTGGTGCCCAGAGAGACTTTGTCGGACCAGAACCGGTGCTCGGGATAACATCTTGCACAGCAAAATACACCTTAAAGACATGGACAGAAAGAATGAAAATCCAATATTGGCTAAATCTTCCAGGATTAGCTCACTCTAAGGCCTTCATAAATGGCCTATCTGAGTTAAGGGCTAAAAAACTTCTAGAGACAACAACTGAGTACTCTAGTCGGCCTGTATACAGGACAATGCCGCTTGCGTCACCACATGCACCGTATTGGAGTCGGTCAGGAGACCGAGTGCCGGCTGTGTATGGAGAGTGGCGAGACAGCAGAGCATGTGCTGTGTTCCTGTCCGGCAGCGGACAGGACTAGATACCTGCTCTTTGGCAAGATAAAGCTTGCTCTGGAGGATCTGGATCAACTTTCGCCCACAAAGATTATCGACCTCTGTAGGAGGCTGGCTGTTGGGAGAAATTTAGACTTTTAGGCGTGAGCCACAATAGACCATATGCTCACGGTGGAGGGACCGGTATGACCCACTCACATACAAACTTAACCTAACCTACAAGCAGCAATGTTCTTCACTGAATAAAGTTAGCTTATTATTATTATTATGCCGCCGCATGTAATATTAATGTAAATAAAACACTCATGTTGTATTGAAACATATTTATTAATTAAATAAAACTTTTAAAACAAATATGTAGAAACAACTATTTAATTGCTACAGCTGCAATAAGAGTGAAATTTCTAAAGTCGATCAGTGAGTCATATTTGCATTGAACTCGATATATCTACATGAATAATGTAAACCTCATTATCAGCTCAGTTTGGAAACAAAGCAAATATGGATCACTGCAATAAACTTTTTTTTTAATATAAAACAAATACCACAAATGTATATTTGATACATATAAAAACTTAATCTAAGACATTAGTACACAAGCTAATTTGTCAACATCAACATAAAAATGCAAGGCAATGTTCCCAGCTCATCTTAATACGATATAATAGTGTGTTAGAAACAAAACGTAATTATGTAGGTATTTAATAAGGGACCACACAGCAACTAATTCATCGTTCACAAATATTCTGCATCTGTCATGGATACGTTATTATATACATTTATGATTTTTTTAATAGAGCAACTTTATATTCAATATTTTCTTTATTTTTCATAAATATAACTCACGATTTAATAGTTATTGTCACCGAAACAGTATATCGAATCTGTTAATATGAATAATATACATATATTTTAGGGTCCCACATTTTTAAATTTTACTTTTTTTAAATTATTGAAATATGCTGCTGTGTTACTCTCTTACAAACAATAAATAAAATTTATAAACATACAACAATTAATATTATAATAATTTAAAATATTTTCTGACTGAATTACTATTTCTTTTGTTAATGTACATTATGGAATGTGGTTATTACATATAAAGTTTTACATTCAATAGTTTGAACACATTGGAATTAGCTGTTTCTGAGATTCATAGCTTAAATTTCTATAGCACTTTTCACATATTCACTTCAAGCACCTTACTATGTTTTTTTGCAATGTGTAGTTTATTAACATTTAATGTTTAACTGGAAAAAGAAAATACATCAAACACAGAAAACAAAATGTGACCATACACCATAACTCCAAAGTCAAATTAATCAAGATAATTGTGATGTGAAAAAAACTATAAAATCCACATAGAAAAGATGAAAAGAATATACTTACAACTAAGTTAAATCATTACATTCTATGTATATGTATATATTTTACATAAAAGGCCAGCTCTGTACGCTTTTTAAATATGTAAAACACTAATTAAATACCAAAAGCAAAGCTAAGACAATAAGATGCTCAATTTGGTAAAGTATAGAACAACAATGGAATTTGGTTCGCAGCTGTAAACCATTAAAACCTGAAAATGCAAAATATAATGGTTAGTAAACAATTTTTTAAACTGAAAAGTACAATAAATGGGTCACAGAATATAAATCAAACTAAATACAGATCTAGAGACTGGCTTCACAAATGTTTGTTTTCTTCTCTGTAACGAGTTCCGCCATTTTACAGCATCAGTCAGCAGAACATTAAATTTATTTATACACATTGATATGTTGCGGTATTTTGATTAAATTATTTAAAAAATAATATTCGCGCTCATTTCCAAAAAAATTCTCAAAGTTTAAAAGTTGGGATATATATATATATATATATATATATATATATATATATATATATATATATATATATATATATATCAAAAATTCTGGGAAAGCTGTCAGTTGTAAAATAAAACTCTTTATTATAGGCCGAGCTTTCAGAAAAATTTATTCCATTCTCAAGGCTACAACATGGAAAGAAAAAAAGTTTACAATTTACATGGGAAAAATATAAAAGTTTAAAATACTTACATATAACGTGAGTTCTACTAAACTAATTATTAAATGACAAACATAAAAAAAAACTTTTTTTAAATTTGACTGAAGTCGAAAAGTGCCAAAATGACATATAAAGCTAACTACTATCTAATTGAATTTGTTTTTTGTTTTTGTCTAGGAAATATAAATAGGGGTAGTGATTTCTAAAATTATTATATTTCTTTAAGTTTATTAAATTGTCGTTAAAAGTAATTTCAAACTCTTCTAAACACATTCTTTTATTACTTAAGGTTTCACAGTGTAAAATAGAAACATTACTAAAATTTATATTGCGCTCTGTCAGAACATAATCTCGACATTGGCCACAATAAACAATCACGCAAAATTTAAAAAAAAAAAACAATTATTTTGGTCTTGTGAAAAAACAAATCACAAAATAAATGGTTCAGAATTTCACAAAAAGCAAACACATTGTTTAAATTATTTATCATAAAAAGGAAACAAATAATTTTTCCCTGGCAGGGATAAAAATTCCCTGACTCTTAGTCAATTTTCACAATTTTCCCCTGACAAAATTTTTTCTTTTACAAATTCCCTGACTTTTCCCGGTTTTCCAGACGAGTGGGAACCCTGAAAAAGTAAACTATATACCAAAATATTTAGTGCCAGATCATTTCTATGAAAATTCACTACCATGACGCACTTGCTGCGTCCAGACTTTTTATATTTTAAACCATTAAATTTTGATATCAGCGAATTCAGAATGACTGTGGATATCTGAAAATGACATATTCCTATTCACCAAGTTGAGATGAGCCTTTTCATGGGTCACACTTGATACTTTGATTTCAAAATTAAAAAATTTGGTTTGCGTAGCTATCCACTCGCAACCAACTCAACTTGCAAACATTTTTTATAATTTTTTAGTGAATTTTCCTTGAAAAATTCTCTGATTCGACTTTTGAATTTTGAAAAAAATTATTTAAATGAGCGCAAACTAGGACCCCTAGAACCCATATCCGGGGTTAGTTTCAATTATATATATATATATATATATATATATATATATATATATATATATATATATATATATATATATATATATATATATATATATATATATATATATATATATATATCACACGATAACTCAAAAAATTATGGGCCGATTGTGAGCAAATGTGATGAGCACTTTCCTTTTGCAAGTGGCTTGGATAAGTTCGTTAGCCAGGGAAATCGGGCGAGGTTTTTCTGAAAAATTTGGTGTTTTCTTTCAGAAAAAAATTATATCTCCGGAGATAACAAAGTAAGGGCAAGGTACACGTGTTTGTATTATAAATAGTGACCCAGGTACCAAAATTTAGGTCTGTAAGTTAAAAGACAAAAAAGTTATAGGAATTTAAAGAAACAATTTTTGGGTTTTCCTCAAAACGTCAAAGTCGCGATTTGAAACGTCAAAATTCTCAACATTTAGGCAAAGAACCTGAAACAAATACGGATTATGTAAAGAAAATGTGGCAAGAAATCTGTTCTGCAAACACTTGAGTTTCAGCTTCAACCGTCATTGTCCTTCATTTTACTAAAATATTTACAGAAAATCAATTTCAAATAGACTCTTTCTCTGATCCTTTGGCTGTAGGTTTAGTTAAGTTTATGGTTTAACAGTCTATAATTTTTAGCTAATTTTCGGAGAAAGAATTCGTTAATGAGGAGACCGTGACCTCTGAATTTTAAAAAGATTTCTTCAAATGAGCGCAAACTAGGTTCCCTAGAATCCATATCCATGTTTACTTCCAGTCTTTATCTCTTTGCATATATACAAGGTGACGCATTTCTACGCTAGAGCTCAATATAATTATTATTATACAAGATACGACAAAAAATTGTATATATGGTGTCAAGCTATTTCTTATAAAAATATTTTGACAATCACACAATTGTTTTTTCGAACACCCTTATCGCATTTTTGCATTTTTTATCGAAATATTATGCATGTTTGTAAGAAAAAATAGATCCTTAAATGTCTGAATTGTGCTCAGAATCGGGTAAAGGAAAACTTTCTATCCAAGATGAAGTACCGCCCGAGAGACTGATTTCTGAGTTTGTCACAGAAAAAAATGATGTAGCTCATGGCATGATATTAGCAGACTGTCGAATTGGAGTCAAATAAATATCCGAGGCACTGAATACACAAATAAATGCAAAAAATTCTACATAATATATCCCTAAATAGCTGAATGCTGATCTGAAGTGAGTAAGGGTAAAAGTATTATGCTCACTCTGTTCAGTTTGAAAAAGATACTGAAAGTTAAAAAAAGAAGTTGACTGAAGATTCATGTTTTTACTGTAAATACTTCAAATTCTGTGAACTTACTTTCTTCAAGAAGTGTAACCGACTTTACCTCTTTACCTACTTCCCTCTACCTTTACAGTGTGCGAAATGTTAACTAATTTCATTCTATATCTATGAAGCTATATAATGAGTGTTCTCCTTTCGGGAAGTAAAGCTAAATAAACACAAAAAATACACACATCAAACCAGGATCTCTTAAAAGTGAAGAACGATCTAGATGCCCACTAGGAGAACCATTACATTCTTGAAACTAAATATGAGAAACGAACTTATTTTAGTTCCAAGTTCTCCAAGAATGAACAAATTTGGCGGCATCATCTAATAATATTTCCCAGTATATTTTCTTATATAAAATCCGAAACATTACAGGCATGGTATTTGCATTTTACAGACAGTCACTAAAATGTGTATTGTTTACTGTTCGTTGTGTGTAGATATTAGGAAGCCGTCACTGCTATGCTCGTTCTTGCTTGCTTCAAAAACTTGTCTGCAACCTACTGATTTTGTATTGTGTTATTTTTTGCAGTCCATTTATATAGGGTGGCGCATTGAAAACAAAACAGACCGATTTGCGTCCAGAGAAATTTTTTTCTTTAAGAAACACTGAAATACGTCAATTTTAATATTGAGGGAGACATGTTTTAACATAAAACTCAACTTTGTCACATCAACTTCTTAAGGGTGGTGATAACAACCCTTATATTTTAAATAGGGAACATGGGTCGAGTGTAACATCATTTGAAAGCTCTTTCTTTTCTGAATTCGGGACTCTAATTTTTTGGAAGTTTTATCAACTCGTTTAAAAATTATTCACAGTTGAAGATGCAAAAACACATTTCACTCATTCCGATAAGATATGTGCTGATAGTCAATGTTTTGTTGGTTTGTAAACAAGAAATTAACTATCAGAACATTTCTTATCGGAATGAGAGAAATGCGGTTTGTTATTTAAGTTTATCGGTCGGTTTGATACTTGATAGTACTACCGAAAATTAATTTCACAATGGTGCATTCTGTAGAAGAAAGAGTTGAAATAATTACTCTTTTTTTCAAAAACGATGACTGTGCCAACCGTCCCGCAAATTTGTTTAATAAACGACATCCGAACAGACTTGTTAACAGAAAATACATTTTGGATTTAGTTATAAAGTTTCGACAAAGTGGTTCAGTAGCCAACAAAAAACGGGATCCTGAACGTGAATTTCCGGTTAGAAATCAGACTACTGAGATTGAAGTTTTAGGACAAATTGCTGCAGACCCAACTTTGAGCACGAGAAAATTGGCTACTGTTTCAAACATCAAAAGAAGAACTATTCAGCGAATAGTTCTTCTTTTGATCATAAATTTCACCCGTATAAAATTCATCTTGTACAACAACTGAATGAAGATGATTTTGATCAGCGGCTGGAGTTTTGTGAAATTATGACTGCACGAATAGCTGATAACGGCAACTTTCTGTTCAATATCTGTTTTTCAGACGAGTGTACGTTTTTATTAAACTCTACAGTCAATCGTCATAATTGTCGTTATTGGGCAGATAATAATCCAAGAAATTTTCACGAAGTCCACGCTCAAACTCCACAGAAATTGAATGTCTGGAGTGACATTTTTGAAGACCGTTTAATCAGAGCAATTTTTCTTGATGGCAATTTGAGTGGCAAAACGTATTTGGAGTTACTAGAAGATATCGTTTACCCTCTACTAACTGACGTTGAAAATGATGTTCGCTATCAAGAAAATCAATTAGTGTTTCAACAAGATGGAGCTCCTCCGCATTTTTCACAACGTGTTAGGGAGTTTTTGAACAGAGAGTTTCCAGAACAATGGATTGGGTGTAGAGGTGCTATTGAGTGGTCCCCTAGATCACCGGATTTAACTCATTTAGACTTCTTTCTATGGGGCCATTTAAAGAGTAGAATTTTCGCAACAGAACCAGAGTCTCTGGAAGAATTACGACGACGCATTGTTGAAGAATGCCGTCTAATAACTCCACAAATGCTCCAGAATGTCAGAGCTCGTTTTGAACAAAATTTGTACTTTTGTATGGAAGCTGCTGGTCAACAATTTGAACACTTACTTGACTGAATAAACATTTTTGAATGTTTGGTTTTGTTTTTTAACGAAAAATTGTTTAATTAGTGCATTTCTTATCACAATGAATGAAATACGTTCTTCCAACTCCAACTGTGAATAATTTTTAAACAAGTTGATAAAACTTCCAAAAAAATTAGTGTGCTGAATTCAGAAAAGAAAGAGCTTTCAAATGATGTAACACTTGATCCATCTTCCCTATTTAAAATATAAGGGTTGTTATCACCACCCTTAAGGGGTTGATGTGACAAAGTTGAGTTTTATGTCAAAACATGCCCCCCTCAATATTAAAATTGACATGTTTCAGCGTTTCTTAAAAAAAAATATTCTCTGGACGCAAATCGGTCTGTTTAGTTTTCAATGCGCCACCCTGTATTTAAGTTATGATATGTACCTTTCACAATAAACTAAACAGAACGTTTTGGTGAAAACTATTTCTACAGAAGAACAATTGTATAGAATTAAAAAGAGGTGAAGCAGAGAATAAAGATAAAACATAATACTAACAAAAAGTAAAAAAAATCCTCGATCACCCTTTGAACAGCATGTAGTTACTTTAAATGTAGCTAACCTGGTTTACTGCTGTTGTGCTGATTGCTGCTGGATCTCGATCTTCTCAACTGTCATATCAGGATTCATTGCTGTGGCTTCTTGGATGGCTTCAGCCAAAGCACGATCATGATCTATAGGATCTCCATCTGACTGAATTGTGATTTTCTGTTCAACTCTTGTTTCAACCACTCCATCACGTTCCGTTTTGTACTAGAGAAGAAGAGAACGTTATGTGTCAACATTTGGTAAATTATACAAGAAAAAAAAAACTGTAAAAAATACAACAAAATGTTAAAACAAACAAAAATTCCTAAATGAAATTGTGTAAATTTCCATAAAATTATTTATACAGAAAATTATTGAAATCCAAAGAGTTTTAACTGATTAAGTTGAAATTGTTGTATCTTACATAGGTCCGATTTTTCTTCTTTTCACAGCTGCACAGGGTGTTAAAGATTTTTGATTTTTTTGGTTTATTCCAATTTTCTTCAAAACGACTGTAGCGAACCGAATGAAATTTGGAATGTGAAAGTTAGCTAAACTAGTACATAGTTTACTGCTAAAAGAGTGTGGACAGCTTCACCAGAGCCGTGCGTATAGACTATCACTGCAATAATTTTCTTAAGTGCCACAGAATTTTTTCTTTTGTTAGCACAGCTATGTAGGTTGTTTAGTGCATGTTAAAAGTTACTGTTCGATATTTTGTCGGTTTTTATCTGTTTTATGAGAAATGCAATATGTTAGTGTATTGATTTTTTTAGCGAATTTTCATTAAGAAAATTCACTAATAGAGAGGCAAGACTTTTAGAAAATATTTTCAAATGAGCGCGAATTAGGGCCTCTAGAACCCCTATCCGGGGTCAGTTTCAATTTTTAGATGTTATATATATATATATATATATATATATATATATATATATATATATATATATATATATATATATATATATATATATATATATATATATATCCAACCGCTAACTCAAAAAATACTAGACCAATTTCGACCTAATTTGGGAATTACCTTGATTTCGCTAATGGCTTGGATGAGTTCGTAGTTGGGTGCCGTGCGTCTAATTTTTCTTAGAAAAAAAAATGTAAAGAAATTTTTGAAAACGCAATATTTTTTGAAATATTGAAGTGTTTCGAATGAAAATTTGCACATATATAGGAGACGTTACAATATAGCTGTTAACCAAATTTCAAATTAAACAGCATACGAGGACAGGAGTTATTAAAAAATCAAAATTATAAATGAATAAACAGTCTAAGATGTCGGTTCAAATTTCATACAGTATTTCCCACGTTCAATGTTGATAAGGATGATTAGACTGGCAATGTGTAATTTTAAGTAGATTTTTCAAATAGAAACAGTCACCTGACAATTAAATATAAAGGAGCCGGGTTGTTAGATTTAATAAAATTTATTTCTAAACGTCATAACGTCTGGGTTTGACATGGTTTCTCAAGAGAATAAATCAGTTTGTCTGGTAGTAAAAGCCTTTAATTTCCTTTAACCATTAATAAAATTTCATTTGAATCTTAAAATGTAAAACATAGGGTAATAACATGTATTGGTACTTATTGATGACAAATAAAAGTTCATCTATAAATTAATCCATCCAATAAATGTGGCTTAATATTAATAAATGTTGAGTTACCAATAATTTCTCATTCGATTTATTATAAATTCTAATTTACTTAATCTGATACCGCTGCATGGTAGGCCAACTGTTATCGCGAAACGGGAGCCGCCGAGCGCTGACTGCCGACGCCGAAACATGAGACACTCAACGTGTTATTTACATTTCTTAAAACTGGAATGTTTTGTTATATTAGAGAATATATCAAATAGAAGTTTCACTTCAATGAAATGGTTTAAAACTATAAGTTCAGTACTAATTTCCGACGCTTCAGCGCCAGTAGCATTATAATCCAGAAATTTATTTACTTTTAAATATCAATCTAACCTCAAAACATTCGAAGATTCGTTATTATGTTATTATTGTTTATGGTTTTATTTTGCAAAGCATCATTACATGGAGTGTTAGCGACTAGCCACGTTTGTCGTTATAAAGCTCTTTATTATTATATCTCTACATATTATGTTAGAGTTGTTATTAAAAAGTGTTATTTTGATTTGGCCCTAAAGTTTCTGACACAATTGTTGATCAAAGGTAAGTTATCATTATTTATGTTCTTCAATATTTTTAATAACCTGGCAAGTGAAACAAATACTAACTTATACTTATTGGTTCCAGTATCACAACAATTTCGGGATGCAGCAAGTGCGTTATAGTAGTGAATTTTCATAAGAATTGTACACTGTTAGTAAGATATACTATTAAAACTAATTCTTTAAATTTAAATGGACCTATGAGATCATTTTTAGAGTCCTAGTTAGGGATTATTTGAAAAAAATTATGTTTTATATGGAGCTACTAAATTCAAATTTGGTCTTAGATATAAAATGTAAATACTGCAAGTGTCTTTAAAAAAATTGTGTTACAAATTTCATTAAAGTTACAAAAGTTTTTCAGAAAACAATTAATTATTTACAAAGGGAATGTACCTGTCAAATTATAAATATGACAGGTATTTTTCCTTATTAATTGTTTGGATGGTTTTGTTTTAGTCAACCCATCCAGTTTTTGCAAACATTAACAAGAAAAAAGGTTTTTTAAAACAAAACGAAGCTCAATATGTTATTTTTCTTTAATTTATTACCCACATGTGTTTACATTGATGTTACTAAGGTTCAAGATTCTGGCTTAATGGGAAATTTATTGAGCTATCGGAAAAACCTTTTGTTGTTGTTTATTGTTTGCAAAAACTGGATGGGTTGACTAAAATAAAACCATCCAAGCAATTACTAAGGAAAAATACCTGTCATATTTATAATTTGACAGGTACATTCCCTTTGTAAATAAATAATTGTTTTATGAAAAACTTTTGTAACTTTAATGAAATTTGTAACACAATTTTTCATATTTATAATTCGACAGGTACATTCCCTTTGTAAATAATTTTTTTTTTCCTGAAAAACCTTTGTAACTTTAATGAAATTTATAACACAATTTTTTTAAGACACTTGCAGTACTTACATATTTTTATCATTCCACAGGTACATTCCCTTTGTAAATCATTTATTTTTTCTGAAAAACGTTTATAGCTTTAATGAAATTTGTAACACAATTTTTTTTAAAGGCACTTGCAGTACTTACATATTATATCTAAGACCAAATTTTAATTTAGTAGCTCCATATAAAATATAATTTTTTTCAAATAATCGCTAACTGTGACTCTAAAACCGATCTCCAAGGTCCATTTAAATTTAAAGAATTAGATTTAATAATATATCTTACTAATAGTGTACAATTCTTATGAAAATTCACTACCATAACGTACTTGCTGCGTCTAGAGTTTTTTAACACTTTTAAGATCCTTATTTTTAACGATTTACTAGTTAAGAGTACCTGAATGATATCATAGCAAATGCTAAAAATGGCCACCTGCAGCTTTTTTAGAAATGCTAGTTCTATGTGTTGTAAATGTTACAAATGTTTGTACTGGTGTCTTGTAAACAAGTTCCTTTATGTATCCCCATACATAAAAATCTAAAGGTATTAAATCACAGGATCCTGGTGCCCATGTTACTGGACCACCACAACCAATCCAGTAATGGCTGTATGTTTCCGAAGGTACTCCCTACATCAACCACAAAATATACTGGTGCACCATCGTGTTGGAACCACATTCTATTCCTCACTAACACAGGTAATAGTTCAGGCAGATCATTATTCAGAACATTGAAATATGACACATGATTCAGTCTATGAGGCAGAATAACTGGACCAATAATTTCATTTCCAATAATGCCAGACCAAATTACAGAAAACTGATACTGCAAGTTTGCTAGGCTTAGTAAATAGGGATTTTCCTCAGACCACTTATCGAAGCTACAATTCCCTTTCTGGTAAATGATGCTTCGTCTGTAAAAAGGACAAGACGAGAGAGATGTTGCTCGTTTTCCAACTTATTTAAAAGGCACTGACAACATTCTTATCTAGGCACATAATCTCTTGGTAAATGTTCTTGAACACGTCTGTAGTGGTATGGTTTTAAATGTGGTTCTTGCCAGATTCTGTGTATAGACGATGCAGAAATACTCCTTGTTTTGTTATAAACAATTATGGTACTTGTAGGGGGTTAGGTTCCATTGCATTGAAAACTGACTTCAACAGTTCCTTGGTATCGTCTGCGTCCAGAATTTGATTTTAAAGGTTTTAAGTCACTGGTGTCCCTTAAACATCTGCAGATACGCTGAAAAATATTTATGCTGGGTGATATTCATCCGGGAAACCTGTCATAATAAATTCTCACTGCTTCTCTTCCATTTTGTCTTGCTTCACCATAATATATCGGTTAATTCAGCCAAAACAGGGAATTTAAAAGCCATAAACAGCATCTATTACTTTGACAAGTAGATGACAATAACAACATGATTTTTTGATTCAGCCCAAGACATATTCCATACAGTACATAACACAACATAATTGCATTTGTCTCATGAAAGGGATCTATACCAACAAAATATCAAGAGGTAACTTTTAACAGGCACTAAACGACCTACATGACAAAATTATTGCAGTGATAGACCATATGCACGGCCCTGGTGACTATTTAGCAGTAAAATATGTATTAGTTTAAATAACTTTCACCCTCCAAATTTCACACGGATTACTACAGTCATTTTGAGCAAATTTGGAATAAGGCAAAAAATTTAAAAAAAATTTAAAACCCTGTGGCTACGAAGCAAAGCAAAATGTTGATATGAAAAAAGGCTTATTTTTATGTGAGGAATCTAAAGACGACTGATGGCACATTTTGAAACACTATATAAATATCACCAATCCAGATAGTGGTCCCTAAATGTTAGCCATCTTTAAGTTATCATTGCTGATTGCTATTCTGAAGAAGCCCAGCGAGTGGATCATTTTTTTAATTTAAATTTGAATTATAAAACAAAAAATGTTTTTAAAATAAAACTCACCGTAATGGTCTCGACTGTTCTCGTTTTGGAACTTATAGTCTGGGAGCTGACTATTTCTCCTGTGGCATGATAGTTACCATCATCTGAAGCCATTTGAACTTTCCTTGATTCGGTTGCCACTACTGGAACATTTGTAGTTGACGTCCTAAGAACTGTCGGGTCGCCACTATAAACCACACTTTCAGTCTGAACTATTCCGCCGGGTGCATCCTAAACAAAGTAATGTACACAACTTAAAAACAATCCAAATAATACATGAAACTGAAAATGATTGCGATAGATAAAAGATATGTGTTAAATAAGCATTAAGTTGTGGCCACTGATTGTGTCAATGATAAGTGATCTGAAAATGCAAAAGAATCAAAAGAGAAATAAATTGCTCAAGTGGTAATGACGGCAAATCGTGGTTTATCATGTATCCTCTTCATATGTATTCACTGATCCAGTACTTTGCTACCTATAAATCAACATTCCAGTAATGCTCCAAGAGACAAAAAACTTAACATATCATTCTCCTATGAATTACTTACGACTGATTACTTCTGTATCAATGACTACAATTCAGGTAATAAAAAAATAATCCATGCAACACACTAAGATAGGCCAAATATGCAACACCATGCATACTTACTATACAACTGACAGTTTTTTATTCTTCATTTTAACAATACATTTAATACATATGTTTCGCCCCTACACCCATTTTTTACAGTATAGAGAACTGAACTGAACATACTCACCTTGTATAGGTCACTTTGGTAATATGGATGGTTTGGATCGTCGGGTGGGTCGATGGGGGTACCTGAGTCACCTGAACTAGTCGAGCTTATGCTATCTCGTCTGCCCAACTAAAATGAAGCCATGCATGGTACGAAATGGATGAGGTCAAAATAATAAAATGTTGTGATTAAAAAATAAGAGGAAAAAGTTAGAAATTAAAATATTGTTTATATATACTTGAAAGTCTTTTTTTAAATTAATTTGTTCTTCTAGATGGAGCAATATTCGAGTGATAAATTAACTCAACATACCTTTAAGAAAAATGTTAATTGACTTTTGATTGCATAACAAAATTTAAACATACAAATTACTGATTAAAAAAAACAGAACACACCATATGGTGGGGAAACGACATATGTATTTTGGTTTTTAGTTAAATCCATATTTCACTTCAACCCGAAATGTCACTTTTAAGACGTTAATGGTTCGAAAATAATCAAATTTAGGAAAAAAGTGTATCTAAGAGAAATGTTCAGAATTATGAGAAGATTTCGAAAACAAAATAATATATGGGGTGTTCCATTCAAAAGTAATTCAAGATGGCGCTTTTCCGCCATTTTTAAACTTCCAGCTGTCCTTTTTCCATAAAATCGTAGGGTTGTACAACTTATTTGAGCCCTCTAAATTTTGTTGCAATATACCAGGTGATATATACACTAAGTATTATAAGTTCCAATAATATTTTAAGAATGTCTAATGACTACACGATACCAATATGACCTTTGTTCAGTCATTGAACAATTTGGCTTTCAAGTACATAAACTCAGGAAAAAACATTAAAAAAAACTTGAAGATAAGCATCAATGTCTGAATTGAGCTTCCGTGATGAAATATTTTAGTACATGTTATCCAAACAGAAAGTGAAAACAGTGGAAATAAACAATTATAAAGTGGTTGGTATATTTACATATTATGTTAAAAACATAAACATTGTTAACTTGTACAACCTTTTGCACAAATAAAATAAAATTATAGCGAAAATTAAATAAACATGTTTTAACAAGGAGTTTTTACCTTCTATTTTCTTCAATTCTTACAGTTCAAAGTTTTTGCTAAACCTTTGACTTCAAGAGATTTAGATTACAATATTCAAATGTTATAAGCAACATTTGTTTCTAACTATATCACAACAAAAACATTTTAGAATATATGGTACAAGATCAATTCATTTTAGATTAAAAAAAAACAATATTAGAAAAACAAATTAATTTCTGCTCTTAAATTTTTATCTTGTAGGTGATAATCACAATAAAAAACTTTTACAGCTTTATTTATAATTTCAAAAAAGAAACTACAGTAAAACGTCGTTTATCCTGCTTTCGATCAACTGGGTGTTGGCAACAGACTGATCCAAGCACTACACATTAATCGAGGTGTATGCGCAGATAAAATGGACATAGTCTCTACGCCTACACTGTGCGTAAAGTATTTTGCGATTGCTACTTTGTTGCTTATACGTATCCACATACATAAATAAGTATATGCAGAAACTTGTTTTTTTTCTCTTCTGGAACCTGATTAAAATTTTCACTTTTTATTTCTTTAATGTTATCTGAATTTTTGCTTATCCAAGGTACATCCCCATATTACCTCGGATAAATGAGGTTTTACTGTAGATACAAAGTCTAAAAGGGTATATAAAAATATTGTGCTTTGTCTTAGTAGTAAAAAAAAATGCTGACTCTTACTTGTAATATGACATAATTTTACTAATATCAAATACTTTATAATGGTAACACAGGACACTCCGGCTGATTTCGTGTTTCAAGAATATCAGCGCCCCTAGCGGATAGTTCTGATGTTACGTAGTTCCAGAACGTGTATCACTAGCAATTGCTGGTGTTTAACTGTGTATAATTAGGTTTGAGCTGTGTTTTTTACAATAAATGTTAGTGGTTGGGTGTTTGCAACTTATAATTGTTCGAATTATAACGTGCTAAATCTATCAAAGATATTTCATAGGTTTCCAAGGGATGGCGAAACGTGAATATGATTTTTTGTGTTTTCTTTTGTTACCAGCAATTTTTTTACAAATTCGCCTAATAATTAATATTAAACAATAACTATAACATGGATTGACGATAATTTTGTATTATACATGCAAGAAAATGGTACTGTTATCAAAACTGATTTGGATATAGTATTGAATACACAAGGTGCATTTTACATTTCAATGTCACTTCCAACAGAATTAATTTGTTGAAGCAGAAGACAAATTCAGAATCACTTTTATGCCAATATGTACAGTTCGCAGAAGATAATTTATTGTGTAATATTTTACCATCATGTACCTATTTATAGATAAACTTCGTAAACGGATGGTTGAAAGGCTTCAATCATAACTTGTCTTCCAGTGCATCAAAAAAAAAAAAGTTTTGCATTAATAATAAATGATATAAGAAAACTGTTTTTCTATCTTCTGTGTCCTTTTTTATTTCAGTATGGCATAAATTGTTACATTTTTTCACTTTTAAAATTATTTTACTTGGTGAAGGCTTTTAATTATCTTCCGAAGACAAATTTTTAAAGAGACAAGTAGAAATAGCAGATTCAGCCCTATAATAGATTTATTCACGGAAGTAACAGTTAGTCTCACCTTTTATCTGCACAATTTCTTAATTACGTACTAAGTATATCAGTTACATATTTTAAAATATTAGATTAATAAGACAGTTTTCATGTAGAGATATAGCAATTTGAGTACCGTGCTACCATTTATACCTAGAACAATTATTTATAGGTAAGTACAGATTGTAACTTAATATCCTTATTCGCGGAAGTAACAGTTAGTCTCACCTTTTATCTGCACAATTTCTTAATTACGTACTAAGTATATCAGTTATATATTTTAAAATATTAGATTAATAAGACAGTTTTTATGTAGAGATATAGCAATTTGAATACCGTGCTACCATTTATACCTAGAACAATTATTTATAGGTAAGTACAGATTGTAACTTAATATCCTCAGAAACAGCTTTCAGTATATTCCTATACATACCCTTGAAATAGTAGTTTAACGACGGTTTTAATGTAGTACTTTAAATTATGATTATGGGTAAGAGAAATTTGCAGAATTATTAATGCTGAATTCATTTAGGTTTCAAGCTGATTATTGATACAAATTCTATTTCTAACTATATAATCAGAAAATTTTCACTGTTTTGCAATGTACAAGTTTTTATATTCATCTATAATAAACCAATTGTCTAAATTAAGTATATGCAGTTTAAGTATATACAATTCAAATTACCCGCTCAGTTGTCAGTACTTCACGCAAGGTGGCGCTAGTGTACTTGTCACAAATATCACCAGTGCTCAAGCATAGGAGTGTCCCGTATTGTCATTATATAATATTTGCTAATATCCTCTTCTAAACATATAACTGTCAAACTCTCTTTTTAAATGCCACTTTTCCAATTTTATTTGAATTTGCAATTTCATTGTAGTTGAAACTCTCACAAACATTTCTAATTTGACCTTGAACAATAAAAGCATTTGTGTGCTATATTTTCTTCAATGGTGTTCTCTCCAATAAAAACACAAATGGTTCTAGTGGCATCCAATGTATTAACTCATTTGTTGTTGAACTTAATTTGACAATCTGTTTTCTTTTGCTAATAACTTGTATACATTGATAAATTCAATATGATAGTAAACCAACTTAAACATAATATGTCAAAACAAATTGATTTCCAAAACAGTCTTGCTCAGAAAATTAAAAACACTATGAACTTATGCATCAGCCTGATTTTTTAAAATATCCTCCTGATGTAGATAAAATCTGAGCAAATTGATTAAGTTTAACATTTCCTAGACTTGTTACGTTTTCATACACTTTTAAACTTTCCTAAAAAAATTCGTTGGACCAAATCATATTTGTTCCCTTTAACAACAAAAATAAATACTTTCTCACTACTTTTATTGCAACTATTGAAAATAATAAAGAATATAAGATGTTACATCACACTGTATATAAATATCTAAAATTAGGCATAAATAGGATATAGAATATAGCTTCATCAAACTCCATCTGACGCACTGGACACATAAACAACATCTAGCACAAAAAGTAGTTTTTGTTTGACAGTTTGAAGAATTTTATTAGTGTGATGCATGGTTGATAGATACTTTCCTAAGTAAGAAGTAGAAAACCACAAAAATAAATAAATTTATTGATAGCAGGGAGTAATTAAAGGAAAATATATTTTTCTTGAGTAAATTGGAAATTAATTTAATAACAGCCCTCTTATTGCATACCACACCAAAATAACTGTCACCATTTAACATAACAAGTTTTGGCAATCATGCCAGGATTCTACGTAACAAAGAAAGAAATAAGAAATTCATGGTGTGCAATTTAGTTTAGTTTTCATAATCCAGTTTGAAATTCCCCCTTCGACAAAATCGTTACACTAAATCGTTACACTAACTTGGTCCATTGAATATTATTTTCCTTATATTTTCAGTAGAGATTAGATTAGATTAGATTTTATTGTGAGTAGGCTATTTCAGTCCCTCCACTGCGACCTTAGGTCTATTGTGGGCTCAGGTCTAATTATTTATCCGCCTCCCTCCAGGCCCACATGGACAAGACCCCCACCAGTGTTTGATTCCAATTAGTCGCCTTTTATGACAGGCAGGAGTTACCTTCGGCCTAATCTTTTAGTTAGTCCCCGGACCCACAGGGGACTATTTTCAGTAGGTATTGTTTTTCGTAAAGATAATTATTAATGTTATCAAAACAGTATTTAGTTTTTTTATAGACATATTATGCAACAATAAACACCAACAATATTTTTGATAGTACATGCATATTTGATGAATATTTATAGGAAGTTTTTTGCATACATATGTATGTACATATTTAGCTCTGTTTTTATTGCCTATACAGTATGATATTTGTTGAGACAGAATGCCAAGAAGACTCCGGCGTCACTATCTTGGAATTAACTGCATTCGACACTCGAAGCTGTGCAAAAGACAGTGGCGTTCACCATAGCAGCTTGCATACTGTGTTTTGCAGTTACCAAGGCATGTTTCTTCATAAGCTGTGCATTTAGTAAATTTTTAAATTGTTATTGTAGTTCTGATTACAGAACTTTATTGGCATATTCTTTTCTTGGGATTCTATCTTAACAGATATCGTATGGACTGTATATTTCTCGCCATATTTATTATAGAAAAAACATTTATATACCACTAGATACTACTTCTCAATTTTGCATATATTTTCGGCACTTCTTCTGTCATGTTTCTATTAAAATACAATTAAACTGAGCTCTTCTGTAAGTAATATTTAAATACCAACCACTATATAATTGAAAATAACATTAAAAATAAAAATAAGAAATAATAACCTGATCTCCGCTTACTACAGTACTTGTGGTTTTGACTTCTTGCCTGACTGTCCTTTGTTCTTGTCTAGTGGCACTAGAGGTCATAGAATGGGCTACTGTCTTTTCTTCAAGCTGCTGAGTACGGGCATTAGTACCCAGATCTTCATGGGTTGTAGCCGTTCGTGTTGTGACAGCCCGTGCAGTAACAAATGGTGATTTACCGTCATCATCATGTGGGGGTGCATCAGCCTTACAACGATAAATAAACAAGATGCAAAATAATAAAACAAAACAAAACTAAATGACAACAAACAAAACGTGTAAGAAATAAGTTAATTAAATTAAGATTAAAGGTAAAATTAAATGTTTGAAAAACTAAAGATAAGTAAATATGTGTTCCCTTGATTTCAATTAGTCTTTTCTGATAAGACCCATTTGATGCACTGCCCTAACAATATATATATATATATATATATATATATATATATATATATATATATATATATATATATATATATATATATATATATATATAATTAAAAAATAAATAAATCGAAGGCACATTTTGTCGACAGAAATACTGTGAAAAATAAAGTACAAAACTTTTGCAAATAAGAAATAAAATAAATAAAATATAATTACTATTTTTTGTTCAACTACTACCAATTATTAGCCTGTCAGATTTTAAAATTCTGCTATTCCTTCCTTTTGCAAGTAGGATAGGGCTCTTTAACATGGCCAATATGGCATGGTACATGGGATCAACAGTTTAGCACCACCTTGTGTAAATGATGAAGACATTCAACTTCAACTTGCTTATCCACAAAACTTTTTCTACGAACACTCGCTAAAATTATTTTTTACAAAATTAACTGAGAAAGTTTTTCCTCTAAAATTCGCAACAATATTTGTTTATAAAAAAATACGGAAAAATTCGCGAAATATTTTTATAAAAAATCACAAAATGTTTTCTATAAACATAAGACCCCGCCAACATCACAAACTAGTTATCAGTTAGTTACCACACATCTGAACTGCATCTCCGAGGCACTCATATTTGTATTTCACAACTTGCTCATTTTTATCATTGTTGATGCAAGCTTGGTACACCAATGGTAGACTGAAGATCAACCCAGGCTTCAGGGGCCACTGCAAAATTCAGGAGATCGTGAAGGAGCCCATGCTTGAAATGAGGTCAGACTTCGTGAGCCCGCGAATCTGCAGGGAAAACAACTTTACAGTGGAAATCCCCGACCGCGAGGCATGGCGGGAGGAGACGCCGGGCATTCCACAGGACGCGCTCTTCTGGTTCACGGACAGATCTGGCAGGGAGCGTGGGACCGAGGCAGGTGTTTACTCGGAAGCACCGAGGGTAAGTCATAGTATTTCCCTCAGAACCCATGCAACGGTGTCCACTGTGTGCGGGAGAATAAAAGGAGATGCTACACCAACAAGCGGATCCTCATAGCCAGACAGCCCTTAAGGCCCTAAGTAGCCCACGGGTAAATTCCTGGCTGGTGAGTGAGTGCCGAGACGAGCGACCTGGCTGGGCAGAATGAGGTGACCCTCATCTGGATGCCGGGTCACTCGGGGGTCAAAGGCAATGAAGAAGCTGACAGTCTCGCGAAGAGAGGGTCAGCAGAACCATTTATGGGACCAGAACCGACTCTGGGCGTGACAAAGAGCACTGCCAGGGGAGCGATTAAGTCCTGGGTCAGAAACCAACACAAGGTGTACTGGGCAGACTGTCCAGGGCTCAGACATGGGAAGTCAATAATTGACGAACCCAGTTCAAAGAGAGCTGTGGAGCTGCAAAATCTTAGCAGAGGACAGCTCAGAAACATAACAGGTCTCTTGACGGGACATATGGCCATCAAGAAACACCTGCATAAAATGGGACGGTTCGAGGGGGACCTCGAATGCAGACTCTGCGGGGAGGGGGAGGAATCAGCCCAGCACATATTGTGCGAGTGTAAAGCTCTGGACCGCAAAAGACAACTGATCTACGGTCAGTCTAGACCGGACAGTTCAAGGCACAGTGATTTTGGAATGGGTAGAGTAATACTAAGGGCATGCACAATCAACCAAAGGTTGCAGTGTTATTGGGGCGGCAAGGCTGCGGACAAGCCCTGAGAAAAAAAAGCTTGGTATATATTTGACATTTCAAATTTCAAATTGATCTTGTTGGTCCATAAAATTAGAACCGCTCAAAAGAGAGGAAACATGTTGTGATAGTTTCTCTTCTTTGCCACTGCAACAGCGTCAGTTTGGGATAAAACCTGCTTAAGATTTTCTTGTTCCTGAACTTTTTTGTGTCATTCTTTCGATAAGTCTTTAAAGAAACCCGGTTGGCCTCTAAAGAAGGAAACCTGGAGACCTAAGATTCTCATTCCTCTTAATCATTGCTTAAATTTGTCTAATACCTAACTGTAATATTTTGTTACTATCTCGCTTGCAATAACGTCATTATCATTTTGAATCTGATAATTTTTCTTGTTACATATAGGTTTTGAAGTATAAGTCCATCCACTAACCTGGCGTTTTCAACTAAATCACTTGCCTTACTAACTTGTTTCAATTTGAAATTAATTTTTGCTCGTAACAAAAGCTGATTAGTTACATTTTGAATTAATGTGCTTTACTAACAAAACACTCTGTCCCTTGTGAGCTGTATGCAACAGACTTCTAGTATGGAGTATTATTGTACCCAGTTAGAAGAGAAGAAGAGGAGAATCGATGTGAGATAAAGTTGTAACGATTGTGTTTCGTTACTACTTTAAATATTCTTCGCCTAAGATACTTTATTAGTAGCTGACAATCCAATATCTGTAAGGCAATTCATCTTTTGATTTCAAAATTTTTAATTGAAAATTCGCTAAGAAATTTTATATCGTAACACTCGTACTGAACTCCCTATAATATACGTCGAAATCCAAATATTGAAAGACGTTGCATTTTTGTTGGGGAAAATGAATATATCTATTGTCCTGGAATTCTAGGTAAATAACAGAAGCTGACGTAATTATGATGAAATCTAGAAAAACAGTTAGAAAACGGTGGACCAAGTCTATTATTGTTTTAAGGTGTGTATAGAATACGGCGTGGTTTCGCCACCGATTAGAGGTCTAGTTTTTATCTCATTTGAAGAGAGGAAGCTAGAAAGAGGTCGCGCACAGCCAGTGGAAAGTACCACTTATTCTCTCCAACCTCCCCTCTTGTATTGGAATTGGTAAGCCTATGTTAGGCCCTGATGGTTGACTCTGCTTGGAGAGCATTTTCAAAGGTTTAACAAGTAACTCCAGGTGTCAGAACTTGGTGAGTCGATTAAACTTTATTTGTGTGGAACAACAAAAACCTTTCATGCAGCAGTCTATTACTTGAACCTTTACAATTTGAATTTTCAAAGTAACATGATCAAATTTGAACTTCAATAGTGTCAGTAAGGTGTCTGTAAGGGCAACTGTAAATTTCCTGTTTATTCTTTAGAATTTCGTCAATATTATGAATTTAAATACATAGTACTTGAAATTGTTATTAGCAGATTTTTGTTTGTAAAATATTTAACCTGTACATTTTTTAATATTTCTCATTGACAATCATTAAAGTAAAAATTTCACCTAGTAATATTTTTCTTAAATGGAGCCTCACTCAAAGGACTGGCCAGTTAATTCATTGAAAAATCAACCAAACTAATTGACGAGCGTCAAGCAATTTAGATAATAATTTGTATTTGCTTTGGAGCTGTAAAATACAGCATTTGATCCTTAATATACCTCAAATATGTAATGTTAATATTTTTATAAATTAGAACCATTTTATTTTATTATTTTGTCATATGCTACATGAAATGATAATTTCTTTTTCTTTAATCTCTTGCTGTTTATTTGATATTTATTTGAAATTTATCAACCATGTCAATTTAATTTTTATTACTATCCCAAATTTATTTATATGAATAAATTTAATATTATTGTTACATCAACATATCTGTTTAGTTGAAGAGAAATTCCTCCCTAATATCTATCCTGTTTGGCAGCAACACAATTAATAAATTCTAATTATCGTTTATCTAGATTCCTCAAATTTTAATAACCAGGTCCTAGCCTGGGCCGCTCACAAATATAAGACTTCAGGCAGAGCAACACAGAAAAGAGCGTGTGTATCAAATCATATCAAGATCTGCCAACCTCCTAAAGTGTTTCTAGTCTTAATAGTACTAATAATAATCTAATAGATAGATGCTTTTAGGGTATGGCTAATAGGCAAAAGTGACCTCACTATCAAGCAGATTCAAATCCACTTGAGGTCAATCACAATATACCACGCCTCAGTAATTTTTGTTGAAGGACGGTTACAAAGTATGAATTTTTATGTTGACATTTGCCCGTTTTATAGAGTCGACCCATTTCAGGATTTTGAAGATTCGCAAGCAAAGTTACAAATCTTGTCCAAAACTTTATCACCACACTGTATATAGATAGATTAATGAACTCAATAAAACTGAACAATGACAGCCAAGTGGTATCACAGCTATATTGAGTTATCACACCTACATTGAAAAAGTATTTATTCCTATCAAACATATTAAAAATTTGATTTAGATTTTAAAATAAGACAACAAAATTTCATTAAAAAACGTTAATAGTACATATTTACATTAAAAATATATTACCTTGGTACCAGATTATTTCTTCATTCTCTTTTCTTAGTTTTTGTAAATTTTTGTAGATGGATTATTAATATACCATTTACGTCAGATAAAATATATACATATTTCACCAAATCTTCAAATGTAAAACAAAACAAAAAATTTTCAACAACCAGTCTTATTGGACAGATACTAATTTTTTTTAGAAATCATAAACAATTTGATTTATGATTATATAATTTGCTTCTCACAATCTTCTAATTATTCAATTAAATTTTAATAAAACAAAATTCACATGGTAATTTTCCTGTACTTTTAAAGATCATTATACTTCTTTATGGCAACACAATAGAAACCTACTTTAAACTAGAACAGAAGACAGTAATAATGATACATTATTAGTAAAAAATGTCCACATAATATGTACTCACATATGAAACGTCAATAATTGATCTTAGAATATGAACATCCAGCTAATATAGTGAGATCCTAAAATATATTATCACAGAAGAAATAAAATATATATAGAGTGGCGCATTGAAAACGAAACAGACCGATTTGCACCCAGAGAATTTTTTTTTCTAAGAAACGCTGAAACATGTCAATCTTAATATTGAGGGGGACATGTTTTGACATAAAACTCAACTTGGTCACATCAACCCCTTAAGGGTGGTGATAACAACCCTTATATTTTAAATAGGGAACATGGATCGAGTGTTACATCATTTGAAAGCTCTTTCTTTTCTGAATTAAGCACTCTAATTTTTTGGAAGTTTTATCAACTCATTTAAAAATTATTCACAGTTGAAGATGCCAAAACGCATTTCACTCATTCCGATAAGAAACATGCTGATAGTCAATGTTTTGTTGGTTTGTAAACAAAAAATTAACTATCAGAACATTTCTTATCGGAATGAGAGAAATGCGGTTTATTATTTCAGTTTATCTGTCGGTTTGATACTTGATAGTACTACCGAACATTAATTTCACAATGGTGTATTCTGTAGAAGAAAGTGTTGAAATAATTACTCTTTTTTTTCAAAAACGATGACTGTGCCAACCGTACCGCAAATTTGTTTAATGAACGACATCGGAGCAGACATGTTAACAGAAAATACATTTTGGAGTTAGTTGCAAAGTTTCGACAAAGTGGTTCAGTAGCCAACAAAAAACGGGATCCTGAACGTGAATTTCCGGTTAGAAATGAGACTACTGAGAATGAAGATGATTTTGATCGGAGGCTGGAGTTTTGTGAAGTTATGACTGCATGAATAGCTGATAACGGGAACTTTCTGTTCAATATCTGTTTTTCAGACGAGTGTACGTTTTTATTAAACTCTACAATCAATCGTCATAATTGTCCTTATTGGGCAGATAATAATCCAAGAAATTTTCACGAAGTCCACACTCAAACTCCACAGAATTTGAATGTCTGGACTAGTATTTTTGGAGACCGTTTAATCAGACCAAGTTTTCTTGATGGAAATTTGAGTGGCAAAACGTATTTGGAGTTACTAGAAGATATCGTTTCCCCTCTACTAATTGACATTGTTGAAATTATGCTCGCTATCAAGAAAATCAGTTAGTGTTTCAACAAAATGGAGCTCCTCCGCATTTTTCACAACGTGTTAGGGAGTTTTTGAACAGAGAGTTTCCTGACAATGGATTGGGCGTAGAGGTGCTACTGAGTGGCCCCCTAGATCACCGGATTTAACTCCTTTAGACTTCTTTCTATGGCGCCATTTAAAGAGTAGAATTTATGCAACAGAAGCGGAGTCTCTGGAAGAATTACCACGACGCATTGTTGAAGAATGCCGTCTAATAACTCCACAAATGCTCCAGAATGTCAGAGCTCGTTTTGAACAAAATTTGTACTTTTGTATGGAAGCTGGTGGTCAACAATTTGAACACTTACTTAACTGAATAAACATTTTTGAACGTTTGGTTTTGTTTTTTAGTTTTTTTTTAAACGAAAAATTGACTAACTAGCGCATTTCTTATCACAATGAATTGAAACTCCAACTGTGAATAATTTTTAAACAAGTTGATAAAACTGCCAAAAAAATTAGTGTGCTGAATTCAGAAAAGAAAGAGCTTTCAAATGGTGTAACACTCGACCCATGTTCCCTATTTAGAATATAAGGGTTGTTATCACCACCCTTAAGGGATTGATGTGACAAAGTTGAGTTTTATGTCAAAACATGTCCCGCTCAAATTGAAGTGTTTCAGTTTCTTAAAAAAAAAAAATTCTTTGGACGCAAATCGGTCTGTTTCGTTTTCAGTGCGCCACCCTGTATAAAGGGTTACTCAATTAGTAACTTATGATGTTAAAGTGAAATAAAACACAAACATTGTTGCGCACCCAAAATGTTTTCATTTTATTAGAAAGACCAACTAATTGCAATTATGTTTAAAAAATTATATCTGCTAAATGTGCTACATGACTTTGTTGGCAATAGCGAATCCGATCAGTCCAATTTATCATGAGGTGTCCACACATTTGGGCCCGTATCTCACGAATAACATCTCTAATGTTGTTCTTTAAATCCTAAATTGTTCTTGGATTACTATCGTCGACCTTAAGGCTTCACACATTCTCAAAGAAATAAGGTCCAATGATGCCACAGGCATGGATGGTACACCACACTGTAACTGTCTCCGGATGCAACAGTGTCTCTTCCAATGAATGAGGATTCTCCACGCTCCAAATGCTGCAGCTTTGCTCATTAATATGTCCGTTTAAGCAAAAATTAGCCTCATTGCTGAACATCACAGTAATCTTAAAAGGCAGATTTTCAGTGAAATGTGGGATCACAAAAGGAGCAAAATCACAGCGACAATGATGATTATTGGGCTTTAGTTCTCGAACCAATTGAATCATGTATGGGTGCAAACCTAAATCCTCCAGGTTGATCCATATATCAGGTTCAATTGCCGAGAATGACAAATTTGGATTATCTGGAACACTTTGGCTTACAGCTTCAATACTGTCTGCATTGCTCACATTTTTGACACGATTTTTTGTTGGATTATCCAACATCTTAGACTCATTTTCAAATTTCTTCACAACATTACAAATTGTTTGTTCACTTGGCCGATCATGGGGACCATAACCTGCATGTAATCCGTGCCAAGTTGCCTTTACAGAGCTTTGGTTTTGATAGTAGATTTTAATAATTTCGCTACTTTGTTGTGGTGTTAAATGTTCCAGGTTGTTTTTAATAACCTAACCTACAAAACTGTCAAATAATTTATTTGTCACATGTAACAGTGACAAATAAATTATTTATATATATATATATATATATATATATATATATATATATATATATATATATATATATATATATATATTCACTTTAAAATCCTACAGCACTAATTGAATCACCCATTACACATACAAGGACATTGCAAGTGGTGACGGACAACAAGATTGCTATTGTTGAGGATCTCTAATCCAAGCTTGAAAGTGAAAGAAACATAAAAGACATTGGGGCTTTCAGATACAAGCGTTCGCTGAATCCGCTGCAAACATTTAGGCATGAATAAAGTTAGGGCAAGGTGGGTCCCTAAACTTCTTTCAGCAGTTCAGCGCCCAGGTTGTGTTGAATGTGCCCAATCCTTTTTGGGCCTGTGTGGAGAAAACCATGTGGACGTGTTGAAAACAATTGTTACATGGGATGAAACTATAGTTCTCTACTATGATCCTTTGTGCAAAAGCGAGTAATCGGAATATTTTGAAAATGTAAAAAATATGTAGTGTTCCATTTAAAAAATCAAGTTATGCGTTACTGAATTTACCATAAGATTCCTGAAGATTATGAACAGCATGTATTAGTGGGGAGGTGCCTTTAGTAAAATATGTAAAATTACAAAGTTAGCTCACCCTAAAACCTAATTAGCAACCACCATGCTAAATTTTATATCACAGTAGTACAGATATTTTGACTGATGGTCATTATGTATGAGTGGGACCGTCATTTCTGGACGCCACTTTGAAAAATAGCGGATGCAAATATTTGATTGTTCCTACTTTGGAAACCAGTCAACCTAAAAACAGGATCTTGGTGTCAAATTATATATTTTTGTGTTCAAGGAATTCAAAAAATCTATTAATTTATTCATGTATACAACCCATCTCCCATTTTTCAAGGTGGCTATATTTATTTTTACACATTTTACTCAATGTGCTAACTACTGCCGATAAGGGCAGTTGATTTGAAACACTTACTTCAAGCTTCAAATTGCAATTTTGTGACTTTTAACGCTTTTGAATTTGCTCTGTTGTTAGTTTTGTTAATTTAATTGCATGTTTAACTTAGCATATTTTTAACTAGTGTTACTGTATCTGTAGCTCTTAGATCTTAACTTGATTGTTGGTTGGAATTTTACTGTGTGACTTGTGATTTTTAGCCTGTGACGTTTTCTGTAGAGATTACCTTGTCATCATTGTGCTCTGATATGCACAATAGCCTACCGGAAAAACTAATGTTTTTCTGACAGATCCTTCTTGTTATGTTTGTAGATTTATCCCCTGAGGATGACCTCCTGCAGGTCGAAACGCGTCGGGAGTGAAGTTAAAATAAATTTGGTGTCTGGCAGTGGCGGCTCGAGGTTAATTTGATAGGGAGGTCAACTGTATTTACAAAAAAACGTTATCTGAAAAAAAAAGCGCCGTAGGCCAATTTTTTTTGCCGTCCCCCCTCCTGGATATGCATATGAAATTTGGGACGCAAATTTCCTACTTTTTAAATTGGTAAAATAAGCAAGAACTTGTTAATACGTTAATTTTTAAAATTAAAAAAAAAACGAAAAACTTACCCTAAGGCTTTTTATGCGAGGTTCAAACAAACACTAAACATAAGGAACACTAAGACTAAGACTAACAACATTTATATCGTTTTAAATTTTTTTAGTACTTTCACTTTCACTTTCATACCGATTTTCATACCTATCTACAGTTTTTTATATATAAGGTCAATTTTTCTGTCTTTTGATTTTGCGCAATGATCTATAACTAGCTCGTTAAAATTAGGAATGTTTTTGATAAAAGATTTTTCCATACTTAACATTGCCAGAGCACATAATCTGTCATGTGCCATTGTGTTTCTCAACAAACTTTTAACCCTTTTTAAAGTGGAAAAACTTCGCTCACTTTCCACTGTCGTCATGGTAGAGTGCATAAAATATTCAAAATTTAAACTGTTTCTGAAAAAGTAGCCGTTAAATTCAAGTTGTAAAAAAGCATTAGAAGAGCTGCTGCGCCATCGTTTTCACGAAAGTTGTCTCTGTCATAAATTACGCTCAATTCGGTTTTTAGTTTAAAAGAATCTATATTAACATATGATTTTTAATTAACTTTAAAGTATCGTCTGGAATTCGTTGGTTAAATTCAATATAATTTTCTTTACGAAATAGTTGTTCTAGGACAAGATGATCACAGAATTGAAATCGATTTTCAATTTCTACCACAATAATATCACATATATCTAAGGATATTCTTTTCTTCGATTCTTGTCCTGTTTTCTGTCGTTTATTGTGATTTTCCGTTTCATGCATTTTTTCATCGTTTGAAAGTTTCTCTCTAATTTTTTGAATGGCCTGTTTAAAATTAAGTATCAGTCTATATACATCGGTGGCAACTAATTTTCTTTTCTGCAGTCTATTAAATATTTCGGCGTGTGGTAAAATTAAATGAAAAATATCAAGCCAATATAAGAAGTCGCTGTTATTTAAATAGTTTAATAATCCTGTAGCTTGTTGCAAAGTACTGTTATCGTCTTCTAAATCAATGATTTTCTCTAAGCATAGTTTAATATTTTCTTTGTGTTCGAAAACTGTTTCTACACACTTGGTATTGAAGTACCATCGTGTTGGTGTGGCTTTGGGAGGAAGGCGTTTATGTACTACTTCATCCAAGACTTCAGTTCTTTTAGGAGACCTTTCAAAAAAACTTGAAAATGCGTGCAAATTAGCAAAAAATATCTTAATGCATTCTTTACTTGCGGCTTTTTGTAATATTAAGTTCAGCTGATGAGCATAGCAATGAACAAAATGAGCATTTGGATATTTTTCTTTAATCTTGTTTTGAACCTCTCCAAATTTTCCACTCATTACTGAAGCACCATTGTAACACTGAGCAATTAATTTTTCTGGTCCAACCCCCAAATTTTCCAATTCTAGAAAAATTACTTTTGCCAAATCGTCAGCAGTTTTTCCCTCCGGTTTTATGAATTTCCAGAACCTTTCAAAAATTATTCCTTCCAGAACATAACGAATTATTAAAACCATTTGTGTTTTATTGGAACTATCTGTAGATTCGTCTACTTGAATTCCTAAAAATGGGGCATTTTTGACTTCTTTTTTGATACATTCATGTGAGACAAACAATATCGAATCCAGTAAATCATTTTGGATAGTTTTTTAAGTTCCTTTAAATGATTTACTATTTTCCAAATGGTCTTTAAAAATTAAGTCCAACTCTGCCACAAAATTTACAAGTCCATGAAAAATCCCAGGATTTTCTGAAGTCTCAGTCTCATCGTGACCTCTCAAAGCGAGTTCAAAGGCTCAGCAGAATTTAATACAGTTTAATATTTTATTTAAAATGTACCGATTTTGAGTAACAGTTTCCTTAAAAGCTTGCACAGATTTTTTGTAGGCACTATCGAGTTGAAGTCTTATGTCCACTCTGCCAAGGGCTGAAAAACTCACCATGGACTTGATATGTTCTGCAGCTAAAGTATGTTTCTTAATTTGCTCTTTCAAATGTTTTAAATCATTTATACCTGTTTTACTCCAAACATCGGACAAAGAGGAAAACAACAAACACGGAAAGCAAAAAAACATGTCCTTGTCTTTGCAGCCACATATCAAATCACACAAATCATACATCGTTTTTTTGAAATACCTATTTACACTTTTATTTTTGTCCTGAGTCACTTGCTTTAACGTAGGTTCGGGTAAGGGCCGCCCAAGCTGTTTATATTCTAGGCGTTTTTCGAATGATAAACTATTGCTTTCTTTCAAGAACACAATTTCACAAGCAATACAACGATCCGACATTTTAAAAATTAAATGTTTAATAACTTGTTTGTACTAATTGTAATTAGTAACTATTAATTTATAAAAACTAGGCTTTACACCTTGGATGACGATGACACCGATAACAACAAGTTCAACGGGAAGACTGCAAAAGTAAACAAACATACATCTAAACTGCCGAGGGAGGTGTCGCCAATTAACACATTGGGTGGTCTCAGTTCTGGGTCAATGCCTGAGCTCCGACGTTTTCGCTCGTTTTAACACGTTGATTTTATGATTATTCTTTCTCGCTCTCCGGTAGTCTCCAGCTGCACTGGAGAAATATACACATATTTAAACGGACAGGCATATTTGGCAAATCTCATTTTTGACCGGGACATAACGTGTGCGACTTTTAAGCTGTGTAAGTAATGTAAGGATGAAAATTGAAGATTCCATACACTTTTTTAGATATTTTTGGATGGTTTGTTGTTAAAGATACTCTTACTTTTTATAGATGTATTTTTTTAATTGTTAAATAAGTTTTTTGATTGATTTGATTATTTGATTGGGAGGTCAATGACCATTTGACCCTATTGTCAAGCCACCACTGGTGTCTGGAGGAAAAGCCTTCTATTCAATATCCAATTCAACTATATTGTATAAAAAATCCGTTTTATTCATAATGGATCCCTTTTAAAGTGTGCCATTTCTGCCTTAACACAATACAACAGCATAATTGTTTTGCTTGACAATACGTTGAACTGAATAAACACTTATGATTTGCATTGGAAAAAATGGCGGCAGTTAGACAACATATTACCTGTCAACGCATCTGTTCAATCGACTTAACAGAAATCATTATCTAACATTGGCACAAAGTTGTAAAGGTAAACAAGGCCATTGATTGAAATAAATGAAATTTCTTCAACTGTCAAAACTTCTTTGATGTTAATAGTGAGGAGATTCTGGATTGACTAATTAACATATTGAAAACTGAGACACCCATTATAAACATTTTTTTTTACAATTAAGTATTTCTGTCCACTAGTTTGTAACATACAAAAAATAGCTTAGTAAAATAAGGTAATGTGCAATCCCATACCAAAAATTTGGAATAAACTACAGTTGTAGTTAATTTTGTTAAAACAATGCATCAAAATGGCCAGGTGTATAAACACTTAGTTAATCTCTAATACTCGTAACTCATATAAATCGAACTCAAAATATAAACAAAAAATAAGAACCAAAAAATTGCATTAAACTGAAATGAGAAAAACTGTATTACCTTCTTTATATTAGAAGCAATATTAATTACACAAAATAAAAGGAACTACAAAATAAAAAATAAGCTCATAAAGCTATTCAATATTTAGAAGAAAAAAAAGCTATTTTTAAACTGAGTCAACTATATAATATAAATACTTAATATTTAAACAGAACTTACCTTGTTAATCTGGGTTGAGACTGTAACTTCACCAGTACGACCATCTTCCACCCTTTCTTCAATATTTTGTGTGACACCACCTTTATCTTTTGTAACGACCTGCTTAGTTGTTGTTTTAACAATGACTGGGGTTGTTGCTGGAGTCGTTTTCTTCCCTGAGGGTAATTTCAAATTGGCTATATGTTCAATATTTTCACTTGCATATTCGTTCAAATCATCATCACTCGATTCACCTGATGAGCTACCGGTTTTGGTGTAGGTCTTTACTTTAACCTTCGTATCTTTCAAATCAGTGAAATGAGTTGGGTCGATCTGGGCATAATTCAAAATCAGTTCTCCTGTCACAGGGTCTCTTCTTGCAGTTTTGGGATCAATATCACCAGTTTGGGGATCTATATGTCCCCATTCTGTATGGATCTTGCCAGTGATTGGATCAATTTCTCCAGACAATGTCAATACTTGGGTCACTTTAGTATTTGCGCTCTTGACCAGAGGGTCGTTAGGATCAACCTGAACAATTTTGCCTGTCTTAGGATCAACCATACTGTATATGTAAACTGTCTGAGTAGTAACATTGATAATTCGTCCAGTTTCTTCATCAAACTGACAATCCTTAGGATCGATTTCTTTAACAGAACCTGACGGTTCTGACTGTGTAATGAGGTATATGCGTATAATAACAAGTTTTCCTGTTTTAGGATCAACTTTGCCATACTTGGTGTAAATGTGACCTGTCTTGGGATCAATTTCAGATGCAGAATATAATGGAGTACCTGTTTCATCAACTTGATTTGTTTTTGTGAACACTTGGTTAGTTTCTGGATCTACTTTAGCATTGGAAGGATCAACTTTAACAACCTTAGATACTGTATTTGATTTGGGATCAATGTATCCATAAACAGTTATAATATAACCAGTAACTGGATCAACTTGTCCTGTGGAATAAACATCTTGCTTTGTAATAGGATCTTGGTGATCAAATGTCCAAACTTGGCCTGTTTTAGGATCTATCTTAACATCTTTTGGCTGTCTGACTGCAAACTCTCCATGATCATCCAATTCAGGTGTGCTTATTAGTATATTTACAATACGACCATAATTGGGATCTAGTTTTCCGGTTTTGGGATTGATATAACCTTTGAAAATGATCTGTCCTGTTGTTGGATCAATGATACCTTTCTTAACATCTGTCTGGCCAGTCTTGGGATCAAAATGAGTTAATGTTCCTTTAACTGGATCAATCTGACCATACTTAGTATCAATTTTATGAGTAACTGGATTATATAACCCATTCGTGATTTCTGGAGTTACATTCTTTGCTTCAATTGTATTTTTCTTGGGATCAACTTTTCCTGTAAATGCAACAATCTGTACTTCTGGTTCCACTTCACTTCCGAACTTAATAACCTGAACAAGATTAGGATCCACAGTATCTGTTTTTGGATCTTTAACACCTGCTGGAACAAGGATGTTGCCCTCAGAGTCAACTTGAATTGGTCTCGATTCTGTTTTGCCGGTTTTTGGATCTTTTGTTGTGATTCGAAGCAATTTCAGATTCACAGTACCATATTTTGTGATTATTTCACCTGTTGCAGAATTTTTCTTCGCTTTAGAATTCTCCATGTGACCAGAATTCAGATCGATGGCACCTGTAACTGGATTTTTCTTTGCTGTTATCGTGGTGACTTCTAAGACCGGATCATTCTGACCTGCAATACTAATTATTTGTCCCAAAGAATTATCTAATTTGCCTGTCTTTGGATCTGTTACACCACTTGCAACTATAATTTGACCGTTATTCTCATTCACCTGTGCTGATTTAGCATCAACTTTTCCAGATTTAGGATCATTAATTATAAGTTTTCCATTCTTGGGATCGATCAAGCCATATTTAGACTCAATAAGACCAGTTTCGGGATTGAGCAAAGCAGTTGACTGCTCGATCTGACCTTTTTCTGGATCGATTTTTCCAGTCTTTGGATCAATTCGTGTGGTAATAACTGTGATTTTAATGATGCGTTTTTTAGGTACTGGTGCTGCAGCTGGATCTTGAGCACTCTTTAATCCAACAACAGAGAAGACCTGGCCAAGATTTGGATCACGTTTTCCTGTTTTTGGATCAAGTACTGGTCCACCATTCACCACGATTTGTCCAGTAACAGGATCTACCTTCCCCTGTACAATCTCACTTTTGCCAGTTGTAGTGTCTTTAACAATCAATGAGCCTGTTGTTGGATCTAGTTGACCATACTTAGTATCAATTAAGCCAGTACTTGGATCAACAACACCAGTTATATGTTCTATCTGGCCATTCTCTGTATCAACATTGCCTGTTTTGGGATCTTTTTTGCATGTTATGACCATAATCTTAACAATACGATGTTTGGGAATGACTTTATCTGCAGGTGGAGGTGTGAGCACTTGCCTAATTGGTGATTCTCTGATTGGTTTGACTGGAGTGACAATTGTCTCTTTAGCAGCAGGTGCTGCTGCAGTTTGTACTTGTGTTGGTGATACGACAGGTTGTTTAGGCGTTACAGCTTTAATAATTGGTGCAGACTGTACAGGAGTCTTAGGCTGTACAGGTGTAACGATTTTATGCATTTCCTTCTCAGATGGTTGTTGAGAAGCAACTGGGTCAACTAACGGCTCTGTAATGTGAATAGAAACTGCACGACCAAAGTCTTTGTCGACTTTGTTATTCTTTGGATTGACAAATCCACCCTTAAATATCATTTCACCAGTGTTAGGGTCAATGTGGCCATGTCTGGTATCATATTTGCCTGTTTTGGGATCAACAAAAGTGAGAGTTTCTTCAACAGGATCAAGATGACCATATTTGGTGTATATCTTATTTCTGTCTGGATCATAAAGACCTGGAGTTGTGTCAGGTGTAGCATTCTTTGAATCAATGCAATTTTTCTTATTATCGACTTTTCCAACATAAGTAGTGACCTGAATTTCTGGGTCAACTTCAGGACCAACCTGTATCAACTGAACCATATTCGGATCCACTTTACCGGTTCTGGGATCAACTACACCATTCGATACAACTACATTATCTTCCTTATCTACCTGTATTGGGCGTTCTGATATTTGACCCGTCTTGGGGTCACGAGCTGTTATCCTCATTAATTTCAGGTTGATAGCACCATGCTTAGTAAATATCTCTCCAGTTTCAGGATTGATTTTGCCATTTGTTGTTTCAATTCTGCCATTAGCAACATCAATAATACCAGTTTTTGGATCTCTTTTAGCAGTTGTAGTCGTTATTATGACCGCAGGGTGTTGAGGATCGACTACATTAATTACTTGAGAAAGGTTTGGATCAAGTTTACCTGTTTTAGGGTCAACAATGTTGTCATTAATAAATATCTGGCCAGATATTTCGTCAATTTTGATAGGAGTTACAGTTGTTTTACCAGATTTATCCTTTTGTACCACCTTGTTATTCTGTGGATCAATCTTACCATACTTAGATTCAATAATTCCACTAACAGGATCAACTGTAGCAGTAAGTTTTTCAACAGTACCCTTCTCTGTATCAATTTTACCAGTTTTGGGATCTTTCTTGCTGGTAATCACCAATATCTTAATGACACGTTTCTTAGGTACAGGATGAGATGGCAAAGCATGCTTAACTTTTTGATTTTGATCTGCAGGTGACTCCGTTTTGTCAGCAACAACAGTTATAAGCTGCCCCAAAGTAGGATCTTTTTTGCCTGTTTTGGGATCTAAAATAGCCCCAGAAATGATCTGAATTTGACCAGTAGTGGGGTTAACCTGACCTTGTACTGTTTCTTCTTTTCTGCTCTCAGGATCTGTAAACGTAACAGTGCCCTTATGTGGATTTATCAGTCCATATTTCGAGTCAACTTGTCCATCCGGATGAAGAATGCCAACCGACTGATCTACATGGCCATTTTCTAGATCCAAATGACCTGTCTTTGGATCTTTCTTAGCTGTTATCACCATAAGTTTGACCACCTTATTCTTAGCAGGAGTAGTAGGAATTGCAACAGGTACAGGCACTTTCGGAGAAGAAACTGGCACCGGTTTAATGGTTTCTTGCACAGCAACTTGCGTTAATGCTGGATCAACTTTTGGTTCTTGAATCTGCACTTTAATAGTCCTACCAAAACCACTATCAACTTTCCCAGTTTTTGGATTAACAAGTCCTCTAAACAATATTTCTCCTGTTTCCGGATCTTTCTGGCCTTGCTTCGCTTCTGTCTTGCCAGTTTTAGGATCCAAGTAGGTAAGTGTTTCACAGATTGGATCAAACACTCCATATTTTGTGTAAATCTTATTGTTATCTGGATTGTAGAGACCTGTAGACTTCTCAGATGGTGAAGCAGATTTTGGATCAAGACCCTTCTTATCAAGTTTACCACTAGACGATGTGATAATAACTTCTGGGTCAATTTCAGCCCCAACTTGTAAGATCTGGCTAAGATTTTCATCTTTTAGACCAGTACGAGGATCTATTACTCCTGATAAAACAATAATATTATCCTGGGTGTCCAGCTGAACAGGGCGATCTATTAATTTTCCAGACGTTGGATCCCTAGATGTAATTTTCTTATTTTTGGTATCTACAGCTCCATATTTGGTAACAATAAGGTTATGTTTTGGATCAATTTTGGCATTGGTTGTTTCTTTATGTGCTTTTGAAGGATCAAGCTGTCCTGTTTTTGGATCTCGTTTTGCAGTAACTGCAGTGACAGGTATAATACTATCAGGATACTCTGAAATTTTGATTAGCTGTCCTAAGCTGTTGTCTACTTTGCCAGATTTTGGATCAATGCATCCCTCATTTACCAGTATTTGGTTCAGCGTATTATCAATTTCAATGGGATGGGTGTCAGTTTTGCCTGATTTAGGATCTTTGCGTGTAATCTTCTTACTTACAGGATCAATAACTCCATATTTCGTACTAAGTTGCCCAGTAACTGGATCAAGCACTGCTTCGATATTCTCAGAGAAGCCTTTTTCAGCTTCAATTCTACCTGTTTTTGGATCTTTTTTAGCAGTAACAACAGTAACTTTTACAATGCGTTTCTTGGGTATTATCACCAAAGGACTTGATGCTACAGGTTGTTGTGTGCCAGTAATAGAGATTATCTGACCAAGGGTTGAATCTTTTTTTCCTGTTTTGGGATCGATGACAGCACCAGATGTGATAATAATCTGTTTGGTGACAGGATCTATATGACCTTGCACTACTTCTTTTTGGCCATTTGCGGGATCTGTGATGATCACTGTACCATTAGACGGATCGATTAAACCATACTTCGAATCAATAAGTTCTGTTTCGATGTTTTGTGTGGCAGTTGTAATGTCAGAGGTTGCCGTTTCTAAATCAATTCTTCCGGTTTTTGGATCACGTTTTCCAGTTAAAACAAACAGTTTAAGAGGTCGTGTACGTTTACCTGCAGCAGCAGCAGAAGGTGCACTTTCCACAACCTTTGCAGGAGCCTTAGAAGCTGGAGGGGCATAATGCATATATTGTTCACCATGCAAAAACGCCGCAGAGTCCACTTTTGGATCCTTATATTGTGGAGCTGAACCCTCTAAAGGAGGCTTTTTAAGCTTATCTTGATCTCCGGGAGCATAATTGAATGCCAGACCGGTAGCTCGCTTTGTGGAAGGTGACTGACTTTCAGAATCGTTACTTTGGTCACTTGTTGGAGACTGTTGGTTTTCATATGAGAAGCCCCTAGGAGTAAATGGTTTTCTTGGAACCTTGTCGTCAGAAGTTTCATAATCATATTCCTTTGTATAACCAGGTAACTGGGGTGATCCTACTGGTGGGCCACCTTTTTCTTCAGCTTGCAGTGGTTTTTCTTTTTCCTTCTTATCTTTTGAAGGTTTTTCACGCTTAGAACCAAAAGGTAGGAAACCAGGGCTCTGATTTACAAAGCAAACATGCAAATTAATACATGCACTGAGAAAAATTTGTTTTACAATAATGAACTGTACTGCCTTATCGTAATACATAACATTTTGTAGAATTTAAAAAATAGAAATGAATTTGTCTCAAAATAAAGAAATCAATAAAAAAAATTGACATATGCTCATAAAAAGCAGTACAGTTTATGATAAACTTGTAATATGTCTGTCGGATAGAACTAACATTCAACTTGTAACACCATACGTCTAAAAATTCACATCTATGATAAAAAAGAAGCATTTTCCATTACTCCATTTATATAAAAAAAATCAATACTACAATCATACAAATTTAACTTGACTACAACAATAAGCAAACATTTTTACTGTACCACTAATAGAAAATTAACATTGCGAATAACAGTTCCACTTCCACTTACCTTAGACTTTTCTCTCTTATCTTTAGCTAATTTATCACTGTCTGCACTAGAATTAAGTTCACTGTCTGTACCATTTTGATCTGGAGCATTGATATCCCTGTTTTCTTTATCTTCTTTCTTTTTACCAAACAAGCCACCAGTAGGTAAAACTGCCACACCACCAACTGGTTTCTAAAATCAAAACTAATTAGTATACTTCTTTAAATTTTAAATAATAAATGTAAGCAGATATTTCAGAAAGTAACTAACAAAAGCTGACATATTTTAGAAGATTAAAATATAGCATGTGTATAACGTATAAAGCATCCATTTTGTAGTCAAAGTTGTTTACTGAGCTAGTACATCAGTCACAGTATTCCGTTGTCATTTTCGACACCTTTTTTGCCACACGCATGTGACGACTATGGACACCAAAATACAGTTGGTCACTCTGGGCACGTCAAGCAATGATGGTCAACCTGAAGATGGCACCCTTGAGATTTACCTTTTCGAACAGCGGTCTGATTGGCTAGAGAGGCCGCCTACCACTTCTCGACCCCGAGAGCCGTAAGACTTCAGAATCAAGAACCTTGCAAGAGTCCCATTCCATTGATGATCGTTCTATAGTGTAGTTCACACTCATCAGTTCGAGTCCTTCGTTGTACCCTGGGCATTGGGCGCAGACAGGCCCGTAGCAGCCACGTGACCTTCTGAAAAGTGCTGGAAACTGCGTGGACCATATGGCGAGGAGGCGCCTCGTTCCCATTTAAGTGCTACAAACTGCGGGTACCAGAGAATGAGACTGCTATTTATTCTCCATCTGTGCAACAAGTCATTTTCTCTGTGAAGAAGGGAGGTTCCCGAAGCACATCGTGCTGTTCCTTCGTGCGACCCATCAACGTCGTCCCAGGCAAGAAAGGTATTTAGATTGTATTACATTGCTCCTGTTCACTATTTTCTGCGTAACTTTGCCCATTGTGCAATAAATTCATTTAATTAACTCGCGTTAATGTTTTCTTTACGATCTAACCACTGATGTACATGCAACCGTTCAATTAAACGTAATCAATTAGAGCTATCGAAGAACGTACCAAATCAACGCAACACACAGACTGTTTGCTCTTCGCTTGCAAAAACTAACATGTTGCTGAGGTCTCAATGACCAGGATTTGCCACAGGTGCAACTACTTTATGACAAGGGGATGGATGTATTTAGTGATGAGTTACAATCAATTAAAAACTCTGTAAGAACCAACTATTGTCCTGTAATGATATAGCTATTATGTAATCTATAAGTATATTATTATTTGATGTTAACTGACTGTTCTGCATTTCATTAATTGTTGTTGCTCTTACTTGGTGAAACCGTTCCATACTAAATACAGACGTAGAGATACTCCACAAAAGCAACTAAATCCAGACACTGTACAGGTGTCCCATTTTGGTTGTAATTGCTGGGTATCTCGGTTACTAGTAACGATAGAACCTTGCAGGTTTCGCAAACGTGAGCTACTTTTTTGTGAAACGAAAGATGCCGCAAACAAAATTGTGATATAACCCTCTTAGTTTCCAAGCTACAGGGCGATATTGAAAATATTGCGTTTTCAGGTATCCCTTGTATTTCACTTGTCTGACAACCAGTCAGAAAGGTAAAAACGAATCTTATTAGAACTTTTTGCATAGAATATAGTGGCGCAGTTAATTTTTTTCTCAATATTACTGTTTTTGAAATATTGACCAATGTTTGGTTTTCTTTAAGTATATTTGTCAAGTAATTAATTTGCCTTTTCACAAGCTTCTCCAAAATATATAACATGGCACATTGCCTACGATTTTGAAGCTGTTTTTCCTGTCTTTAAGGTGGGGGAAAATAGTGATCCATCAAACTAGCAACCAATAGCCACACTATGTGTCTTCTGTAAGATTTTGAGACCTGCCTTTTTCAGCGAATAATGTCTTACATAAAAAAATACTCTCCATTTATCAGCATGGTTTCATTCCAGGGAGATCGACTGTGACGAATGCAGTTGACATTACACAGTTCATTGCATCCACTCTTGACAGCTCTTCACTGGTTGGTGTTCTGTATACTGATCTATCTAAGACCTTCGATTGTCTAGACGATTCTGTTCTAATTGACAGGATGAGGGCTATTGGAATCTCCAAATGCTTGCTTGGCGTATTCAGATCTTGCCTGAATGAAAGGAAGCAATTTTTTGAGGTCAGGGTCTTCAAATCTAACATTTTTAACATACCTCTGGGAGTGCCGCAGGGTTCCATACTCGGTCCACTACAGTCCAATATATTTATCGACCCTGTTAGACATGTTTTACATGTTCCTTTTTTAATGCATGCAGATGACATTAAGATTTTTGCAAGTATTTCGAGTGTTGATGACTGCAGCTCCAGAAGTGTATTGAGGTCCTTGATGAATGGTGTTGTCGGAGTAATATTTCTATGAATATTTCTAAGTGTTGTGTAATGTCCTTTACTCGAATTGAGCACCCAATTACTTTCAGTTACAATTTAAGAGGGCTTGCATTTAGTCATCCCAGGACAGTTAGAAACCTTGTAATTGTTTTTGATGGTACTCTCTATTTTAAACCAGACTATAAACAGACTGGTAGTTCTGCTTACCAAACTCTTGGGTTTCTAATAAGAAACTGCAAAAATATCTTCCTCACTGACACAATTTCTCTCCTCATTTGTTGTCTGGTTAGGTGCCAATTTGATCACGGTTCGGTTATGTGGGCTCCTACTTATGAGATATATGTGGCAAACGTTGAATCAGCAGAAAGGAAATTTTGGTAATTTCTCAGCTTTCTAGAAGATGGTCAATATCCTCCTATGGGCTTTCCCAACGAATGTTTACTGCTTCACTTTAATCTGCAGAGTCTGGAGATGCGCAGGCAGGGCAGTTTCGTTATATTTTTGTATAAATTGGTTAAATCTGTGTTTGACTGTGTAAACTTGCTTCAGCAACTCAATTTCAATATGTCTCACGTTACTGGACGTTTTCAGGAAAATTCTATTTCACACAGCTCGTACACTGCAATCATCTCCAATTTACCAGACATGCAATGATTACTCTGTACTGCAAGACGACCGAGATATCTTCTCATGTAATATATCAGAGACAAAAATGGTTTTCAAAGAGATGTAACTTGTGGATCTTTCTTTTTTATTGTTTGTTTGATTATTGTTTGTTGTTATTTGGTTTTGTGTATCAGCCCATCCTTAAGTTGGCCACCTCTATATACCGGCCAAATTTAAAAGCATAAAATGGTTCTTATGGCATTTCAGTATTAATTAACCCCTTTATAGCGGCCACCTCTATGCAATGGCCACGGACAATTTCTATAAAATGTTGTAATACTTTTCTTAATAAATTTACTTCTATATAACAACCATTAACAAATTACCCTCAAGGCCGAATCCGAGAATGGTCCGTCCGAAAACTGAGTGAGAAAATAAATACGTCAGGATGATTTATGACCACCTATCTGCATTGATGAAATAATACAAGGTCAGCAACTTCCAAGAAAAGACAACTAGTTCACTTTAAGAATTGAACACACTTTGATGTCTAGTTTACATATTAGAGGCCTTCACTACTCGTAAAATGTTCTGTGAAGTAAAATGAAACAGAAATATACCTGTACGTAACTGGATGATCGGTTAAGTGAGATTCTTCTGCTTATGATTAACTCAATATGACAGTGAAAAGAAAACGTCTCAGTCTTAAAGAAAAAATTGAAATCATTACTGTTAATGAAAGTGGTCCAAGTTAAAGAAAATTGGCTGAAAAGTTTGGTGTTTGAAAGACTCGGATAAATGACATTTAAAAAAAAAAGTGGGATAAAAAAAACTGTGAAGAAAGTGCTAACGTGGAACAAAGGAGAAAATTTCCAAAAACCAAGGGTATTGCTGTTGATCAAGTGGTGTATAACTAGCTTTGCACAGCTCGAAATAAAAATGTGCCTGTATCAGGATCTTTAATTCAACAAAGAGCATTACAAGCAGCCCAGAATTTAAAACTGACCAATTTCAAAACATCAAACGGATGGCTAGAAAAATTTTGTCAAAGACATAGTATTTTCTTCAAAGCAATTTGTAGCGAGTCAACTGACATTAACATTACGGATGTAGAAAATTTGAAATCAAGGTTGCCATCAATATTAAAAGCTTATTGTGAGAGAGACATTTTTAATGTAGATGAAACAGGTCTTTATTATTGTGCAACGCCATAAAAAAATCTTTGCTTCAAAATACGACAAGTGTGCTGGAAGAAAAATGGCAAAACAACGATGAGAATTCTTTTTTGTGCTAATATGCTCGGTAAAAAAGAAGAACCTCTAATTACCGACAAAAGCAAGAATCCATATTGTTTTAAAAGGCTTGGATGACAACAGATATAATGACAGCATGGCTCCACAAATTGAAAAGACAAAACAGAAAAGCAGTGATATTTTTAGACAATGCTGTGACATGTCACACGTGTCACCACCTTTTCTTTCCAAACTATAAAGCTTCTGAATCAGTCCCAATAGTGACGTCATACTCTGAGTCCCACTAGTGACGTCAGAGTCTCTGATGTGGCATACACAGTCCGTGGTCAATTGCTCTACCGCATTATAACTCAATGAGAATGCGCCTGCCAACGTGACCACTCGACCAGTTGAGTATATTGCGAGATAAGAGGTCTTTATAAACAGATTTCCGACACGTGACAGACTCTCTTTTCCTGTGAGAATCCAACTTAACAAGATGCAAATGCGTAGTTAAATACTCTGAAGAAAGCAGCATGCCGATATAGGTAAGAATAACGATATAATGCTGGCTTATTTTGTGTTTGCTTGTTAATTTCCTGAATTATTATGATGAGATTGCCGTTGTTTTGCTGTACCAAATTTATGTTCAATAATTTCTCTGTTCACTGTAAATGCTATATTGTTCTATGGTGGTTTGTGGTAGCGTTCCAAAATTAATATTAAATGATTGTTTGCTATTATTCTGCATTCAATTGAATTTTATTAACTGTCAACATACAGATAACTCTTGTACTTACACGGAACGAGCTAGCACCTGCCCTATATAATTAACAAAGAACTTAGCTGACCCTAATTCACCTGATGTGCCACATCGTAGAAGCTACCACCACAAGGAAAATACCAGCACAATGGGGCCCTAACAACCTGGCCTAGGTGGATCTTACCTGTCACCTCCAAAACAGCAGTCTAAATTGCATCAAAGCTAAGTGCATTACTTATCTGTAACATCTTTTCTTTAAAAATCTACATATCCTGCTACACAGTTCATCTAGACAATATTCAAAATTAATTTAAAAATATTAAATCATTTCTTATCATTTACTTAGATTTGTTTAGTTGGAGCGAACACCGTTATATAACTGTGATAATTGTGAATAAATTTATTTTATTGTACTTTGGATTTTTATTTGTATAGCTCACACCCTGCCAACTGTAAGTGCTGAAGCCCATGCCCTGCATTCAATTTGTATTAAAGTTTATACTTTGACTGAGCAGCCAAATTAAGTTTTTATATAAATGTTATTCATTATTAATTAGGCATTTATTATCAGTCATTTTAAATTAAGTTATAATGCAACTGCACACACCAAGATCCCACTGGAAAACGTAAAGATAATTTTTCTTCCGCCGAATACAACTTCCCAGTCAACCTTTAGATAAAGTATAATTCAAAATTTTTAAATGATTTTCAGCAGTTTACTGGTTAAAAGACTATCAATATTAATTGACAGTGATTTAGTTCAAGAATTTGAAAAACACATCACCATTGCTAATGCTTTGATATGAATAGCTGCTGCCTGGAAAAAGATCTCAGAAGACACTATTAGCAAATGTTTCTTCAAAGCTGGATTTATTGAGAATGAGCAGGAATTAGAAAATATTGATGATGAAGATGACATTCCCTTGGCGCAATTATTTCCCATACTGACTAACCCATTCTCAAGCTTAAGATGGTTTGCAGCAGTTGATGATGATATTTTAACTGAAAGTCCAGAACTAATAATCGATTGTATTGAAGAAATACGTGAAAATAATGATGTTTATTCTGCTAATTATGATAGTGAATGTGAAGAATCTGATTGTCTTGCATCTGTATCTACCATTTCAAGTTTATCCGAAAGGTGCCTAAAATTGTGACTTAGAATTTTTTTGTGCCCTCTAATAATGGTGTTAGCTAAAAATATTTCAAAAATGTTAATCAAATGTGAATCGGAGAATTATAAAAATAAAATCAGAAATATGGAACAGCAATCCATCATGAAATATAAAAAAAAAACCTTAAAAGAAATTTTGCATGTTACAAATGAAACATAATTTTTTGTCATTGTTCTCTAGAATGTTTTAATAATTAATAACTGTACCTGTACCTACATATTAATTACAGTATGTAAATAAAAGTTTGTGATTTATAATTCAAGTGTTGTTTTTTTCTTTTCTAAAAATGTTAAGAACCTCATAATAAGTTCCCTATAGTAAACACATATATTAGCTGTGGTATCTACATATGTATATTCAAATATTTAATAAGGTTAGGTTAGGTTAGGTTTGAATGTGAGTGGGCCATACCGGTCCCGCCATCTCGACCATAAGGTCTATTGTGGCTCATGCCTAATGGTCTCTATTTCGCCCAACAAAGCCAGCCTCCTGCAGAGGTCGATAATCTTTGTGGGCGGAAGTTGATCCAGATCATCCGGAGCAAGCTTTGTCTTGCCAAAGAGCAGGTATCTAGTCCTGTCCGCCACCGCACTGGAACACAGTACGTGCTCTGCTGTCTCGTCACTCTCCATACACAGCCGGCACTCTGTCTCCTGACCGACCCCAATACGGTGCATGTGGTGATGCAAGCGGCAGTGTCCTGTATACAGGCCGACTAGAGTACTCAGTTGTTGGCTGCTTAACTCTGGAAGTTTTTTAGTCCTTGACTCAGACATGCCATTGCTGGCTTGTCATTCTTTCTATCCAGGTCTTTAAGGTGCGTTTTGCTGTGCATGATGTTATCCCCAGCACCGGTTCTGGTCCGATAAAGTCCCTCTGGGCACCACTCCTGGTAAGCATGTCGGCCGCAACATTGCCATCATGGTCCGAGTGACCCGGTATCCAGACCAGTGACACCTCATTACAGCTGCCCAGTTCGTTGAGGGCAGATTTACAACTCCATACCGTTTTTGAATTGCAACGGTAGGAACCAAGACCATTTATTGCAGCTTGGCTATCTGTATATATCTTTATCGATTTGTGTGTGCACTGGTTTCCTATACTTTCCCTTGCACACATCTCGATGGCATACACTTTTGCCTGGTGTATGGTTGCGTACTTGCCGAGGCTAGTTGATAGTCTAGCATCGATGTTGCCCCCATATGCGCCGGCTCCTACTCCCATATTGGTTTTGGTGCCGTCAGCATACCAGCAGAGATCAGCTCTCAATAGGGTCGTTTGATTTCGTTCCCAGTCCACCCTTTCCGGGAGGACGGTCTTGAAAGACAGATCTATACTGATCTTTGTAGGCATCAAGTCTGAGACCATTCCCAGAATCTCATGACCCTCAATGTCATCAAGGTGTCCGGACCCTCCCAGACTGATTTCCTTCGGCATGCTGTCAGCCGTTTGTTTTAATCTGTACGTTGTCCACCCTCTCCAGCCATATATGAAGAGGTGGAATATTAAGGAGGACCTCCAGAGCGGCTGATGGTGCGGTGCTTATCGCTCCCATTATCAAACAAGCTTGTCTCTGTAGATGACCCAGTTTGGCCCTCGCGATACCACGAAGTGCCTTGGGCCACCAAACTATGGCTCCATATCTTATCATTGGTCTGATAACCACTACATCTGTTGGGGGTTTGTTCCCCAGTTATTTCCACAGATTCTACGGCATGTAAATAAAAGTTTGTGATTTATAATTCAAGTGTTGTTTTTTCCCTAAAAATGTTAAGAACCTCATAATAAGTTCCCTATAGTAAACACATATATTAGCCGTGGTATCTACCATATGTATATTCAAATATTTAATAAAGGCAGACATCTGAATAGCGGCCACCTCTGTATAATGTTACAACTCTGTTTACAGACTGAGTTTGTCCGTTTGTGAATAGTGCACCTGTGGCTATTGAAACGTGTTGGCAAAAATGTTCGTAAGAATAAAGGCAGACCTCTGGATAGCGTCCACCTCTGGATAACGTTACAACTCTGTTTACACACTCAGTTTGTCCGTTTGTGAATGGTACACCTGTGGCTATTGAAACGTGTTGGCAAAAATGCTCGTAGGCTACTTCAGACAAAATCGCAGTTAAAGCAAGCACAAGTTATAAACTTGTTTGTTATAAAATCCATTATGCAAAGTAATTCAATAAATTTTATTATGTTATTGTAAAACTTTGGTTTTAAATAAATTAGGCCACTTCCTAACAATAAAAGAGTAAGCTGTGGATAATTTTTACCAAGAACAGTCAACTTTGAGTACAAAATTAAACACATGCTTTATACATAATATTATATAACTAAAGTACAGTTAATTGTACACAAATATACTAGCAATCATTCCTTTTAAAAATTCGTGTTATAGAATTTTAATAAATAGTTTCAGTAAATGTTTTAATATCTAGTAGCAGTAGGACACTAGAATAAGTTCAGAGAATAAATAACACAATCAGACAAAAATGTAAAAAGAAAATAATAATTAAAATGTATTTTCTCAATTCAAACATTGCAATATGATTATCAGAGTTTAAGGTAATAATGAATCACCCAGACAAAAGTAAATAAAAATTATGCAGCAAAAATTAATTTGTAACATGAAAGCTGAAGTATTCTTTATATATAAATATCTTCAATAACAGCACTAATAGAAAACGAAGCTTTGTACAGTGCTTGTAGCATTACCCATAGCATGCCACTCCGTTCAGTTGCAAACAATCTGAACATGAAGCAAGAAAAAAAGGACAACATACGAAAGAACAAACATTAAAATTGAAATAATCTACAGAAGGCAACAGTACGTATATACTAAACAAATGCAGTTAAATAAATATGATTAAACTTCTCCAAGATACACCTCTACAAGAATATATAATGTACAAACAAACAAAAAAGTAAAAATAAAAAGTAAACAGCATCAAAACGCAAAACTTCAGCAAGAACACAGTTGAAATCTAAAAGGACTAAACAATACACCTTCTCATTTTTCTCTGCCTCATATTCGCCTTCGACGGAACTTGCAGAACTCACTGATGCTGATCCCCCACTGACTTTCCGAGACAGCTGATTCGTTAAAATTAAAAGACATACATCAACAATATATACTAAAAATCGACGAGATAAGCATAAAAATCAAATTTAACATATTAACCAAAATACTCTATTGTCACATTAAAAATAAATATATAACCGCATAGAGCCACAACATTTTTGTCATGACAAGCACAAACTTGACTTTTTTGAACAGAAATAAGAAAGCAAATACATGACAACAACTCCCTTGTTTTAAACGAGCAGATTGACGTGATGGATTTTTCCTTTCTTGGAAACTTATCTTTCTAATTGAATATACCAACAGAAAACATCTAATTGCTACTTTTATTTTAATTGTTATTATGATTAATCTTTACGTAAATTGATTTTATTTTCATGTTAAATATTGACATACATCACATAGTTTTTGTTACGCCACAATGGAGTTCTGGACCATAGAATGGCATTGTTGAGGCCCCATTTGCAAGGCTGTCTGCTTCCTCATTCCCTCCAATGCCTTGTCCTGGTACCCATATCAAAGTTACTTTGTTGTTTGCAGCCAATTCCTTTAAGGATTTTTTTAAGTACCACGTCAGTTTAGACTCAGTTTTAAAATATTTCAGTCTTTAATATTGCTTGACTGAAAGGATATATACATCTCTGTATTTCGGAGTCTTCTTTGTATGCACTCCTGTACACAGAGATTTATATTTAGCAAGCATTTCTGATTGAAAGATGGTTGAAGTTTTTCCTAGGGACAAGTCTGAAGTGAGGTCCTCTTATTCCCAGTTCTGCTCCCTACATTTATTTAGGTCCAACTGTATACCATATGGATGAGCTGATTTGTGAGGAACCCCACCCCCCCCCTCTCTCTCTCCCTCCCCTCCCTCCTTCACTATCTCTATATATATATCTCCATCTCCCTCCATCTCTCCCTCCACCTCTCCCTCCCTCTCTCTACCCCTCTCTCTCTACCTCTCTCTCTCTCTACCTCTCTCTCTCTACCTCTCTCTCTCTCTCTCTCTCTCTCTACCTCTATCCCTACCTCTCTCTCTGCCTCTCTCCCTCCCCCATCCTCTCCCTCCCCCATCATCTCCCTCCCCCTCCTGTCCCTTTCCCTCTTCTCTCTCTCCCCCTCTCCCTCTTCTCTCTATCTCCCCATATTCTCTCTCCCTCTTCTCTCTATCTCCCCATATTCTCTCTCCCTCTTCTCTCTATCCCTCCCTATTATCTCCCTCTTCTCTCTCTCCCTCTTCTCTCTCTCAATTTTCTCTCCCTCCCTCCCTAATATATCTCTCTCTTCCCCCCTATTCTCTCTCCCCTTCACCCCCTCTTTTCTCTCTCTGTGTGTCCCATGCTTGGCGGTCACTTATGACCACATCAAATGCAACTATGAAGTTCAGTTTAGCTGACATTTGATCTGTTGGTTTGGCGTGTGATTCCAATGGAATAATTTATAGGATCTTCAAGTGGCCATCCACGTCTCTTGTTTTGAATTTGTCTGCTTGAAATAGTCTCGAGGCAATTAGTGCTGCTTCCTTCTTCACACATGGCAGGTGCACGGCATGATGCCATAGCACCCGTTATTCGAAGACAGATCGCCTCTGCAATTTTTTTTTTTCAATTTGCTTTTTACTGAGGCTTGTTGGGTTTTTGGACACCATACTATATATGCATGTGACCATGGGCTAACCATTGCAGTGCTATCGGGGCGGCAAAGTCGCAGACGAGCCCTAAGGGAGAAAAAAAAGGGCTAACCACAGTTTGGTATATCCAATATATCATCCTGGGTTCCAACCCCCATGTCTTTCCTACGAGTCTACCGCAAGTCCAGATTGCAAGTCCTGTTCACCAATGATATGACGATATCTGTCGCCATTGATGGTATCCAGGATTCCTTGGGGGCTCAGTGGCAGCTCAGGGGAAGGCCGAACAATGGTTTGCAGCAAATGATCTGCTGCTTAACAGAGAAAAGACCAATAGAATGGTGTTCTCCATAAAGCAACTTGATGCAGAAGAGACACCGTTGGAGAGCACAAAATTTCTGGGTGTTGTCATTGACTCGAGCCTTCTGTGAGAGACACGTTAACTCAGTGGTTGATAAACTCTCTTGATTCGTGGCCTGATTGGCAGTGTTTCACTTGCTGTTCTGAGGACAGCATATTTCGCCGCTTTCCCTCACATCTTTCATATGCTATCTTGGTATGGGGTCATGCTGCTGGTGCCAAGCATCTCTTTGGGCTCCAGCGTAAGGCTATATGTGTGATGTGTGGTGCAGGTTAGAGGGATGAATGCAGGGCGCTCTTTGTACACATTATTATACTTACATTACCGGCACTCTATATCTTTGAAAATTTGATGTATATTATCAAGGAGAACGTGGGTGAATACCATAGTCACCGAAATATCCATACCTATGGCATGAGACATGGGTGCCCATCTATTGGCGCCTGGAGAGATGTCGGAGTTATACAATAACAGGCCTGCTGATATCAGAGACCTGCAATTACCCAGGGTTAGGAACAGAGTGAGGGAAGTTCTGTTGAGAAATTACTTCTATTCAGTGGAAGATTTTTTTGAGGTTTGAGTTTTAGAATTTAGATGTGAAGTTTTCCAGGGTTTCTGAATGATTTTGAGTTTAATCTTTTAAATGACTTTATGTGTGTAGCTTTTTAAATGATTTTGTGTATTGTTTGTGACTTGTGCATATTACTGTTGTATAATCCTGGAACTACTAAATTATTATTATTATCAATAATAATTTAGTTTTTGGTCTAAGAAAATCGCTAATTATTTAACTTCATTCAAAAATTTATCAATTCTTCCATTCAGAGTGAAGAAGCTTTTAACTTCAGTTTCCTTATGTTCGCGAATGGGACAATAACTGTCTTATCAGGATTGACAGTAAGCTCCTTTGTCTCACACCAGTTCTTTACAATATTTAGGTCAGTTTGCATTAGACTGGATATTAGAGCATCATGCTTGCCCTTTACTGTTATAACAATTTCATCGGCGTATCCTTGGAACTAGGAATTCTGCTCCACTCAATGTAGTCATAGGTTTATCAGCAACGAGCAAACACAGCAGAGGTGGTAGAACTCCTCCCTGAGGATAACCTTTTTTGCCGTCGTCACTGTTAAGCTGGTTTGTGAGATAAGTTAAGAGTTGTTGTCATGACTAACTTTGAGTGTAAACTTTAAAGAACACTCCATAGTTTAAAAATGCAAGTATGTTTAAAATATAACAAAATCTGGGCATCACATTTTAATAGGATATCATTCCTAACTAGGATAATAAAACTAAAATAGGAAAACTGAAAGTATATCAGTTGGTAAGCATTATAACTCAAATTCTAAAAATACTTTTGGACTAAATTTTATAAGTTAAAATCTAGATATGGATTTTCTGTCTACATCTTCAAAAGATTAATTATCTACTACATTACCAACTCAATTTAATTCCTTTGTCATTTGATAATACAAATAAAAACTATGTTACTGAATCAGCATCAGCTAAATGTAATAAAAATCATACCTTATCTTTCTCCTTCTTGTCTTTCTTTTCTTTAGGAGATTTTATCTTAGCAGGTGACTGGTTGTCGACATCTGGGATATGATCGGGAGGATGTGACATTGTGTGGCGTTTGTTAGCTTCATTATATTCATCTTCAGGTCTAGTAACTCCTAGAGCTACAAGAAAACAAAAATTAAATTCACTATAAATACCACAAATAAAATAGCAAGTGATGACATAGTAAGTAAAAGTAGGTATACAAGAACTATTCAGCTAAATCATCAAAATAATTAAGATACAAATATTTCAGAGTATTAAACATACCAGCAATTAAACATAATTGAGTTTCTCTGTTTAACAACTGCAGAGAAAAATGTACAGGGTGTTCCAGCTCAGATGTTACACCTCGTTAGCTTCTGTAGCTTATAAAAATTAAATAATAATAAAGTATATTCCCATATAGTTTTTTCAGAATATTTTAAATATGACATTTAAGGTTGTGAAGGAGGACCACCTTGTTTATTTTGGTATCTGACAACTGTATTACATGTCATCATTATCACAATTTGAATGTGGTGTCGCCTTTTCGTCACAAACCTGACTGTCTTACAGCAGCAGGTTTTATTTAATTGTAGCTCCTGCACTTTGACAATGGAGCCAGGTTTTCCTCTTGGTCTACTTATTTCCTTTTTCCAAGTAACTGTCCTTCAAATAATGTTATCAGAAAGTTATGAAGCCTCGGAATGTGTCTGATAAATTTTGTCTTCCTCTAAATTTCCTTCAGCAAGCATCTTTCTTCTCTTACATCTTCTAGTACACTTTTATTACTCAATATCAATGATGACTGTTGACTATAAACTGGATCTAATGATGGTTTACTGTTTGTAAAAAACACATTAAGAAGAACAATCAAGTTAGGTGAAACAATAGTTGAAGATGAATCAACTATTTGACAGGTTGTTCAGCTGAGAATCAATTGGGTTGGCTTTTTACATCTCGAATAAAATATACTGCAATTAAACAATTATAAAAGTATATAAAACTATAATTGAAGTCATAGTTAAAGAAATAGTACCTTATCATAGGAATGATAATAAATAATACTTTCAAGTTGGAGTCACGTTGGAATTTAAAATTGATTCTGTTTATGATCCAAAGTTTTAGTCAAAGGAAGTCGCTTATAAAAATACGGCTTTTGCTTTAATTTACAATCTACTTTTCCAGAGCAGGATATATTCATGACAATGGTTACAATTTGTATTGTATGGTGGTTGTTCGTTGTTCCAACACATATACTGTCACCTCAGGTGTTCCCTAGAAATCTGTCCTGGGACCACTTCTTTTTAATATCTTTGTTAGTGACTTGAATAGTATTATAAACATTCCTCAGCTTTTTTATGTAGATTACACAATTTTTTTTTTTTTTTAATTTTAACAACACACCACGAGGGCTTACAGCCTAAATACTATCATACCGTGGGTGTTGACAAGGAGGAAAGAGGCAGCTTGTTAATTCTGGACTTGAAGGTTTGGAGGTTCGGAGGAGAAGGAAAAACATGTGCCGGCAAGGAATTCCACAACTTGGAAGTCCTCGGGACAAAAGAGCGGGCATAACAAGATGTTCTATGTCTGGTGACCTGGACAGTAAAAGGGTGTATTCGCTCTGTTCCCCTGGTGGATCTGTTGGGGGCAGCAGGTGGGGGAACTATGGAGGAAAGCTCCTCTGAGCAGTTTCCATGCAGATATCTATAAAAGAGAGAGGTCACCAACGCCACGTCGGTGGGCAAGGGATGGCAGCCTTTGGGTGAGGGTAGGGTCACCGATGAGACGTATAGCTCTCTTTTGAATTGAGTCCAGGATAGCGAGTGTAGAAGCGGCAGCGGCACCCCAGATGTGGGAGCAGTATTCGAGGTTTGGCCTTATTTGTGAAGTATATAAGGTATAGAGATTAGCTGGTGAAAAGTATTTGCGAGCCCGGCAGAGGAAACCTAATTTCTTAGCAGCCGCTTCTGCAATTGATGTGACATGTTGGTGCTAATTAAGATTTCGATCCACAGAAATGCCAACAAGAGAAAAGGACTCATTACTTTCAATAACTTGGTTGTTCATTGTGATGGGTCTAGTGCTGGTGTATCTCTTGTGAGAAAGAAAGCAAGACTTAGTTTTGGTGGGGTTGAATTGTACAAGATTTCTACTTCCCCAGTCTAATATTTTTTGGAGATCCACGGAGACAGAACCCTCCATGAGTCTGCGATCCTCATCTAATTGGGCTAAAGAGACAGGCTTAGAATATTGTATATTTGAATGGAGGGTGCTGTCATCCGCGTAGCTGTGAACTGGGTTGGATGTGCTCGAGAGGAGGTCATTGATGTGGAGAAGAAACAAAGTAGGGGCTAAAGCTGAACCTTGAGGAACTCCTGCATTAATTGGATACAGTTTAGAGGAATGGCCATCCACAACAACAGATATGCTCCTGTTGGAGAGGAAATTTGCTGTCCACATACAGAGTTTTGGTGGTACGCCATAGGCCGGAAGTTTATTAAGCAGCGCTGCGTGCCAGACCTGGTCGAATGCTTTGGATATGTCTAGAGCAACAATCTGGGATTCACCGTGTTGTTCCATAGACTTGTTCCAAGAATTGGTGACAAAGGAAAGGAGGTCGGCAGTCGATCTGCGCTGACGGAATCCATACTGCCTGTCGTGGATTAGACTGTGTTGTTGCATTACTGTTCATTCCAAATCAGACATAATTATCTTTGGAAGTTACCAAATGTAAGGTGATATCTTTTACTAACCAAACTAACTGGACTTAGTTTTACTGCTTGTCATAGGGATCTATCTAGTATGTGTTGCAGGCATCAATGATCTGGAAGTGCCAGTTGTTCCACTTCTATGTTTTAACTTACACATAGCAGAAATCCTCAATTCTTCAATCCAAAAAATTTTTATTATCAGGAATACAAAATACTCCACATCTACCGACACTTTAATGACTCATTATAACTTACTAATCTGTTCCACATTCAAATATGCCAGTTTGTGTTGGTTTCCATTCTACTTATGCGTAGCATTTGTGCAAAGTAGGTTTCTTAAAAACCTGTATCCTCCACAAAGTATTTCTCTAGATCTCAGGATATTGTTCAGTCATTTGAATCTGGTATCCCTAAATGAAACGAGAATCAACACGGAACTATCATCCTTATATAAACCTATTCATGAGAAGATCGACTGGCCAGACTTTTTTTCACAGCTGCCTTTCCATGCACCACTGTTTCCACCATAACACACATTGTAACAATATACTTTTTAAATGTAACAAACAAATATCTCTGATAAATCACCTATTTAATTCTTGTATTCGAACTATTATAGAATTTCATGTGATATTTTTGTGGAATATGGAGGAAGTACAAATTACTTTTTGACATGTCAAAGAGCAAACCATTATGTAACTTTATTATTATCTGTACTTGTATTGTGGTGTATTCTGATCTTTGTAATTGGACATTGTTGCCTATTTGGATATATATATATATATATATATATATATATATATATATATATATATATATATATATATATATAAATAAATGAAGAATACTTACGATCCATGCTGCGTGAGGTCAGTCTCTTTCCGGTCAGAGACCTCTCAAATTGAGGAGCAGGCCTATCAATGGGTGTTTTCTTTGTTTCATAATGAGTACGTCCCGAGTACCTGAACTTAGAACCCAGTTTAGGAAACAGCCCAGATTTTTGATTTGTTTCTGGTGACATCAACCTGAAATTTTATTTTTGTACTAAAAACTAACATTTTCAGTATATACACAATGAAACTACCTAAAGAAAGTATGATGTTCTACGCATGTTTTCCATAACTTTTTTGCTGCTCTATGGTTAGCAAGTTTGAATCCAATGGTAGATTCAAACTGCTCGAATTCACCTGGACGTATTTTTATGTAAAAATTGTGCCTCTTGTAACTAATTTTTAGAATTTTTGGCCATGCAAACCTGTTTATTCTTAATCTGTCCCTGTACACTAAAAGGCCTGATGCACAAACACCTGGAAGCAAATTTAAATATGTTATTTAGACATAAATCAGGTAATTTAACCTAACAAACTTACCAAGCATAATATCTACTCCCTCTGAATCTTTCGCTGGATGCAAATCTACACCATACATGGCTAGTTTCTTAGCGTTCTCCAAATAGTGGAGTTCTGCTTCAGCTGGTGTTTGTCCCCTGGAAATAAATTACATTTGAATACAAATCCACTCTAAAGACAAACAGCAATCTTCTTACTTTCACAATTAAGTTTACAATTAGTCAACAGTTCACATCCCAGACAACATACCAAATAATGTAAACACACAAATTATTCATTCAATAAACGCTTTGTCAAATTTATTGAACACAGCCATACCTTGCAATTTAAAATTATTAGAGAACTGTACGTTTTTTAGTTGTTTTTTGTTCTCCTGCACTGACCCCAAAAATTCATCCAACTCATTTGTCCACCAGTGTAGGTTTATATGTCTCTAAAATCAAGTGGCGCTGATAGTTAATCTGTCTTGTTTTATGTGAACCCATATCCGGGTCTGTTTCGATTTTTATGTTTATATATATATATATATATATATATATATATATATATATATATATATATATATATATATATATATATATATATATATATATATATATATATATATATATATATATATATATATATATATATATATATATATATATATATATATATATATATATATATATATATATATATATATATATATATATACATATATATATATATATATATATATATATATATATATATATATATATATACAACCGATAACTCTAAAAATAATTAACCGATTTTGATGAAACTCGGCAAGTGCTTTTCTTTTATTAATAGCTTGGATGAGTTCGTTAGCCAGGAAAATCAGACAAGGTTTGCCAGGAAAATTTTGAGTTTTCTTTCGAAAAAAATGTTTTCTCCGAAAATTACAAAGATATTTTGATGAAATTTGGTGTACATATTGCTTTGGGAAAGATCTAACCATGTGCCAAAATTCAGCTTTCTAGGTTTACAGAAAATTGAGCTATTCAAATTTGAAACATTTATTTTTAATATCACCGCGTTTCATTGACAATGGCAAACCTGGTTTGTATGAGATCTAGTATGTCGTTGCCTGGTAACTGAACATTTGATATTATTGCGCAGGTCTGTTAGACGCTGTAACTGACGTTTATGATATGGTATGAGATTGTTTATATGTTTATCTGTTTGAGTCGACAAATTATTTGTGTTATTTGGGAAATTTTTATATACAAGCGCAAATTATTCCTCTTTTAATGTTAGTGGGTGGATTAAACAGTGTTTGTTATGTTTTATCAACACATATAAAGGATCGAAGTTTTACAAAAGGGGCTGATATGCAACAAGTTAGTTATTTTCTAACTGATGCTTTGGCGGTAGTTTTAGTTAAGTTTATGGTTTAACGGTCCATAATTTTTAGCTGATTTTTATACAAAAAATTCGTAAATGAGGAGACGGCGACATTAGAATTTTAAAAAGATTTCTTCAAATGAGCGCAAAGTATGCTCCCTGGAATCCATATCCGGGTGTACGTTCAGTTTTGATCTGCTTACATAGATATATACAGGGTGACGCATTTCTACGGTAAAGCTCAATATATTTATTATTATACAAGAGACGAGAAAAAATTGTATAAGTTAATTATAGGGTGTCTTGAGCTGCATCTTATAAAATTATTTTGACAATCGCTGGCTGGCCCATAAGTCGTTGGTGATCCCTACAAATTTTTTTATCGAACAGCCTTATTTTATTCCATTTTTTATCAAAATATGTTTGTAAGAAAAAAAATCAAGACGCAGTAAGTGCGTTTTGGTAGCAAATTTTCATTAAATGCCTCAAATTTCAATAACTCAATTTGCTATTAACCTAAGGTTTGTTGGCTAGGAAACCAACGTTTAAAGTTTATTGTCGGAAAATTTTTGTACATTTTCAAACAATAAGTTATTTTGATAAAATATGGCACATTGTTTCTACTATATAGGTTATACCGGTAACCAAATTAAAAAGACATATTTGATATTCAAAGCATTTTTATAAAAATTCACTGCCATAATGCACTTGCTGCATCCAGACTTTTTTAAAACTACTACAGTATTGTGCGAATGAATGTGAACATTGGGATTTTCTGTATTATTTCCACAAAGCAACAATGCTATGACAATTCTGATAGGTGTATGTTGACATATCCCTAAGCTGGTCATTTTGCATTCAGTTGTTGTCTATGACCGTCGTTTATTGGGACACAGATACATATGCCTTTGAGATTTTGGGAGAAAGCACATTTTAGTTAGTTTTTCATGTTTGTGGCATCATGGACATTAGGCCAAGAAAAGAGTAAGGATAATTACACTTAGTGAGCACTGACGCCAAGAGACATTGGTAGTGAGTATTCTGTGAGTTTGGGAGCTGTAATTGAACAAAAAAGGGGACACTGGATCAGTTGAAGTTCAGCGGAGGGGGAAACGTCGGAGAAAAAGGAAGACAACTTCCCAAGATGGATCATTTCTTTTGATAAATTGCAAGCTGAACCCCAGAAAGACAAGCTATCACCTACAATAATATTTACAAACGGCTGGAATGAAAATTCACAACTCTACAATTTTCAGATGCCTTTTGGCGGGAGGAAGAAAACCTGCGAGACCTCAAAAGAAGCTTCTGACGGAGGCTAGGATGAAAAAAGAGATTGATTTGTGCCAAAAAATATGCTCAATGGACAGAAGAATACTGGAGAAATGTTTTGTTCTCAGATGAGACAGTTTTTGGTGCAGTGGTACCAATCAACATTCATGCGAAAAGGTATTGATGAAAAGTTTACTGCAGCTCACTTGATCAAGAGAGTGAAATATACAGGCAATAAGATGTTTTGGGGCTGTTTTACATAAATGGGAATTGGGAAAGTTATACATATCGAACGGCATGATGAACGCAAAAAATATAAAGAGATGTTAGAGGCATGTTTGTCCAGAGAGCTGAAAAAAGTTCAGGCAGTTGGCGAACCAATCTTCAGCTAGATTCAGCACTGTGTCATGTTTCCAAGAAGATGGTGAAATTTCAAGCACAAAAAGATTACCCTTGTAGGCTGGCCTGCAAACCCACCAGATATTAATCCTATTGAGAACTTGTGGTCTATATGCAATGCCAGATTGCTAAAAATAGATTGTACAATAAAAAGTAATATATGCAACGTCACCTTTTGTTATCTGGTCAAGGATTCTCAACCACTCTAGCTTTATCTAAAGTGGTCAACAAAAAGATTGGAAAAAGCAATTTTTAGCACAATTTTCAATTTGACGTTACTTTTTTAAAAGTTAACTTTTTTTATGTCGTTTACACTTCGCAAAAGCACACTTGGTCTGGATTATGCAAAATAACACAATTTTTTGGAAAAGGTAAAAGTTTCATATTATAGTGGGTGTAAAATAAAGCTGTGTAAAAGTTTCAGTTTCATGGTTCGTCATTTTGTTGAAAAAAAAATCATCGTCTACCATTGGATAAGTAAGCTAATAACAATATGTCTAGACGTTTTCGCCAGCTTTTTGATTAAGACCTTTTAGAATTTTATACAGGGCAAAAAAAAAGAAATTGTGAAAATCTTGGTAGCGATATTACAATTGGCTCGCAGATAACCTGATTTTTTTAATTTTTTTTGTCAACTTGTCTTGCCAAGTATCCACGACAATGTTATTCAAAAATTTTTTGCATCTATATGGCCTACTTTAGCAGATATTGTTGATTTTATAGCCAACAATATATATTGTTATGTTGAATTGTATTGAATTTGTAGTCAGCCGTAAAAACCTCATTTGGGCAAAACATCGTCTGTCTAGGAAAAAACTAAAGAAATGAGCTTTCAAACCCATCAAAATCCGTCAAGGCGTTTCCAAATTGCAGTGCTTTTAAAATATCACTACCGAGATTTTCACAATTTATTTGTTTCGCCCTGTATAAAACACCAGAAGGTCTTAATCAAAAAACTGGCGAAAACATCTAGAGATATTAGCTTACTTATTATCCATAATGGGAGACAATAATTTTTTTTTAAACAAAATGACGGACAACGAAACTTTTGAAACTTTTACACGGCTTTATTTTGCAATATAAAGTTTTTAACTTTTACAAAAAATTGTATTCTGTATAATCTAGACCAAGTGGGCTTTTGCGCAGTGATAAAAAAGTCTACTTTAATAAAAGTATCAGCTAATTGAAAATGGTGCTGAAAATTGCTTTTGCCGATCTTTTTGATGACCACTTTATATTGTAATTCACTTCTCGCTTGCAGTCTTCTGTAGCCTTTGAAAATGTTGCTCCTGGTTACAAATACAATCCTTGAACTGAAGGGTGGAAATTGATAATACTTTCAGAATTTGTGACTTGCAAGTAAGATTTTCCAGTTTCTCACAAAGTCCTTCACTGATCATATTTTTGTGAAGAACTGGTTTGAAGTATCGTTGCATCCCTACATGTAGCATAACCAATTACACTGCGTAGCTATTCAAGTACAGTTTATTCAATAGGAGAACGCAGAGAAAGTACTTTTTGTTTACACATGTATTTTGCACATGGAATTGGGGATACTGTGGACCATTTGGTGCAAAGTATCCCCATAAAGTGGTCCAAAGTATCCTCAGAAAATGCCCAGACATTACAAATGTAAATTAGGGTCACGCAGATAGCCACACTATCCCCCAGAAGATTTAGAAGCGCCTTTGTCAGCAATAAGAGCTGGTATGCCGCCTTAACTTTTAAAATTCCTTGAAGAACTATTTTTACTATACCCACTAATATTTTCTTATGAAGAAGAGAGATGTTTCGTAAGTTGCATTCATAACCTTAGTGATTCTGAATTTCCTGTGACTGACATGTAATTGTGACAAATAGGGATAACCTATCAACAAGGGAAAAAATTTCTTACTTCAAGGATAATACCCTATGTATAGATTAGGTTAAATCATTTCTACGATGTCACAAGGACCTTACTGCAAGAATAGCTTCGAACATAAAAAGAAGTAGAGCAGCCTGCAGTGCAGACCAAATGATATAATATGTAGAACATTTAAAACAAATAACCTAGGTATAGATTAGGTTAAATCATTTCTAAGACGTCACAAGGACCTTACTGCAAGAATAGCTTCGAACATAAAAAGAAGTAGAGCAGCCTGCAGTGCAGACCAAATGATATAATATGTAGAACATTTAAAAGAAATAATATGCGACATTGAACCACATGCCATATTCATCTATGACTAGGCCAACCTAACACACAACCCCGGTCAAAAAAGGTGTTAACTAATGTGGAGTTAAATACCCCAAACGACTTTGTAATTCCTCAAAAACCAGCATGGATTTCCCTTATGTTGTGGAAATGCAGTTGGTCTAAAAATCCAAAATAGGACACCTGGACTGAGAATGATCCAATTACCGAATACTGCATCTGGTTGGTCTGAATCCCAGACATTTGGTTTAATACAGTTTTGTTGCCCAGGCTAAAAAAAAATCCAAGGAAGAAACGTTCCGCCCATCCTGGGGTATAATTTGCACCACCTAATAAAATGTGATTTTTCCTTTAATTGGTCAGTGGAGTTAGATCATATTAGTCACACTTATTTCATAACCTATAAAATAGATTTTAATAATAAAAAGTTCCGACCCATCCACAAGGACGCATAAATATATTAATAACCAAAAATTTTAAAAAGAGCGGTGGAAATTAACCCCGTTTTGCGATAATTCAAAAGTGATTGCTCCACATTATTTTTAACTACAGTCATCGAAAACTTTGTTAAAGCTTCAGTATTAAATATTTTCAAACAAAAATACACTTACTTGTGAGTTTTATGCAATTCTATGACTTTATTCTCGAGATCTTCGCTTTGGTTTGGTGCGAATTTGAATTCCCTAAGGTAATTTTTACCCATACCATCGGGATCATAGTCTCCTAATTCTGACTGCACTAAGTAAGATCCCAATAATGCATGTGTAACGAATGAACACGGTAAACGGTTGTTGAGTATATCATTTCGAATTTGAAGACACAAATGGTAACGGGTGATATCTTCCTGCAATTGGGCTGGATCTGGTGGGTAAAACTTAACTTCAAAGTTAAATCTCCAAGGTTCACCTGCAAGATAGATTGGTTAATTATAAAAGTTAATATGTAACTTATCAGCGTGACTAACTTTTCATGAACTTTGCAATTCTTTTGTCCAGGTCCAACCAATTTCTTGGGTCGTGTCGATCGGAATACACTAGACCAAAATAGTCTTTTTCGATCAGATTTATGGACTCGCATACTTTATCGAGCAAATCTTTTCCTTTTGCTTTTCTCTGGAAAAAAAACATCAGATTATAAAAGTCTTTGAAAATCACAAAAAAATCAAGTTAAAAATAAATTGTATCTTCGAAAATAATGATTGACGATATTTGCTTTGTTACGTATCAAAATTGAGTTTTCTAGATTCACAGAAAATGCCTAGCGCAATATTTATGTAACAGCGGAAGGGTGCAACATTATTCTCCTTATTTAGGATACATGTAACATCAGCAAATCTGGTAGTATTTGTCTAGATTGAGTGGACATCACGTGCTGACTAAATTTTAGCTTATATTTGCAAGATGTCTGATTTTGTGTTGTGTTAAAAACAAGCAGTGGTGAAAATGTCACACAATATGGAGTTGGTCTATAAAGAGAAGTATAACTTATTAGTGAATTTTCTTCTTTAAAAAAATCACTAATGGGGAGATCTAGACTTGCGAATTTTGAAAAAATTTCTTCAAATGAGCGCGAACTAGGCCAATTTATATATATATATATATATATATATATATATATATATATATATATATATATATATATATATATATATATATATGTATGTATGTATCATACCGATAACTCAAAAAGTAATGGGCCGATTTTAATCAAATTTGGTAAGTACCTCTCTAATACTAAGTGAGTGATGGACGTGCCGCCACCTAGTTGCGAAACCACGTAGTATGTTGTCACGCCAGCGAAATAGAGACTGTATACAACTAACAATTTAGAAAATTGTCAGTACTGGCCCATTTCTACCCCAATATAGGGAAAAAGTATGTAAGGCTAGATGCATTCTCGCAACAATTAGAACCGGTATGCGAGAATGCATCTAGCCTTAAGTACCTTCCTTCTGCAGGTGACTTGGCTCTAAGTTCGTATGAAATTCGGCATGCTTTTTCTGGGAAAATTTTGTGTTTTCTGTCGGAAATTTTTTATATCTCCGACAATAACAAAGTTATGGCAACCAATTTTGGTACGCGGGTTTATATCAAAAAAAGTAAACTATGTACGAAAATTTAGATCTGTAAGATAAGACAAAAAAGTTATAGGGATTTAAAGAAAAGAAAATTCGGATCTTCCTCTTGAAACGTCAAAATTGGAAACATTTAGGCAAAGAACCTGTAACGAATTATGTTACGTATAAATCATGTAGCAAGAAGAGTGTTTTACGAACCCTTAAGTTTCAGCTTCAATCGTCATTGTCCTTCGTTTTACTAAAATATTTCCATAAAATTCATTTCAAATAGACACTTTCTCTAGTGCTTTGGCAGTAGTTTTAGTTATAGAGTTTATCGTTTAATGGTCTATAATTTTTAGTGGATTTCAGTTTAAAAAAATTCGCTATTGAGGAGACCGTCACTTTGAAATTTTGAAAGCATTTCTTCAAATTAGCGCAAGCTAGAACCTTTAGAACCCATATCCGGGGTTAGGTTAAGTTTTTATCTGTTTTCATATATACAGGGTGACGCATTTCTACGGGAAAGCTTAATATATCCGTTATTATACAAGATACGAGAAGAAATTGTATATGTTAATTAGAGGGTGTCTTGAGCTGCATCTTACAAAATTATTTTTGCAATCACAGGGTGGCCCATAAGTCGTTGGTGATACTAATTTTTTTTCTTTTTTCCATCGAGCACGCCTTATATTATTGCATTTATGCATTTTGCATCGAAATATAATGCATGTTTGTCAGAAAAGAAATTTTGGATGCAGTAATTGCGTTATGGTAGCGAACTTTCATTAAGTGTTTCAAACTTTAATAGCTCAATTTGCTACTAACTTAAGGTTCGTTGGCTAGGAAACCAGTTTTTTCGGGAACATTTTAGGTATATTTTCGGAAAATGTTTGGACATTTTCGAACAATAAAGTTATTTTCATGAAATATGGTACATTGTTTTTACTATAGGTTTTACTGCTAACCAAATTTGATGCCTGCTTTGATTAAAAAAATACATATTTGCTATTTAAAAAATGCAGAACAAAAAATTGTTTGCAAATTTTCATGAATGTTTTTATATCGTTTTGTCAAAAAACTTTTTGTGAATAATTGTATTTCGGTAGGTGAGTAAATACGTTCGTTGGCCAGGAAAATCGGACAAGTTTTTTCCGAACATTTTAAGTTCATTTTCGCAAATTTGTTTTCTTTTTCAAACAATAAAGTTATTTTGATGAAATGTGGTACATTGTTTTTACTATAGGTTTTACTAATAACCAAATTTGATGCCTGCTTTGATTAAAAAAATACATATTTGCTTATAAAAACATTTTTATGAAAAATCACTACCATAACGCACTTGTTGCGTCCAGGCTCTTTTTTAATATTTTATATTTAAATTACACAAACAGAAATTTATATTTTATAGTTCTTTATGCATACTGTGCTTTGTATTTCCTACATACATAAGTTATTAGCTTACAAATCCTCGTGTTACAAATATATAACGCTAGGATCTTATGTAAGCTTTCATTATCCTATATAGATGTCCACCAGTCAACGTAATTCTTCTCAGCTCCCTTCAGTATTTCGTTACAGGTAGATTACATTTTATGCATAGAGGTGTTTATAACTCCACTGTGTTTTTACAAGGTTTGACTGTTCACGAAGCTTCAGATATAGGCTTTGGTGACAATGATGATGTAACTGAAGACCCTGTCGAAGCGATTTTTATAGCTTCACCAGATCCAGCAGTCCTTACAGATGAAGACGATAGTGAGGTGGGATTTTGATAATTTGCGTAAACGGCAGTTATTAGCAGACGCACAACTGAACACTGTCAGAGGAAGAGTAATAATAATAATAATTATATATATATATATATATATATATATATATATATATATATATATATATATATATATATATATATATATATATATATATATATATATATATATATATATATATATAGCATAGATAATAGGTTCGACAGCAGCTGCACATGATTTGTGCCGGAAAGTGTCTGAGCAGAGAGACTGGGTTTCAGGAGACTTTACACAGAATGACAAGAGACTTTCCTGGAAGGGATTACCCACAATTTGCGTTTAAATCTATTGCAGGTTTATTCGAGATATTCACTGATGGGGAAAATAGTGTTATTTCTCATACCGGAAACCAGTAAATATATAGGCTCTGTTTATAAACCAGGCAGATCCAAAAGTATCCGTAGAAGAAATGAAATGGTTCATAGCCATACCATACTGATTCTCAGTGGTTATAATGATCTTGCCAGCAAGAGAATGTACTGGGAGTAAAGCCTTGATACTAGATATGAGTTAGTATATAATTATATGCGACGGAACCGCTTTGAGCAAATTTTGATGATTGTACAGGAGGAATGGGCTTTGGCCATATCTCAGGAATGGTTCACTGTACAGATTCAGGACAAAACTGTCATGAGGAAAGTTGCCGGGATGAATCACTGGAAATTATTTTCAAGTTTCTAAAATCACCGCTAGAGCACGTAAGAACCGCTGCTGGTCGGAAAATTAAGATTTTCATCACATTTCTGTCAAATAAGTGGTACCTTTGACACACGCAGAGTAATGGCCGAGCAACAGATGTTATTTCTTACTTCGCATATTTTTTGACATTTTCAAAAAGTTATGAGGGGCGCTGAATTTATCTTTTTTCAATTGCTAATTACTCCGGTTTAGTTCGACCAAACTAGACTCGTTGAAAATAAGTTGCCTTGGCCTACCATTTGTGCTCATTCCAGGTTTTCTCTGTACCTTACATACACCGAGAGAGGGCGTTCGTTGAATAGTAAGGTTGTCTTGCTGTTTTTCTGAAGAAAATCAAATGGAACGGTATATCAATAACACACTAGCATACGCTATAAAGGACTGAAGCTACCAGTGAAAACCGCAGTTCGATATAATTGGTCTAGCGGTAGATATTAGCGATTCGTTTCGACGAAAACTTTTCCGAATGCGTCATTTTAATGGGACTCCGCTATCTATTGGTAAAAACGCCATATCATAATTTTTGATATGTGCCAAACATGTGAAATATTGCAAACAAATAGAAATAACTTGAAAACGGTGAACGCTATCAATTTTTTTCCTTACAAACATGCATTATAATTCGATGGAAAATGCAAAAACGCTATAATAGAATGAATGTTCGATAAAAAACTGTAACACCAACGACTAGGTATCTCATAAGCTAGCCTGTGATTGTCAAAATAATTTTATAAGATGCAACTCAAGATCCCTATCACTATACAATTCTCGTATCTTGTATAATAACGGGTATCATATTGAGCTTGGAAACGGGTCACCTGAATACATATAATAAAAACTGAAACTAACCTTCTAGGCGGCCTAGTTTGCGCTCATTTAAAGAAATCTTTTAAAAACTCTAAAATCGCGATGCTCTCATTAGGAAGTTTTCTACGAAAATTCGCCAAATCTATAGACTTAAACCATAACCATAAACTCTATAACGCAAACTAGTGCCAAAGTATCAGAGAAAGGGTTTATTTAAAATTAATTTTCTGCAAATATTATAGTAAAATGAAGGACAATGACGGCTGAAGCTGAAACTTGGAGGCTTTGTAAAATACACTTTTTGAGACAATTTCTGTACATAACCCGTATTCGTTTCAGATTCTTTGGCTAAAAGTTGCCAATTTTGACGTTTGAAATCGCTTTGACGATTTAAAAGAAAATCCATACAATTTTCAAAGTATTTTTCTGGTATTTGTTGACTTTTTTCGCCAAAAAACTTAATCTTTGTAAGATACAACAGGTTTTGCTATACAAAAAAATATTTTGGTTTTGTGCGGTTTTCTGGTCATCAATGGCACCCAATTTTTTTTCTTTAAATGCCTATAACTTGTTGTTCTTTTCACTTAGGTCTAAATTTTGGTAAATAGTATACTTTTAGTGAATTTTTATTTAAAAAAATTCACTAATAGAGAGGTATCGATGGTGAGACTTTGCAATTTTTTTTCAAATGAGCGCGAACCAGGACCCCTAGAACCCATATCCGGGGTCAGTTTGAATTTTTATATGTTTATATATATATATATATATATATATATATATATATATATATATATATATATATATATATATATATATATATATATATATATATATATATATATATATATATATATATATATATATATATATATATATATATATATATATCTCCGTCTAACTCAAAAAATAATTAACCGATTTCGATGAAACTCGGCAAGTGCCTTTCTTTTATTAATGGCTTGGATGAGTTAGTTAGCCAGGAAAATCGGACGGATTTTTCCGGGAAAATTTTGAGTTTTCTTTATAAAAAAAATTCTCCGAAAATTACAAAGCTGTTCTAATGAAATTTAACGGATATATTGCCTTATGAGAGACCTTACTACGTACCAAAATTCAAATTTCTAAGTTTATAGAAAATTGAGTTATTCAAATTTTGAATTTTCTTTCGAAAAAAAAACTTTTTCTCCGAAATTACAAAGTAATTTTAATGAAATTTGGTGGATATCTTGTACCAAAATTAAACTTTCTAAGTTTATAGAAAATTGAGTTATTGAAATTTCAAGCATTTAATAAAAATTCACTACCATAACGCACTTGCTGCGTCCCGTTAGTTTTTATAAAATAACCCTGTTACCAAATTTGGTAGCCATAACGTTGTTGTTTTCCGAGATAAAAAAAATTTCCGAAATAAAACCCATTTGAAAAAATTTTGTCAAAATTTAAAAGTCGCGATCTCTACATTAGTGAATTTTTTTCACGAAAATTCACTAAAAAAGACATGAAAGAAAAACGTTTTGCCGACGTTGCTGAGGTGAAGAAAAAACGACGGAGACGCTGTCGGTCATCATAGACGAATTTTAAAAATGTTTTGAACAATGGATTAAAATATTAGAAAAGTATACTAGTGCCAGTGTTTTTTGTTTAAAAATTAACTAGAGCAAAAAAAAAAGTTCGGTTTCTCACGGGTAGCCCCTCGTAATATGGTGCATAACAATGTGCATCATTTTATGCACACCCTCTAAAAACATGTGAGACAGAATGAAGAAAACTGTAAACTTACATCTATAGTAACTTCCAATATGGAGCCATCTAGCATAGTCACTTGAGCAAGTGTATTTCCACTCCGACTAAGCGTCGAAGGCTTCGTTTTGGCAGGAGATGTTTCACTTTCTACAGCCATTTTCTCGCCAGGCATTCTCGCCTAAGAGTCTGAAACAAAAATAAAGCGAATAAAAACCTTGAAGATATAAAAATGTATGGTTTATTATAAAAACGTAATGTAATAATAATATCACATCAATGACAACCTCTCATTCCGAAACTCGCAACCAGCTTGCAGGCCTTTATAAGAGACTGAGTGTGACTTTGTTTTTATCATTTTATCACTACTTGCGAATGTGTGTCATATCCGCTGTAGTTTTTAATGTTTTGTGACTGTTAGCTTGCCTGTTTGAATTTTGGAATATAGTTCTATGGACATTTAATAATAGAGAAGAGAAATATTTTAGTTGACACTGGTGTTGGAAAACAGTTGGTAATAATAAATTAGTAGTTTAGAAAGCTGTGTTTTGTTAATCAACAAATCCAGAACCCCGTAGAACGGAGCAATATATATATATATATATATATATATATATATATATATATATATATATATATATATATATATATATATATATATATATATATATATATATATATATATATATATAGTTGTGTGTGTGTGTACGCGTGGAGTGAAACTGCAGACAATGCTCTGGAATTCGCGCATGCACACCCGCACAAGCCGACGCGCGCGCGCCAGACACACTCCTATATATATATATATATATATATATATATATATATATATATATATATATATATATATATATATATATATATATATATATAGGGTGTGGTAGCTAAGACGCCTCGGGCCATAGCTTCCCTACCATACAAGATATCGAAAAAATTCGAAGGGAAAAATTACACATAATTACCATCGCCATGTTCCTAAAATATTTCTAGTCACCACTGGCGTATTATATAAAAACGTATGTTTTTTTAATGGAACACCCTACATTTTATTGCAGATTTGGAAAGTGCTTTATGAGTACTTATTGTTTATGTAACATGTCATACACCTAAATTTAGCGGTTTCGCTGTTAAAACGTTTTATTCTCACAGTGCGACTATTTTTGGGATTTTTTTTACGTAAACTAAATTGCACCTGCGCCTCAGATTTGAATTTAGGGGTAGGCTAAGACCTCTTGTACCTTCACATAATTGTTTTGGGGTTAATTTGTGAAAAGAAAAAAAATTTGATTGGCCTTCGCAAATTGTCATTTTTTTCGAAAATTTCAAATGGCAGACCCCTAAACAAATTACAGTATTGGATAGCTGAAACTCTACATTTTCCACTGGAACAAAAAAAAACCTACACATTCCATACCAAAATTTCAAAGAAAAAACAAGTTGTAACGCAATTTGTCGGAAAACGTCCTTGTACGAAACCAAGTCTGCCATGATAAAACAAAAAAAAAGAGTGTAATTATCAAAATAAATATTGCAAATAAGAATAAACTGACGGCAGAATCAATGTTTCCTGATAAATGTTGTGAAAATGATCCGAACTCAAGAAGAAATGACATGGTGTTGATTCTTGGAGAATGTTACAAGAACTGTTTGTTGGCATCACGAGGGTACCTTCATGGTTTTCCAACACGATGGAGCTCCTGCACATAATAGCCGCGCCGTTCGGGAATATCTTGATGAAAGGTCTCCGGATTCATGACTGGTCGTGGGGGTCCAGTAAGGTGGCCGTCAAGATCACCAGACCTCACTTCCCTTGACGTCTCCTTCTCCGGCTACATCAAGAACGATACGAAATATAGCCGAGCATATGCGGGAGAGAACTCGCGTGGCTTTCTGTGATGTATCACCAGAAGTCCTCAGGGCAGTGTCTAAGGCTACGAGTCAAGGTTACGGTTCTGCCTCCAACGGAAAGGTCGTCATTTCGAACATTTAATTTAGGTTGCTAAATATTCGAATCTCTTTTCCCATATTTTTTCTCTTAAGTAGTTGTAAATGTATCCAACATTTGAAACGCTTGTTGATTTTAATGTGTGACGTCAGAGTATCTTTGAGAGTACACTTCTGATGCTAACTAACAATTCTTGTCACATTGCAGGATAAACACCATGCTGGTCGCATTTTTTGTTTTAGTGAATTTTCTTAGAAAAAATTCACTAATGCGGAAATCTCGACTTTTGAATTTAAAAAAATATATATTCAAAATTTTGTCTTTTCTTTCGGAAAAAAATTATATCTCCGGAAATAACAAAATAAGGGCAACCAAATTTGGCACGCCTGTTTGTATTATAAAGAGTGAACCATATACCAAAATTGAGGTCTGTAAGTTTAAAGATAAAAAAGTTCTCGGCAGATATAGCAAAATTTAGTTCTTTAGCTTCATAGAAACTTGAGCTTTGGGCATGTTTCTCAAAAGGCGTGAGAACGCAAGATTTTTTTGATAATAGAGATACATCGATGGTAACACTTTCGAAAGAATTCTTCAAATTTGCGCGTACTAAGACATCTAAAACCGATCTTCACAAGGTCTGTATAAGTTTAAAGTATTAACTTTAGTAATATGCCGTATAATAAAAATGTACAATTCTCATGAAAATTCGCTACTAAAACGCAATTGCTGCGTCCAGAATTTTTTTATAACTTTAACTGTTATTATATTATCACGAATCAAATAATGAAAGTATTTACATGGACTGATAGTAATTCACAAATGAAAAAAGTTCGGGACGCAGCAATATATATATATATATATATATATATATATATATATATATATATATATATATATATATATATATATATATATATATATATATATATATATATATATATATACATACACAAAATCCTTACAAATAAGGAGGGCGGAAGTGCCGCCATTTTGAGAAAAACCGTTTCGACCTATATCTCCGTAACCGTGCACTTTAGACCAAAAATGGTAATGACCTTTATTGTAGATAATTGTATTTTTCATCTTTTTTGTTAAATATTTTTTTTGTATCACTCACCGTTTACAACTTATACGACTAGTAGCATTCATTTATTGACTTTTTTACCCAGATCTTTGTTAATAATAGTTTAAAAAATAAAATGCTTATAACTTAACTTTTCAATCGACAAATTTTCTAGAACTTTTACTTAAAACTTTTTTTTCTAAAATTTCTATTATTGCTTTTTTTTTAAAAAAAATTCACTAATGAGACCCCGACTTTTGAATTTTGAAAAAAAAATTGAAATAGGCGCTAGTTATGCCCCCTAGAACACATATTCGGGGTCAGTTTCAATTTATATATATATATATATATATATATATATATATATATATATATATATATATATATATATATATATATATATATATATATATATATATATATATATATATATATATATATATATATATATATATATATATATATATATATATATATACAGGGTGTTTCATCAGCAAACCGACATAGCCGAATGGTAGGTGTATTTTTTCAAGGCGATTCAGGATCCGGTATTGAAATTTTTGTGAGGCCCTTCGTTTCGATGTTACAGGATGATTCATGTATTTTGTCGAAATTTTTGATGATCAGTATCTTTTGAACGAATTGATGGAATTGAATGAAATTTTGTACGTATGCTCTGTCAATGACACTCAATGCACTGCATTTCCCGCCGATTCGAAAAAATGCAGTGGCGTACATAATTTTCTGACCACCTTGGGTTTTGTTAAAAAGATCACCCTGTATGCATTTTATTTAAATGTTTATCCCATCTGAGAAAACTACATGAGAATAGCTACTATTCTGGCAAAAAAAATGTTTGGCACCATCAACTGAAACGAGAAAAGATAGGTAGACTTTGATTGCTTTTAGGATTTCAAATCATGTTTGTTCGTAATTTTCGACAAATCATATGTGATTTCCTAAAAGGTACGTATTTTGTATTTATTTCAAATAAATTCGTTTTTTCTACTGATTCAGGTATCATTAGGCACCATTCTAGATTTTTGTTAGCTAAACATAAGTGAAAATCAAAAAAAATAATTTGTTGTCCTCTTTTGGTGTTGTAAAAAGTTCATCCTGTATGCATGTTATTCAAATGTTTACGCCATTTGAGAAAACTACATGAGAATGGCTACCATTCTGGCAAAGAAAAATGTTTGGCACCATTAAACTGAATCGACAAAAAAATAAGTAGACTTTATCTAATCAAAAACGAAAATCCCGATAGTGAGCAATGGAAAAGTATTCATTTTTGTTTAATATCTGACATTTCCTGTCAGTAGATGTCAGATTTGATTCACTTGCCTCTCTCACTTATTAAGCGTTTGTTGATTTACTTAATTTAATAATCACTGACTGGTAAAAGCTTGCTGAAGTGATATTTATTTGGTGTTTAAAATGCCGTATCATTATAACGTGAATGAGAGGGGACTGATCTTTCAACATGATGGAGCGCCGCCCCATTTTTCCTTAGCTGTCCGAAATCATCTTGACACAAGGTATCCAAACAGGTGGATAGGTCGTGGAGGACCCTATGCTTGGCCCCCCAGGTCGCCTGACCTAACACCAGTAGATTATTTCTTGTGGGGTTACATGAAAGCCATTGTTTATCAAGATGAAGTGGACACAGGTGAGGAGCTGAGACGCAGAATTATCGCGGCAGCTGACCAAATAAGAGGCAACCCTGAGGCGATCAGTAGGGCAACCGAAGATTTAATGAAAAGGTCAAGGAAATGTCTCGAGTTTGATGGCGGCCTGTTTGAACATCGTCTTCACTGAACTGAATTTTTTTTCCAACATGTTTTGATGTTTTTCTTTATGTTTCATTTATGTACTTTTGTTTGGAAAAAAATATAATTTCTCCGTTGAGTTGTCTTTTTTTTTTGATTTTCACTTATGTTTAGCTAACAAAAATCTAGAATGGTGCCTAATGATACCTGAATCAGTAGAAAAAACGAATTTATTTGAAATAAATACAAAATACGTACCTTTTAGGAAATCACATATGATTTGTCGAAAATTACGAACAAACATGATTTGAAATCCTAAAAGCAATCAAAGTCTACCTATCTTTTCTCGTTTCAGTTGATGGTGCCAAACATTTTTTTTTGCCAGAATAGTAGCTATTCTCATGTAGTTTTCTCAGATGGCATAAACATTTAAATAAAATGCATACAGGGTGATCTTTTTAACAAAACCCAAGGTGGTCAGAAAATTATGTACGCCACTGCATTTTTTCGAATCGGCGGGAAATGCAGTGCATTGAGTGTCATTGACAGAGCATACCTACAAAATTTCATTCAATTCCATCAATTCGTTCAAAAGATACTGATCATCAAAAATTTCGACAAAATACATGAATCACCCTGTAACATCGAAACGAAGGGCCTCACAAAAATTTCAATACCGGATCCTGAATCGCCTTGAAAAAATACACCTACCATTCGGCTATGTCGGTTTGCTGATGAAACACCCTGTATATATATATATATATATATATATATATATATATATATATATATATATATATATATATATATATATATATATATATATATATATATATATATATATATATATCACACCGATAACTCAAAAACCACTCGGCCGATTTTAATTAAATTTGGTGAATGCCTTCCTCTTGTAAGTGGCTTGGATAAGTTTGTTAGCCAAGAAAATCGGCCCAGGTTTTCCCGGAAAATTTTGTGTTTCCTTTCGAAAAAAAAATCATATCTCCGGAAATAACAAAGTAAGGGCAACTTAATTTGGTACACGGTTTTACGTCATTATAGGTAAATTACATATTAAAATTTAGGTCAGTGGGTTCAAAGACAAAACAGTTATAAGCATTTAAAGAAAAATAAATTGGGGTTTTCCTCAAAACGTCAAAGTCGCGAATTAAAACGTCAAAATTGGGAACATTTACGCAAAGAACCTGAAACTAATATAAGCTATGGAAAGAAAATGTCTCAAGAAAAATGTTTTACAAAGATTGAAGTCTTAGCTTCAACCGTCATTGTCCTTCATTTCACTAAAATATTTCCAGAAAAATTTGTCGATTGAAAAGTGCCACATTTAACGCTTTATAACTTTGAAAATATTGATTTTAGAAAAAAAAGTTTTTAGCAAAAATTGTAGAAAATTTGTCGAGTGAAAAGTTAAGTAATAAGCATTTTATTTTTTAAACAATTATTAACAAAGATATAGGTAAAAAAGTCAATAAATGAATGCTAATAGTCGTAGAAGTTGTAAACGGTGAGTGATACAAAAAAAAATTATTTAACAAAAAAGATGAGAAATGCAATTATCTACAATAAGGGTCATTACCATTTTTGGCCTAAAGTGCACGGTTATGGAGATATAGATCGAAACGGTTTTTCTCAAAATGGCGGCACTTCCGCCCTCCTGATTTGTAAGGATTTTGTGTTTTTACATACAGTACGTAATTCTGAACCTATCTATCAAAAAAAAAACTCCTGTAGTTTAGTGCATTATGGACAAGAGTAACGGGCTCCTCTATTGCCTGTACTATATTGAAATTTGAAAGATTTAATGAAAATTCACTACCAAAACGCACTTACTGCATCCAGATGTTTTTTCTTACAAACATGCATCATATTTCGATAAAAAATGCAAAAATTCATTAACGAATTTGTTCTACGAAAACTAGCTAAAAATTATAGACTGTTAAACCATAAACTTAAGGAAACATACAGCGAAAGCATCAACTTAACTAAACCGACAGCCAAAGCATCAGAGAAAGGGTTTATTTGAAAGAAATTTTCTGTAAATATTTTAGTAAAATGAAAGGCAATGACGGTTGAAGCTGAAACTTAAGGGTTCGCAGAACACCCTTGTTGCAACATTTTCTTCTCACAATTTGTTTCACGTTCTTTGCCTAAACATTGCCAATTTTGACTTTTCAAATCGCGACTTTGACGTTTTGAGGAAAACTCCAAAATTGTTATCTTTAACTGCCCATAACTTTTTTGTCTTTAAACAGAGACATAAATTTTGGTATACGGTTCACTCTTTATAATACAAACACGTGTACCAAATTCGGTTGCCCTTACTTTGTTATTTCCAGAGATATAAGTTTTTTTAGAAAGAAAACACAATTTCCCGAGAAAACCTAGGCCGATTTTCCTGGCTAACGAACTTATCCAAGCCACTTGCAAAAGGTACGCACCATATTTGGTTAAGATCGGCCCATTATTTTTTGAGTTATCGGTGTGATATATATATATATATATATATATATATATATATATATATATATATATATATATATATATATATATATATATATATATATATATTCAAACTGACCCCGGATATGTGTTCTAGAGGGCCTAATTAGCGCTCATTTGAAGAATATTTTTTTAATTCAAAAGTCGGGGTCTCCTAATTGTGAATTTTTGTTAAGAAAATTCACTAAAAGTCTGATTTTGGCTTTAAAAAAGAGTTTCGATCAATTATTAAGTATTTACATTTGTTAAGCGAAGATACCACCTATTACATTAGTTGAATAGTCCACTAAACGATTGTACACACCCTCATGACCTGACATGTATGTAGATGGTAAGATATCGATTCTATAATATATCAAAGATGCATACTCTAGCCTGCTCCGTACAAAAGTTACATACAAAGGCCTGACAGTGTCAACATAAAATTTACGAGGAAACTTCACAGGGGTATATTGATGTTAGTTGTTCTGGAAACTTTCCAGTAAGGGAAATTAAATTTATATAAAGGTTCCCGAATATTACAAAGTGGAAAAGTTCGATATTAAAGTCATCCAAAGAAATGAGATTCAGAAACAAACGGTATATACGCGTATTATATGTGGAATGCATTCCCATAGTTCACAGGTCGATTCCACCCAAAATAGTAAAAATAGGCAACCAGGTGTGACGATATATCTACACATTTGGTACAACTAAGCGGAAGTGATATGTGCCTGTGTCAAAAATGGCACCACTCACGCACCCTTGACCCTGGTAGGTACCGTAACAATAGATGGTAGCTGTACCGAGACAACATAATATGTAAAGAATGGAAAAAAACTAGCATGGGGTGACAGTCGTTACTCACGTTGATTAAGTTGCGAATGCTCGCTGAAAGATAAGCTTATTAAATTGCAAATAGAAGTGCCATGTCCTTATATAGAAGGATACTGTGTTGATAGTTTGGTAGGTGAAGCAATACGGCACCTACCGGTCGCCACTCAAGGTGATAAAGGCCTGTTATTATGGCGGTTCAGCCAGGAGAGTAAAGTATATAAAGTAGTTAGAAGAGTAGACAGCGATGGGGAGTCGACGTAATGGATTACGTGGAGCAGAACACTAACTTAGTTTGGATAGTAAGTTCCTGTATGTTAAAAATTTTTGAAGAGAAAAGTTGACCAGATGAAGAGAAAACAGACAGGCACCTGTCAGCACCTGTCACGCCAGATTAAGTTGCCCACATAATTTAATTAAGTTGGGGCAGACACTATCGAGTGGACTGCTAGATATACCGCAGGTCAAAAGGCATACTGAGACATTCGCTAGCCAGAAGGAGGGGTTTCAGTGCCAGACCTAAACCCTACACACAAATTAAACAAGCGCTTCCAAATCAAAAGGTAGTCAAGTAGAATATAGGGAGTCTGAGGGATGAGTTAGAGGTAACTCAGTGGTTTGGTAAGCATGTGTATAGCTAGGGGTGTTGCCGTCTTTTTAACCCTTTGTGAGATGTTTTCCCTTCGGGTCAAAATCTTTTTGGCCAGTGGCAGATGTAAATGGCCCGCATTTATGAAAAATATTTCTCTAGATAAATAAAATAAATATAATTTGCAAAATTCATATGAGAATTTGCTAATAAAATTCGACAAACTATTTCCCATGTGAAATTACCTCAAATAAAAACTGTAAATGCTTAAAGTATTTTGTTAGCTAAATGGAAAGCTAAACATTTTGAGGTTTAAGAATTGCATGTTAAAATTGTACGTTTCGATAGTTACAAAAGTAGAAATACTTTTATGTGAGGAAATCTCTAGTCCCCAGAAATAATAGAGAACAGCGACTTGATAAGCTTGGGAATTTGGTAATGATATTTTTTTGAAAAGAATTGATAAATAATTAGTTGGGTGGTCGCTGCGACAGAGTAAGGTCGGGCAAAATTATTAGAGTAATGAATACAAGGTGATCGGGAATACCGTGAAAAGGGGCCCTCTAGAATAAGACCTAAAAGTAAAAAGGTTTGCGAGTGACTTTCTGTGAAAGACACCAAAGCAACAGGAAAAAACGGAGCCATGGGGGTGAGAAAAACAGGTTGATTAACATTTTTTGTTACTTTGGTTTCTTAATGTAACGTAGAGCTAGATTTTTATTTAGTAGTCGGGATTTATTTCCGATAGTGCTGTTATATCGACACACTGCTTACCTTTATTCTGATGAAGGATATTTTGTATTTAATATAGGGAAAGTAAATAGTTTATGTTCATATAATATTAACTGGAGCGGCACCAATAATGTACGAAAAAGTAGATATGATTTTACCCTGTTTGTTAGCGATTAATTATTTGGTGTTGTATTCAAATACTATTGAATTTTAACTGCTAACATCCCTGAGTCCAACCCTGTCCCTTAGTACCCTGCAACCTCGCTTAACGTTTACAACAGCCGCCAGGAGGCACAGGTAACCGACAGTGATGCCATGGGACAAGTGTCCTCAAGCGACAACACAGATAATCAGCTAGATTAAATCCAAGACTCTTTCACTTCTTCTTCATCCAGCGGCCAGAGTAGATCATAGTAAGACCAACTAGCCCGTGAGCGATAGCCATACACAGCGTAACAGTTTATTCTGCTGTGTGGTCATACGAAACTTAACGTCGTCGTCCAATGGTCAGGAAGCATCGTAGGAAGATCGCCCGACCGGCGACCCGTAAGCAAAACTCCATCACCAAGCGGCCAGTCAACATCGTAAAAGTTTGGACGCAGCAAGTGCGTTATGGTAGCGAATTTTCGTAAAAGTGTTTTTAATGGCAAATATAACGTGTTTTTAAAAGAAGGACATTTGGTTAGCAGTATAACCTGTATAGTAGTAACAATGTACGATATTTCACTAAAATAGCTTTGTTGTTTCAAAAAGTGCAAACATTTTACGAAAATAAACTTAAAATGCTCTAGGAAAAAGGTGGTCAGATTTTCCTGGCCAACGAACTTCTTTAAGCTAATTACACACCTGCCAAGATATAATTATTCACAAACAAGTTTAGGACCAAAATTGGAAAAAATTCACCTTTTTTTTTTACAGAAATTTCCTTCAGGAATGTTACACTAAATTATAGTTTGCACAAAAATTAGACAACTTTTTTTACAATAACTTACTAAACATTTATTATTACAAAAATATCAGAAAAATCTTACAAAAAATGATTTCTAAGGACACGCTAAAAACATTTTTGCGAAAACTTTTCAAATTCCGCCAATATTTGAAAGTTCCTGTAAACAACATCTAGATTTTTTCGACGAGTAATGCAAAAGGTCTCTGAATGCGTAATTTCCAAGGAGCTCCGCTATCTAGTGGTCAAAACGGCGTATGACAATTTGTGATATGTGTTTGTGATATGTGCCAAAAGCGTGAACAGTTGCAAAACAATTGAAATAACTCAAAAACAATTAATGATATCAATTTTTTTCCTTACAAACATGCATTATAATTGGATGGAAATTACAAAAATGCAATAATATAAGGGGTGTTTTACAAAAAAGAAAGTATGTATAACCAACGACTTATGGGCCACCTGTGATTGTCAAAATAGGTTTATAAGATGCAGCTCGAGACACCCTATAATTAACGTATATAATTTTTCTCATATCTTATATAATAACGGATATATTGAGCTTTACCGTAGAAATGCATCACCCTGTATATGTGTAAACAGACAAAAACTGAAACTGACCCCGTATATGGATTTTAGGGGTTCTAGTTCGCGCTCATTTGAAGAAATCTTTTTAAAATTCATCAGTCTCGGTTTCTCTATTCTTTTCGACGAAAATTTGCTAAAATATAGACTATTAAACCATAAATTCTATAGCTGAAACTACTGCCAAAATATCACAAAGAGGGTCTATTTGAAGTGTATTTTCCAAAAATATTTTAGTAAAATGAAGGACAATGATGGTTGAAGCTGAAACTTAAGGCTTTGTAAAAAGCACGTATTACAGCGTTTCTGGTGCATAATCGTATTTCTCAAAATCACATGGTCAAGTAGGGTGTCAAATAAAGGTGACTTTTGATTGGAATTTTGTGAAAAGATAATTTATATAACGGATAACCCTTAATGTAAAGGGTCTCTTACATTTTGGCGTACAGAGGTGAGATTTTGAATAAATTATGTACTGTTGACAAAGTAGAGATTTGACCCTTTTGCATACGAGTGCTTACAGCTGGTTTTCAGACTTTGGAGGTGGTCATCAGGTTACTGTCACATTTAGTTGCTTTGGTAACAAATATGACGTTTTATCAATAAAGTAGGGTCTCTTACATTTTGGCGTATAGAGGTGAGATTTTGAATAAATTATGTACTGTTGACAAAGTAGAGATTTGACCCTTTTACATACGAGTGCTTACAGATGGTTTTCACATTTTGGGGGTGTTCATCAGATTATTGTCACATTTAGTTGCTTTGGTAACAAATATGACGTTTTATAAATAAACTATCAAAGTTTGACATCGAAAAGTTGAATAGTGTCAAAACTGTTATTTTTTTTAATGGCATGTCTGAGAAAGCATTTATTTCTAAAAAGGATATCGGCCAAAGAATTTTTTGTTGCTGTATGCTACTTTTAAAAACTGGGGTGCAGAATATAAAAGAGGGCGATCAAATGACAAAGCAGCACCGCTCTGGAAGACCAGTTTAAGTGACAACTCAAGAAAACATTGGTTCTGTCCCTAGAATGGTCTTAAATCGACGAATTGGACAGAAACGTATAGCAAAAGCATTCCAAATGTCATTTTACATGTTCATCCCTGAAAAAGCTTTCGGCAAAATGGATTCCTAAATGCTTGAACCCTGATCAGAAGCGTGCTCGTTTGACATGTCGAAGGAAATGTGCCACTGTTTTGAAGACAATTTCTTAAACTTTTTGGGTCGCCTTGGCACTATAGACATTAATCCATTACTATGATCCAGATACTAAAGAGCAATCGAATGAGTGGAAACATTCCACGCCCAAGCAATTCCGTGTTTAGAAGTCGGCTGGTCCTTGCACCAGTTTTCTGCGATGAAGTATAATTTCGGTAAATGTCCTGGAACAAGGTAGAACTTACACGAAGGGATACTATAGTGAGTTGTCAACAAATTACGCGAGAAAATTGTGGAAAAAACGACGCGGCAAACTGGTCAAACGTGTGCTCTTTTTGCAAGACAACGCCCCCTTCTTACAAGTCGTTGAGGGTGCTGCAAACAAGTTTAATAACATTGGTTTTGAATTGGTTGACTACCCGCTTTATTCTCGGGATTTAGCATCATCAGCTATTAATTATTCTCAAAACTCAAAAAACATTTGAAGGGTTAACGATTTTCGACGAACAACGAAGTCATATGTGTCGTTGGGGACTGGTTTGAAGACCAAGATAAAGATCCTTTAAAGTAAATGCAGATGTAGACTACTTCCCTGGCTTCACAAGTGTTTGTTTGTTTCTCCGAAACCGGTTACACGAAAGAAAACAAACACTTGTGAAGCCAGAGAAGTAGTAGCGACATCTGTATTTAGTATGCAACGGTTTCACCAAGTAGGGCAACAACGGTTTATGGATTTTCTGAGGAGTTTAGAATCGCTTTATAGACGTTCTGCTAAATGTCTATTGTCCAGTTGTAGAAGGCCCTGTAAAATATTTAATGCGAGGTTAGTTGTTAATCATTGTTCAAACGACCAATCACAAACTGTGAATCGGTTTTGTTGCCATGACAGCCAAATATATTGAAGCTGTGATTGGTTATTTTGATCAATGATTAACTAACATCACCTGAAATATTTGGCGAGGTTTGCTGCAACCGGACATAAGCCTTGAATAAATAAAATGTTGTTTTAGTGAATTTTCTTTAAAAAGTTCATATCCAGGGTCAGTTTCAATTTTTATATGTTCTATATATATATATATATATATATATATATATATATATATATATATATATATATATATATATATATATATATATATACAGGGTGGCGCATTGAAAACGAAACAGACCGATTTGCGCCCAGAGAATTTTTTTTAAGAAACGCTGAAACACGTCAATTTTAATATTGAGGGGGACATGTTTTGACATAAAACTCAACGTTGTCACATCAACCCCTTAAGGGTGGTGATAACAACCCTTATATTTTAAATAGGGAACATGGGTCGAGTGTTACATCATTTGAAAGCTCTTTCTTTTCTGAATTCAGCACACTAATTTTTTTGTGAGTTTTATCAACTTGTTTAAAAAAATTTCACAGTTGGAGTTGCAAGAACGTATTTCATTCATTGTGATAAGAAATGCACTAATTAGTCAATTTTTCGTTAAAAAAAAACTAAAACACAAAACCAAACGTTCAAAAATGTTTATCCAGTTAAGTAAGTGTTCAAATTGTTGACCACCAGCTTCCATACAAAAGTACAAATTTTCTTCAAAACGAGCTCTGACATTCTGGAGCATTTGTGGAGTTATTAGACGGCATTCTTCAACAATGCGTCGTCGTAATTCTTCCAGAGATTCCGGTTCTGTTGCGAAAATTCTACTCTTTAAATGGCCCCATAGAAAGAAGTCTAAAGGAGTTAAATCCGGTGATCTACGGGGCCACTCAATAGCACTTCTACGCCCAATCCATTGCTCTGTTCAAAAACTCCCTAACACGTTGTGAAAAATGCGGAGGAGCTCCATCTTGTTGAAACACTAATTGATTTTCTTGATAGCGATCATCATTTTCAACAATGTCAATTAGTAGAGGGTAAACGATATCTTCTAGTAACTCCAAATACGTTTCGCCACTCAAATTGCCATCAAGAAAAATTGGTCAGATTAAACGGTCTCCAAAAATGCCAGTCCAGACATTAAATTTATGTGGAGTTTGAGTGTGGACTTCGTGAAAATTTCTTGGATTATTATCTGCCCAATAACGACTGACTGTAGAGTTTAATAAAAACGTACACTCGTCTGAAAAACAGATATTGAACAGAAAGTTCCCGTTATCAGCTATTTATGCAGTCATAACTTCACAAAACTCCAGCAGTCGATCAAAATCATCTTCATTCTGTTGTTATACAAGATGAATTATATACGGTTAAAATTTATAATGCTTCAATATTCGCTTAATAGTTCTTCTTTTGATGTTTGAAACAATGGCCAATTTTCTCGTGCTCAATGTTGGGTCTGTAGCAATTTGTCCTAAAACTTCAATCTCAGTAGTCTCATTTCTAACCGGAAATTCACGTTCAGGATCCCGTTTTTTGTTGGCTACTGAACCACTTTGTCGAAACTTTGCAACTAACTCCAAAATGTATTTTCTGTTAACATGTCTGTTCGGATGTCGTTCAGTAAACAAATTTGCGGTACGGTTGGCACAGTCATCGTTTTTGAAAAAAAGAGTAATTATTTCAACTCTTTCTTCTACAGAATACACCATTGTGAAATTAATTTTCGGTAGCACTATCAAGTATCAAACCGACCGATAAACTGAAATAATAAACCGCATTTCTCTCATTCCGATAAGAAAGGTTCTGATAGTCAATTTTGTGTTTACAAACCAACAAAACATTGACTATCAGCACATTTCTTATCGGAATGAGTGAAATGCATTTTTGCATCTTCAACTGTAAATAGTTTTTAAACGAGTTGATAAAACTTTCAAAAAAATTTGTGTGTTGAATTCAGAAAAGAAAGAGCTTTCAAATGATGTAACACGCGACCCATGTTCCCTATTCAAAATATAAGAGTTGTTCTGATAAAGTTGAATTTTATGTCAAAACATGTCCCCGTCAATATTAAAATTGACGTGTTTCAGCGTTTCTTAAAAAAAAATTCTCTGGGCGCAAATCGGTCTGTTTCATTTTCAATTGCCACTATATATATATATATATATATATATATATATATATATATATATATATATATATATATATATATATATATATATATATATATATATATATCACACCGATAACTCAAGAAACAATGCGCCGGTTTGGATCAAATTTTCTGAATACCTTCATTTTGCAAGTGGCTTGGATAAGTTCGTTAGCCAGGAAAATCGCCCCAAGTTTTCCCAGAAAATGTTGTGTTTTCTTTCTGAAAATTTATATCTACGGAAATAACAAAGTAAGGGCAACCAAATTTGCCACGCGTGTTTGTATTCTAAAGAGTGAACCATGTAGGTCTATAAGCTTAAAGACAAAAAAAGTTATGGGCGTTTAAAGAACAAAAATTTGGGGTTTTCCTCAAAACGTCAACAACAAAAAAAAAGATTTCTTCAAATGAGCGCAAACTAGGCACCCTAGAATCCATATCCGGGTTTAATTTCAGTTTTATCCATTTACATATATACAGGATGATGCATTTCTACGGTAAAGGTCAATATAATTGTTATTATACAAGATACCAGAAAAAGTTGTGTACGTTAATTATAGGGTGTCTTGAGCTGCATCTTATAAAATTATTATGACAATCACAGGATGGCCCATAGGTCGTTGGTGATACCTACAAAATTTTTTCGAACACCCTTATATTATTAAATTTTTGCATTTTTTATTGAAATATGATGCATGTTTGTGAAAAAAATCGAGACGCAGAGAGTGCGTTTTGGTAGCGAATTTTCATTAAATGCTTCAAATTTCAATAACCCAATTTGATACTAACCTGTTTGTTGGCTAGGAAACCAGTTCTCTCGGAAACATTTTATGTTTATTTTTGGAAAATTTTTGGTCATTTTCAAACAATAAGTTATTTTATAGTTTATACCGGTGTCCAGATTGATGCCTGCTTGCATTAGAGACATATTTGCTATTAAAAACATTTTTATGAAAATTGACTTCCATAACGCACTTGCTACGTCCAGACTTTTAAATAACAATTCCGTTTTAAGTACTTTTTAGCACATCGTCGTACACAACCAATATGGAAACGAAATACTATGCAATTTAGAAGAGTTTTTTGTGGGAATAGCGATAAATGAGGCTAACCCTGTTTTTAAGTGGAAATAACGGACATCTATTAAGCAGCAGCAAACTGAGGCGTTTAAATAATTTCAAAGAGTGCCTCAATTTGTACTTTAAATTGTATTACATCTATTGAAAAGCACACCGATGGCATATTACGCAGTCAGAAAACAAAGAAAGGACTATTTAGAAAATCATTTGTTTATTTACAAAAGCACACCTACTATCTACAGAATGATTTCCCTGTTGCTAAATAAAATGCAATGCAACAGAGTAACTTAGATGACAATGCTTTTAAATGATGATGTAAGCTAAAACTGATATAATCATGATGTTTGTTACCTTCTGCAAAAACCGTTAGGAATTGTGAAAATTAATTATCTTGGAACGAAACCACGAACACTCCAAATTCATCAACCACAGTAGTAGCAGCACAGGCTGTTGCTGAACATGCCAACTAGCATGACCTGCGAAAATCTGCCCCAGAATTATAAATCCCGTATCCCGCCAGACAGACTGCCGCCTATCGTAAATCACTTGCCTTGTATCAAAATGTGTTACATTAGAATCATATCGTTCAATAACTATTTTTACTGTATATGCTCAGTAATAGGGCATATTTTTTTCCTAACCTTTTATAAATAAATATGAACCTATAAACGTTATTAGATATCTGTCGAGTGTGATAAATGTTTTTCTTCTTTCATTCGTATCTTACTGACCTACTTACTTGTGTGTTTCATTGATAAAATTCGCAAAGCCATCAGAATTCGATATCTACCGAAAGCAAGGACGCTTTTTGTTGATACAGTAAGTTGAATAAAAAATACTTAATATTTGCGGAACACTATGAAAATATTTGACCGTGAAATTGATTTAAATTTTGATGTAAAATTTCATAACCCAACATAGTTTTTACTTTAAAATGGTGTATGTTTCAAAATGTTTTTGTAAGAAATAACTTTTTTGTCAGTTTGATGTACGGGTACTTCCGAGTTTTTAACTTGGCATATTCAGTTAATCAAATACAACTTTTTTTTTAAATGCTCGTAAGTCGAGGTATTAAAAAACAATTACAGCGCGTAAGAAATTTGTGACATGAACGCCATCGATAATTTTTTTTTAAGTAGAGTAATATTTATTAATAATAATATTTATTGATAAAATTTTTCGTAGAACCCGAAAATAAAATAAAGATTTGCGATTGAAGTTTAAAAAAAACAAAGTGTGACGTTTTCTCTTTTTTTAGTCACCCTGTGTAATTTAAAATCAGTTTGAAAATGCCCATTCAAAAATTAAAGTCGAGGGGAATAAAGCATTTTCTTTCTGAAAAATAATGAATGAATTTTATGTGAATTTATTACCACCTTTTTGAGCTCACTGTACATATTTTTCAAACTTTGATGCCTTTTTAGTTAAATCGGGAAACATTAACGTGGCCCCCGTTGATAGAAACAATTATCTATCACTGGAACCATGTCAATCCTCATAAGACAGTTTTTGTCCCATTCACGAACAGAAGGAAACTAAATTTCAAAGCTTCCACTCTAAATGGGACACAGATGCAATTTTCCAATGAAGTTAAACATTTAGGAATCTTCTTAGACCAAAAACTGAACTCGTACACACACTTGGAAAAACCCTCGAGAACCACAATGGCAATCTGGACTTGCCGTAGGCTCGTAGGAAATACATGGGGCCGAATCACAGGATAGTAAATTGGGTATACCAAACTGTGGTTAAACCCATGGTCGCATATGTATCTATAGTATGGTGGCCAAAAACGGAACAAGCCTCAACACAAAGCAAATTGCAAAAATTGCAAAGGCTGATCTGTCTTGGAATAACGGGAGATATGGTATCATGTCCAACAGCTGCAATAGAGGCAATGCAGAACATTACCCCACTGCACATATGCGTGAAGAGGGAAGCAACACTAAGTGCCTCAATACTATTTCAAGCAGACAAATACAAACCAGAAGACTTAATTGGCCACTTGAGGATCCTGGAAATTGGTCCATTGGAGTCAGTCGCCAAACCAACAGATCAAATGCCTGATAAACTGGACTTCCATTTGACGTGGTCATAAATGACCGTCAAGCATGGGTTAGAGGAGACCTGCTGCAGGTGGATCGGTTCCCTGCTCAGGGACGGGTCGGTGTTCACCTCACTCGCGGGAGAGACTCTGCTGGCGGGGTGTCCGCAGGGGAGCGTTCTGTCTCCCTTGCTCTGGTGTCTAGTCGTGGACGGCCTGCTGGGGAGGCTCTCGGGAGGGGGGTATGAGGTACAGGGCTATGCGGACGACATTGTCATCATAGTCCGAGGAAAGGTTACACAGTCAGTGTGGGAGAGCATGCAGACAGCACTGAAAGTGGTGGAAAGGTGGACGGTTGGTCAAGGGCTCGGGGTGGGCCCCGAGAAAGCAACCGTCATACCGCTTACGAGGAGGAGGAAGTGGGAGAGCCACAGAACTCTTACTCTATACGGTAGGAACATTCCAATGGTGAGGGAGGTAAAAAAGATTGCGGTCGTATTGGACTCTAAGCTAACCTGGAATGGTCACGTTGAAAAAATACTGCGTAAGGCAGTCATAACCCTAGCCGTCACTAGGCGGCTATATAAAAAACGTGGGGACTAAGACCTAGTATGGCCCACTGGCTGTACACAAGGGTGGTCACACCATCGTTAACATACGCGGCACTGGTCTGTTGGCCTAAGATGACACAATCCAGTGCCAAACAAAAACTAGGCAAGATCCAAAGTATGGCTTGCCTGGGCATCACAGGGGCCATGTCTTCATCAACCCCAACAGCCGCCATGGAGGTGTTGCTGGATCTGCCCCACCCCCCACGCACACACTTAGTTATTATGGGGGAGGCCAGGGTAGGACTATACAGACTAGCCTGCAATGGTAGACTGAAGATCAACCCAGGCTTCAGGGGCCACTGCAAAATTCAGGAGATCGTGAAGGAGCCCATGTTTGAAATGAGGTCAGACTTCGCGAGCCCGCGAATCTGCAGGGGAAACAACTTTACAGTGGAAATCCCCGACCGCGAGGCATGGCGGGAGGAGACGCCGGGCATATCATGGGACGCGCTCGTCTGGTTCACGGGCGGATTCGGCGGGGAGCGTGGGCAGGTGTTTATTTGGAAGGACCGAGAGTAAGTCATAGTATTTCCCTCGGAGCCCATGCAACGGTCTTTCAGGCCGAAATGTACGCCATCCTGCACTGTGTGCGGGTGGACATGAAGAGGGGCTACACCAACAAGCGGATACTCATAGCCACAGACAGCCAGACAGCCCTTAAGGCCCTAAGTAGCCCACGGGTAAATTCCTGGCTGGTGAGTAAGTACCGAGACGAGACAAACGACTAGGCTGGGCAGAATGTGGTCACCCTCATCTGGGTTCCGGGTCACTCGGGGGTCAAAGGCAATGAAGAAGCTGACACTCTCGCGAAGAGAGGGTCAGCAGAACCATTTATGGGACCAGAACCGGTTCTTAAGTCCTGGGTCAGAAACGAACACAACGTGTACTGGGCGGACTGTCCAGGGCTCAGACATGGGAAGTCAGTAATTGACGAACCCAGTTCAAAGAGAGCTGTGGAGCTGCTGAATCTTAGCAGAGGACAGCTCAGAAATATAACAGGTCTCTTGACGGGACACATGGCCGTCAAGAAACACCTGCATAAAATGGGGCGGTTCGAGGGGACCTCGCATGCAGACTCTGCGGCGAGGGGGAGGAATCATCGCAGCACATCTTGTGCGAGTGTAAAGCTCTGGGCCGCAAAAGACAACTGATCTACGGTCAGTCTAGACCGGAGACAGAGGAATATAAAAATTGACCCTACCAATCGCTGTGCAGGCTAGTTTAAGGCACAGTAATTTTGGAATGGGTGGAGTAAAAAGACTAAGGGCATGCACAACAAGCCAACGGCTGCAGTTCTGTTGAGGCGGCATAGTCGCGGACGAGGCCTGAGGGGAAAAATGGGTCAGAGGCAGCAAAAGGCTGACTAACAACTAACTCATCCTTATGATATACAGACGGGTCTAAACAAATGGAGGGAGCAGTACTGGGGATAAGAGGTCCTAACTTTAGACTCGCTAAATCCCTAGGAAAAACTTCCACCATCTTCCAAGCGGAAGTGCTTGCTATAAATCCGTGTGCACATGAGTGCATACAAAGCAAACACAGAAAAAGAGAGATATACATCCTCTCAGACAATCAGGCGGTGTCAAAGACTCTGACATGTTTCAAAATCGAGTCTAACTGACCGGGGACTGCAAAATCATTTAAGCAACTGGCTACGAGCACAAAGTAACTTTGATGTGGGGTACCAGGGCATCAAGGCATTGAAGGAAATGAGGAAGCAGGTAGCCTTACAAAAAGGACGGCAACAACACCATTCAACGCCAGGCTCTAAGGCAGGCAAAACGGTTCATCATCATATCAACAGAAAAGTGAATTATCTCTTGAATTGAACAGGAACGACTTGAGAACAATCACAGGACTTTTCGCAGGACACTCCCCCGTAAGGTTTCGCCTTATGAAGATGAGTAAGGCGGACAGTGAAAACTTCAGATACTGCACTGAAGCAGCAGAAACAACAGAACACCTAATATTCATGGCTCAGTTCTGCAAAACGCTCAAATATCTTGGAGGGATAACTCTTACACCCTAAGGATATGTAAAATAGCCTCCAAAAGAATGGTACACTATATGAAAAGTCTGAGATTTTGGGCAGCTATTAGAAAATAGAGTCACGCACAAAATACTCATTAAACAATCTACCAATCACTGAAACAATCATTACAAAAGTCTGGACGCAGCAAGTGCGTTATGGTAGTGAATTTTCATTAAAATGTTTTTAATAGCAAATATGTTTTTTTTAAGAAAGCAGACATCAAATTTGGTTACCAGTATAACCTATATAGTAGAAACAGTGTGCCATGTTTCATTAAAATAATTTTATTGTTTGAAAATGTACAAAAATGTCCGAAACTTAAAGTGAAACCGAAAAAACCGGTTTCTTGGTCAACCTTATA